>VDFB02281492.1:425193842-425272985 GCA_007258455.2 Sequoia sempervirens | reverse complement strand
TGACATATTGCTGGCCGCCCTTTGGCCCTCCGGGCCCCGGACCCCGAAGTTCCATCTACAGATTTCCGTTTGCTTTCAACCATTCAAAACTGCTATCTCCCGATAGCTTTCTAGCTTGGGAGTTCCAAACTCTCCTAAATTGATCCAAACGAACCCAAATCTGGAATCTAACTTTGACCCACATGCTGAATTTCGGTCTTCTTCATTGCCAACCTCTTGAAATATTAAAATTTGACCAAAGAAAGTCTTTGGGGGCCTTCTGCCATGTTTTCCTTTCCAAACAACATTCCTGCCAGGGAAGTCCGACCCTCCAGGCCCAGATTGTCCAAATGCTCTTAATAAAAAAATCAATAACATCTAGAGACAAAAGATCATGGCATGTTTAGTTGATTGTTCAAAATAGATGTTATTTTCAAGATGTTGACTAACATGAATGCTTTTGATGATCTATTGTGCTAACTTTTCCCTTACTTGCAGAATATATGGAATCAGGTGCAGGAACTTCAAGGGCATCCGCTGAAAAGGACAAGGGTAAGAAGTCAGGAAGGGCCCCTCGGGGGAAGGAAGACAAAGATCAGATGAAGTACCAATTCCAGGGCGAGCTGCTCCACTCAAAAGTCACCATGGACTGGAAGGAGATCACAGACACCAACATTGGCCAGGTCGATATTGATGAATTCACGCAGAGGTTCAGGGTCAATCCAACGACAAAGAATGCAAGGTTAATAAGACAAAGTGGAATAGCTAAGGCTGCAGGATTCCCTCCATCCCTCGTTGTGCCCAAGTTGGTCATGGCTTGTTAGGAAGAATACCAAACCGACACAAGGACAATTGTTGATAAGGAGGGCAACATTCTCACTGACATGTTGCCAGGGGGATCACCAAGACCTTCCACATTCCCACATTCCAAAAGATGGAGGTCCCCACCTTAGAAGAATGCCAGGCGGTGTGGGATGATAATCCGACGGGATGCAAGAAGTCAATAAATCTACATTGGCTCAAGGAAAGACGGGGTAGCTCCGCGAAGGTTCCTCAGGAGCTCTTCCGTAGCGATTTCCATGAGGATTACCATGACCTGGTAACTATGTTGAGCAGGTTTATGGTTCTTCCTACAGCCGCCTACTTTTAGGAGTGGATGGTATATTTCATTGAGCAGATCCTGCGTGGAAATGAAGACGTCACAACAAAGGTTTCATTCTACTAGGGAGGAATCATAAGCAGCTGATTCCATGAGTAGTTTGTCAATGTAAAGAAGAGCTCCAAATTTTGTATGACTTCCTACCTTGTCTATTCCTTGGTGGATCAAAGACAGTACAACGGGTTGTTTATGGTACCCGATCAGGGGTAGAAGGGAGGACTCAAAGCCTTTGATAAATATCTGCAACTCCAATACTAGAACTTTAAGAGGGATTACTGCAGGGTAATTGACACCTTCATTGGCAATGTTATCAGATTGATTGCTGGAGACTTCGAAAGGAGGGTCTCCCACAGTGCTAGAGCGCTTTTGAAGCAATACGCCTTTCTCTATATCCAATACCCAAAGTTTACATACATCCGTGCCCAGGGCTTTACTGAAAGGCCGAATAGATTACATCGATATCCCAATGATCAAATCATCCTCCTGGAGCTTTCTCGGCAACTCCAACACTTACAGGCAATCTTTAGCAGTAAACATATAGCAGGGATCTCCTACCCCATGACCCTTGGCCAAGGCATGTACCTATTACATACTTCCTAGTGTGCTGGTAACTCTGAGAAAGAGTTGAAGGATTACCATTTTTACCTACACACTGCTCGCCCATGGATGGACCCGCATGGCCACGTTAGGAAAGTGCTGGGGCTAGCATATGCCCATCTCCATCACATTGAAGATTTCTGGGCCGACTGCCAGGATGAAAAACAAGTGCGCACAAGGCATTACATGCGAATGACTATGCAGTTCCTAAGGAGGGTGCAACCATTCCCTGTACCGGACTAAGTCGAGGAGGACAAGTCCACTATCATGCATCTGAGGTACCCTGCAGTCGCCAATCTACCAATACCATCAATTGACTGGGATGAACAGGAGGTCGATGACCTAGACACCATAACCCAACCAATCTTAACTCGTACCAAGGATTGGATCGATGGGCATGTGGCTCATTTAAAGCGACAGGGAGTAATCCTGACTTATGAGGGGCTCAAAAGCGAGCTGAGTGCCACAGAGGATGTTGTTTTCACCACGTCAACTGGTGAGACCTCCAAGTCTCCTCCAGTCACTAGGTATAGGAAAAGAAAAGGAATAGAAATCAAGCAATCTTCGGACTCCAAGGGCCATGCAAAGAAAGAAACGAGAGGCTTACCTCCCAAAAGGCTCAAACAGGCAGGGAGTACTACAGAGCAACGTTTGACCCAAGAGAGGAAAGCAGAGGGTACGGATCAATTGCAGCCTCCCTTGGCACTCCCTGCCTCTCCTTTTGCATCGCTCACCTCCCTGGCTGTGGTCGCTGCATCCCCGCCGGCAGTGGACATTTCTGTCCATCTTGCCCCTTTGCCTCTGGCCAAGTCTGTGATAATCATTAACTCCTCTTCCGCCATGACTTCTCCCCCTTCCTCTGCTGCTATGTCACCAATCACATCACTCCCTTTGGCAACAATAACCGCACCTGCTCCCACTGCCACTATGCCCGAGGCTCTTACAAGACACCTGCAAAACCTTCCCCCTAAACTCTCTCAGATCTTAATGGATCTGACTCTCCAAGCAGCCCTTGTGCAAGTCCTTGCAACTGCTCAACCTTCACAACCACCGATAGGGCCACCAGCTATGGAGGCCACAATGCTAATCTCAAAGGAGTTGAAGGAATGAGAGTGGGAGGCCTCGAAGCCTATTGAGGAGGAGACTGATGAGTACCATGAGCACCCAGAGTACGAACACCGAACCATTGATAAGGTGGTTTATGAGGAGGAGGAGATGGACTCTTCTGAGAGTGGGGACAAGGAAGGTGGCTTGGGTGCTAAGGAAATCATTCAAACCTTTGATGATGACCTTGAGGAGGAAATGGCACAACAACTGAAGGACATTGGGACAGAGGCAGAAGGATCACCCCATGATGAAGAAGGGAAACCACCAGAAGAACAGCAGCAAAAGGATTTAACTGAGGCTGAAACACGTGTCGTCAGAAGCCCCGAGGCTGAGGGTACTGAGGAAAAGAAGGAAGGAGAAACAACAAGAAAAGAAAGTCCCATTCAGCAACCACCCATCGGGCTGCCTATCAAACACCTCATATTTGTCCATGACTCTGATGAAGAGGAGGAGGATGCTGCCAAAAGGAAAGGAGAATCCCCAAAAGAAAAGGGAGCAGAGATCTTGGCCTTGACTGAGAAGGACGAGGGTGACCATGATTCACCCAAGGGGAAATCTGCTGTGCCCGAGTGGCTGGAGAAGCAACTTGAAAGAACGGCCCCTATGCTGAAGGACCCAAGGGCGAGGTTAGAGGCCATCTTGGCTCGAGCCCAAATCATGACAAAGAAGGAGAAGAAGCCCAAGGTCCGATCCAGAGTAACAATGGATGCTTCCAACTCTTGAGTGGCACAAATTGCAACGCCCACGATTGGCCAAGCTAGGGTAAGTTATAACATCTCTACCATTGACTTGGGGATCGCCACCAGAGAGTAGAAAGTCAAGCACCTTGAGGAGTCAGTGGCTATAGTTGTGCATCTGATAAAGAAAAATAAAATCTCGAAGGATGAGCTCAAGGCGCAGGTCGCAGCATTAATAGATTACATACAGCAATGGTCTTCGGTAGACGACCTGCCTACCACATCCACGGCCACACCTCAGCTACTTTCCAAGGAGCTGATTGACAAAATGGAAAGAAGAAAGAACTTGGAGAAGACCACAGAGGACTGGTTCCGACGAGTCTCATACGTCAGAAACATGGGAATTAGCCGAGCTGTGCGAATAGCCAACAAGTTCTTGGACCTAATGCAATCTCTGAAGAGCACAAAGAAACTTTGCACTGACTTTCTTGCGACCTACGACTCCACCTTTCCAAGGATTGAAGCTATCTTTCAGCTGCCTGAAGCCACGTGGGAGAAGAAGCTCACATTTAAGAAAGAAGATCATTGGCTGATGGATATATGGCACCGAGACTTTGACAACCGGATAGAGAGGTTGGAGAAAATCATGAGTAAGGTAGATCCGGACATTGAATGGATCAAAGAGATCTGGGCAGAATGTGCTCGATACCTTAAGCTGACGATAGACTATGATATGCCCACTGTACAAATGGATCTGGAAAAGATAAAACCCTACTTCCAGGAGAAGATGAAGGACGGGATGGCTGGAGAAATCAGGACGGAATTCCTGAGTTTTGCTGCCCGTGCCTTCGATCAATTGGAGCTGTTCAGAGACCAAGGCTCAAAATATGATGAGGATTGGAAAAGGTTGGAAGAAAATGCAAAGAAGTGGAGCTACTAGGTGCTGCGATGCGAAATCATCGAAATAGACAAACTCCAGGCGGTCATCCTCAATTTCATAGAATACACAGCTTCTAAGGGACAGGAGGACAGCTCGGCTAAAGATGAAGAACTTTTTGAAGAGTAGCTACAGTAAAAATAGCAATCCGCTAAATGACAAAAGAGCTACAGTGCCATTAGCAAGAGGACGAAATAGGGTAAAGACAAAATGTAATTTTTAAATTACTGGATATTGGGGGGTAGGTGAAACCCTATTTTGTAATGAATCTTGGCCACACAACAAGAATTAATCTTGGCCATTCATTGAATCTTTTGGGCACTATAAATAGGGCTCTCCTCTCATTTGTAAAGTGAGAGTTGAGTTGTTGTAAAAACATGCTGCAAAAATTTATAAAGAAAAGGCATTGACTTAGTGTATTTCCTTAGTTTCTCTCATGTTGCTTGATTCAATCTCCAATGTTAGATGTTTGACTTAGGTTTTATTGTTGTTTTAGTTAGTTGTCTTCTTTCTTTGGATAGATTTTAGGAATGTTGTTCTATGATTATGAAAATTCCTGCCATGTTGATGATTTCTTTGTCCATATTTTTTGTTATTTGCTGATGGTAGATAGCTGTGCAAAGTTAGCCTGGACTTGATTTCAAAGCTCTGCTCCAAAACATTTATCTTTGATTCATGCATGTATGTGGTGGATGAAGAATAAAATATCTGCAGACCTTAGAAGATAACACAATTTCCATGATACTGTGAAATCTCTGGTTAAGTGGGATATTGTTTTGAGAAATTGTCCATTGCAGGAACTCCATTGTCACTATTCATAGTTAGTTGCAGACTTAGGAACTTTCCCTCTTCCTTGCCTTCTTTTCCCTTTTTTTAATAACTGACCTATGTTAAGGTTCATTACACATTGTAAAGCCAAATACAACAACAAAATGGAGTCCAAGACTGTTGTTTGAACCTACAACTGATGCATAACAACTTTCCATCCTAAGAACTCCATTTCAGAATCTAATTTCCATGCTTTGTATCCATGCTTTGCATTTCCTACATAAGATCGCCTTGTGATTCCAATAAATCACATCAAACAACTGAGATATTCCAAGCACTGTCAAGACCTGACATTAGAGACCTTGGGATAGTGTTCTGCAATCTAATTGTGGAAGATTGTCTTTCAAGAGAGGTAGTGCACCTACGCATTGCTTGTGTTGAGAAGTGCATAAAAAACACATCAACAGTTTCTTTTTCCATTAGTATGTCGAAAGGACATGGAACAAGGTGTCTGAAATCTCCATGTAACTCTGATAGCCTATTGAATAGACACTGAATGAGAAATTTTGTTCCTCCTAAGCATGAACTCTTATAGATCCCCATACTCATCTAATTGAGACTGATTCAGCCCTTATTCGAAAAGAAAAAAACATGAATAAAGATTGCTCGTATGCCCTAGATGCTCTGATATCAGACACCCAGGGTAGAAAAAAGGAAATCTCATCACTTTCCAAGAGGATAACCAAGATGAGTAACCTCAATCTTAGATAGCCATGAAGAATCCTCCAGTAGTCTCCCAAACCATTTCACCAAATACTCCATGTATTGCTTCCTCCTTGTGCTCCTTTTCACTCGGCTATTAAGAATTGTCTCAATCTTTTCATTCCCTGAAGTAGGTGTGAGCACACTTGAGGTTACCTAATTTATGTAACTTCATCATTGTCACCTTCATGAAATATGGTCAAATCTGAAATATTAAAAATTGGAGAAATATTAAGCTCATTTGCTAATTTTACCTCATATGCATTACCAAAATTATGCCTTTTTACAATCTTGCACGGGCCAATCCACTTCATCTTGAGCTTTTTATATGTACCCATTTGAAATATTTCCTTCCTTAGATGCACCATCACTTCATCTCCAACCTGAAATTCCTTGTATCTGAGCTTTAAATCAGCATTAGTTTTAGAAGAAAAATTCATTTTATTGATATGTTTTCCCACCTCATCATGTAGGCTTTTCATATGCTCTACAAAATCCTCTGCATATACACTCTTATTTACATCTTTATCAATCTTATTTAGATTTGATATAACTCTTGGGTTGCTACCATAAACAATCTAAAATGGTGACTTACCTGTGCTTCTATTGACTGAGTTGTAGTAGGCAAAAGTCCCATCCTTTTGGTTTGTCTCCAACCAAGCATCTCAACAAATTTCCAAAACTCCTATTCACCACCTCAATTTGACCATCTATTTGAGGATGTTATGCTCAGAAAAACTTTAATTCACTATTGAACTTCTTCCAAAAAGTCCTCCAAAAGTAGCCAACAAACTTGATATGCCTATCAGAAACAATGCTCTTTGGAATTCCATGAAGTCTCACAACTTCCTTGAAAAAAATTCTGCAACATTTACTACATCATTAGTCTTATGACAAGGGATAATATATGCCATCTTAGAGAATTTATCTACCAAAAAAAATATGGAATCATGTCCTCTTTGTTTCCTTGGAAAACCAAGAACAAAATCCATACTTATGTCCTCCCATGGCCTCTTGGGTATAGGTAGTCGCTGATATAAACTAGTGTTCTGAATAACCCGCATTGCCACTTGTCACACCCTATAACCTTGCACATACTTCCTTACATATTTGCTTCAATTGAGGCCAATAATACTTCTCTCCAACTAATTTAATAGTCTTATCAAAACCAAAGTGCCCTACAAGTCCACCACTATGCCTCTCCTTAATTAAATTCAATCTCATGGAACTTCTAGGAATGCACAATTGATTACCTTTGAATAGAATTCCATCTTGAATTAAATCATCCAACCACTTGGTTCTATATGCAGCAATAGGCTTCTTAGAAGCCTTCCATGCTTCTCTAAAATCCAAATCTCCCTCATACATTTCCTTGAGCTCATCAAAACCCACAACTTCAACCTGCATTTCAATCAATAAGTTGTTCCTTCTACTCAAAGCATTAGCAACCTTGTTAGACTTTCCTATGTTTAAAAAAAAATGTATAAATTTGTAAAAATTCAACTCATTTCATGTTCCTTTGACTCATCTTCCCTTGGATACTCAAGTATTGGAGTGCTTGATGATCGGTAAACAAAAAAAATTCTTTTGGAAAAAGATAATATCTCCATTTCTTAAGTTCTTGAATGATTGCATAAAACTCTTTATCATAAACTGAATATGTTTTGTTAGCATCATTTAACTTCTCAGTAAAATATGCAATAGGCTTACCTTTTTGGATCAAAACAACTCCAATAGCATCACCAATTGCATCACAATCCACTTAGATTACCTTGCTGAAATATGGAAGTGCTAAAATAGGTTGCATTATCACTTTACTCTTCAACAAATCAAAGCTCTTTGTTGCCTCTATAGTCCACTTGAACTCGTTCTTATCACCCCTCACAGTTTTAGTTAGTGGTGCACATATTCTACTAAAAACTTCGATGAACTTTCTATAAAAACTTGCTAAACCGTGAAATGATTTCACCTTTGTTACACTCCTTGGTGTTGGCCATTCTAAAATAGCTTTCACCTTTTCCAATTCCATATTGATGCCTTCCCCTAAAACAATAAATCCTAAATACACCAACCCCCTCTTCACAAAGCTACATTTCTTAAGATTAATCAACAATTTCTCTTCTTTAAACTTCTCAAATAGACACCTAATATGCATCAAATGCTCCTCTAGTGTTTTGCTGAAAATAAGAATATCATCTAAATAAACTATCACAAACTTTCCAAGAAACTATTTCAAAGCTTCATTCATGAGTCTCATAAAAGTATTGGGTGTGTTGGTTATCCCAAAGGGCATGACTAATGGGTATGTGCAAGATCATCATGGAAAAAACAAGCCCTTAAGTGGCAAAAAATTCAAAAAAAATAGAGTTAGGAAACTTGACGTAAAAATTTGAATAAATTATCTATACTATTTTAAAAATATGTAAGAATAGAATATATAGAAAATTGAATGAAGTTTCTAAACTACTAGATTTATTTTGTTTTAAAAATCTATATCCAGTGAAAATTTGAAATTTCAATGCAATAGCACTTAAAATTTTAGGGAAAAACTAAGAAGTAGGTGTCTGTCTAACCACCCTAACCACAATAAAATGATAATAATTTTTTATAATATTTTATATATAAGTATAGGACTCATGTCCCAATGTGATGCATCTTTTTTTGTAATTTTTTTCCAAGTAAATAATTAATTATGAAATTTTTATTACAACTTTTAAAAAATATAAAAACTCATATGTCTAACCACCTTAACTTGGTCAAAACTTCATGAAATTCATTTTATTTTGTAATCCTTAGTATGTGAATCATAGAATGTGACACATGTTTCGGATTCGAAAAATGTGATACCATTTGAAAGCTATAGATGTTTTTCAATCATCCTATCAATCAGACTTTAGTCATAATTCAAAGAGAAAATGAATAGTAATATTTAATAAATTCAAATTAAAGCATAATTTATATTTGTGGAAAAATGAGAATCTCCTTTAAAAACCCTTTTTCATCACAAAAAGTCGTCAGCCACATACATCATTGCCACTTTTTGGCCCATCATGATCCTGTACATACCCTAACCACTCATACAAACCTTCCTTTGTCTTGAATGTTATCTTCCACTCATCGAGCCTTCATGTATCCTTATCTGGTGATACCCACTCTTCAAATCAAACTTGCTGAAATACATTGCTCCACTCAAGCAATCCATGATATCATCCATTCTAAGTAATGGAAATTTGTACTTTATTGTGATCTTGCTTATAGCCTTGAAATATGTGCAAATTCTCCAATATCCTCCTTTCTTTGGTAAAAAATAGTAGGCATTGTACACTGGCTTAAACTCTCTCTTATCAAACCCTTCTTCAATAAATCAACAACTTGTCTATTTACCTCCTCATTCTCCATAGGTGACATTCAGTAGGCTTCCTTATTGGGTAAACTTTCCCTCGGTATCAAATCAATTTGACATGACTATTTTTTCTCACTAGTGGCAGTCCTTCAAAAACATTATCTAGAATAGTCATCTTGAACTCTTACAACATAATAGTAACTTCTACAAGAATTTCATCAGCAAATTCACTGCTAGCTTTAGGAATAATAGCAAAAAAAACCTTCTCATGCTTGACGTCATCAAGAAATATTCTTTCATCAACTAAGAAAACTCTAGTATTACCACAAACTTGAACATTTTCCTGCTTCAATGGCTTCAACTTATGCTTCACTCGATCCTCTACAATTGTGTAGGTGTTAGCACACCCAACATGCGTGGATTTTTAGTCATATTTCCATGTTCCTCCAAGAAAACTATGAAAAGAATCCATAAGGATGATATCACATAGAATCTCATCATGATAATTCCCAACTTTAAATTTCACATTGCATTGTTCAGTTACCAACAATATTTGATTATCTTTCATCCATGAAATCTGGTAAGGTTTTGGTGTTTTATCCTCTCAAGCTTCAACTTTCTCATCATCTCATCAGACACAATATTTTTTGTGCTTCAACTATCTACTATGATGTTACACACCTTTCCTTCAAATATGCACCTTGTTTTGAATAAATTATTCCTTTGCACAGGATTTTTGTCTTCATTCAAAAGTGCTCTCCCTATTATTAGAACTTCTTCATCTTTTGCATCTTTCAATTGTGAGGAAGGTGCCTCCTCCTCATTGACATTTTCTTCCCTTCATTGATATCCTTGTCTCCTTGGCTTCTCTTCTTCTTGCGGGCAATCATAGGATTTGTGTCCTTCTCCATATTTGGAACAAGTGCCTTTCAATGAGCCTCCACCATAACCATGACCTCTACCTCTGCCTCTAAATTTTTGGTCTCTCGAGCTTTTCCCTTCTTCATATTTGGATTCTTTGTTGTTTCCCTCTTCAATCTTGGAGCTGTTTTTGTAATTTTCTTCATTTTTGAAAGATCTTCCTCCTACCTTACCTCCATGCCCACTTCCTTTCTACTTTCTTTCAAACCTCTTGTTCAACCTTTCCTCTATCTTCAATGTTATTTGATAAGTGGGCATGTGCAAGATCATGATGGGCTAAAAAGTGGCAATATGATGGGTATATGTAGGGTATGTGGCTGACGACGTTTTTTTATCCAAAATTGATGAAATGAAAAGGATTTTTAAAGGAAATTCTCAACTTTCCACCATATAAATTATTCTTAACTTTGAATTTATTAAATAATTATTATTCATTTTCTATTTGAATTAGAACTAATGTCCTGATTAATAGGCTAATTGAAAAACATCTATAGCTTTCAAACGGTATCACATTTTTTGAATTTGAAACATGCGTCACATTCTATGCTTTGCATACTATAGGATTAAAAAAAAATGAATTTCATGAAGTTTTGACCAAGTTGAGGTGGTCGACATATGAGTTTTTAATATTTTTGAAAATTTATAAAAAAATTTCATAATTAATTATTTACTTGGAAAAAAATTACAAAAAAATATGCATCACATTGGGACATGAGTCCTCTACTTATATCTAAAATATTAAAAAAAAAATATTATCATTTTATTGTGGTTAGGATGGTCAGACAAACACCTACTTCTTATTTTCTTTGTGAAATTTAAATGCTACAACATTGAAATTTCAAATTTTCACCAGATATATTTAAAAAAAGAAGTAAACCTAGTAGTTTAGAAACTACATTCAATTTGCTACAGATTCTATTCTTACATATTTTTGAAATAATATAGATAACTTATTCAAATTTTTAAGTCAAGCTTCCTACCTCTGATTTTTCTGAATTTTATTGCCACTCAAGGGCCTATTTTTTCCATGATGATCCTACACATACCCAAGCGTCTTCCATTTTCACAACTTTGAAAAGTTCCATCTCTTCTTGAATACTTTATCTTAATCCATTTATGTATCTTGCAACCTTCTCCTTGGTCGCCTCTAAATGTCCAGTCCTTATAAGAATTCTAACTAAAATTCTTCAGTATATTCTTTAACAGTTTTTTCTTGTTTTAGATCTTCCATCCTCTTGAGCAAATCCAACTCATAGTCTACAAGAATAAATTATCTTTTTAATTTTTCCACCATTTTATCCCATTTAGTAATCTTATATTTTCCTCTTCTTCCCCTTTCTAATTAAACCTCTCTCCACCATATTGAGGCATGTCCTTTTAGCCACACGTCTTGGAAAATCTCACTTTATCTGGGTTTTCTATCTTTTTAAATGTGAAATATTCTTCCATATCATTAATCCAATCTACCAATTTGTCTAGATTCAAAATTCTATTAAACGTAGGCACATCCATTTTGGGTCTCTTCCCCATTTTTGTTAAAACTCTCAACAATGGATCCCTTGTAACTGCTGCAACTTCTCTTTGTTTAGTATCCAAACTAATATCCTTCATACTTTCATCTTCGTCATCACTTGCAAAGTCTCTCATTCTTGCAAATCCTCTCCTTATCTCATTTTTTAGTGTTTCAAATTCCTTCCAAAGGATCTAAAATCATCATCTCTTACAAAATTATCTCCTCTTCCTCTTCCTCTACCTCTACCATGATGGGATCCTATCCCATACATTGTCTTTTCAACACCCACTGTAGTGCCCTCCGTCTCGGTCATCGTTGATGTTAAGTAAGTTGTTATTAGTAATGTCAGGATGATGTGGTGATTTTATTATTAAATTTAATTTTAAGATTATGAGATAACACTAATAATACGCTTGAAGTTGATTAATTAAGTTAATTTAATTATAAGGTTACTTGTTTTATTGGGAATTAAATAAATAATTAGATTCAATAATAAACGTTAATTTAATTATCTTGGGAGTTGGTTATTGAAAGTAATCGAATTTGATTATCATTTAATGATTAAATTCAATTAATAAATATAAAAGTAAGATAATATTAGAGAGGAATAAATATTAAAATTGTATTTAAGATTAAATAAATTAAGGTAAAAATATTTATTGAATTATATTTTAATTAAAAGTTAATTATTTATGAAAATTTGTTTTAGTTAAAATTTAGAGTTAAGTGGAAGTAATTTAAAACAAAAGAAGTTATTGGTTGAAATTAAATAAATAAATATATAAAGTAATGATTAATTAAAGTGGGTAAATAAAAATTAGTTATTTTTGAAAATCTTTTACGGGGGAGAAAGAGGAGTTAGGGCGGTTGAACGGAGAATTTGGTATTTTCTTTAAGAAGAGGCAAGAAAAAAATTTAGGAGGAGTTCTCTCTGTGAACCAATTGGAGAGCACCTTCTTATTCGAATGCCGTTATGCTGTTTGTTCGCTTTCTGACCAAGGGTTTGAAGATGCAGCAAAAGTTTTAGGCGTAACTACTTCTGTTATGGCTGATCCATCCTTCAACCTCAATAAATTGTATGTCCTTTTATAACCATGTTCTTTCCGCTACAATTTTGATGCACTTTTTCAGATTCTTGGAAGAAATTATAGTCATTTGGTAAGATGCAGTCACGTTTCGGTTTTTAGAAGTATATGGCTTGTAAATATATTAGGTATATGTTATGCAATTATTTGGATTGTTGTATGTTTAAGTTTTATTTAGTGTAATCGATTTATCTTAGGGCATGTAATTGTTGAAGAAACCCTTGTTTAGGGATGTCATGGCCTTTTCTTTCACCAAGTAGAACAGTTAATAAAATCAACGTAAATTTATGTTTACAGAAATTGATGTCAAAACAGAAGAAAATAAAATAAAATAAATTTAAATAAAAATTGAATAATAATGATAATAATTACCATCCATTGAGAGTCATAATTAAGTTGTGATATAAAGAAAATAAAATTTATTTAACAAGTTAAAGATTAATCTAATCTTAACCTATAAAGATTTATTGTTTTAATAAATATAATATTAATTCTCTTGATTTTGGCCGATAGCGGCCAGTTAATTACTTCCTGAAAGAGCAGCTCTCAGATTGGTTGCATTTTGACGAATTATCACCTATGCTGATAAAAATAAAATAAAATAAAATGGGTAGATTCTGCAGGAAATTCTCATAAGTCACGTATTTTGCACCTCACCTTTCTTCTTCTTTTTAGTTTTGTGGATAACATTCGGGATTTGATAATAATACAAGTAAATGGCGATATTTCCAAATTCTAAAATTCACTTTCTTTAAAATGGCGTCTCACATGTTTGCAACCGTAACCATCTCCAACTTGGAGGAAAGCTTGGTTCATGTGTCTTCTCTGATGCCGTCCATGAGTAGATTATTTAATTCTCTTGGTCTGCGCCATGTTTCTAGCCTTGCCAGTTACCTCCGTTCAGTCGAAGCTGAGAGAAATTGATGTTATTGGATACAGTGCTTAGATGAGCTCCTTCACATAGTCTGGTAATCTAAATTTTTAAAATCTCCCCGAAACTATAGGCAAAATTATCACAGCTGCAACGTTAGACTTGCAAAAATGTAGTGATTAAATAGTTCCTTTGAAACCCTTGGCAGCCTGTCACTGTCACAGCAATTAGAGTTGAAACATTGTACAGAATTAAATAAGTGATAATTAAATAGTCTCCCTGGCATCTTTGGTAACCATCGCAGCGGCAGCTATTAAATTTAATAACCTTTCTGTTTTCATTGACAACCGGTGGCTGCAGCGCAATTAAACTTGGTAGGGTGTATAGATTCAATAAACTCTCTTATTTCATACCAACCTGTCTCATATATTGCAGATGCTTTAGGTCAAATGGTAAGCCTTAAACACAGATAAAATCTTGGTCTTTGATTGGGATGCAATAATTCATTTCCGTGCAATATATATATATATATATATATATATACTCATATTACTATTTACACCTCACGAAAGTTATCATTGTGAGTATAATTTACATTATAGTTTATTATAATAAAAAAAGAAAAAGGGATTTAAGCGGCTTTGTCAAGATAGTAATCCTAGCGTGATAGGTAAACTGTATAATTATTCCAAGAGATAATTAAATAAATAAATAAATAAATAATTAATGAGCTCTTGTTGGTATTGAACATTCCCTCTTTCAAGTAGTTGATTTATAATTTCTCTTTCAGGTATAAATATTTAGATATAAGATTGGGTATTAATTGTGTGAGGGATACCTAGATTCTTGTATTGTTAATAGTTAGTATTTATTTGGGTAACTTTGGAATAATAAATATCTTCCTCTTTAATTTGAAATAAATAATTACTTATTTTTATAGAGATTTAGTTAAATAAGTGAATTGAAGTAAATTAAGTTTAAAAGAAAAATATTAATGCATATATATAGGGTTTTAATGAAAGAATACATTTTGCCTATGTGAACTTATTGTGTAATTAGTTTATTATTACTTTGGTTAGTTCCAAGTGGAATAGTTAAATTAGAAATAGTGAAAAGTAGAGTTTTGTATGTGCTTGCTCTTCATAAGTAAAATATGAATCGAGTGTTAGAATGTTTTGTAAGATAGTGAGTTAAGTAAAAGTGTAATTTTATTTTATGGTAAGTGAAGTAATAAAAGGTGATAAAGAATTTTAATTAGATAGTTGATTTGTAAATGAAGTATTGAATTCGCTTTAGAAAATAAAAGAATTGGGTAAATAATTAAAGTGAAAATGGTTATTTCGCTAGGTTGTTTAGTAAATTATTATTTAACAAAGGATTTTAACCGAATAAACATTATTGAAATAGGTATTTAATTTTGTTGTAGATAAATGAACTGTGTATTTAGTTAAAATAAATTGATTTATATGGTAATTAAGTTTTAGGGTTCACTAAAGGAGATAAGTGATTCTACATTTTCATAGTTTCTTTTACTTGAAGGTTAAATGATAAAGTTATTTTTAAGTGAGGATAAATCCCAGGTTCATAGGTTAATTAATTTAAATGATACTGATTAAATGTTAAATGTTTTTACCTTTTTTGTTATCTAATGAGTCTGTGAATAATAATTATTTATCAAACTGCTATGTGAAATAATTTATTAGTATCGTCACCTTAGGATTATAATAAAGTTGTAATTTATAGAATTGTCATCTTAGTATTACATTTTAAAGTTATAATTAGGATTCATATTAAACAGTCGATGGAGTTGGTTATCTTATAAACAATATAGTTATTTTAAATATAATTTGTAGTAAATACTCTTTTAATTAAATTAAGTGGATACCTTGAAGTAAGAACGTTGAAATAATACCTAAATTAAAGGAATGTCTTTATGGTTATAAGGTGTGAGTGATTGTTGTTTTAAACAAAGTGTTTTGATTATAGGTTTAAGTGTTATGTAATTGTTTTAAGATGGGTGTGATTTGTGGGATATTTATGGAGATGTCTCGATGGCCTGTTCATTGTAAGTGTTTTATGATAGTGTTCTTCAAGGTTGATGTGTCTAATGGTCCTTGTATGTAATTATGTGTGTAGAATGGGAACCCGTATTATTATTCATGATTGTTTTAATTTGTGTTTGGAAGAGTATACTTGTGAATAGTGTCTTATGGCTTAAACCATTAGATTTTATTTTCACTTCGTAATATTGTGCTATCCTTAAATGTTGGAAATGATTGATCTTTAAACTAATGTTCTTTTTAAAATGTTTCAAGTTACTTCTTATTGAATGAATAGATATATTATTAGAATGTGTGGTTTTATGGATTCTTTTAATGTGACTTTTCCTGAGTTGATTTTTGAGTTGGAGTTTTTCTCTCATTTTATTGCTATTCGTTGGGAACCAGTATGTGTTCTTTTGTTCTTTACCTAAGTGGAAAATTGGTTAATGTTAACTTTGTCATGATTGATGGTTCTACTTGAGTGTTAATGAGTTAAATTTGAAAAGTTCTTTGAAGTTATGGGCATTCCAAGAGGAGAAAATAGAGGTTTCCCTTGGATGTCCGATTTAGTTCATATCGATGTTGTTGATGTTGTTTAAGGGAGTTGTTGATCTTATTTTGATTGAAAATAGTTTTTCAAGGTTTTGCTTTTATTGTTGTCAGATTTTCATGGGGAAACCCTAGTGTAACTTTATGAGAATCTTCCAGAGGTTTATTTTAGTATTGGTTAATCTTCCTCCTTTTATGTGCCCTTGTTGTGGCAAGTGTTTTGGTTTCATGTTTTTGAAAGGGTTGTACGGGAATCATTGAGATTTTGAATATGTATTTATGGAAAGATGAGTAATGCCTTGCATGCTGCTCTATTGTGATAAAATGTTCTTGTTATGTTGTACAACCCTTGGATTTTGGTTTTATGTTTTGAGTGTCTAGAGAGAGAGAGTGGCTCTAAGTGGGTGGTCGGCGCACAAAGGGGTGCCAGGATAGCCCTTATTAGAGTGAATTTAATAAGTGATAATTTAAATAATTAATTAGGGGGTGGGTAGAATCACATTAAAAAGATAATTGATGCCTCATCTGCCTTTGAGTGCTACCACAGACTAAAGGGGATTGAGAAGGCCGTGGTTGGCATGTTCGTTGCCTTGTCTTCGCGAAGGGTAACGGATCCGCATGAGCAACCCTATGGGGCGGCGCCTTGAAATAGGTAGTCTGGATAACCATAGATGGAGGTGGCTCCTAGCGCTTGAGTAGTCTGGATAATTCGTCAGTAGACGGAGGCGACGCCTTGCGTTAGTCGTAGTCTGGAGAATCCATGTTAAGCCATGCGATGACACTCTCCTCTAACACTCCTTCTTATGTTGCTTCTTTAGAAATCCTCTGGAAGTGGTTCTTTGTCTTGAATTGATGAAACATGGTTGTTTTGAATTGATTTATGGTTTTACCCTATTTGATCTTTGGTGTATTCTTTGGTCTTGTATAAATCTTGTGGATGTTTGGGTTTTGACCTTGTACTCTTATGGTACGGTGATATGATGTTATTGTATTGTATCTTTGGGATTCAGAATTGTGATATGGTTTTTTTTAATTCAACTTGATTTGGAAGTGTTTTATGATCTTCCTTTGGTTCCTTGTTTACTGGCTATTGTTTTGATTTATGTGATGAGATTTATGACTCTTGGATGTGGTTGATTATGTCATTATAATTCCTGAGTGTTATGATACTTTTGTATGACATTGAGTCTTGTGGTTCCATGTTTGGATGTTCTTGGTTGAGGTCTCTTTCTTGTTAGCTCCTAGCACGGGGGGTGGGTCTTCGGACTCACATGGTTGGGTGGAACGTGCCAAGCACCCCATTGGGTCCCCAGTCGAGGATCGAGAGGTGCGGATTGGTGTTGTTGCAGCGACTCCAGAGTTGTATTTGTCTTGGAGCCAGTTATGATACTTTGTATTCATTTATTCATTTGTAGCATGCTATCTGGTGATGGTTTCACTTATATTTGGAACACTTTTGTATCATTGTACTTCTTAAACATTGTACTGTAATGAAATGTTAAACTTGGTGTGGATATTGGCTGTGACAGTTGTTATTCAATGTGTTAGGATGATCATGCATATGATGTATTTGCGTATTCAGATGGTTTCTTATCATTGATCATCATGTATGTGTTATATTTGTTATTGTTTACTTTATATCTTTGGATTCTATTCTTTATTGATGTTGTATGGATCTAAGTCGCATAATGACTCTTCGTGTACCCCAAGGGATGTATGTGTTAATGAATCTATTTAAATGAAATTCATGTTATGACTTGATGTGTATTACATGTATGTTATGTGCATTTAAAAAAAAAAAATTGTGATGTAATTATTGTGTTTTTTTGTCCTTTGGGGTTTGCACGGCGGGGAGTTACACCCACAACATAATCCTAGTGCAAATTCCTCTCTTAAATAGTATGCTACACACTCAAGATCATCCTTCTCTAATACCACTAATGTAGGGTACTCCCCTTGCAAATCTTAGACAACAACAACAAAGAAAGACTTTACAAGAATGTGGGAGAGAAGCAAAGACTTATTTTTATTACTACAAACAAAATTTCATTACCTAATTACATATGCTATTGTATGGGCCTTCTTGACTTCAACAAACTGTAATTTTCAAATCAGAGCTAAGTGTCCCTCAACCTACGTGCCTTCATAGTAAGAAATTGGCTCAACCGTCAATCCCTACTCCCCTTTTCCCTGGTTCGATGTGTTTTTCCCCTCTTGGCATCCATTACCTAGGGTTATTTCCCTTTCCTTCCCTACATTTTCTCCCCTTTTCTTCTTGTTGACAGAATTTGCATCAAAGTTAGTCATCTTCATTTGTCATCATGTCGCCATCCACTTCCCTGACACATTAATATCACTAGGATGGTTAGACCATTTCTACACCATCATCTCATGCAACTATCGACCCAGAATATTCACCCCATGATTGAGCATTAAACTTAGCTATCGCACCAATGCCATGTCTACGCTATGTCAAGGGGACACCAAAGAAACTCTCCCTAAAATTCAGGATTCTCACTGACAAGATCCCATTAGGTCATCGAAGAGACTCAAACATAACTCACTCTAACACAAGGTCTCCTTAATGAAGATCCTCCACATCATCCCCACTCAATCATTTTTTGCCATTTGTTAGTCATGACATAAATGTTCTTTATCGTCATCCCTTAGCTTGGTCCTCTTATTGGCATGTCAAATAGAATCCTTATGATCTCTCATTGAAACATGTTTGTCTCCACGATATCAGAATATTGAAGGGACTTGCAAAATTTTCACCCCAAAATCTCATCGTCACCTTGATACGATTTCATCACTCTATTATAGGGACTCACAAATGACTGGTATTGATAACCCAGAGTCTCCTCAATGTTGCTTGTTAGAATTTCTACAGTTCATCGAAATGTTGAAGGGACTTTGAATGACATCTTGCTGATACAAGAACCTCCCTTCGAAGTGAATTCCTCATGACCATTTTACTATTGTTGCTTTCACCATTGGTATGCCAAAGGGACATGGAATAAGGTGTCTCTGAAATCTCCATGTCACTTTGATAGCCTATTGAATGAATATTGAATGATGAAATTTGTTCCTCCTAAGCCCAAACTATTCTTGCTTTCACCATTGGTATGCCAAAGGGACATGGAATAAGGTGTCTCTGAAATCTCCATGTCACTTTGATAGCCTATTGAATGAATATTGAATGATGAAATTTGTTCCTCCTAAGCCCAAACTCTTGTAGATCCCCATACTTAGATAATTAAAGTTGATTTAGCCCTTATTCGAAAAGAAAAGAAAAATGAATTGATGCAAGATTTATCATATGCCTTGCAAGCTCCTATATCAGTTAGGGCCTAAGATCGACTATAGGCATGTGGCCTCAACTCACATTACAGTATAATGGGCTATGGGTAGATTTTCTAATATGGAGTGTGGGCGAGGACATGGATTTATAGACGTTGGAGGCAATGGGAAATATTTCCCTATTGAAGGAGATTGTGGGAGCTTACCGATTAATGAAAATTCTAGCGGGGTTACTCTATCTAGAATACATAGAGAGGAGGCATTGGTGGAGTTCGGTGAAAAAGATGCTAATTAAAGTTGATTTATCCCTTATTCGAAAATAAAAAAAATGAATTGATGCAAGATTTCTTGTGCGCCTTGCATGCTCCTATATTAGTTGGGGCCTAAGATCGACTGTAGGGGTGTGGCCTCAACTCACATTATAGTATAATGAGCCATGGGTACCTTTTCTAGTATGGAGTGTGGGGGAGGACATGGATTTATAGACATTGGAGGCA
The DNA here is from genome assembly GCA_007258455.2 of Sequoia sempervirens. Classification (NCBI taxonomy): domain Eukaryota; kingdom Viridiplantae; phylum Streptophyta; class Pinopsida; order Cupressales; family Cupressaceae; genus Sequoia; species Sequoia sempervirens. The sequence goes on along the minus strand of VDFB02281492.1, from coordinate 425,252,878 downwards.
ATGGGAAATATTTCCCTATTGAAGGAGATTGTGGGAGTTTACTGATTAATGAAAATGCTAGTGGGGTTACTTTACCCAGAATGCGTAGAGAGGAGGAACTGGTGGAGTTTCGTGAAGAAGATGCAAAAGCGTAGAGGGACACTCACACAAACTTCCATGAGGAAAACTATGTATTTTTTATTGTAGATCATAGTTTCATGATAAACTATCAATATATTTTAAGTTTGACCCCCTTAGTGCCAAATTAATATATCAAAAAATTAGTAAAAGAAATTTAAAAGTTAATTAAATATTTATTTAAGATTTTATAAAGTTTCAATAAATAATTAAAATAAAATAGAAAAACTAAAAATATAAATACAAAAAATAGATTTGACTATTCTAAATTAAAAGCAACAAAAATATCATTTTTTAGTCTATAATATTTTTTTAATTTAATTAGTTTTAGAGAGCTTTTAATTTTTTCTTTACAATCATTTAAATTTTCATACAAATTTAGAATAATATTTTGATTACTTTTTATATTTTTATTATTTTCATGCAAGAATTAGATTAATTTTTTAATTTTTTTTATACTTTAATTTTATTATATAAATTAATTTTTAGTTGAAAAGATAATTTATTTTTAAAAATAGTGAATAATTATTTTGAAAATTAGTAATTATTTTTTGAACTAGATAGTATTTTTATTTTATTTTTTTGATTGATTTTATTTATTTCCCATGTTTAAATTTAATTCATTTCAAAGTAATTAAGTATTAGTTTAATTTATTTCAATAGACAATTAGAATTAGTATAAATTAATTTAAAAATAATTAATATTTATTTTAAAGTAATTAGTATTAGATTAATTAATTTAAATTTAACTAATTTAGTTTCAATTTTCTTTTCATAATTAGTAGACTTTAAATAAGGCTTGAGAAAAATATTAGTGTTCATTATTAATGATGTCTCTAGCTTACATTTATGGGTAATGTCATCATTCTTTGGGTTACTACATCTATAGCTTAACACAACTGTAATAATGTCATTTATGATGTAATCGTATAAATCACCAAGGATAAATAAGGGACATTATGTTGATTAAAATCAAAGGGGTAGGTAATTTCCTTTGGATCACAAACTAAAAGGTAACTCAAATGAACACAATAAGTTAGTTTAAACTAGAAAAACCATTATATATCTTCTATATCTCTAGATTTTTAACTTGTGATTTGATATTTAATTTTTAAAGAGTAAATAAAATCATTTTTAAAAGAAGTAAATAGAAATTTTTAGTAATGTTGCTTTTATTTAATTAGGACTAGGCATTAGATGAAATAGTAAATAAGTTTTGGTCATGGTGACCAAACACTTTTGAAAATAAGTACTTCCTTTCATGGGTAGCAATCATAGAGGAACTATCTATAAAAAAGGGGCCCTACAAAGAGTTGTGTACCCACATAATTGTTTCACATCAAACCTAGTTTAGAAAATAGAACTACATATATATTACACATTTATCGCATTTTGAATCATTATATGGCGGTAGTCTGGGGAATGAAGAAACTTTCAAGTATTTAGATATTTAGGGTAGGGGTTTAGGGAGTTTTGAAGAATAATTATGTTAATTTAATTAAAAATACATGATAACCATTCAATTAAAGATGGAAAATAGAAATATTTAACATAAATATTGAGATAACATATAATCTTTGTATACTCAAAATAATCTTAGATAGATTCACTTGACTCTTCGAGGGCTTAAACCAAATTCTAAGGTGAGGCTCAAGTCTTTTATTTGTGTATACCCTAGAATTATGAATAACTCAATTCACTTCCAATAGGGAAGTTTAGTCATTCAAGAGAGACTTAGGGTGATGGACTATCCCTAAGTCTAAGACTCTAGCTAGAGAATTAAACCTATTATGTTGGATGGACATATTCCTATAATGTTGGACGCATAGATTCCTATCTTGTATGATAGATAGATTCCTACCCTATTTTTTGAATGAATAGATGATTAATTGAGTATATAGTTGAATGGACACTTAATAAGATAGTAATTTTTTTAAAACAAAAAATTGTCATATTTAAAGGTATCGCTAGGGGATTGTTATATAATTAAAAATATAGAATATTAATTGGAGCTAACTATGTTTTAAAAAAGACATATGGTTTTCTACGTTTTTTTAATAATGTTATTAATAAAATGTTTATAACATATAATAAGCTACGAAATCATGTTGAGGAGGGAAGAATAAGTTTAGATCTAAAGGGAATTATTCAAGCACATAATAAGTATTTGTAAATGAGGGAAATACAAAATTATTTGATCAAATAGAAGAAATATCTAGTCAATGATGCTACATAGAAAAATAAGGATTATATGTAAAAATGTCAATAATTGATTAAAAAATGAAGGACAACCCTTCTCTATAGAAGATGAATGCTATATTGTTAATCCTATAATGTGAATAGGTCTATGAGCAGTTGAATTGTGGCTGCCTTGACTCTTCATTATGTTATATGATAATTATTGTAGTCTTATATAGATAATATGACATTCTAGGTATTATATTTAAGTATAACAAATTTTGGGTGGCCTCTAAGGTATAACTAGGGTATATAGGAGCTAGTTGTTATTTTATCATCATCACATTATCTTTCATGTTTTATTCTTTGATAGTTTAATATGTTTCCCCCCTTGAAGTGTCTTATTAATCTCAAGCATCATCAAATATCTTATTTGTATTACCTATTATTTTATTCTCTTACATAATTTATTTAATTACACATTCCCATGAGAAGATATATAAACATCTTCATGAAATACTAACTAGCTAAATATAATTAAAGCATCTTCAAATATTAAACATTCATGTCATTTTATGGATAATATATGGAGGGAAAAATAAGACAAAACAAGGAAGGTATTCAAGTATCTAAGACACAAAAAATTATTTTATTTTAGGATAATTGACTTTAGACAAGGAATTTTATATTCAAGGATTTATAGACTTTGATTGGGTAGGATTAGAGGATATAAAGAGGTCTTCTAGCTAGTATGTGCAATTTTTTTGGTAGTGTGATTAGTTGGATGAGAAATGTTAGGTTTCCATCACTCTTCTAATTATAGAGGTTGAGTATATGGTAGTTACTCATTCCTACATAAAGTTAGTTTAATTTTTTTGAGATTACATTTAAACATCTTGTTGAAGTAGGGTAATATGGTGACCAAGTGGAATCATTATAATTTCAATAGCATGTCAAAAAAATCTATATTCCATGCGAGGATGAATAATATCAGTTTATAATATCACTTTGTTCCTAACATAGTGTAGGATATGAGAGTTGCAATTCAAAGGGTGGACACATAAATGGATTGCATTAATTCTTTGATAAGGCCTATGAGTACAAAAACATTTAGATGTCATAAAAATTATATGTAAGTGTTTCCCCTTAGTAAATATAATGTAATTACTAGATTTAAACCCTTACACAATCCATACAATAAGTTAGATAATGTTGGAACGGTGTTGTCCACCTTACATAATTTATTTTATATATTTTTCAAAATTATCATGAATCTCAAAATAGGTTGTCATAGCAGGAGAGTTCAATATTTTCTAATGGATTATTGTTTGCAACATTAAAAATTCATTTGATATGTTTTAGTGATTGCATGATTTATTAGGCTTAGTGGGGAATATATTTATTTTACGAATTTCATTATCAAATTTATTTAATTTTTTTTTAAAAGCACTTTTATGTGTAAATGTAATCATAGGTAGTAGATTTGGAGGGAACAATTAAATTTCTTGAAGATCATTCTTTTCATTTGTATTAAATTTAAGTTTGGTTGTGTACCTTGGAGATGCTTGGCACATTTGTTGTTGGCTCTTTAGGTATAAAATATTGTTGGCAAGAATCTCTAGTAAAGTTTCTCTTTCTTGTTTCTCTCTTTCCTATAAATAGAGAGCTTGGGTAATATAGAATGTTCATATCATTTTATGTTTGAATCCCCTTTCAATGTGAACATAGATCTCTTATGAAGAGATTGATTTTAGAATCATATTGTAAGTTTAATTGCTAATAATACATTAGTTCAAACAATATAATTGAATTTTTTTGAAGGATTTTTTAAATTTGCATTACTCTCTCTCCTATGTATAGCTTATTTTATTCATTCTTTGATTTATTTTGTACTATTATTATTCTAGAGTGTTACTAAAAATCATGTAGATTAGATATCTGACAATGCTCTTCTCAAAGGTTTATTGTTGAAAGTTTTGAATATTTCCTTTTGAATGTATGCATTCATATTAACATATAACTTAAAAATTTTGTTGGATAAATAATTAAATTTATAATGAGAAGGCTAAGAGAAAAAAACAAAAACCTCCTAAATCACTCTTGGAGAGAGAATAAGCCATGATAAATAGTGTAATACCACTCTTAAAATGGGGTTAAGTGTAAGCTTAATTTCAAAAAAAAAATCATTAGATTTTGATGAAATTTAATAATTGATAATATGGAAAGTGAGCTATAATTTTATGAACAATATTCTGAGGAAATTTAATAATGAAGATCCATTTCTCCTAGAATACAAAACAAATGTTTTCCTATCAAATAAGATCTAAAAAACTTGTGAGTTATATTCTCTATTGAATTTGTATCTTTTAAATGATACAATGATGTTAGATAGAAACCTTAACACCCATGAGATATGTTTAATAATTATTTTGAATATTTTAATTACTTGTAAAATAGATATGTTTTAAGAATATAATACTACACATTATATACATTGTAATAATAATTGATTGCACATTTATATATCTATAAAAATATTTTAAAATGATATAGAAGTTAATATCATGGTAGAAAGGCCGAAGAGCTCCTACTCCTTCACTTCAATTTCCCTTTATTTACCCTAGAGTCCATATTTAAGTAGTGAGATCCATTAAAGCCATAAGTTAGTTTTCTCCATATTTGGGCCTTAAAGTTTTCTCCATATTTGGGCCTTAAAGGGTAAGAAGATATATAGAATCTTAGTTAATGTTTATTACTATGTTAATATATTGAAATGTACATATAACTATTGTTTGATTAAATAACACTTTATAAGTATATGCTGACTTGTATATAGTGTCCAAAAAAAAGTATATGAGGATACTTGCAAATCAATGTGAATGCATATACACCGTCCCCTAACCCAGTTATTTAGAATGGTTGTGCAACTCGCCTTTCAATAAAGCCTGCAACTCCACATGTTCTCGCCTCTGTCACAATCAAATCAGCAGGCGAGCCGAGAATACAGCCTATTATCTATTCGTACGCGGTACATTTAAAGCAGGCACTGAATTCCATATAAATTTAACGAGCTTCTGACTGCCAGTCTGCCATTCGTAATATCAGACAAATATCCAGGCATTAGGATATTACTACAATAAATGCTACAAGAGTCGTGCTCGTGGAATGCACTGGGATTCCTGGAAAATTAAAAAAACCCGTATTATTCCTACGTAGACTCTTCGTACTGTAAAGATGATGTCTGTATTAGATATCATATGAATGCCATGGAAGCCGCGTAACATTCTTGCCAAAAAAATGTGTGAAATCAGAAGTTTGTTGAGTCCTCCACATGTTCGCAAATAATGTTTTCTTCTGAATTGAAATAGTTTTTGTAGCGTGGCAATTTTTTCTTCATGGAAAAAACTATCAGGATTTGAATATTCGACCTCAGGGTTTAGCCGTTACGCTGTAGGCCCATTCCGAGTAAAATTAAATTATAATGTATCTGACATTGAAGTTCTGCTAAAGTAAATTAAACGAGGTTAAGGGAATTTTGAATATAAATATTGTCCTACGGTGCCTTCAATGATTAAGTTTAATTTATGCAGTAAATTTTATTTTTACTGAATATTTTATTTAATTATATAAAAAAAATTAGATGGTGTTTTTAAATTTAAATATTAGAGATTCTGGGAGGCAGCTAAGCCCTGGCTCTGCTAGTCTGGTTCTAGCTTTCATGACGAGTTCTCGCTTAATCAGTGAAATGTGTGGTGGTCACCTCTGTTTGTCAGTGCTGGTCGACCTTTGGCCAAGCTTCCCTAGCTTAACGCCCTCGGGTTTCATAAGAAGGGTATCCAGATCCTTCAACACTTATTTCACAAACTCACAATGCACATTTCGCTTTGAGAGACTTTCCGTGCTCACTAGGTCTTCAAAACCATGATTGTGAAACCTACGATGGCCTGGTAAATGTCATTCTAGCTGATATGTTTCACAAGGTGGGTATTTGTGCCACCAAGCCCTAGTAGAAGGAAAGGAAGTGGTACCCAGACATTCTATTCAAAAATTACAAGCCTTGGCTTGGTTATCGGTGGCAATCACCACATTTCCCTATGATTGACAGTTTGAACTAGAGATGAGATCTCTAGTCTTCAATGTCTGTTTGGCATAAAATATTTTCTGCTATTTGTCCTACAAGTGTTGAGCCAAACTCATCCACTTTTCTTAGTGTATTTTTTTCCAAGGCTTTCCAATGGGGTCCCGGCTTGTCCACTTGGGGGTCCAAGACACTTGTTGCCATTTTTGTGGGTAGGATGAGTCTTTTAAGCACCTCTTTTGGTTTTGTACCAAAGCTCAACAGCTGTGGAATTATATTCATGACTTCTTTTGGCCATTTAGTCCATAGTCGTTTTCCTGGCATATGGTTTTATAGGGCAATTCTCCCAAGCTTCCCACTATGTATACCCAGATTTTGGAACAATTTCAGGGTGGAAATCCTCTTCAGTGTTTGGAAAGATAGAAATGCCTTCATATTTTCTCACAACTAGATTAAAAAAATTGTTTCTTTATATTCTAAAGCAATTATTTTCTCTAATGTTCTTTTGTAGATTCAAATGCAAGCAAGTAAGGTTATGCTTGAAGTTGCTCACCTTCAGGAGCTTTTGGACCACTGGGGCAATGCCCCTTGCACTATGGCGTCCACGTGTGTGCCTTCCTTGCCCACTTCTTCTTGGGCTAGTTGCCTTCCCAAGGTCGACGATAAAGTTGGTCTACTAGGGACTCTCACCCCCGCTCTTAGGCCTCTCCTCGATGTAGCTCTCGTCCTCCTCAATGGTCGCTTTCTCCTCCTCTGCAGGTTGACCTCCAAGGTGGCCTTTTGGAGGGACGACAGGGGGCAACGGTGGCACTTCTAGGTGGCCTACTAGTAATGCTCCTGGTGGTAGTTCTAGTTGGTCGAATACTTCTAAATGGTTCCCACAATTGGATTTAGCAATCTCACCTCGCCATGAGAATAAAGATAAAGAAAAAGAAGATGACGGTTAGACTCCCCCTAACGTCACTCCAAACCCTGCTGATGTATGGGGGAAATAATCAAATGAAAGGAACCCTCCACCCTTTGCTGGCATTGCAATGGCCATCTTATTGCCTTCTATTTTCTTGTATTTGTAATATTTCTTTCTTTTTGGGCTGGGGCTATGTGACTTTGGACTTTTGGGCTTTACCAATGTGACTCTCAAGGTGTTCCTTTTTACCACCCACCATTTTCTTGTGAATATGTATTCTATGTTTATAATTAATATAGATATACGACTATTCATAAAAAAAAATTTAAATATTCAATAATATTTATAACCAATGATTTAAATCATACTATTTAATTTATTATTTTTATTCTAATATTATTTTTATTTAATGATGAATCACAAAATATAATAAAAATTATATACAATTAAATCCAATTATAGTCATATTTAGTGTGGAATATGAAAATAGAGTGCACAACTTCCTTTATCCTCACCTGAAAGGGGAATGAAAGAAGAGGGATATGATTTCACAATGTTCACACTCAAGAACAAATCCTTGAGATTCCCATGCAAGAGAGATTGAAATATTTCAAAGGGGATTATTCTTAAGGCTGAAAATTGATAAAGAAGATTAACTACTAATGCAAAAATAAGAAAATGCAAGATGTTTGAAAACACGTTGTGATATGCAAAATGACCTAGAAAGTGACTTAGAAATGCAAATAAAATGAAACAAAAAGATATAAAATAGAAAGTGTGCACCTGGAAATGTGTTGAAGACCAGAAATGCTACTGATCCTAAAATTTTGACCTACTGGAACTGATACGCCATTCTAGGCGAATTTGTCCCAGATCTTGAAAACTGCATTGGAGCCTATTTCAGCCAAATGGGTATATGAATTTGTAGAAATATTTGAAAAATAGGTACAATGGGACTCATATGCCACTAATGGCATATGAGTCCACTTTGACTTTTCTAAAAATTTGAAAGCGAAAAATGAAAGCTCTTGGTCTGCTCTTTATGTTCCTCTAGATGTGCGGATCTGAAACCTTGATTTTCAGCATTGTAAGTGACTTTTTGTGAATAGTTTGACCTAGCCAATGAGGAGATGACTTCAAAAATTTTGCAACCTATTCTTCAATGATCTCGAAGCCTTCAAGGTACCTAGATCTGCAATCACACAAAGAAAGAGATATAAATGTTAAATGTTAGGGAATGGGGGTTTGCCTTTGGTCAAGCCCCTTTTAGGTAATTAAACCAAAATGATGGAATAAGATAATGAAGCATGAAAGATAAAACAATGCAATTAGAAACTTTCCATGATGATAGACCTTGAATTTTTGTAGCAATGGATGAAGAATCTACCTTTGAATGCCTTAGAAAACTATCTTGATGACTTAAAATGCTAAAACCCTAGCTTGCTTGACTTGAGATGGATAATGAATCATGAATCATGAATGAATTAGGGTTTAGAAGCTTGTTTATATAGCCACCTAAATTCTCATTAATTTTATCCGCAAGGCCAACATTGTAGAAAAATAAACTTAAAACCTAATTTTTCCTGCTCAAACCTTGAAAATGGCCCAAATGGGACTTATACACCAACCTGGGCAACTTAGTTCCACCTAGATGGGATTCATTCACCCAAAGTAGCAAATGGGTCCTAGGGGCTATTTTTCCAACTGGGATGTTGGGGAGTGAAGAAATTAGGTTCATATGTTGATTTTATTAGGTCTTTGATCAAAATAAGCCTCAGGATGCACAATATGGTATCATAGGAGCCTATTAATGATGATCTAAAGGGTAATTAGGGATAAGGGCACAAAGTTCAATGTGAAAGTGTGATTAAATACACTCTACAACAATAAAATCAGGTCCACATATCCTAGAAAGGCACAAGGTCCAATGTGAATGTGTAAAACACATTACAACACTAGTTTAAGATTAGGTTTAATTTACAAGCCTTCTAGATTAATGTGAAAATGCAATCAAATATATTTTACAATATTGAATTAAGGGAAAAATAGGTCCATTAAACTTAAATGCTTAATAAAAGTCTAGAAAAGTGTGAAAGTCATTTACAACACTTTACAACACCTTTGCACTTAGATATCATTAGATGCATTTTATTTAGTTTTCTATGGTCCAAGACCTAATGTGGATGTGTAAAACACCTCACAACAATAGATCAAGGTGAAATTAACCCAAAATCACAAGGAGGGGCCAAATGAGACAAAACAAGTAGAAGGGTTACTTTTTCAATGTCCACATTTAGTAGTTGTAGTGTCAAAAAAGTAATCCTTCTTCACACTCAATTTGGATAATTGACATAAATGGACATAAGTACATCTTGGAGTGGTTTTGTAATGTGTTGTACCTATTCACATCATTCTAAGGCCTTTATTTGATTAAAACATGGCTTAATTGGTCGTTTGCAAAGGTGTTGTGAAGTGTTGTAACACACTTTCACACTTTTCTAGGATTTATTTACTTAATTAAGCCTAATAGACCCCTCTTCTACTTAAATTAAGCCTTATTTACAGTGTTGTAAAGTGTTTAAATGTAATTTCACATTTATCTAGGGTGGTATTAATCAATTGTGGTTAATTACACATAATTGCCCATTTTAATTCAAATTCAAGCCCTGTAGATTGCATTTTCTGAGAGATCAATTCTAACACCCATGATTTAAATATTATAACATTTCATTGGGAAAATTTAGGTCTTGGAAAATGGTGCCAAGACCTATTCACCCTAGGCAGAAAATGGGTCCTCCCTTAATAGGAATCCCTTTTCTTTGCATATTCTAACTAGGTTTTTGATGTACTTTTCATCTCTTGAGGTGAGGTCCTAGGAAGTTGTGCTAGGACCCATTCACCCTAGGTGGCGAATGAGTGCTACCTTACATGGACCCTTTTGAATTTCATCTTTTTGGAATTTTAATTAATTTCACTTCCAAATCTGATATCAACTTGAATTATTTGAATCTTAGGGTTAATTCTCTTATTTAGTATAAATATAAGATTATTTTACATAATTTTCAACTAGAGAGAAGCAAGAGATAAAAGTAATTTCATGAGATCAAGTGTTCATAAGAAGTAAGCAAAAGCAAAGTTTGGAGTAGCATTTCAAGATCTTCAAGCTCATTTTTTATCCAAGATTAAGCATTATTGAAGGTTGATGATAGATGCCTATGGAGAACATGAGGGATTCCAGGTGTTGGGAGATGCACAAGTCATACAACCAAGCCTAAGGACTTATTTCTTAAGTGATTCCATCTTTTATGATCATCCTATTTGCAACCTACAAGAGGTATTTTTATATTTGTGATTCATTAAAGAGATAAACATATCCTCTAGTCTTTCATATTATTCACATTGCATTCAAGGGTTTTATCCTAACATAATTGGGTAGAATTTCCTTTACATTCTCACAAATCTTAGTCTTAGAAACACTTAAGATTAGGATAATACACATTATTACATGTTTCATATTTTCATTCATCATCAAAGGTTGAATTACCATAAAGGGGTTTGACTTAGAAGGGAAATCCCTATCCACCAAAAAACAACCAAATTTGTTTTGCAGATTATTGGCAGATCCAGATTCAGAAACATGAATTTTAAAGTGCAAAGGAGAAGAGTAGACCTTGAAGTTAGAACCAAGATTCAGAGATCCCTGGAAGAGCCTATCAAGACCCATTAATCATTAGTGGAAAATGAGTCCCTGTTAGGGGTTGAGAGGCAGTAGGTCACAAACATTACAAACTTTTTTTTTTAGTTTAGAGTCTCTAGAACGAGCCTACTCAGACCCATTCACCTTTGGTGGCGAATCAGTCCCTATTAGCTTCAGAGAAAAGTCTAATTAGTCGATAGGCTATTTGTGTGAACTTTGGTCTGAATTTTTGTCAACCTTCCCAGATTTAGACTTTTCCAGCGTCAGGGAAAAGGTGGCAGATGGGTTATAACTTTGGTTGGAATTTTTGTCAGCCTTCCCAATTTTTAGGTCTTTGATATCGTGTTAAAGGTGGTGTATTGTTTTTTTAAAAAGAATATGGTGAGACGATAGAGGAGGCCAGTGAAATGGAATCAACATTAATTGTTGTATGGTTTCCATGTAGTGGTGAAGGTGCAAGTAACATATGTTTTAAATTCCTCGAAAAAAAAAAGAATCTCTGTGCAGTTATTGATAATTCATTATTGGGTTTCATTCTTTGGGTTTATGTTGTTCAAGGTAGTTGTGAGTGAGGAGGGAAAGCTTCTGTGAAGGTGCAAGTGTGTTCATCGGCTGTGGAATTTCTGTGAAGGTGGTTGGAGGTTATCCTTATGTTTTTTGCATTCATTGATGGTTGCAAAAGGTGTGGGTTGTGATAATTCTGTGTTCATTTTTTTCAGGTAGTGGAGAAAGAATGGAGGGTAGAGAAAGCAAGCAGGAAGAGGTGTAATTGAAGGAAGCGGGAAGAGGTCCATATTGGAAAAACTATTTCTTGAGTATTTCTAAAACAATTTATGTTATTTTCCAAAGGGGATTGTTGATTGTTGCTTTGTAGCTTAGTCTAAATTGTTCGGTTTATGGTTTCCATGTAGCCGCCATTGGTGGAAGGGAATACTATTTTTTTTTGCATTTCGTATGTTGAATTCATGTGTTTTTGGTGGGCTTTTTCATGTGGGTTATTGTTGAAACCAATATTGTTTCATTGTGTTGATTATTGTTGAAAAGAATGTATAGTTTTGTGGGTTTTGGCATGTGGGTAACTGTTGGCTATATTTTTTCATTTATGGCTTCGGTTTTGTGTGAATGGTTGCAAAATAGGTAATCTGGTGTGTTTTTGGTGAATCTTGAAATTAATATTTTTGTGTTTTGTGGGTTGTGGCATGTGGGTGACTGTTGGCAATATTGTTTCATTTATGGCTTCCGTCTTGTGTGAATGGTTGCAAAATAGTTAATCTGTTGTGTTTTTGGTGAATTTTTCCATATGGGTTGCTATTAAAACCAATATTGATTCATTTAGGGTTCACATTTTCCAGTGAAGGCTTTGAGTCGGTATTTTACTGAGAGCTTTCTATGTTTTGTGGGTTTTTCATGTGAGCCACTGTTGAAAGCCATGTTTTTTTGTGTGATGGTTGCAACACAATGAAATAATTAATGTTACACAGGTTGCATTTTGTTAGGGTATATTGTTGCCTTTTTGACAAGGTTTTGTTGAAAAAAGAGTATATAGTTTGCTCACAGCAATATTGTTTGATTCATGGTTCAGATTTTGTGGGGATGTTTTTGTATGGGTTTGTCACTGTGATTTTTAGTGTTTTGCAGGTTTGGCCATCTGGGTGACTATTGATAACTATATTGTTTCATTTATGTCTTTTTTTTTTTGTGGGGATGGTTGCAATGCAATAAAATAGTTAATGTTATGTAGTTCATGTTGTTTTGCATAAGGCATTGTTCATTGTTGTTGTCTACCTTAGGCTATATTGTTTCACTTATGGCTTCCATTTAGCGTGGTCTGGGAAAACGTGGTGGATTGTTTTTTCATTTTTAAATGAAAAGTGTTTGGTGCACTGATAGAGAAGGCCAGAGAAATGACGTCAACATTAATTTTTGTATGGTTTCTGTGTAGTGGTGATGGTTGTGGTATATATATATATATCAGAGTGAGAAACAAAAGTAAAAATATACTCATTTCTCAACAAAACATTATTAAAAATTGAAAGAAAATAGCCTTCTCAATAGTGCCTTCTCAAAAATTAACAGTGACAAACCCAACTAAAAATATATTGCTTTCTACACATAAACTTATAAAAAATTGAAACAATATATAGTCTTTCCAATAGTACCTTATGGAAAATGAAACAATATAGCCTAAGGCAGGTAACTGTAATCAACAATACGTACTATAACCAAACATAGAGTGTACAAAATTAACTATTTTTATCCTATTCCAACCATAACCACAAAAAAAAAGCCATAAATTAAACAACATTGGTTTCAATAGCAACCTAGATGGAGAAATGCTCTATATATATATATTAATAAAGAGGAACCCACAAAGATTCATAGTGAGAAACAAGTAAAAATATGCTCATTTCTCAACACAACCTTATCAAAAATTGAAACAATTCCTTATTAAAAAATTTCCAGACATTTGTTTTGTTCCCTGAGGCATTAAACGGTAGTTGTTATTAAAACCATCGCTAGTACATGCAAAGCATACAACAATTAATGTTGATGTGAATTAATGCTGATGCGAACCAACATTTAATTTCCACAACCTTCCCTATCCATGTGGCGTGAAAACTACCACCCTATTCCCAAAGCAGTGAACAACAACCTCCACCAGCTTTTCCATGGCCATTGGATGGCTACGAAAATTGAAACTATATAGCCTTTCCAACACTACCTTATCGAAAATGAAACAATATAGCCTAATCTAGAGAACTATAATCAACAATAACTAATGTAACAAAACATTGAGTGTTCAAAATTAACTATTTTTATTCTATTCCAACCATATCCACAAAATGGAGGCCATAAATTAAACAACATTGGTTTCATCAATGACCCAGATAGAGAAATGCACAAAACTGAAGCCACAAAACCCATGAAGAACAATAGCCATTTAATATATCCATAAATAAAACAATATTTTTTTTGACAAATAATATTGTCTTCTATAAACAACACCTTATCCAAAATTGAAACAATATAGCCTTTTCAACATAACCTTATAAAAAATGAGACAATATAGGGTGAGCTAGAGAGTAAAAATCCACAAAAACTACATAAGGTCAACAATTTTTCCCATTGCCACCATATCCACTAAATGCAAGCCATAAAAAGAGACCCATGAAAAATTGAAATATATATAAATATATGTATATATGTACAAATATATACGTATATATATACACATATATATTAATATTAAAATATACCCAATATAGCCTAAGGAAGAGAACAGTAATCAATAATACCTAATGTAACCAAACACAAAATCAATGAAATTAATTATTTTATTTTGTTCCAACCATAACCAGAAAAGGAAACCCATAAATCAAACAACATTGATTTCAATAGTGACTGAGATGGAGAAAGCCACAAAATTGTAGCCATAAAACCCATGCAAACTGATAGCAACATTAGCCAACCATAAAAGAAACAATATTTCTTTTAACAAACAATATTGTCTTCTATGAATAGCACCTTATTGAAAATTGAAACAATATATACATATATATGCACACACACACACACACACACACACACACATTAGTATTTAAATATACTCTTTCCTGAATGGAACCTTAACAAAAATTGAAAGAATCTAGGCTTTTCAACAATACCTTGTCAAAAAGTTGAAATAATATAGCATCTTCAACAACACCTTATGGGAAATAGCAGAATATAGCCTAGGCTTGAGAACAATAATCAACAATACATAATGGAATCAAACATAGGCTATATAGCATCAACACATTATTGATTGCACAAAGCACCATCTGGGTTGTTGTTGTAACCAATATTGTTTGTTTTTGTGTGTTTCTGTGCACTGCTTTATTCCTTTACATATATATATATATAATGTATATATATATATATATGTGTATATATATGTGTATATATATGTGTATATATATGTGTATATATATGTATATATATGTATATATATATGTATATGTATATAGATATATGCATATATATATTTATGTGTGTGTGTGTATATATATGTATGTATATGTATATAGATATATGTATATATATGTGTGTGTATATATATGTGTGTATGGAATCAAACATAGACTATATAGCATCAATGAATTGTTGATTGCACAAAGCACCATCTAGGTCACTGTTGTAACCAATATTGTTTGTTTATGTGGTGCATTATTTCTGTGTGTTTTTGTGCACTGTTTTAAATTCCTTTGCATATATATATATAATGTATATATATATATATATAATGTATATATATTTGTATATATATGTGTATATATATGTATGCATATATATATGTATATGCATATAGATATATGCATATATATGCGTGTATATATATGTACATATTTATACATGTGTGTGTGTGTGTGTGCAACTCTCACCGCTACATGGATATCATAAATGAAATGATATGTTCAAAGCTATTCAATGACAATCAACAACTTCTATCTCTCTCTCTCTCTCTCTATATATATATATATATATATATATATATATATATATATATATTCTTTGGGTTTATGTTGTTGTTCAAGGTAGCTATGAGTGAGGAGGGAAAGCTTATGTGAAGGTGCAAGTGTGTTCATCGACTGTGGAATTTCTGTGAAAGGTGGTTGGAGGTTGTCTTGTGTTTTTTCCATCACGTTGATGGTTGCAAAGGTGTGGGTTGTGATAATTCTTATATATATATATATATATATATATATATATATATATATGTATATGTATATGTGTGTATATATATATCTATGCATATATATGTGTGTCTGTGTGTGTGTATATATATATTTATGTGTATATATGTGTATGTATATATATATGTATATATATATCTCTGTGTGTATATGTAGATATATATGTGTATATATATGTATATATATATGCATATATATATTTATATATACATAAATATCTATATGTATATATGTATATATCTATATGTATATATTTATGTGTATATGTATGTATGTATATATATGTCTATGTATATTGATATATGTATATTGATATATGTATATATATATGTGTACATATATATTCATGGAGGCTTGTGCACTTTCACCAAACCCCTGAGCAAGAATATACGTTGTCAACCACTCTAATCAAAGGTGGAATGAATTTTGCTTACCACAATCAACATAGAGTATATATATTTATCTGTATATATGAATATATATGTATATAAACATATATATATACATATACATATATATACATACATATATATATATACATATACATATATATATACACACACACATATATATATCTATGTGTGTATGTGTATATATGTATATGTGTATTTGAAATGTAGTCTTTTCTGGATGGAGCCTTAATAAAGATTTATAGAACCTAGCATTTACAACAACACGCTATAAAAAATGAAATACTATAGCCTATTCAAAATGTAACATAAAGAATATGCATTGCCCACCACTCTAAATAGTTTCGAAATGAATATTGCTTATTACAATCACTATAGAGTACATTACGATCTGATTATCAATTTGACCATTGTTACTAATTTTGCAGTCACTATCATTATTCTGAAAGGTTGTTTGTAGTTCACATTAGTTCATCAAATACCACATTATGGTTGGACTATGGTGTGCAAGAATAACAAAAAAAGTGTGAAGTTTAGTGTGGTGATTATGCAAAATAGAATAAACTGCATAACATTAACTATTTTAATCCATTATAGCCATTGCGACAGAAAGCTAAAACTCATAGCTATTGTCCTATGCAAAACTTTTATTGCAAAGGATAGACCATATACAACTTGTGTATACAAAGTGTGAATTTTAGTATAGTGATCATGTCTAATTCATAGAAAATATGCAAATCATGAGATATCAAAGTTCTCTATTTTATAATACATAATTTTCTTTGTACCTGCAATGGGACGAATGGAGTAATTATAATTTAGCTATAACTGGTGCATGCGGCAGAATGCAATATGTACAAAACAAAACAAGGCCTGATTTATAGCCTACCATATTAGCTTATGGAGCGTCGTGCACTCTCACCAAACCCCTGAGCAAGAAAATAATTTTTCCACCACTGTGATCAATGGTGAAAGCAATGCTTTGGTAGCTGAGGAAATTTGTTCAGTGGAAATCAATGTTATGAATTTTTTATAATTTTATGGCAGGGTGGAGAGCAAGCCTTATTGTGTTGAGTTTTATTTTATAATTTTTATGTACAAATCACTATCTTTCTGACATAGGATGCAAAACAAATTCATATGTTTTAGGTTATGGTTGCAACAAATAAAATAGTTGATCTTATTTTCAAAAAATAATAACCATTGGGAAGAGTACATATGTACATTCCTCACATCTACTTTGACATACATAT
Organism: Sequoia sempervirens; assembly: GCA_007258455.2. Classification (NCBI taxonomy): domain Eukaryota; kingdom Viridiplantae; phylum Streptophyta; class Pinopsida; order Cupressales; family Cupressaceae; genus Sequoia; species Sequoia sempervirens. The sequence goes on along the minus strand of VDFB02281492.1, from coordinate 425,235,505 downwards.
AAATCTACATGCAAGAATATTTAATATTGTCTCATTTATGGCTTCTATTATGTGCAAATTGTTGCAATATATTAAAATAGTCTATGTTGTTTTCCATAATGCAATGCTAATTTTTGTTCTCTATCTTTGGCTATATACTTTCATTTGCAATGCATAATAAAATAGGTAATATTATAGAGTTAATGTTGTTATCGAAAAGGTATTCTTGACTATCATACCGACTGATTTCATTTTGACTATCCGCAGAAATCTACATGTATGATATTAGATGCATAAAATATTGTTATAAAAAAGTCAATCAACGATGGCCAATGGAATCTAACACAATGTGTATAAGATTAACTATTTTATTCCATTGCAAGCATAACCTGAAACTAAACCCACAAGTAAGAAGATACATTGTCTGCCAATTTGATCAATGGTAAAACCAATCTTCCTTGTCACACTTAAGATACATGCTATCATTGTAACAAGCCATTCTTGAGCCTGGGAGAAATAATAACTAATTTTTTTTTTTGAAGGTGGTTGGAGGTTGTTTTGGTTTCTTTGCATTGGGTGATGGTTGCAAAATGAATACACGCCATCCATAGATCAAAAAATATTGATATTAACAAACAATACAACCTTTTTTCAACATCACCTTATTTGAAATTGAAACAATATAGCCTTCTCAATGGCACCTTGTTGAAAATGATATGATGTAGCCTAGGCTAGAGTATAAAAATGAAGAATTCCATACAAAAATCAACATAAATTGTATAGCGTTCACTATTTTTTAGCATTGTAACCATGGTGAGAAAACGAAGGGCATGAATCACAAATTCATTTCTCCCCTATGTGTAGATATGTATTTATTGCACAGTGGATGCAAACAACATTGATACATAGTGATTGCTATGTTTGTTTTTTTTGCGGCATTCTTGGAATGATAAGTTGTATTTTTGATGATATATGGAACATTGATGCTACCATTGATTGCATTGATAGATAGTGTATGTTATAGGTTGGTTTTCTTGGAGGAACATAGATTGTTTTTGAAATTATTTATGAAGAGATTTGTAAATGTGCCTTTTTTATATTATTTGTTTTCGTTCATATTCTAAATGTGCCAACAAAAAAATTGTAGTGTAAAAAAGTTTATAATTTAAAAATTGAGAACAAATCTTGTTAGCCTTTGATGGTTTAATTGAATCTTTGGCTATTGTGTTGTAGTGATAGAGCTTCTGGCCAACCGTCAGTGTTGCAGCTATGCCCTTTTCTAAGAGAAACTCTAGCAATGTCGGTGGACTCTACCTCTCCCCAGGCTACTCGACAACCCTCAAGCACTGATCCTGTAAGTCTATTCCTTGTTTATTTTTTGTTCTTGACACTTGTATTGATTGTTTTCCATGTGCATTGAGTGAAATGCAAACACGCTTTGCTTGCATTTGCAACCTTTCTGCTCTATAGTTTGAATTGTTTATATTTGACGTATTTACATCTGGGCTTTACCTTTTTGTTTGCTATCTATTTGGGAGTAGTCTATGTGTAGCTATTTGTGTGTCTTCCATCTTAGTGGACTTGTATATAACTTTCTTTTTGTTGTAATATTTCCTATCCAACATCTAGTGGTAATTATAGACTTGTTGATAGGCATTTTTGCATTTAATGCTATACATGTATATTGTAGACGTGCAAAATTGGCATCATGCATTTAATTAATTCATATTCATCCATTCATCAAATAAATCAAGTTTATTTGATTAATCTCTAAATTCCTCCATTTAAATTAAATAAATTCATCTTTAACACTAACATCATCCCCTTTAGCTAAAAAAATCAAAATATTTATTTAACTAAGTCTAAATCATTTTCCATCTCCTTTTGATTTATTTTAATCCATAAATCTAAATCAAATAGGTCAAATCACCTAATCTTCACTTAAGTTAACTAAATCATGATTAATGTTAATCTTAACTCATGTCACATCCTCTAGCTTTTCACACTTGCACAAATAAATCATTTAATTGATTTATTAAATCTTCTAATTTCCATCAACATGGCATAAAAGTGGAATATTCCCCCATTTCAAATCTCCCTCTCAAATGACTTGTCCCTTCCAACATAGCATTAACTCCCCTCTTACATGTTCCCCACTTGGCATTTAAGACCCTTTCTTCTTCCTCCAACAAGCCAAATTTCAAATTTGAAAAGCCATAGGTAATGTCATTTATTGGCACATTCATCAAAACATGCACATCCTTGGCCCATTCACATGGTGACAAGTGGCTCCTTCCTATTGGTTGATTTTTTGTCCCACATTCATCCCTTTGGCCTCTTCTCTCATCAAACTATTCTATAAATGGAGAGGCTATCCTTAATTTTGATCATCCATTACTTCATGCAAAGTTACTCTCTTCACATTGAGGGCTAATTTTTTCCACTTCATTATCATAGCATAACAATCTTCATCATTTGAGCTTGTCAAGGGTTGGGAAAGGGTCACTTTTCATATCAAAGTGACACCAATCCACTATGGAATAGGTATGCATTGGGCTTCTTTTATGCTTTCAATTAGTTGGTTTTGTTATTTTGTTTATGAGGCATGATGTATTATTTCATAGGAGTATTTGTAGATTTGCATAACTTTAACTAACCCATTGCTAATGACTATGGAGGTTTAGGCTATGTGTAGATTTATGGTGCTCACATATGACGCTAGAAGGAGGGTTCGTTGGGATAATGTGTTTATTCTTGATATCTACATCTATCTACCTTTCTAAAATATGTTGTTTTTCTAATATGTGCAGCTGTGAAGATGAGATTACTGTTGTTTTGTCTTTCTAATAAATATTCCTTTTTCTACATATTGTTATTATTTCTTCACACTTACTACTGTTTCATAAATGAATCTGTATTATTCACTATTCTATGGAGTTTTACATATCACCACACGCCTTCATGAATCAATGTGTTCCATGGGATAACGTTTCTTTTAGGAACCTTGTTACATAGTTTGCACCATGAATCCATTTTTTCCACTGACTTTATTGCTTGCTTTATTCACAAACTTTCAAAGACACGTCATTTATTCAATTCATAGGATTCAAACATTCCTACATTTCACTACTCCCATGGTAGCAAATGAAACCTCTGCCTCTGCAATCATTTGTTTACCCATGAGAATTCACTAATGAGGCCATCCAGTGAAGCCAGATCATAGAACTTTTCTAAACTCCCCAATTTTGACATTATTTCCTTTGTTCTATGTCAAGGTTGAAGCAAATAGTCAAAATAATGGTAGAGTCTAGCACACAATTAAATTTATGTCAATGTGAAGACAACATATTACTTTATTCATTACATTTCCCATGATATTCCAAATCAAACCTTATGATCATGATAAATGTGCGCCATCTCTTAATTTTTTTACAACTTGATTATAGAGTTCTGGACTGTAGAAAGATTGTTTATTTTTTAAATAACTTGTGGTATTTAAAGTTGGTGTGCAAGTAGAGCACGCAAGGTGCATAGTCCACGAAGGTTTCCTTTTTAATTGCAGAAGCCATGGAGTAAATCCTTATATAGTGTTGGTGCTTCATCTCTAAGGTCCATATTTTTTTTACTTTTCCATCGAGTGTTGTTGTATATGCATTCTTGATCTGGAATTTGAGAAATTCCTGTGGCTGATCTACCATAAAAAGTGGAGAGAATAGTTATTGTTTTTACAGATTTGAAGTCATTGGGTGTGCTTTTCTTAAATCTACCTCAATTTTTGGCTCATGAGGAGGTTTTTCAAGATTTGAATTTTGCAGGATTCATGTATAAGAGGAGCTATGAGTTTGTGTCTATGGTGTGAGATTTCAATGGCGTTAGCAGAGAGCATGGAAAGGGAGGATGTCAACAACTTGAAGTGACAAGTTTTCTTTCTTATGAAAATATGTTTCTTTAATTAGACTGCTTTTGTTGACTTATTACTCATAGGGCCTAGTAGATCTCTAGAACTAGCTTGTACTTTGTTTTCTTTTACCACTTGGGCCTTGTACCTACAAATGTAGCTTGAATTTGTATAATTTTCTGAAGGTAGAACAGTTAAGACTTTGATAGATTTCAATTTTTTTTACTTGAAGCATTTTATCAAAATTCAATGGCTCTAATTTTCATTAATTTTTAGTTGACAAGATAAATATCAAAGATCTTTTTTGCAGACCATTGATAGTTGAGCACATAAATAGTGCTAGACGTTTCCATATGTAAGTTGGATATTTCTATATATAGAGCAAATAAAAAAAAGAAAAGAAAAGAGGGGGTTTTATTGTTATTCATTTCGTTATCACTCTATCCTTGTGTTATAAATGGTTTTGTAATATGATGGTATAAAGTTCTAAGATATGAATACTTTTTTCAATTATTTTACAATATGAATATCAAGTGTCAAATTTTCTTCTCTTCTGACATTGAAATAAATCTTATTTGTGATGGAATAGGGGAAGGTTTGCATAAAGGTTAAGTTTGACATTGGAATCAAGCGAAACTGAAGTGTGATTGGAGTTGAAGAAAATCGGGCACTAAAACTTGAAATTCATAAAGCATTTTTAAATGCTTAGAGCTTCCATTTCATGCTTTAATTTTTTGTTTTACATCAACTCACATCTTTCTGGGGCTCTAAAAAGAACATTTCAATCTTTGTTACAAAAGGGCTTAAGATGAACTTTAGGACACAAACTTACTAGAGTTCATTTTTTGGATTTAACAATTGAACAAGGAAAATTTTCACATTTCCTTTGGTGCTTAAAAAGAAGTCATTATTGCTTTGTGGATCTTAAAATGAACATGTGCTACTTTGTTTTGTGATTTCTTACTCAAACTAACACCATTGAAAAGACGTATGCACTTCTCTCGCACCTCACGACGATCTTGATAATCAAAAGGCTTTTTGGTGGTCTTAGGTTGGGATAAAGTGATTGCCTCCACACTTCATTTTGGAAGATAAAATTGAACAAAACATCTTGCGAGTGTGATCCAAACCTATCACGTGTATTCTCTCTTTGTTTTTCAACAAATATTTATCGAGTTACGAATATGTTTGCTCGCTTTTTTTTATCTTAGAGGGCCTACCTTGGGGAAAAATTCCTCACCCAAGGGAACAACTCAATAGGTAACACTCTAAATCCAAGAGTATTTCCAACCAAGATATAAAAGTGGGTACTAGAACAAAGACCCATATCACACGGTTGGCTTCGACGAGAAGGGAAACAATGGTCTCTCGCCTCGATGGGTCAACTCTAACTAATGGAAAGTCTAAATTAAAACCCTTGTTGTAAAAAGGCCAAAATCCCTATGTATTTGTTGGTGCAGGAATGGTCGTTCTAAAGCTGCCCCACACTTTTACAGTTTTTAGTAGAAATAGAAAGTATTCCATGGGAGTTTCATGGGTACTGATGCTTGAATACCCTAAGATGTGAGTACGGTGGAGGGGAGCTAGTGGGGTCAAAAATCTAACAATTCACTAAAAATAAACGTAATTGGACTTGTCCAAGTGGGGACTCAACAAATACAATCTTTCATAGCCATAGGGTTGTACTTGTTCTTGGTTACAAAACACATTGCTTGATCGAAAACATTGGAAAAAAAAAAATTAACATTAGCATCAAAACTTAAACCCTCTAGGAGAAGCAAATATCCTTGAATGAATTAACATGCCCTTGCTTGCCATTTGGATTCATATCCTTAGAGGTTTCTAGGAATTTTAATTTCATCTCAATTTTCTCCTGCTAAAGTAAACATTAGGTAACTCTTTCTTTGATTTCTCTGATTTCCACATGATACACTTTATGGGATGAGAAGTTAAAACATTAGACATCTAGTTTCAAAACCTAATCAAGAAGCGTTTGCGGTAAAAAGAAATCATTAAGAAAATACTAAGAACAATTGAATCCCACACATGTGTTTCAAATGATTTCAGGCAAGATCAAGATTCGAAAACCAAAGGTAAAAGATCTTACTCCAAAAGATCTCCAAAAGTATCTCTCAACACTATACAAATTTAGACGAAGACTGCTTTTTAACTTTTATAGAAATGCTTCAAGAAAAAATCCTAGTTTGTACTCATTCTATTATTGTCAAACCCCAAATCTTTTTAGGGATTTTGAGCATCTTGTTTAGAGAAAAGCATGTTCTTCAAAACCGAGGTCTAGTACACAAGTGTCTTTTTAGGTAAACCTAGGATGAAAATCAAACCTTCATCCATCTTTGAACATCAAAACCAAAATCATCTCATCATCAACTCTTTGAAAATATTTGAAAAATCCTCCATGTTAAACTCTGGGAAAATCATTTGAAGCCAATCCAAAATCATCTTGTTTGATTAAGATATGTGTAGATGCATCCTTCTCCACATATTTAGTTAAATTATCAAACCTTATGAAAAAGTTTATCCCTTGATAACATCCAACATCTTAGGGTTTAGGAGTTCATAATCCAAAATCAAAAACCCTATAAAAAATCATCTTTTTTGGTTAGGTGTGTTTAGATGAATCCTTCTTCTTACACTTAGTAAAATTAGCATCTTGAGAAAAAATTCACTCTAGGACAACATCCAACCTCTTAGAGTTTATGAGTTCAAATCAAATCAAATCTAATCAAAATAAAACATCAAATCCAAGTCCTACAGTTTAAAATTTATTTTAAGATTTCTCAAGAGTTCTAATCATCCATATCCTCCACCTTTCACACATTTCACCATCATACCTTTTGATCCTTGAAACATCCTAAATTTTCTCTTTTGCACCTAAAGCTAGATCAATCCAAAGAATTAGAGATTCATCTCCCACGTTCTTGAAAATTTATCCCTATTTTATGGTGTAAACTAGATCGCAACACAAGAGGATCATGGAAGCTAACAAAGAAACATCTACTTCAAGTGACTTGAGTGAAATTGCTCCTGAAATGAATCCCATTGGGTCTTGTAGTCTCATGATTAACCTTCCTCCATTTTTGCAAGACCATCAAGAGGAAGGTGTCCAAGTAGAGGATCTTACCAATAATCCCTTTGGAATGTCACAAGAGGAAATCATTGAAATGGTTCAAAATCCAGAGAATGATAAGATTATCAAGATCATGATGAGACTCAGTCCCTCACTATACATGCTCGAATTAGCAAAGCAAGGGGCGAAACTCCCTTTTGATTTCAATGTGAGCACTATTGTGGAACCACCTTTTGGGGCCATTCCTCCAATTTAATCCATGCCCCCAATATCATCTACACCTCCATTTCAAAACATCCTGTAAATCACATCAATTGCTCCAACTCATCCCATTGTTAACAAGGGAAGTGCATTGCTTAATGCATTGCAAATACACCCCCTCGTAAACAATTAGGATTTGGATGCAAACACCATCTTGGGGAAATTCATCCCACAAAATCAATCACATCCACATGTCCCCCTCACCTTTCATGATCCTAATGACCCATTATCATCATTTCATGCAACACATCTCCCCATAACCTCGCAAGGAGAAGGAGATTTATTTGGACTAGGGGGAATCTTTAACACTACATCTTCATCACTCCCTCAAGGGAGTATTCCACTCACATTTCCACCACTCCCACCATTTCCATCAACACCCACATCACCTCTTGGTTTAGGGCGCCCCCTTTACCAAATGGAAATCAACAAAATCAAATTAACCCTCTGATCATTAATCAAAACATCATACAAAATCCTTCCATCTTGTCATCAACATCACAACAATAGATGAAAACCATCCCAATAATGCAAACCACCACCATCACATCATCAACCATCCCCCAAACATCTCAAAACATCGTCTCTCAAGGACCAAGCATATTGATTGACAAGCTACATAGCTAGCCACTCAACAAGCTGCCCAAGCTACTCATGTCTCCCAAGTCACACAACAAGTGCAACAAGCACAACAAGCTGCACAAGCCAAAGCCTTATTACAACAACAACAACAACAATTTGCTCAAGTTGCACAATAGACACAACAAGCACAATAGGTTGCACAAGCCCAAGCCTTATTGCAACAACAATAACAACAAGCCGCTCAAGCCGTTCAAGCAACACAAGCTACCCAACAAGCACAAGCCCAAGCTCAGACACAAGTGCAAGCTGAAGCCTAATACTGAGCACAGTAGGAAAAAGCACAAATGCAAGCACAAGCACAAGCACAATATATCACACAATAGCAAGTAGTCCAACAACAAGCATATTAGAAAGCACTAAAAGAATACCAAGAACAACAAGAAGCAACCCGATTAGTAGCCCAACAACAAGCGCAATAACAGACACTATTAGTGCAATAGCAACAAGACTAACAAAAAGCATTGTTGGTACAATAGCAATTGCAAGCATACATGGCACAACAAGATGTGAAAAAACCAACCAACCCACCCATCCCATCGACAATTGAACCACCACATAACACTTTCATCCCACCCCTTGATCTACAAAATGATGTCACAACACAAATCAAGTTTCTCTTGCAACAAGTTCTCGACCTTCAATCAGGGTGAACCATGAAAATACCCAACAACTTGTGTCCTTATCTATTCGATAGGAGTTTTCTAATGAAACCATTCCCAAAGGGACTTGAGATCCCCAAATTTCACAAATACTGTGCGATGGGAAACCCTAAAGATCACATTAGGGAGTTCTAGGTTCATTGCATGGAAGTCGCGTATGATGATACTTATCTAATGTAGTTGTTTCCTAGAAGTTTGGTTGTTCACACCATGGAGTGGTTCGCTCACCTTCCTCCTAACATTAAGAAGTTCCAAGAAATAGTGGACGCATTCATCAAAAATTATGCATTCAACATCAGAATGGATGTCATTCTAGAGGAACTATCAGCTCTGAAACAAGGGAAGAATGAATCATTTGCTTCATTCCTACAATGATGGTGATCCAAGGCTAATCAAAGCAAATGGGTCATGCCTAAGGAACAACAAGTCTGTACTATCATATCCAACCTCGACGGATCCTTTTCATTCCATCTCAAATTCCAAGGTATCACCACGCATTACCAGTTGATCTCTAAGGAACTCAACATTGAATGAGCCCTTATGACACAACCTAGAGGATCACCTACATATCCTGAACAAAAAAACAATCACCCATCCACCAATTACAATGAAAAACTACACACATGGGAAAAGAACATAAAAATTACCAATGATGGTGTTATTGATGCCAAATTTGTCATTAGTGACCCTTGGGAAAACACACTCGCACCACAAGAACATCCCCAAAACCATCATCAAAAAAATCATTAGGCTAGCAAAGTGACACAACAGCCGAACAATCAAATGATCAACAACGTTAACGATCAAAGGGGACCCCCCCAACAAAATAAGAACTCTCCCAAGAGGAAGTACACCACCCTTGGGGAACCACTCGAGGTCATCATGAAGAAGTTAATAAATGAAAACCTCATCAAGGCTCCCACCTATGATAATTACTAGGAACTAGATGTCAAACCACCCTGGTACAATGAAAATCAACTTTGTGACTTCCACAAAATCAAATGGCACACCACTAATAGTTGCATGAGGTTGAAAAACCTAATCCAAGACCTCATTGATCAAATAATCATAAATGTGAAGCAACCATCAAGAAATTAGAACCTTAAGATATAAACAAATATGATGCCTAACCACAATAACAAAGGGAACAATAACTGAGATAAAGGAAAAGCACCTTCAAGAGTGTGAATCATGTGTACAATCATTTCATCCAATCCCTAGATGAATACTGCACTACCATCACCATCAAAGGAGCCTCGACTGATTGTGGAGTCACCACAAGATGCATGAAAATTACCATTGCAGGATCATCTCAGCCAAACAGAGCACACAATCTCAACCCAAGATCTATTCCCAATGGCAATAATGTCCTTGACTAGTTGTAAAGAACCCCAACACAAATCTCCATCATGGAGTTGCTAAAAATTTCATCCGCCCACAAGAAAATCCTTGAGGGAGTGTTTAATTCATTTGTTGTTCTCGTGGATTTTGATGCAGAACAATTCCAAGCTATGGTCAGAAACATCATCACTTTGAATCTTCGTACGTTCTCCAATCAAGATTTTCCCACTCAACCATCTCACAACCGTGCACTCCATTTAGAGGTCCTAATGTATAAAAATAAATTCAAGCGATTCTTGGTGGATGGGGGTGCATGTTTGAACATTTACTCCTTAAAGCTCATTAAGAACTTGAAAATATCAGAGGATTCCATCAACAAAGGAAAAGGTATTACAATCAAGGCGTATGATGATCAAGAGAGAGTGTCCCAAGGAGCAATTCAACTCCCTATTCAAGTAGGGCCAACTATCATGGAAACCACCTGTCAGGTCCTAGACCTCGACTTGCCTTATAATATTCTCCTAAGACATCCATGGATCCATGCAATGCAAGTAGTAGCATCAGCCAAGTTCCATCAATGTGTCAAATTCACATATGAAGGCCAAGATGTCACAATCCATGGAGATCCTGAACCATTCTCTTATTGCAAAAATCTAGAGGAAAAATACTAGAAGATCCCTCAAGTACCTAAAATTGATGAAGGCCCATCAAAACCATACATTGATCCAACCACTCTTGCTTCCACTTTTGCAATAGAGACACCTGCCACTCCTGCCATGCCCACCATCTATGTTATCAAAGTCATCATCCAAGATAGTGCTTGCAGAAACTATACAATTCCCAAAAATGCTTTTGTGGTAGGAGAGTTACCACAATATCCCAGATCATGAGGATGACCATAATTAAATGAAGCCTCCACATCCTAGACATCCCTTGAAGGTTATACCAACTTTAGAAGTTGGGGAGATGTTAGCTGAGAAGTAATAGATGAGGACCCATCCCATCTCCTATACCAAGACAATATACTGGAAGCTTATCTACCAATGGATGACATCAACAAAGGTTTGCAAATGATGCTTGCAATGGGCTATGAGAGAAACCAGAAACTGGGGAAAAATGACAACGAACTTCTAATACCCATCATTCTAGAAATGTGAATGAGAAATCTTAGCCTTGAATGTACCCCTCTAAGTATAACCATACGTGGTTGAAATCTACCAGTTAGGAAAGTCAAAACTCCTCAGTAAACGACAGTTGAACTTTGCTTACCCGTATCTATAGGTCAAGTCATAGACAACTTCACATTTGAAATAATTCACGTTTGTAGTAGTAGTGATGAAAAAGATCCCATAACCAGCCTACCTATGCTTTTTTAGGACACCACCCTTCTCATGATTAGCACCCTATCCTATGAGTCTGAAAACTAAAACTATGAAATCCGTCTTGTTTACCCCCAACTCATCGATTACAACCAATGAGGATTGTCAATTCTTGACACATTCAAAAATGATGACGCACTCTCAGAATTCATGGGATTATGGGATAATATTCCATGTGGGGATCATAAAGTAGGATTCATCATCGAGATGAACACACGTGCATATTATGGGGAAATGATTGAATCCGTGAGTTGCAAAAGTGAAAAACTAAGAATAATCTCTACATCCTTGAGTGAAAACCACATTGTGGCACTCTTTGACCTAAAAATAGTAAAAGAAAGGACACATCCAACAGTGAAAACATCTCTGAGGCACCAGAGGATGGGGGATTCAATCTTCCTCTCAAAGCTTTACATTAGGAAAAATTAATGCTCCTAGCCAAAAAATGCAATCTAGTTAACTTGGGAACAAAGGAGACCCCACACATCACATTCTATGCAAATTCAATGTTGTCAGAAGAGCAAGAGATCCTAGCTACCTTTCTAAGAGAGCGTAAAGCTAACTTTGAATGGAGCTATGTAGACATGCCTGGGCTCAATCCAGAGATTGTGGTCCATCATCTAGTAGTGTATCTTGAAACAAAGCCTATTTGACAAAAATTGAGAAAAATGCATCCCCAGATCACCCTGTTAGTCAAAATGGAATTGAAGAAGCTACTTGATGCAGGATTCATATGACCAATTGACTACCCTGACTGGGTATCCAATCTGGTTCCTTTTTCAAAAGTAGATGTGGGCATCTGAATCTACATGGATTTTAGAGACCTAAACAAAGCATGTCCAAAAGATGATTTCCCATTTCCTAACATTGACATGATAGTAGACATGATAGCATGACATGAAATGCTTTCTCTAATGGATAGTTTCTCTGGGTACAACCAAATAATGATTTCCAAAGAAGACCAACACAAAACGGCCTTCACTTGTCCATGGGGGAGCTACTACTAGAACATGATTCCATTTGGCTTGAAGAATGTTGGAGCCACCTACCAAAGAGCCATGATGTTAATCTTCCATGACATGATCAACAAGATTGACAAATACTACGTTGATGACATACTAGAAAAATCCAAAAAGAGGAGAGATCACATAGCAAACTTGAGTGCTATTTTCAATAGGATAGAGGAATACAAGGTATATTTAAATCCAAAGAAGTGTGTCTTCAGCGTACAGTCAGGAAAGTTGTTGGGCTACTGGTGCAGGAGCACTTGCCAAGGTGCCAAAGTACAAGTAGATTTTGAAGTTTTGTTTTTAAATCAATCTTATTTTGTTGGGAAAGGTCTTTAATACCTTTTATCTTGTGTTTGGGGACCTTTTTGATTCATAGGTAAAAGTTAAATAAATTGGGAAAACTATCTATGGGCGTTTCCTAATTTTTTGGTTTAAATTTGAAAACACACTATGTTTTCCAACAGTTAGTTTTTGGTCGTTCTTAGGCTCAATGAGAAAACCTAACTATTTTGGAGGCATTGTAAGAGCTCATTCTCGACCTTGGTAGTGGTTGGAGACTTTTGATATTAGTAGTTTCATGTCAATAGAAGGTGACAGTGATTTTCTTGATGTGAAAAATATAGTTTTTCTGTTCTTGCGTCTGAAACAAGTAAATGATTTGATTTAAGCTTTTGTTGAGTTGTATATCATGTGGTGAATCCTTTTAAACATTTCTTGTGGAATTTGTGTTAGTTTCTCCATCACTTTCTATTATTGTAAATACTATGTTTTATTTGTTTTGCTGTTTTGGACTGGTAAAGTCCATAAATATGGAGTTCTAGCTCATTTCCAGACTGTACCAAGTAGTATGGGATCAATGGAAATAGGACTAGACTCCCCCCTATATATTATGTACATATAAAAATATTTTTGAGTGTTGGAAGCATGCTTGAGAACCTTCCCTAGGCGAGCTTGTTGAAGTCCGGTTAGGGAAGGACTATTACAAACTTGTACCTATGTTGCAGGGGTGTTAAATCTTTGTTGTAGCAGTGCGGGAAGTGATTGCAGGAGGCCTCACCAAGCTTGGCAAGAAGGTAGCAGATTTTTTTGATCATGTGGAGGCTAGAAGTTTCAAACTGACCAAGAAAAGACCTTTGAAAGCCCTAGTTCTTGCAAGAACATGCTACACTTGTGTACGGCCTGAGCAGGTCCAAAACCAAGAAAATCTTGAAGGGCTCCAAATTTGATTCAAGGTATTAGAAGCAAGTTTGGCTTGAACATTTGATAGAAAGGAGTTCTAAGCATTTTTCTAGTTTGAGGAGACCTAATCATTGTAGCCCTTCCAAACCCTAAACTAGGGTTTAAGGAAAGCGATAGAAGAATGGAACTTTGAGCTTGGACAGGGAGCATTCCTAAACCATTTTGAAGTCAAGAAAACCATTCAAGTTAACACACACCCCTGTAACAGAGTTAGGAAACATTTTTTAGCATGGTTAGCTTTTATGGTGATTAAGGGCTAAGTGGTGAAAGAGAGGAAGAACATCAAGTGAGGCTTGGTGAATGAATTGCAACTTGATAGCAGGGTTGGAAGAGAAGACCAGGGGTACCTAAATGCCTTTAGGACCTAGAGGTTGAATGGTGGAGAGAAACATCAAGGGTTATTCAATTTGAGACCCAAAGCATTGAGATTGTGACTGTCTCAATCCAACCTTGTTTCTATCAGCTACATAGTGTCAATGGGGGTATTGAAATAAATCCTGCAAAGGTAAAATAAATACTTGAGATGGAAGCACCTAAAACATTGAAACAATTGAGAGGCCTCCAAGGAAGACTTCAATCCATCTACAGATTCATAGCACAACTGGTAGACAAGAAAAACCCATATTCTCACCTACTTCACAAGGGAGTAGTGTACAAATGGAATGACAAGTGTGAGGAAGCCTTCAACAAAATCAAATAATATCTGCTCACACCGTCAGTCCTCATCCTGCCCATCCTAAGAAAGCCACTAATCTTTATGTGCTAGTGATAGCAGCAGCTCTCAGTGCTCTTCTAGCTTAGCATGATGAAAATGAGACAAAAAGGGCCATCTACTAGATTAGTAGAACAATGGTCGGGCATGAATTAAACTACTCATTCATCAAAAAAGCATGTCTAGTAGTAGTGTTTACTTCACAAAAAAATAGACATTACATGTTGGCACACAAAATCAAACTCATCACCAAAATCAACCCCCTCAAGTACTTACTATCAAAGGAAATACTCATAGGAAGGATGGCCAAGTGGGTCATGGTTTTGTCTAAATATGACATTGAGTATGTGGAACAAAAAGCAATCAAAGGTCAAGTAATCACAGATTATCTTGCAGAAGCACCCATGTACTCAGAGAATCCACTCATATTAGAGTTTCTAGATGAATCCATCTTCAATCTTAGCATTCCTGACCACTAGAAACTCTACTTTGATGGCTCAAACACACATCAAGAGCTATTGTATTCTTTATCACTCCATAGGGGGACTACATACCTAGATCATATAAATTGGCATTTCCCTACACTAACAACATTGTAGAGTATGAGGCTTTAACCATAGGTCTCAGAATAGTAGTGTAGTGGCACATCATGGCCCTAAGAGTATATGGAGACTCCCAGCTGATAATAAATCAAGTGAACGGTGAATACCTGACAAAGGATGATAAACTAACTCCATACAAAAAGTTGGTAGAGAGCCTCAATGAATCATTTATTGATATCACATTTGAGTAGATTCCGAGAGAAAACAATAGAGCAATAGACACCATGGAAATGATTGGATCCTTACTGGATATCCCTTGCAATGTCCCAAAACATGAATTCCTGGTAGAGAAACTTCTCATGCCCGCATTTGAGGTACCAAAGTCAAAATTTCTATGTGAAATCATTAGTCCCAGTGATCCTTGGTACCAGGGAATTTATACCTACCTGAGAATAGGTGTCCTACTTGCTGACTTACCCTCAAGCCTAAAAATAACCTTCGTTAAGAAAGCATCCTAGTTTGTCATCCTAGGAAACACCTTGTATCATAGGAGCATAGAAGGAAAATTATTATGCTGCATAAATGTTGAGGAGGCATTGACTACCTTAACTGAGGTGCATAACGGTATTTGTGGTTCACACTCAAGTGGAATGACCTTGGCCAATAAATTATTGAGGATAGGGTATTATTAGCCTACAATGGAAAGAGAAGCACATGACTACATCAAAAGGTGCCTATAGTGTCAGCAACATGGGGACCTTATCCATGCTCCAGGTTAAGAGCTTCATCCTATTGTCACACCATGGCCCTTTTCGTAGTGGGGGCTTGATATCATTAGAAAGATAACTCCCACCTCATCCAATGGTCACAAATTCATCATAACCACCACTGAGTACTTTACAAAGTGGTTGGAAGCCATCCCCATGACATATATCACTAGAAAGCAGATATCAAAGTTCATCTTGACCTACTTAATATGTTGATATAGTGTTCCCCAAGTTATTATCTCAGATAATGGGACACCATTCAAGAATCAAGATGTTCATTATCTATGTGAAACATTCAAAATCCAACATCGCTTTTCCACTTAGTATTATCCCCAAGGCAATGTCCAAGCAGAGGCTACCAATAAAACCATTCTGGAAATCCTCAAAAAGATATTCAATAACATAGGTCGTGACTGGCATCTACAGCTAAATCCTACTCTCTGGGCCTACCGAACCTACATTCGCACACCAACAGGTGCCACCCCCTTCTCCCTAGTCTATGGATTAGAGGGAATATTACCCATTGAGATCGAGCTCCTGTCATTGAGAATATCATTGAAAAACCTCATCACGGATGAAGAATACCGAGTATCATGACTAAATGAGCTAGAGCTATTGGATGGGTCATGTATAGAAGCATTGAAACATTTGCAAGTCTATCAAAACAAACTCAAGAGGATATATAACAATAAGATCAGAAGCAATACTTTCCAAGTCAGAGAATTAGTGCTAAAGGAGAATCAAAAGAACATCCCAAATCCAAATAGCAAAAGAAAATTTGAACACAATTTCTTAGGACCATTTTTCATCAAAGCAAATTACAAGTCAGGGGCATATTAGTTGTCAACACTGGAAGACAAGCCTCTGCAAGAACCCATGAACAACTCCCATCTTAAAAAGTTTTATTCCTAAACTTGCAAGGTATAGAACCAAAAAATCAAAAAAATAACAAAATGTCTTGAAAAAATGGTCACCCTGATGAAAACTTGGCAAACGGGCATCTTGGTGACAATAAAAAATAAAAAAATAAAAAATCTGAAAGAAAAATCAGAAAATGATCGAAAACAGTAAAGAGAAAAATTGTCCTCTAGTGAAAACCACTTCGGTGGCGCTTTGGGTAAGTGCCTTGGTGAAAACTTGGCAAACAGGAACCTTGTGTAAATAAACACTCTCCATCCACTAGGATCTTCATGGCTCGTTCAACATCATCCATCCATCAAGCTTTCATCATACATCATACTCCATATCTCCATCACTCATCCGTTCGACATCTGCATCATAGCTTGATCTTGTGTTCGTGTCATGACACCTCCTAGTACTACTCGACCCATCCTCAAGTTCAGTTTGTCCTGCCTCTATCGAAGTAGTCTATTGCATCACACTGGGGGCATGTTCACATCAGATCGAATTTGTGTATATTCTTGAGGTCCCTAAAATTAGAAAATCCAAAAACATAAAAAAAATTAGAAATTCCAAAAACATTAGAAAAATTAGAAAATCCAAAAACATTAGAAAATAAAAATATCCAAAAACATTAGAAAACCAAAAAATTAGAAAACCAAGAAAATCCAAAAACATCCAAAACATATCAAAATCCAAAAATAGGTCAAAATGTTAGTCAAAAGGCAAAAAAAAAAGTTGTCTTGTCAAACTACGAGTCTTTGAGCCTTGAACATAGGAAAGGTTGATCTTTGATCATCCTCCAAGACACTTAGGTTAGTCCTCTAGGAGTCTGTCATAATAAATTGGCAGTCCATATGTTCACATCTCACCAATAATCGAGTCTATGCCAGTCAAACTATGTGGTCTGTGTGTATAACATAGGCAAGGCTAATCTGTTGATCACCCTCCAAGGCCCCTAAGATAGGTCTTTAGGTTAGTCTCTTGGTCAAAATCTTAGAAAACCCCAAAACATTTGAAAATCAAAAATCAAAACATTTGAAAAATATCAAGAATGCCAAAAACAGCCTGAAAACATGTCAAAACACCAAAAACATCCAAATATTTGAAAAAATCCATCTGTCTCATCTCGCTTTCACCCGCAATAACATCATTCACAATAAATCATCATCCCCAACCTTTGGTAAAACAATCAAAAACAAGTTGAGCAGTTCAAAAGTGAAAACTCAAAACCTCAAAATCTTAAGTCTAGGTGAGTATGTAAACAAGATAGTCAACTCTTTGTGTCAATAGCTTATCATCCAATCAGTCCCATATCAAATCATTTAATATCATCATGTCCTAGGATGCATCCTTCCTACAATGGACATCAACATCAGTCATCACCATACTTTAGTCTTGGCTAGCGGTATGAAGAGCATTAGCTTGTTTGTTTACTTTATCTTTCTGTTTTGATTTATCTTATTGCGCTCATTCCAAGGACCTGTCAATGATGTTCGAACAAAATGAATTAGAGAGATAGGAATGGGGCAACAATCATTGTCTTTTATCTATTGTGTTTGTTGGATATTTTTGTAATATAACATGGGTCATACGTGCTTTGTTTAGATGTAGGGAGGATGTTTTAGGTATCTTGTTGACCACATGGGAAGGCTTGCCTTCCTATGTTTTGGTCTGAGATGTTTTGAATATTTGAACTGCATTTTTGAAAAAGGTTTCGCATGCCATGTGTGAACAAAAATACTCCTCTCTGATTGTTGATTCAAAGTCCATCACACTAGGTACAACGCCATCCTGGTTCTTTATACCTTGATGCATCGTACTTATGTGTGTAATGAAACATAAGGTAAGTGTCCCTTTTAAAGTCCCAATTCCTGATAAGAAAATCATCCATTTCTCATCATCATATCTCAGAAAGTTGGCCTGTTGAATCCTCTTGTCATCATCTCATTTCTTCTTTCTTCTTTTCTGCACTAACATCATGTCATGATCAGGTAATCATCATCACCAATGCATCCATCTTGCATCCACAAACCATCAACATACTACATATCATATCATATCATATTAGAAACACTAATCATCTCACTTGCATTTTCATCATTGCATAATATAGATATGTTAGTCTAAGCATCTCATAATACCATACATTTGCATAAAACATCCATTGCATAATCACATAGGCATCACTTATCTCAAACCATCTCATTTGCATCATCATCATAACCATCCATATGTCCAGTTTGAACCTCTTTGTCATGAGATCAACCCTCAAATAAAATCTTTTTACTCGTTCTCTCGAGGCGGCAATGTACCATTGTAATTTCCACTAGGGCATCTAAAAAAATCAGAAAACTTTTTGAATTTTGATTGTGGTAAGTTTATTCTTTGAACCAACACAGTAAGTGCATTGCTTCAAAGATGGGAAAAATGTAGACATGCAAAATTGGAAACATGCATTTAATTAACTCATATTCATGTCCATTCATCAAATAAATCAAGTTTATTTGATTAATCTCTAAAGTCCTCCATTTAAATTAAATAAATTCATCTTTAACACTAGCATCATTGCCTTTAGCTAAATAAATCAAAATATTTATTTAACTAAGTCTGAATCATTTTCCATCTCCTTTTGATTTATTTTAATCCATAAATCTAAATCAAATAGGTCAAATCACCTAATCTTCACTTAAGTTAACTAAAACATGATTAATGTTAATCTTAACAAGTGTCACATCCTCTAGCTTTTCCCACTTGCACAAATAAATCATTTAATTGATTTATTAAATCTTCTAATTTCCATCAACATGGCATAAAAGTGGCATATTCCTCCGTTTCAAATCTCCCTCTCAAATGACTTGTCCCTTCCAACATAGCATTAAATCCCCTCTTACATGTCCCCCACTTGGAATTTAAGACCCTTTCTTCTCCCTCCAACAAGCCAAATTTCAAATTTGAAAAGCCACCTAATGTCATTTATTGGCACATTCATCAAAACATGCACATCCTTGGCCCATTCACATGGTGACAAGTGGCTCCTTCCTATTGGTTGATTTTTTGTCCCACATTCATCCCTTTGGCCTCTTCTCTCATCAAACTCTTCTATAAATGGAGAGGCTATCCTTCATTTTGATCATCCACAACTTCATGAAAAGTTTCTCTCTTCACATTGAGAGCTAATTTTTTCCACTTCATTATCATAGCATAACAATATTCATCATTTGAGCTTGTCAAGCATTGGGAAAGGGTCACTTTTCACATCAAAGTGACACCAATCCACTATTGAATAGGTATACATTGGGCTTATTTTATGCTTTCAATTAGTTGGTTTTGTTATTTTGTTTATGAGGCATGATGTATTATTTCATAAGAGTATTTGTAGGTTTGCATAACTTGAACTAACCTATTGCTAATGAGTATGGAGGTATAGGTTGTGTGCAGATTTATGGTATATATATATATATACTTACATTGTGAAGTATAGCTGTGGGTGACCATGTACATCCACCCATCGACAAAATATGCAACCCATAGATAAAGCAATGTTGTCGTCAAAAGTTGTGTCAAGTGATGTATATTTCATTTCTCTAGGCAACAACCATATGTGTGTAGATTTAAAATTATCTATATTCATTCTTGCATGTATTGATTGGTCACTATTCAAAAAATTATTTTCTAGATATTTGTTGAAATCATGATTGTGTCATTGAAGTCTTTTGTTTTGTGTTGATGGTTGCACCACTATATAGTTTTTGTTGTTTTCTACAAGGCATTGTTGACAGTTGTTCTATAGCTTCTCAACATGTGCCAACATCCTCTGCCACCTTTTCCATGACTACCAAAATACTTGTGATGTGGGAGGGCTACTAGCTAGCCAAGAGGCTATTGGCCTTAATTGTACTCTGTAAGGCATTATTGGTTGTCATCCTCTAACTTTGGTTATAATCTGGGGCTATAGACCTGCAATCAACAATTCCTTTTTGTAAATGGCATAGATTGTTCAGTTGGTTTGGTGACTTTAGAATGCTGAATATTTTTGTGTCCATATATGTCGACTATTATATTTCTTTTTGTGTGTGTTTATGTGGACTATTTGATTTCTTTGTAGCTTTCACCACTACATTCAAACCATAAATTAAATAATGTGTTAGAAGCTATTTAACAACAATCAAGAATGTGTATATATCTACATCCAACATCATATCTATATATATTAGTGTGTTTTTTTTTTTGAGCTACATATATATGCATTGCATGTGTTGGATCCATGTGTAGTAATTTGTTGCTTACAAGTATACAGGTAGAAAAAAGCATGTGTTTGTTTTCTTGCGTTTCCTTTCTTTTTTGATTTGTCCAAATATTTATGTATGTGGAATTAGATGTGGGCAGTGTTGATATATACTCCTTGCCATGTTTCTCATTTGGGGAATTTTCATGGCAGTGTTGTTTCATGTATGGGCTCCATATATTGGGGATGGTTAAATTAATAGCTTAGATTTAAAACTTACCAAAGTAATTGAGAAGTTTATGTTATTTCAACTAAGGCATCATTTAGTGTTGGCTTATAGATTGGGTTGCACAACATACACAAAAAACATTGTAGCCATAGCCTGTATAGTAAGTCTAATAAGGCACATTGATTTTTCCATTGATCAAACTCGGGGATGATGTATGTCTTGTTCGATTCCATATTTCGTATGTGCAGATCTATTTGTTTTTGACATTTCATGCAAACAATATTTATATGTTTGAGGTCCACCTATGGATATATATGTGTGTTTTCTACACATAGCTTTGGATACATATATGTTTGTATAGATTTTCCTTTCTAGGTGTATATATAGAGTGTTTTATTACTTCCCACCTATACCCACTACATTCAAATCATAGATGAAATAATATTTTCCTAGCTATTCAACAAGAATCAACAATGTGTATATGTGTGCAACTAACTTTCAAGACATATACATTGATGTGGAGTTTGTTTTGCAACTCCAAATACATCTATTCCATGTGTTGGATGTATATGTACGAAACTGTTGCTTAGAGACATATGCATGGAAAAAAGTATGTGCCTCTTTTTTAGTGTTTTATTCTCGTTTCCTCCACTGTGGATATGAGTGTATGCCAAATTAGATGTAGAAACCATCTGTATGTATTACAGATATGTATGTTTGTGAAATTAGAGACACATTATTCATCCCTGTGTGTAGACTTGTATCTATGTGAAATCAGATGCAGACAATATGCATATATGCTACTTGATATTCTTGTTCTTTTCTATTTGATCTATGCTTCCTATCAAGTTGGTATTGTTACAAAGTGATAAAATAGTACATGTCCTTCACAATGGACTGTTGCTGGCTATTTTTGTATCATTTCAAGGGTGGTTATTATTTGTCTAGGCCTCAATAACGGTTTGATCAATGTTCCAATGTTACAATAATGGTTTGATCAATGTTCCAATAACCGTTATTGGTTTGTTTAACTACAATAAAATGATAATATTTTTTTATAAGATTTTAGATATAAGTAGAGGACTCATGTTTCAATGTGATGCATATTTTTTTGTAATTTTTTTCCAAGTAAACAATTAATTGTGAATTTTTTATTACAACTTGTAAAAAATATAAAAAGCTCATATGTCTGATCACCTTAACTTGGTCAATATAATTTTTTTGATAGTATTTAAAAGCTATAGATGTTTTTCAATCAGTCTATCAATCAAGATTTTAGTTGTAATTTGAATAGAAAATGAATAATAATTACTTATTAAATTTAAAGTAAAGCATAATTTATATTGGTGGAAAGCTGAGAATCTCCTTTAAAAACCCTTTTTGTTTCATCAATTTTGGGTAAAAAAATGTTGTCAGCCACATACCCATCATATTGCCACTTTTTGGCCCATCATGATCCTGCACATACCCATTAAATATTTCACTCCGTTGCAACCATAACCGCACAACAAAAGCAATAAATCAGACACCCTTTGATCGAACACTAGCCCACTAGTGGAAACCTGTAAAACACAAAAAACTACACAGTTACAAACTAATGAAAATCCACAGCCACAGAAACATGAACCTTAAAGAGAAACCCACATAAAATTGATGGTAATAGACCCATACAAAAATATACTCTTTTCTCAACAAAACCTCATAAAAAATTGAAACAATATAGCTTTCTCAACAACACCTTCTCGAAAATGAAACTATATAGCTAAAGCAAGAGAACAATAATCAACAATGCCCAATGGAATCTAACACAAAGTGTATAGGATTAACTATTTTATTCCGTTGCAACCATAACCACAAAACAGAAGCCAAAAATATAGTGCCTTAATGAGAATTTGAAGACTTCTCAACAACACCTTTTTTGAGGATGAGATAATATATCCCAAGATATAGAAGATCAACCAACAAAATTTGCATAACATCAATAATTTTATTACTTTCCAAACATAGCCACAAAATGGAAGACATAAATAGAAACCTAGAAAGACTCATAGAAACAAACTGAAGTTAAAATATACTCATTTCTCAACAAAACCCTATAAAAAATTGATAAAATATAGCCTTCTCAACAAAACCTTCTTGAAAGTTAACAGTGACAACCCCATCCAAAACATATACTCCTTTCTACACCTTATCAAAATTTGAAGCAATTAAGAGTGCATTATCATAGATAAAACAATATAGGCTTCCAAAAACCATGGACCACAAATGAAACAATATGGAAAACAATTTTACTCGTATGAAACTCTTCCCGCTTGGTTCAAACAAACCTCTTTTTGCTAGCTTCCTCTAGGCTACCTTCTTTCTCTAGGGTTGCAAAGATAGCCAAAACATGTAAACCATAAACATAAACCCACAAAAATTCATAGTCTTAAATACATGGAAAACCATACACACAAATTGTGAACCATAAATAAGATAATATTTCATTCTTAGAAACTATATAGTATTTTCTGAACAACAACTTATCAAAATTTGAAACAATCAATAGTACCTTATCGGAAATCAAGCAATATAGCTTGGCATAGACTGTGAACCACAAATTAAACAATATTGCTAAGTGTTTCCCCGATATGCACTTGTTCCTGCTTGCTTCAAACATACGTCTTCCTGCTAGCTTTCCTGCATAAAATTGGGAAAAATAATCATAGGTGGCACTTTTCTTTTTATTTGTAATCATCACCCCATGCAATAAACACAAAATAACCTCTACCTAGCTTCACAGAAGCTGCACAAAGCTTGATCGAGGTTGCACCCTAACAGAAGCTTGGCTCACTTACTAACACCTCTGATAGCATGTATAGCAACAAAACGGCACCAAACAATTCCCTATCAAAAATTTCCCAATCATTTGTTTTGTTCTTTGAGTCATTAAATGGCAAGTGTTATTACAATCATTCCTAGTGAATGCAAAGCATAGAACAATTAATGTTGATATGAACCAACATTCAATTTCGACAAGCTTCTCTACCCATGTGGTGGGGAATGTGCCACCCTGTTCCCAATGCAACCAATAACTGCCTCCACCACCTTTTACACAGCCATCAGAAGGCTAAAAAATGGGAGGCTGATGCAATATTCTAGCTAAAGTTATAACCCATCTACCACCTACTACTCGAATTAGCTTGCCACAGACTACACACCATAAATGAAACAATGTCACAGAGGTTTACCATTCCATACACCTCTTCGTGCTTGCTTCAAGCAAGCTTCTTGCTACTGGCTTTATCTACCCTGGCACATGGAAATCATAAATGAAATAATATGTTCAAAGCTTGTCAACTATTTATGTGAACTTTGGTTAGAATTCTCATCAACCTAACTGGTTTTATACCTTTCTCACGGCAAGGAAAATGTGGTGAGTTGTTCTCCCATTTTGGTGAAGTTTAGTTGGAATTTTCATCAGATTTCCTAGTTTTTAGGTCTCCAGCGGCATGGAAAAGTTGGCGGTTTTTTTTTTTTTAATAAGTAGTGTTTGGCACAACAATAGAGGAGGCCAATGAAATGGCATCAACATTAATTGTTGTATGGTTTATGTGTGGTGGTGATGGTACAAGTAACATCTTTCTTAAAATTCCTTGGGAAAGAAACCAAACATTTGTGTAATTTTTGATACCACATTGTCGGGTGTCATTCTCTGGGTTTATATTGTTCTTCAAGGTGGCTATGAGTGAGAAGGGAAAGCTTGTGTGAAGGTGCAAGTGCATCCATCGGCTCTGGAATTTTTGTGAATGTGGTTGCTATATTTTATTATTTTTGATAAGGTGTTGTTGAAAAGGATGTATTGTTTCAATTTTTGATAAAGTTTTGTTTAGAAACGAGTATATTTTTTGATGGGTTTGTCACTGCTAATTTTTGAGAGGGTGTTGTTGAGAAGGTTATATTGTTTCTATTTGTTGCTTTTGTTGAGAGTGAATTTATGATAAGATTTTGTTCACAAACGAGTATATTTTTTTACGGGTTTTTCAGTGCTAATTTTTGAGAGCATGTTGTTGAGAAGGCTATATTGTTTCTATTTTTTATAAGATTTTGTTGAGATATTAGTATATTTTTACTTGGGAGATCAACCTAGACACATAAACCCACAAAATACAAAAAATGACAACTAGGAACCCATGCAAAACTATAGACACAAAATGCAAACCTTAAACCAAACAATAGTTATTTTCACACACAATATAGTCTTTTCTCAACAACACCTTATGAAAAATAGAATAGCCACAAAATGCCAAGCATAAATGAAATAATATTATTTTTCACAACAAATATAGGCTTTTGAGAACAATACCTTTAGGGAAATTCAAACAATATATATATATATATATATATATATATATATATATGTGTGTGTATATAAATATATATATAGATATATATATATATATATATATATATATATATATATATATATATATATATATATATATATATATATATATGTATGTATGTATGTATGTATATATTTATGTGTATATATATGTATGTATATATATATATGTATGTATATATATATGTATATGTATATAGATATATGTATACATATATATATATGTATGTATATAAATATGTATATATATGTGTATATATATATGTATATATGTATATGTATATATATGTGTATATATATATGTATATATAGATATGTGTATATATATGTATGTGTATATATATGTATGTGTATATATATGTGTGTGTGTGTGAATATATATGTATCTGTATATATGTATATCCATACAAAAATCTACATATATAAAGCCTAAATAGTGTTAGCAATGTAATTCCTTTGTAGACATGGCTACAAAGCTGAAGGAGTAAACAAAATCCCACACCAAAAAAATTACAGTGTAAAGACCATGTGAAGATATACTATTTTTTTCTAAATAAAACCTAATTGAAAATTGAAACAATATGGGCTTCCCAACAGGATCTTTTTGAAAATAAGACAACATAGCCTAAGGTAGAGAATAGTAATCAACAATACCTAATGCAATGAAATGTAAACTGTATAACATTAACTATTTTGCTCGATTGCAACCATAGCCACAAAAAGAATGCCATAAATCAAACAATATTTGTTTCAATAGCAAGCCAAACAGACAAAGCCATCAAAGACAAAGATTCACAATATTATATCCTTGCAAAACAATAGGCATAAGATGTCGACCATAGATTAAACAATATTTATTTTTACAAAAAAATAGTCTTTTCTCAACAACACCTTATCAAAATTTGGAACAATCAACAATGCGTTAACAAAGATCAAGCAATATAGCCTACAACAACCTGCGAACCACAAGTGAAACAATATTGGAAAGGAATCTCCCAGTATGCACACATATGTGGTTCCTTTGCATACTTAGATATCTGTACATAAGGCACATACATTGTACATCACTCTGATTATTAGTGCCATTCCCAACACTTTTGTATTGCTTTTGGGCTCATTGTTCCATGCAAAAAATGGAAAATATGTCACAGCCAACTTTGGAAAAAAACTTCACAACAGGCGGTTGGACTTGTACCTTCACAAAAGCTCATCCTCTTGGCATCAACATTTACTATTGTATGGTGCCCGTGTAGTTGCAATGGTTGTGCCAACATCTTCTATTAAAAAAGGTGAGCATAAATAGCAAAAGTATTTCCAAATTTCAATAAGGAATTTTTGGGTGTTCTTCTCTGATTTTAGCTCCTTTGACAGTTGTGAGCCAAGATTACAAGCTTCTTTGAAGGTTGAAGTCCGAGCACCCTTTCCAACAGATGTATCACTATGTATCTATATCTATACATTTCCATTAATCTATATATATATATATTGTCTACATCTAATTCCATGCATGTACATTTCTACATGTACTTCTTTAGTATCTATATTTCCAAACAACAAATTCCTTTATATGTATCCAATCAATCATGTTGGATTGTATTTGTTGGCATATTTGTTGAGCATACCTTTTAGGTTCTTATTTATTACAGCCTCACAAAAGGAGTCGTTTCAATGATAACATGTATGGTATGTGTGATGAGAAAGATTGCTTCCACGATTGATAAAAGTGATGGACAATCTATGTTCTTGAGCTTGGGTATGTGTAGGATCATGCTGGGCTGAAAAGTGGCGATATGATGGGTATGTGTAGGCTATGTGGCTGACAACTTTTTTCTTACCCAAAATTGATGAAATGAAAAGGGTTTTTAAAGGAGATTCTTAGCTTTCCACTAATATAAATTATGCTTTACTTTGAATTTAATAAATAATTATTATTCATTTTCTATTTGAATTACGACTAAAGTCCTGATTGATAGGTTGATTGAAAAAAATCTATAGCTTTCAAACAGTATCATATTTTTTGAATCCAAAACATGTGTCACATTCTATGCTTCACATACTATAGGATTAAAAAAAGAAAAATTGAATTTCATGAAGTTTTGATGAAGTTAAGGTGGTTAGACATATGATTTTTTTATATTTTTAAAAATTTGTAATAAAAAATTCATAATTAATTATTTACTTGGAAAAAGTTATATAAAAATATGCATCACATTAGTACACGAGTCCTCTACTTATATCTAAAATATTATAAAAAAATATTATCATTTTATTGTGGTTAGGGAGGTCAGATAGACACCTACTTCTTAGTTTTTCCCTAAAATTTAAGTACTACTACATTGTAATTTCAAATTTTCACCAAATAGATTTTTTTTTTTTTTAAAACCTAGTAGTTTAGAAACTACATTCAATTTGATACAAATTCTATTCTTGCATGTTTTTGAAGTAATATAGATAACTTATTCAAATTTTTATGTCAAGTTGCCTAACTTTAATTTTTCTAAATTTTTTGCCACTTAAGGGCCTATTTTTTCCATGATGATCCTACACATACCCTTCTTAGGGGTTTGGTGAGAGCCCATGAGGCTTCATGACCCAATATGGTACGGTGGAAAGTAGGCCCTTTTTTGTTGTTTTTCATTTCATATTTGCTATTTGTTGTTTATTATTTCTTAAAGCCTCACAAAATGAGTTGTTGCAAACATAGGATGTATGGTATGTGTGATGAGAAAGATTGCTTCTACCATTGATAAAAGTGATGGACAATCTATGTTCTTTCTCAAGGATTTGGTGAGAGCCCATGGGGCTTCATGACCCAATATAGTAGGGTGGAGAGCAGGCCTTGTTTTGTTGTTTTTCATTTCATATTTGCTATTTTCTATTTATTTGTGTTGTGGGTAGTTGTGGATATGGTTGTATGCATGTATAGATTTACGTATGCATATATGTAAATTAAAAAAAATCCACAACCCTTTTCCCAGCTCTGAAGGGCTCAAAAACTAGGAAGGATGATGAAAATCCCAACCAAATTTCACCAAAACCAAATAGCGCCTCACCGCCTTTCACCTACTACCAAAAAAATATAAGACTAGTGCATATGTATATGTGTATGTATTTATGAATGTTCACTCAAAATATTGCGTTCCCAATATGGTAGGGTGGACAGTACATCTTCCTTTGTTTTGTTTGGGTGTTTGCAAGCATGTTTTTGTCTTCATTGTAATATATGTATACGTATATGTGTATGTATATATGCATGTGCAATGGAAAACGTAATTTTTTTATAGATGGACACTAGAACGAATGAAGGTATGATGCACAACCATAGGAGTAGCAGTGCTACACTCTTCTTTAAAGTGTAGATTATACTTTCCATTCGTTACACTCTCCATTGAAAACATTTCATATGTATAGCTACATTTGCAAATAAATTTACATGTGTGTATGCTTTGGTTGTTGTTGATAGATCACTATCATAGAAAGTATTTGTGAATGTACATGTTTCTAATTTTCAATTTTTAAACTTTTGCACTATTTTTTATATTTACAACTAGCAAATAGCTAGATATGCATCTGATGCATACTGATGATTGTGATGTGTTATTAATAACTGTTAGTATGAAAGGTTTTATATTGGGCATAGTAAGTAGCATTGGTTTCACCATTAATCATATTGGTGGGAAATGTATGTTCTTGCTCGGGGGTTCAAGGTGAGACCCCATGGGGCTCCATGGACTACTATGGTATGGTGGAGAGTAAGTATTTCTTTGGTCTATTTCATTTTGCATTACCTATCTATTGATTGATTGTATTGTTGCTTTTTTAGCTGGTGTACACATCCTTTTATATTTCCAAGTAGCAAAATCTGGGAATTATTGACCTGGTGTTTTCAAACACATTCTTGTCTTCATTGTACTATATGTATATGTATATGTATATATGCATGTGCAATGATAAACGTGAAGTTATTTTAGATGGAGAGTGTGATGAAGGAAGGGAAGATGCACAACCATAGGCAGTAGTAGCAGTACACTCTTCTCTAAAGAGTGCATCATACCTACTATTTATGACACTCTCCATTGAAAAAAGATTGCATATGCATATATACATTTGTAGACACATTTCCATATATATTTACTTTTGTTATTGTCAATAAGTGACTATAGGAAAAAGTTTTTGTCTACATGCAGGTTTTTTATTTTCTAAATTTTCCCTCGCCTGTGCCATGGTTTTGCATTTGCAAGTAGGAAATCTATATATATACATGTAATGCATAATTTCAATTGTCATGCCTTGGGTATTATCCCTTCTAGGCTCAAAAAGTAACTGTTAGAATGAAAGGTGCTATATTGGTAGTAATAAGCAAAATTCATTTCATGTTTGATCACACGACAAAAATTTGTGGACACATTTGAGCTGATACCATTGAAGAGACTTCTTTTTCAGAAAAGTATTTAAGTATTAAACTATGCATCATTATACTTGAAAAATTACTAGTATATGCGACATGGTTTAACACTAAAAATGCTTTGCTAAAAAGAAGTCTTGTCAATGCATAGTGTTACCATTAATTCATGTCTATAGGAAAATTTAGTATTGTAATCGATGCAGTTGATTTTCAATTAACCACTTCTCCAACGAAATTTTTGTCATAGGGCTTCATGACCTAGTATGTTGGGGTCAAGACCAGGCGTTCCTTTTGTCTGTTTGATTTTGTATTAGCTATTTGTTCATTGTTTGCATTCTTGTTTTTTAGTTGGATTTTGAAATTAGTTTTAAATACAATGCATATGGATACATACATTTATGTATACATATACATATATGTATGCTTTGGTTATTTTCCATAAAGAAATGTTGAAAAAAATAATTGTGCCATGTGTGCATTTTCCTATCTTTGTGCATGGCTTTATTACTAATATTGTTTCCTTTATGGCTTCCATATTGTATTAAATGTTGGAAAATAGTAAAATAGTTCATGTTATATAGTTTATATTGCTTTCCATAGGGTATTATTGAGTGTTGCTAGCTATTTTCCTTTGGATACTTTGTTGCATATTCAATTAGCTTGATCACTTTAGTTATGCCATTGCCCTTTAACATTGTTTTTGCAACCATTTTATTATTCACTTAATATGATTACTCTAGGATTCACAGCCTTCTTCAAGTTCCAACACTACATCGAGTGTGGATCATAGAAAGGCAACAAAATTCCAAAGAAACTGACTTTATTATGCATGCCACAAAGACCAAATTTACGCAGATTGGCGAGCTAGGTACATGCAACAAAGATGTGATATAAACCCACCTAGTTCGATGCCACATGCCCAACTAGGCACAATGCCATTGCAAGAAATCTCGCCAACAAGACTTGCTCGTTGTTGCGCCCCCTCAACGCCTAGCCCTTCGTAGCTGTAACAAGACCATCACAGTGAATCTACCCCCAAGATACCTAGTTATACACAATCAAAAACCCTTGTTGGGAATACCTTTCCATCTGCATCATCGACAACCCAATACTCAAGCAACATGTTTGGTGAAACTTTTCGCATTGCTATGTAGTCCTTCTGCAGTGCATTGATCCTTTGTTTGAATTGAAAATTTGTTCTATTTGCAATGAGAGTTATGCTGGCATGAGAGTTCAAGCATCTAGGGCTGGAATTGTGTGTTTGCATTTTGCTTCTAAAAAATGTGTCCATAGATTTATCCTAAGAAACAAAATGGATCTAGGGCCACAACCAACCATCCTTGAAAAGCTTACTCAAGTTGAAGAAATGCTCACAACTAGAGTTGCTCTAGTTTGCAAGTAACTCCTGCTAGAGGAGACCAATACAAATGTAGTGGCCATACTATAAGCTTCCCACAAGACATCACAACTTGCAACTTTGTTGCTGCATCATCTATATGATCTTGAAGTCACGATTGTGCAAAGAATTGGCATTCAAGGGACAAACTATGATTGCTATGTTGACAAACATAATGTCATGCCTGCATTAATATATAAAATTGAGAATGGCCCATACTATAGTGATGTTGCAATAGATTGTGATGCTTTAAATTTTTTTCCTTCTACAAGTACTGACATCTTTGATCTTTTTCACATAATGGAAGAACTGAGGCATACCCCGATTGAACCAATGGAAAATATAGAAACCATTGTTGATGAGGAAGCTGACCTTTAGGACTTGTCATCATTTATTCCATTGATGCCCAACCCTCCTCGAGAATTGTAGGAAATTAGAGATGCCTTACAAATTAAAGACACTAGTCAAAATACCTTTCCTTGGCTTGAAATTAATCCTAGTCCTATCAATAAATATAATACAGAAGTGTTATTAAGCATGTGGCTTTTCCAATCTTGTTCCCTACTAGCATGGAAATGCCCCTACAATTGAGAACCATACAAATTCACTTACATGAATATGCCTTGCACTTGATGAGATACTATGATAATAGATTTGGGAGGCATGTCAGGTTTAGATATTACCTTTATAATTTGATAATGAGACATCGAAGCCAACAATCAACATCAGTTTTTATGAAAACAAATTTGGAGGAAAGAATCCCAAACTCTATTTTTTCTTTGTGAAAAATACTTCAAGCAACACTAGATACCCAAATAGAAAACCAACTTGTATGCTTTGGTGCATCCTTGCGAGGAACACACTCATATTGGGCCAAGTGTCGATAAGAGCTTGTAGCAATGATTCAACAGCTTGGTACACCGACTCTTTTCTTCACTTTGAGCTTTGTAGATACAAAATGGCCCGATCTACATAGGTTGGTTGAAGCTCACACCCAATTAGATTTTCCATACTCATGGAGATGATTCACAAAGAATATTACACAAAACCCCCATTTAATAGCCTTGTACATGCACTTACGATTCACTATTTTCCTTGAAGAAATTATTGAGAGACTTTTCCACACAAATGAGTATTGGTATAGGTATGAGTGGAAACATCACGGGTCAACACAAGTACATAGTTTCTTGTGGCTCCCAGATGCCTAGAACATGGACATGCTTGATTTTTCCAATCCACATGAGCTTTAGCAAGCAAAAAATTTCTTTGATTGTTATGTTTCAGCATGGAACCCTCCTTGCCAAGAGCAACTAATATCAATGATACACCACTCAGCTTTGGAGGACCTGTGTTTGCTTAATACTATACAAATTTCTTCCATGGATCCAATGGTTGACTATGAATAGTTGTTGAACACAATACAAAGGCATACCAAGTATACTATATGCACTTTCCTTAGGAAAAAAGGAAACCAATTACAATGTCACTACAAAGCTCCATGGACTATGCAACCATCTTCGACATTGGTAATTGATAGTGAATTGAAAAAATTGTACAAACCAACAAGAAATGATGAGTGTGTTAATATTCACAAGCCTGAGATGCTTGCAATTTGGCGAGAAAATGTTGATTGCCAGCCAATATTATCTAGAAAAATTGTGCTAAACTACATTTCCAAATATGCATCAAAGTTTGAGAGAAAATCTGAAAGCTACATTGATATCTTGTAGAGGCTTGCAAATACAAATTCCCCTAGGGATAAAGAATTTCTTTCCTACCAAAAATTCATGATGAATTTGTTTGTTGATCATGACATTGGTGCACAAGAAACATGCCATATGCTACAAAAGATTCCCCTTGTCATCTCAAGTCAGCATTTCTTGTCTTTGAACATTAGCAGGTAGAAATTTCATCGTTTGAAAATAATTGAAAATGGTGACGAGCTTGCCAGTGGTTATATTTATTCCTACATGCAAAGACTAGGTGAAATGGAGACACGATCCCTTATTCATTTTGCAAAACTTTACACATATCAAAAAAATCACAAAGGTGCAGCTTGGCATGCTTGGCCACAACTTGATATCATCATTGTTTACCCACTTTTCAAGACCATCCCGCCCGAACAAAGTGACTCCTTCGAATCATTTTGTTGGTAAAAATTGCTACTATACAAAGCTTTTCAAAATTTTGAGGATGACATAGGCCTTATGAGAGAAAGCATAACACAAAATTGGAGGCTATTTTATGTTTTTGGCTATGACTCTTGGCATGTCAATATAATTTTTGTCCCCCCTGCTAATGGGGAGTGTAGTGATAGTGATACTGATACAATGCAGTCTCTGCCCCTCATAGATGAATATGAATGGGAGTTGCTCTTTCGACTTGGTGCCACAAATAATGTTTGTTTTGACCAGCTAAAACTCTTTGGTAGATGGGACTTTGACTTGCATTATAGGTAGGACAAACACCATGTTCTAGAGAATCTCCATAGCATTGCTAAAAAAATTGTTTTGACAAGTAAATTGCATATAGCTAAAGACACTCTTTTCTCATTTGCAATGCCTGTACTTTGCCATCAACTATCTCCTAGGAAAAAGATTGCTTTGAAAATCATTGAACAACACCATCTTGGCCCATCTTCATTGCCACTACTTATGATCATTCATTGAACTATTGGCACAGGTAAATCATTCCTCATTGACAAGATACATAGAGTGCAAAATACATCATTGAATCAAAAAATGAATCCTTTGCTTACTTTGGTGCCAATGGGTGTTGCTGCTTACAATATTCGTGTGTCCATAGTTCATACTTCTCTCTAGATACTAATAAGATATATGAATCCATTGAAAGAACAACCATTGATCATATTTCAAGAGGAATTCAAACATATTAATTGATGAAATGAGCTTCTTGGGTCCCAAGTTGTTGCTTAAAATAGATAGTCGATTGTGGCAAGCATTCCCTAGTAGACATATGGAGCCATTTGGTGGTGTCTCTATTATACTTGTGGGTGACTTGGCACAACTTCCCCCTATTATGGACAAACCTATCTATGGTTCTCGATCCATAGCATAGGCACTTTGGCACACTTTTAATATTGTTTTCATGCTTGAAACTATCTTCTTCTAGCATGGGCAATTTGATTCACAACAACAATTTCGTATGCTCCTTATCAATATTAGAAATTTCCAGGAATCCCTATTTGATTGGAAAATTCTTATGAACCAAACAAAAACCATGCTTATGTCTAAACAAAACCAAGAGTTTGAGGAGGCTATCCATCAACAAATAGGTTGGTTGCTTTGCACAATAGGAAAATGCTACAATAGTTAAATGTTCCAATTGCAATTAGTGCTGCTGAATGTTTCCAACAAAACACACTTGATTATGGCGATGATGAATAGCTTCAAGCACAACTCTTGCTTGCAATTGGTCAACAAGTAATATTAATAACAAATATTTGGGTGACAGTTAGCCTAGTTGATGGATCGTTAGGTTTAGTGAAGGCTATTGCATATGATAGGGGTGCTAGACCACCTCAACTACCTGAATATGTTGTTGTTTACTTCCAAAACTTCATTGGTCTAGCATAGGATCGAGACAATCCAAGATTTATCTTGATTATCCCAATCAAATGAGGTAGCCCAAGACAACTCCCATTGACAATTTCTTGGGCAATAACAATCCATAAATCTGAAGGCTTAACACTAGAGAAAGCTACAATAGATATTGGAGCTAAAGAAAGGAAACGACTCACATTCATAGCTCTCTCACATGTTAAATCAATAGCAGGAATACACATAGATCCACCTTTCTCTATTGACAGGTACTCTAGGCTACATTCCAACAAATACAATGGGATGCGAATCAAAGAGGAGGATCACCTCCAACAATTGTTTGCATTCCCACCATGATGAAATCTTTTTGTTTTTCACGGTAACTATACCACTTCTCCTTTTCCTTTCCATTTCAATGCTTCCACAATACACTTTAATTCCCACTATTCCTTTTTCCTTGTTCACTACATAGCCCTATTCTAATCACTTTTCCCAACATTATGAAGGTTTTACTAAACTATAGTCACTGCTAAGAGAATTTTCTATTCAACTATTTCCTTCTGTTTCCCCTTGCGCCCAACAACAAACATCAATTCATTCATCTTCCCCACTTTCCAAAACTATTATCAATATTTAACTTTTCTCTCAATAACTTCCTCCCCTTTACCCAATAATGTTTCTTCCAAAGCTGTCGTGTTTGAATCATTTCTTTCTAACAAATTTAGATTGCAAACATTTCGAGCTCTTATTGTAGATCTTCACAATTAATACCTTCATGCTCACAAGTTTTGCATGGTGTTCGAGTTGCAACTATATTCCATTTGTATATAGGGTAAGGCTATATGTCATTCTTTCCACCTCTTCTTTTGTAACTATATCCAAAATTCTTTGTCACAAATGCCACAACTGTATATATTTTAAAAATAGATAACAATGATTTCAGCTGAATAAAATTCCCAGGTGTCAGAAGACAATTATATGCAATTATCCACATATTGTCTCCTCCTCTTTATACAAGGTATGCTTGCATCCTATTTATATGATCTATTCTATTGCACATACATTAGATATTATTTGTTCCTAACTATACAACTTTTTATATTTGTTCATTTAGATATTGTCTACTAATGACACATGTTTCCTGTACTAAATTTCAAATTTCCCTTATGTCTAGCCACATTTCATTGAAATTATTTTAGATTGCAAATGTGCATACTAAGATCTACACAATTTTTAATACCTTCATGCTCACAAGTTTTCCATGGTATTCGAGTTGCAACTATATTACATTTGTATACAAGGTAAGGCT
This sequence comes from Sequoia sempervirens, assembly GCA_007258455.2. Lineage (NCBI taxonomy): Eukaryota > Viridiplantae > Streptophyta > Pinopsida > Cupressales > Cupressaceae > Sequoia > Sequoia sempervirens. The sequence goes on along the minus strand of VDFB02281492.1, from coordinate 425,199,577 downwards.
ATATGCCATTCTTTCTATCTCTTCTTTTGCAACTACATCCAAAAATATTTGTGACAACTATGACAACTGTATATATTTTTAAAAATAGACAACAGTGATTTTAGCTAAATAAAATTACCAGGTTCCAGAAGATAATTATATGCAATTGTCCACATATTGTCTCCTCTTTACAAAAGGTATTCTTGCATTCCGTTTATATGATCTATTCTATTGCACATACATTAGATATTATTTGTTACTAACTATGCAATTGTGTATATTTTTTCATTTAGATATTGTCCACTAATGAAACATGTTTTGTATACTAGACTTCAAATTTCCCTTATGTCTAGCTATATTTCATTGAAAGCATTTTAGATTACAAATGTGTGTACTAAAATATAGATGCACATGTCTAGTGTATAGATATCCTAAATGTTAAATAGCTTTATAGTTGCACATTTGCATGGTGTATGACCTTCACCTACATTCCATTTCTATACAACGTAAGCATATATATCTTTTCTTGCATTTCTTATTTCACAACTCCATGTCAATTTATTAAAAAATGTACAACATTGATTCCCACTCAAAAAAATTTCTTAGGTGCCAAATGATTTCCTTCACCATTGATTAAAGTGGTGGGCAATTAATCTTCCTGCTCTAGGGTTTGGTGAGAGTCTATGGCACTTGATGACACTATGCGGTATGGTGCAAAGCAGGCCTCCTTTTCTGTCTCAATACTCCAATCCATTCCCTGCACAAGGTATTCTTAGATTTTATTTATTTACACTCTTCTACTATAGCTGCATTATTTATTAATTGTTATGAGTTCTATAAGTCTTTATATTTTATGATTAATTTATCATCTACCAATGGTATGTGTTTATTACACTAAAATTCACATTATCCTTTCATATTTTCAACCATACTCAACCCAAACAATCCTCCTTCATGCACCTTTTGACACCATCATATCTTCTATTAAGTCAGTAGCGGCCTAAACATCGCTTTCACCATTGATCCCAATGGTGGAAAAATTATATTCTTTCTCAAGGTTTTTGTGAGAGTGCCCGATGCTCCATGAGCCATTATGGTAGGGTAGACATCAAGCCTTCTTTTCTTATGTTGACACTGCGTTCCACAATGTGCACTAGGTATGTCTAAATTTTATTTACTTCATTCCTGCCATTACAAGTACATAGCAAACTCTGTATTATAAAATATAGAACTTTGATATCTCATGGTTTGCATATTGTCTATGAATTAGAGATGACCACTACACTAAAATTCACACTTTGTTGTTATTCTTCAAGAACATACTCCAACCATAATGCGGATTCCAATGATTTTGTCTAAAGCCATCGGTGGCCAAAACATTGCTTCTACCATCAATCACAGTGGTGGAAAGTTTATTTTTCTACTCAAGGGTTTGGTGAGAGCATCTGGTGCTCCATTACCCAATATGGTAGGGTGGAGATCTGACCTTCTTTCCTTGTGTTCCTACTACAATTTTCCATGTCCACAAGTATGGTTAAGTTTTACTTATTTCATCCCTTGCATTACATGTGTATTCCATATTTTGTATTATACATTATAAAACTCTTTGCATCTACTTATTTACATATTCTCTATCAAATACAAATGTTCACCACAGTAAATTTCACATTTTTTTGTTATTTTCCTGTAGCAAACTCTAACTATTATGGAAAATTTGATAAACTAATTGAAAAATTAGTTACAATGGTCAAATAGATAATTAGATCCTAATATACTTTATGTTGATTGTAATAAGCAGTCTTCATTCCACCCTTGATCAGAGTGGTGGACAACGTACATTCTTGCTCAGGGGTTTGGTGAGAGTCCATCAGGCTCCATGGCCCAATATGGAAGGGTGGAAACTAGGGCTCATTTTCTTGTGTTTTATTTTATATATCTTATGTACAGATCTCTATGTTTCTGATATAAGATTCAAACATAATTCATATGTTTCATGCTATGGTTTTGACAAAATAAAATAGTTAATATTATACACTTTGTGTTAGATTCCATTGGCCATTTTTCATTATTGTTCTCTTTCTTAAGCTATATTGTTTCATTATCGACAAGGCGTTGTTGGAAAGGCTATATTGTGTCAGTATCCCTCTCATGGTCCATAGAAATTGTTGACATTATGTAGTTTTTGTCGATTGTTATTGTCTAGCTTGGGCTATATTCTCTCATTTTCAATACACTCCTATTCAACAGACTCTATTCTTTCAATTTTCAATAGCATGTTGTTGAGAATAGATCAAAAAATTTATTGATTATTGTTTTGTCTCTTAGACTACATTGTTTTATTTTTGATAGGGTACTAGTGAAGATGCTATATTGTTTCAATTTTTGATAAGGTGTTGTTGATAGAAGGCATTATTATTTGTTAAAAGAAATATTTTTTTCATTTATGGTTGGGCTATATGGCTATCTTTTTGCATGGCCTCTATGGCTATATACAAATCTACACACATAGAAATTTAGAATTGCCTCATTTATGGCTCCAGTTCTTTGGAAATGGTTATAATATATTAAAATAGTCTATCGTCTTTTCCATAACACACTCTAATTGTTGTTTGTTGGCTTTGGCTATATTCCCTCATTTTCAATGCATAATAAAATAGTTAATATTATAGAGTTGTGCTTTGGTTGTTGTCGATGGATCAGTATTGGGGAAAGTATTTGTTAATGTGCATGTTTCTAATTTTTAATTTTTTTAATTTTGCACCATGTTTTATATTTTTAAATTGTTCGTGGCTGCTTCAAAATATACTCAACTTTTCTACCCTCACTGTATGCATGTCACTTTCCTTTCATCTTCATCTCTGCCTATCAACTCATTGTTGTGTGTTACTACATATAACTACTAGTTTTACCAGGTACACAAAAATTCTTGCCTTCTTGTTTTCCTAGAAAAGTTGCAAATTATTTATGTTTTATGTTTAATTTATGCATTTCATGTGTTGTATAAAGGATTAAATTTTGTTCATTAGCCTAATTCCTTCTCCCCAAGTTAATGTTTAGCTCAACACCCCATCCTTGTATAAAGGAAAGATCACAAGATCCCTTAATCTCTATTCAATTCACCTCTTGGGTTGATAAGTTTTTTAAAGATTCTTGGATCTCATCTTTTGAATGAAACTCTAATATAGAAAAAGTGGGTTGGAGGCATTCTCTTAGCTTCCCCTTCTTTTTCTATGCTTCAATAGCTTTAAGCAATATTTCAGCATAATTAGCAATTGCATATTTTTTTCCAATGGGTATGTCTAAGCTGTGTGGAAGGTCAATTACTAAAAAATTTGGGTATATTTTTTGTACATTTTTGGAGTATGCATGAGGTCAATTTCTAGGTTATTTATAAAATGATGTTTGTGCAAAAATGGTATCAATGGATAAGTGAGCTTCAAATCAACTATTCATCCACTTATAGGGATCTGAACACAACTAAAACAAAACCTTTAATCAAGAAGATAATAAGTCTCCATTACTAGCATGCTCACATTATGTTTGCAATAGGGTAATAGGGATAGAAAGAATGAGAGATATAGGTGGGAAGAGTTAGAGAGAGAGAGAGAGAGAAATGGGTAAGGAGATAGATATAGAGAGGAAGATAGAGATACAATTGGTAATGGAAATGGAGATGAAGATGAAGTAGAGTGATATGGAGAAGAGAGGGGGAGATAAAGAGAGAGAGGACTTAGGGATGGAAGAGATAAATATATGGAAAGGGAGAGAGGGGGAGATAGAAAGATAAATATAAATATAGGAACTGATATATAAAGAAGTAGAGAGAGGGGAAGGTATAGTGGTAGAGAGAGATGGAGCGATAAAGAGATAGAGATACATGGATGGATGGAACAAGAAATATGAAGAGATATAAAGAGGAAAAGAGATAGAGATAGAGAGAGAGCTAGAAATATGGAGGGAGAAACAAGGAGTGTTTGTATATGAGTAAGAGAAAGATAGAGAGGGAGGGATATAAATAGCGAGATTAGAGAGAAGGAGAGAGATATAGAAAGAGGGTGATAGGGAGAGAGGGAGAGAGACTTAAAGAGATGGGGATAGAGAGAGGGAGAGGGAAAAATAGAGATAGAAAGATAGAGAGACTAAAAGAGGAGGAGGTGGATAGAGAAAAAAATAGGAATTGATATATATATATAGGGTAAGTGGAAAAATATGGGGGGCCAAAAAGGGGGCTTAAGTGACCACTTTTTTTCTGAAAGGAGGAAATATTTACCTTGGATGTGAAATTGAGGATAGTTACACTCAAAATTTTGAGATGCATCAAAAACAAGGATCATAACTTGCTTTGAGTCTACTTTCTAAACTACTAATTTATTTTGAAAATGGTCTAGATTTAAGGGGTTAAAAAGAGGGATGAAAAGAAATTGGTGTTGTTTTTGTCAGAAAAAACATAACATAGCAACTTTTGTGCATACCTAGCATGGTGAACTTTTTTTAAGTATTTTTGAAATCACTTCAGTGAGAAATTAGCTAATAGTATGTAGTTGATGCATGATTTTTCTAAAAAAATTCAAAGTGGGCACTTCCTGAAAAACAAAATTTTGACCGTGCTACCCCTACAAATTTCGGAAACTAATTGAAATTATTATTATTATTTAAAAAAAAAAATAGAATGGAGTCTAGTTTCTAAAAATGTAATTTATTTGGGCGGGGGCCCTAGCTCGGTTGGCTAAGTAATTCCTTTACGGCTCTGCTGGTCACGAGTTCTAGTCTCCCCCGTCCCGTGGTACTGGAGGGCATGTCGCGCCAGTGCCGCCGGTCAAGTTAAAAATTTTACCAGGCGCACTGCAGTTTATAGGGGGTCGTGCTACCCGATTCCTGCAGTCTAAAAAAAAATATGTAATTTATTTGAAATTTCAATGAACGATTTTAATTTATAACTAAAAAAATAACAAATACTATTTTTTTCCAAAAAAGAGATACACAAACAAAAGAAATTATAGATCAAAGGCTTAAGATTGCCATAAAGTAAAAGAAATTAAATCATTGGATAGCTAAGAGAGATCCTAACATTACCCAGGTGTTTGATTTGTTCAACTTTGAACACGTACAATCCTAAAAGTGAGCACACGAACCCGATTATGTGAAATATTGTAGAATTGCAAAAACACATCTCTGGTCATTGGGAATGCCCTCCAAGCCTTTGGGTTGGTATTCCAAGGAAAATACCAATCCCAAGGCTTGGGGATTCCTAAAGCAAGATATAACACGAGTGCATTATAACGTATGCACACACATTATAATGCGCACGCATTATAAAGCACACGCACTACAACATGCACACATTATAACATGAAAAACACACACATTATAACACAAGCACGTATAAAAAATGCGTGTTATAGCGTACACATGTTGTAACAAGAGTGTGTTATAGTGTGGAGACATTATAATAGGAGCATGTTATAATGTGAGGAAAACCAATAGGGGGCATCCACATCTATACAGATTTTAGAGATATAAACAAAGCATGTACCAAAGCTGACTTTCCCTTGCCGAATATAGGCATGATTGTGGACATGACAACAAGATATGAGATGTTATCCCTTATGGATAGATTTTTAGGATATAATCATACCATAATTACAACTAGAGACCAACCTAAGACAACCTTTACTTGTCCATGGGGAACTTATTGCTAGAATGTCATGCCCTTTGGACTTAACAATGCTAGAGCAACATATCAACAAGCCATGATG
>VDFB02281492.1:425027450-425193742 GCA_007258455.2 Sequoia sempervirens | reverse complement strand
GGTATAGGGTTGGGGGATTAGGGTTGAGGGATTAGGGTTGAGGGTCCAATCTATAGGGTAGAGTGTATAGGGGTTGAGGGATTAGGTTTTAAGGGTTGAGGATTGAGGGATTAAGGGTTGAGGGTTGATGGATTAGGGTAGAGAGTTAACTTGGGTTTAAGGGTTGATTGATTAGGATTGATGTATTAGGGTTGAGGGTAGAGGGTAGGGGGATTAAGGGTTGAGGTTTCAGGCTTTAGGGTTTAAGGTTGAGTGTTCAATGGTTTAAGGGTTGAGGGTATACGGTTGAGGGATTAGGGTAGAGAGGGAAGGATGGAGGGAGGGAGAGATGGAGCGATAAGTGAGATAGACATAAGGAGAGAAGAGGAGGGTGGGACAAAGATATATGAGGGTTGAGGATCCAATGTATAAGGTAGAGGGTTTAGGGTTTGGGGTATAGGTTTCAGGGTACGTGGCTGGAGGATTAGGGTTGAGGGTCCAATGTATATGGTAGAGGGTATAGGGGATGAGGGGTTGAGGGATTAAAGGTTGAGGGTTGAGAGAATTGAGGGTTAGAGGTTTAATGTATGAGGGTTGGGGAAGGGGTAGAGGGTTTAGGGTTTTAAGGTTTAGGGTTGTTGAAGGTTTAGGGTTTTGGGGTGGGGTATAAGCGTTGGGGGTCTCTTGTATAGGATAGAGGGTATAGGGGTTGAGGGTTTAAGGGTAGAGGGATTAAGGGTTGAGGGTTGAGGGATTAGGGTGTAGAGTTTACTTCGGTTGAAAGGTTTAAGAGTTGAAGGATTAGGGTTGAGGGATTAGGGTTGATGGTAGATGGTATTGGGTTGATGGTAGAGGGTAGAGGGTTTAACGGTTTACGGTCTAAGGGTTGAGGGTTTAAGGTGTATTATTTAGGGTTCAAGGGTTTAAGCATTGAGGGCATACAATTGATGGATTAGAGTAGAGAGGGAGAGATGGATGGAGGGATAAGTGAGATAGAGAGAATGAGAGAAGAGGAGGGAGGGAAGAGATATATGAGGGTTGAGGATCCAATGTATAGGGTAGAGGGTTAAGAATTAAGGGTATAGGGTTGAGGACCTGTGGGGTTGATGGTTTAGGGTATTGGGTTGAGGGTATAGGGTTGAGGGATGAGGGTTGATGGTAGAGGGTAGAAGATTTAAGGATTTAGGGTAGAGGGTTTATGGTTGAGAGTAGAGGTTTTAGCGTTTATGGCATAGGTTTGAGGGTACATTGTTGAAGGATTAGGATTGATGGTCCAATGTAGAGGGTAGAAGTATATGGGTATAGGGTTGAGGGTTTAATTTCTAGGGTAGAGAGTTTAAGGGTTGAGCATTGAGGGTGTAGGGTTTAGGGTAGAAGGTTGAGGGTATAGGGTTGGGGGTTTAGGGTTGAGGGTCTATTGAATAGGGTAGAGGGTATAGGAATTGATGGATTAGGGTTTAAGGGTTGAGGGTTAAGGATTGAGGGTTAAGGCTTGAGGGTTAAGGGTTGAGTATTTAGGGTTTAAGGCTTGAGGGTTGAGAGTTTTGTGTTTAAGGTAGACAGTTGAGGGATTAGGGTTGAGGGTCCATTGTATAGGGTAGAGGGTATAAGGTTTGAGGGATTATGGTTTAAGGGTAGAGGGTAGAGTGTTTAGGGATTAAGGGCTAAGGGTTGAGGGATGAAGGCTTAGGGTAGAGGGTAGAAGGTTTAATTTTTTAGGGTTTAGGGTTGAGGGTTTAGGGTTGAGGGTAGAGGGTTTAGGGTGTAGGTTTGAGGGTTGAGGGTTGAGGGTTGAGGTTAGAGGGTTGAGGGTAGAGAGTAGAGGTTTTAAGGGTTTAGGGTTTAAGGGATGAGGGTTGCAGGTATAGGGTTGAGGGATGAGGGCTAAGGGTAGAGGTTAGAAGGTTTAAAGGTTTAGGGTTTAAGGGTTTAGGGTCAAGGGTAGAAGCTTTAGGGTGGAGGTTTGAGGGTACATGGTTGATGGATTAGGGTTGAGGGTCCAATGTATAGGGTATACAGGTATAGGGATGAGGGATTAGGGTTTAAGGGTTGAGGGTTTTGGGTTTTGGGTTTAAGGGTTGAAGGTTGAGGGTTTAGGGTTTAGAGTAGAGGGTTGAGGGTATAGGACTAAGGGATTAGGGTTTTGGGTCCATTATAAAAGGTAGATGGTATAGGGGTTGAGGGATTAGGGTTTAAGGGATTAGGGTAAAGGGTTGAGGGTTGAGGGTAGATTGTAGAGGGTTTAAGGGATGAGGGTTGAAGGTTGAAGGTATAAGGTTGAGGGATTATGGTCGAGGGTCAATTTTATAGGGGTTGAGGGATTAGGGTTTAAGAGTTTAGGGTAGAGGGTAGAGGGTAGAGGGTTTTAGGGTTTTTGGTTTAAGGGTTGAGGGTTGAAGGTTTAGGGTATTGAGTTGAGGGATTAGGGTTGGGGGTCCATTGTATAGGGTAGAGGGTATGGGGTTTGAGAGATTAGGGTTTAAGGGTTTAGGGTTGAGGGTAGAGGGTTGATGGTTGAGGGTATAGGGGAGATGGTTTAAGGGTTTAGGGTTTAAGGGCTAAGGGTTGGGGGTTTCGGGTATTGGGTTGAGTGGGTTAGAGGGTAGAGAGAGAGTGAGTGGGATGGTGTAGTGTTTAAGGGTTTAATGGTTAAGGTTAGAGGATTAAGGGTAGAGGGAGAGGGGGCAAGAGTGAGAGGCTTGAGAAAGAGAGAGGGAGGGAGTGGGATAGAGATAGAGGGTAGAAGACCTTTAAGGGTTAACGGTAGAGGGGAGAGAGATAGGAGTGTGTGAGTGAGAGAGATATACTTGAGATCGGGAGAGCGGGTAGGAGGAAGAGACTTGAGGGAGAGAGAGAAAGGGCGGGAGTGGGAGAGAGATAGAGGGTAGATGGAAAAGGGTTTAAGGGTATAAGGGTAAAGGGTAGAGGATAGAGAGAAAGAGAGAGAAAAGAAACCTATATAAAATTAACTTTCTCATAATGTGGGCATGTTTTGAAGTAGTAGAGATATGACTGCTATTTTAACAAAACACAGCGTGCTCATTTTATAATGTGAGTACATTTTTTCTTGCTCTAAAAGCACTAAACAACCCAATATACTTGTGATCTCAAGGCCCACATTTTGCATATTCTCTTGGTTTTTCATGTGTTTCGACCAAAAAATCTTTTTGATGATTTTGTGAAGTGTTCATGCATGTTTTTCACATTCCACCACCTTTTTCATGATCTTTCCACTACCTTTGCATGAAATAGCAGAGTTTTCATGTTGAAAGGAATATAATATCAATTCAAATCTGAATTCCATTCAAGAGTGATATATAATTGAAGTTTGGAGGAGAAAAAGCTTTTGAAAAAGTCAAATTGTTGAGGAGTTTCAAGAAAGAAGAAGAAAAGGTTACATAATTGGGTAGAACTCCTCCATTTGAAACTCTGGCTTTTTAGGTAGGTGAAGTCTTTACACATTTTATTTCATTCTATTTTGGCTTGCTTTGATCTTTGTTATTTTGCATATTCCATGTTGATCATTTTTTTTTTTTCATTATAACCTTAGCTTGTCAATGCATATTTTAAATTACACAATTCCTTACACATATGAATTATGTTTTTAAACCACATCTCTTTGAGGCATTTTATTAAACAATTGACTTACCTTTTGTATGCTTCCACATTTTGTATACACATATGTAAGACAAAAGTTATAAGGAAGTAAAATAATACACAATTTCTCAATCCTTTACTATGGATGTGCATACCACTCTCCAAAGCTTTCATTTTGGTATAGGCATGGGGGATGTTGGGGTAAACAAAGATTTTGGCTTCCTATGGCTTTCTAGTACTTCTAAGATTTCTCTCCTAAAAGGAGAAAGATGGGCCAAAATGGGAAATATCTACATTAAAAAAAAATGCAAGAATGGATGGAATATGTCTAAATTATGCAATGCCTAAACTAAAAATGGAAATGAATTATTAATGTAAAACCTACGGAATGCAAGTTGTTTGAAAACATAGGGTTGACATGCAAAAAGACCTATAAATGAAAGTAAATTGTAATAGAAATGAATGAAATTGAATGTGTGCACCTGAGATTTTTTTGGAGAGTATAAAGGAGTTTTGAAATGTTGTTGATCCTTAAAATTTGGCCTACTAGGACTCATTCTCCATTCTGGGTGAATCAGTCCCAGATCTAAGAAACTGTTATGGAGCCCATTTTGGACAAATGGGTATCCAAAGCTGTATAAAACACTTTTCAGGCCTAGCAGTGGGACTCATTTTCCACTGATGGTAAATGATTCACTTTTGAATTTTTGAAAATCCAAAAGTGGAAAAAGAAGCCCTTGGTCTGCACTTTGGTTCCTGATAGGTGTTTGCTTCTGAAACTCTAATTTTTGGCACTATAAGTGACTTTTAGTGGATATTTTGACTTGTTCAACAAGGAGATGTCTTCAATAACTTTGAAACTTCATCTTTAATGACCTCCAAGCCTTCAAGATGCCTAAATCTGCAAACACACAAGAAGAGAAGGATAAATGTTGAATGTTAGGGTATGGGGGTTTTCATTGGTCAAACCCCTTTTAGGTAATTAAACCAAAATGAAGAAATAATGTAATAAAACATGAAATAATGGAGTTAGAGACTTTCGATGATGTTTGATATTGAATTTATATAGAAAAATATGAAGAATCTTCCCTTGAATGTCTTAGGAAGCTATCTTCATGAGTTCAAATGATAAAACCCTAGCTTGCTTGACTTAAGAACATGATGAATGATGATAGTTAAAGTTATGATGAATTAGGGTTTAGAATCTTGTATTTATAGGCAATCAACCTATTTTTTCCATTAATTAGATCCCTAAGGTTGACATGGAGAAAAAATAAACTTAAAACCTAATTTTTCACCCCCAAACCCTTAAAATAGCTCAAATGGGACTCATTCGCCATTAGGGTGAATGGGTCCCACTTGGATGGGACTGATTTTCCTCTAATGGTGAATGGGTTTGATAGGGGCACTTTTTCTAGTTGGAATGTTGAGAAATAAAGAATTTAGGCTTCTGTGATGACTTTTTGGCTATTTAATCAATTTAAGCCTCAAGATGCACAATATAGGGTCATAGGGGCCTATTAATGATGATGTAAAGGGTAATTAGGGCCAAGGACACAAATTTCAATGTAAAAGTGTGATTAAATACACTTTACAACACTAAAATGAGGTCTACTTAGCCTAGAAAGGCACAACATCCAATGTGAATGTGTAAGACACATTACAACACTAGATTAACACTGATTTTATTTTAAAAGCCTTCTAGATTGACGTGATAATGCAATTAAATACATTTTATATCATTGAATTAGGGGAAAGTGGGTCCATTAGATTTAGATGCTTAATAAGAGTCTAGAAAAGTGTGAAAGTCATTTACAAAACTTTACAACACCTTTACAAGACATTGTTAGATGCATTTTATTATGTTTGCAAGTGTCTAAGACCTAATGTGGACACGTGTAAAACACCTCACAACACTAAATCAAGGCCTTGTTAAGTCCAATTTATCATTAATTAATCCCAAATCAAGCAAGCAAAAATGGATACTTTTTCAGTGTCCATAGTTAGCCCCCAATTTAGTGAGAGGATGAACTTGCTCCAAACTCACACTAAAGTAGACATTCAAGAGGAGTCCAATCGTACCAATGCAGATGGTCTAAGATAACAAAGATGAAGGAAGCAGTGAAACCCCAAGGATCCAATATCCTAAGTCAAACCAACATAAGAAAAAAAGGACAAGCATAAGGTAAATGTTTTGCAAAAATACAAGATACATGATCATACAATGGAAAAAACTAGAAGGAAGAGAAATGAAAATGAGGTGGATCAAGCTTCAATTGTTTGTCCAACATGTTGTGGATCAGATCTAGGTTGTTTGTCCAAAAATGCATACTCACTTTGAGGCGACGAAACTCTTGGTTGTTTGTCAGGTGAGAAGTCCTAAAATGGTGAGACACATACACTCATGGCTAATATGCACTCACACAAATGAAGGTGGCTATGGGTAAAGTCATGCCTCATAATGGGCTTCCTGCTCAACAATACCAAAGTTATACCTCCTCATAACTTTGAACCAACAATTTTGTGGTTGGAATTGTATAGGCTTCTCTTGCACTCTTAGAATCTTCCACCTAAAAGGAGAGAGATAGGATAACCCAAAAATTGAAGTGGTTCACTCAAATAGAGGATTGTATGATATGATTAAAACTAAATGCAATGCTGTAAATGCAACTAACTAATGAAATTGATTGACTATTGATGCAAAACCTAAGAAATGTGCAACATAATGTGATATGTAGAAAATGCATTGAAGAAGTAAACTAATGCAAAAAGAATTAAACAAGGCTGAAAAAAGTGCACATGGAAAATGAATGATGAATCTGGAGTGTCTTGAAAGCTGATATAAATTAGTGAAAATCACTAGTGGGCCTTATTCACCACTGATGGTGAATCAGTCCTGCTTATGACAAAAACTTCTAAAAACTAATTTCTTGTTGTCAGGAACTGGAATCTGACAAAATTGCCTTTTTCATCCCTAAGGTGGGACTCATTCACCACTGATGATGGATCAACCCTCTCACAAAATTTTGTGAAATCATAGGTCAATTTTGTAGCTCTAGATCTACACTTGTCTTCTTGTCGGGTTGACAGAGTCAAATCTGTAGAAAATGGACTGTAAGTTGTCTACAAGATTGAAATAGGGTTGATTTGACTTGAAACACTTTGTTGACATGTTGACCACTTTTCAACACCTAATTGCTTGATAATTTTGCATACACTAGTCTACAAACACACATGCAAAAGGGGAAAAACGGTTAGGGGTTAGGTTATAGGGATTTTCATTGTTCAAATCCCACTTTGGTAATCAAACCCTTAATGAAGAAATGGAAAGAAATGAGCAAGGAAAGATGAATAAATATCATGCAAATGTCCTAAACTCACCACAACCTTGTTGAAGAAATCTGAAGTTATGTTGATGGATACCCCAAGATACTTGATTGATGCTTGATTGAATGATGCAAAGTGCTCAAATGTGAATTGATGTTTAGTGAATGCAAGTGAATGAGGAGATGTAAAATGAGGAGAAAAAAATTTATTTATACACACTTGTGCCTTAGTAACCCAGTGATACCTCATCATAGACTAACATAAGGTAATTTTGAATAAAAATTCGAAAGAAAATTTGAAATATTTTGAATTTGGAGCCAAGACGGACTCATTCACCACCCATTGCGAATGGGTCCCACCTTGGACTTGTAAGTGGGTGTTAGGAATTAAGTCACATTTAATGTTGTTTGTTAGGTTTACATTCAAAAATACACTTAATTAAGTCTTATGAGAGCAAAAATGGGTCAAATAAAGTGTAATAAAGGTGTAAATAGTGAAATTAAGCCTAGAAAAGCATGAAATCTTGTTAAAAGACTTTACAACACTTCAAAATAGGACTTGATAAGTGATGAAAAGGTGATTTTTAGGTGAATTATAATGAAAAGAGTCTAGAAAAGTGTAGAAATGTTTTACAACACTTCACAACACCTTCACAAGATGTCATAATTTGAATATTTAGGACCTAATGTGAATGTAGAAGTTACATTGAAACATTAAATCAAAGAAAAATAGACCAAGCATCATGACAAAAAGACCTAAAAGACCATGAAAATTTCAATGATCCATTTTTCTATGGTACAAACTTTAATAAGGAGCCACACAAAAATGAAAATTATAAGTGCGAAATGGTGTAGGTTTTGTTCAAAGGGATTTTTCTTAGTTCATGTGAGGTCTCATCTTAGGGAACATTGTGCCTAATGTTTCCAAGAGAGAGTGTGTAAAAGAAGTATCACGATATTGGAGGGAATCAAGCCCAATGACTCCACCAAGAAAAGGGCGCATCACAAGAAGAAATAAATTGCACAATGAAATGTGAGTGTAAATGTATGCCCCCACTTTAAAGTGGTTGTGAACATAATTAAGTACTTGTGAGCAGTTGCTTTAAAGTAGAAGAAGACACGAGAGCTTATTCGAAAATCCCTATGCCAAGTCATATGTTTCTAATAAGATACATCATGAAAAAGGTAGTATGTGATGTGTGGGCCCACTTAAGGCATGTCATCCACATCCCAAGCTTGCTCTTATATGTTCATGAAAGGTTAACGACTAGTCAAAAGAGACAATGACAAGTGACATACGAGGACAAGACTGCTTAACCCCCTTTCCCCCACTTAATGCAGAACAAGGGTGAGTTGAAATGATTGATAAAATGCATGGTTAGAATGAAAATTAGTATCAATTAGATGAATGAGGTGCCCCCATGCAAGAAAGAGCAATAGACTCCTGAAGATGTTGGAGTTTATGACTCAAAGCCTTGCATTCATTAGTGGAATGACAATGAATTCTATGATATGCACAAAATGAAGTCTTGGAATATAATTTCTTTCAAGTGCTTGGAAGAAGGGTTATCATGCACGATCTTGGAGGAGTCTTCACAAGATACCCTCTTGATCAATGGTGGAAGTTGTTTGAATAGTTTGTGACAAAGATACATCTTTCTTAGTATTAGTTGTCATAGCTATGCAAGCTCTACGAATTTTGAGATTTTGTTTTCTCCTTTACAGAAGGGTGTAAAATCTAACAAATTCAAATCATTAGTGTTTTGCGAGATAAAAAATTTACATTAAGCAAGGATGTGGGTGCTACCACAATAATGGGTTACACTTTTTGGGACATCCTGATTTTTGACTAAAATCAAATATTTTGAAAAAATATAATGATTTAAGACTTTAAATGTTCCATTTAAATGATTTTAATTAAAGAGGTATTGATAAAACCCCCTTCGATCAAACCTCCTTGGATAGGACCTTGTTAGATTTAAACCATACCTATAATCGAGTCTCCTCTAAACCTATCAAAATGCTGATAAAAATAACTTTTGATTTACCTTTTGGGTGATCAAATGAATTCATTTAAAATTTATTTTTTGTAAGCATCTAGCCCTTATTATAAGCTTCCCAAAAAGTATAACTTTAAATATGTTTCATTTGATTATTATATTAATTTTTTTATTTGTTGTGAATGTAGGATTTTCAATGAACATCAAGTTCTTTGTTTCACACATACAAAAAAATAGAAAAATAGAGAAATTTTTTTCTAAAAAATACATGTGCATTAGGTATTGATGTCCTTATTAAAAAAAAAAAAAGAATAATTTAATTCAAATGAATACAAAAAAAGTTATGCGGGCCGAAGTACACCTCTGTCCAAATTATAATTACTCTGACTTGGAAAATTAATTTAAAAAAAAATATGTAACAAAAAGTTATGAAAAAATATCCATGCACTAGATATTGGTGTGAAAAATTTGTATTTTAAAAATTAGAATTTTATCCTATCCATAAAAAAAGTTATGCGGTCTGAAGTAAACATCAATTTTTTAAAATGTTGTTTAGTAGAAAAAATAAGTTATTAAAAATTACATAAAATGATTCACAATTTATTTTTTATTTAAAATATATATATATAATTAGAATCTACACAAAATATCTAACAAATAACTAGTTTGATTCATCTTCAAATTCTTAATTATTTAGTTGCTATAGGTGTAAGAAAGTGAATATCTACTGAAAAATCTTGATTTTAATGTCAAGTTTGGCCAAAAACTGTAACCTATTATTGTGGGATCACCCATGTCTTTGTTTGTTTGATTGCTTTCAAAGGAGAATGAACAAGACCACTAGTGTTAATTAGTTCAGGATGCACTACGGTTAAGGTTGGCTTTGATGAATTGTTTGTGATGGTGTTGATATTAATTGAAGGTTTTGATTATTTCTATCAAAGGACAATAACCAAGACCATGAGTTGTTTCTTGCATGTTAGGCTCTATGGGGACAAAAATACCTTGTTCTTTAGTACCACATCCTATTATTGTGGGATCACCCATGTCTTTGTTTGTTTGATTGCTTTCAAAGGAGAATGAACAAGACCACTAGTGTTAATTAGTTCAGGATGCACTACGGTTAAGGTTGGCTTTGATGAATTGTTTGTGATGGTGTTGATATTAATTGAAGGTTTGATTATTTCTATCAAAGGACAATAACCAAGACCATGAGTTGTTTCTTGCATGTTAGGCTCTATGGGAACAAAAATACCTTGTTCTTTAGTACCACATCCTTTTCCTCTATAGCCAAGTTGTTTCATAAGCTCATAACCTTGTCAATAAAGCTTTTTCATTGCTTTTGGATTGGGTGGTTATTGGTGATCAAGCTCATCAAAGTTTATTGTGTAGTTTGCTTATTTTTCTAAAGTGGTTCAGGTGTATACTTTTGAATGATCATCTGATTTTTGTGTTGTCATGACTACTTTTTCGTCTCCCATATTTGAATCTTTGTTTATGATCTTGTACTCTCCCATGAATGTTGGTGTGAAGTCTAAGGAATCCAAATCATCATCTAATAGCTTTGTGTGTTTTTATTTGTTTTTTGGTTGTACGGGTTCCACATGTGTAGTTTATGGTGATGTGTTTAAGGGATTTTTTTTTTCTCAACCTGTAAGACACTATAAGGCTTACGATCGACATCAAGGGTGTATACTTTTTTGTTGTAAATGTATTTCATTTCAATAATCCAAGGTCTGGCTAAGATAAGATTACATAAAATTTCATGAGGCATAACATGGATTGGTGTATTCAATGTGGTCACTCCAACATTAAGAGGTATAATGATCACCCCAAGAAGTTTCTTTATAAAATTTTCAAATCCCTTAATAGATAAAGAATCAAGTTGAATGTTCAATTGATCAATGCAAAGCCTATCCAAAAGGCTCACACTACACACATTAAGGGAAAAATTAGTATCTACAAGAGTTCTCTTTGTCCATTTTTCTTTGTATTGAGCTATGATCAGGGAAGGATCATTTTGTTTTTGCACATCCAAAGGGGGAAGTTCACTTTGGTGGAAAAAAATGTCAGCATTGTGCCCTTAAATCATGGTTGCTATGTCAGTTGGTATTGCATTGAAAGGGATAGGAACTTGTTGTAAGGTCGTTTGAAGCATAGTGTGATAGGTAGTTGAATTCTAAAGAAGGTCCCAAAGGGATATCATTGCAGGAGTGCTATTAAGTTTCTCAACAAGATCATACTCCCTTAATCAAGGAGCACTGGGCAGTATAGAATTGGGAAAAGTTAAGGAGGTTGGGGTTGGCTGTGGTGGTGACAAATTGTTTCAAGTGTTATATGTATGAGTAACAATATTATGACTTAGTTGCTATGAAACATTCTTCTTAGGCGGGTAAAGGACAAGTTCGAGTTGGTTTTGGGTTTGTTTTTTGTGTGAAGGGGGATAAAGGATGAGTTGAGGTTGAATAATATTAACATCCCTTGGAAAATGAGAGTCTATCATGGGCTCTTCATCTTCTTCTCAGGGCATAATATCATTATTGTCAATGTTATCCTCACCTTGTATCATGATATTCTCCCTAGAAGGAGAGCTTTTAGGAGAACTACAAACCACATGTTATTGACATTTGAGGGTTGGTTCTTCTAAAATTTCTTCATTGCAAGTAAGGGAGTTATCAATGGTTAATTTTTCTTGTTTATCTATAGTGGGGAGATTAGGGGAAGGCTATATTTGATTGCCATGTTTCTCTAAGGTCTCATTCTCTTCATTCCATATTATCTACCCTAGTCGGATAGCTTATAATATGTTCATCCAAGGTTGAAGTTGGTAAAGTAGCTTCATCACAAGTGAGGGAGGCATCAGGAGAGGGACCATTATGATTTTCAAATAGATTGTTCCAAATGGTAGTAGAATTAGGGAAGGGGGGATCAAGGTTCTCATGACTCTTAATAGGGATATCAAGATCTAACACCAACCTATCCTTTGTGCATCGAGGAGGGATATTAAAAGCAAGAAAAAATTGATTGTCATTGTTGGGGAAACTAGGTAAGGTGATAGTTAGGAATGTTTCTATGATTTCATCCTCTTGTTCTCTAATGTCTTCCAAAGGGGAATGAGGAGAGAAAAAATCAAGACCTTCAATGTTTGTATCTTCTTTCACCAAGATACCTTCGTCACTGATAGGAGAGGTTTTGGGAGAAGAACAAGTATGATTGTTATGATTGTCTACACTACCATTCTCACCAATGGGAAATGTAATATTAAGTATTGTACCAATGGTTTGATCAAAACTATGACTAATATGTTTCTTAACAACCTCATTGTTGTAATCCAAATTGAATTCATTGGACGGGATGTTGTATTTATGCAATCTATTTTTAACCATATCAAAGCCACATATTTTGAAAGAAAACATGCTATGATGAAAAAGGAAAGAAAGTGCAATGCAATGATTTAAAGGGAAATGTTGAAATACAATTTTCATATATGAAACAATGAAATTTGTTGATTACATTATGCAATAAGCTAAAAGATGAAATGTGAAATTGAAGAATTCATGAAATGAGCTAATTTAAGCTAGATCTAATGAAGTGAATGTCATAGAAACTCAACTAATTGATACAGATAGTTACTAGTAGCAAACAAAACTGCAGAAACAAGTTTTTCAACACTTTAAAAGGTATTTTTAGGGGTGGAAAGGGACTAATTCGCCCAAGGTGGTGAATGAGTCCCAATAGGGATTTTTTAAAAATATTTTTCACCCATTTCTAAGTGATTTTGATGTTTTTGTTTTGTATGATGTATACCTAAGATGAAATTGCAAAATTTTAGAAATTTTAAATGATTTGAGAGGCAAAAATGCAACCTGTATGCACTTTCAATAATGCAAAATTTTGAAACCCTAGCATGAAAATTAACTAATAAAAAACCTAATGCAAAGTCAATGGAAACTAGATCTAGGATGATGAAGGACTCTAAATCAGAGAATATAAATATTCTAAAGGTGGGTTCACCAAAATGTAAACATGGGTTGTGGTACCCTAATATTCTCTTTCACTTCTAGGGTCTTTGACCTAAAAGGAAAGGGATAGGGTACAAATCGACCATGTTCACACTCAAGATTGATATAAAATGAATAAAATATTCTTCGATGAGATGATCTAATGCAGAAAACTAATGAAAGATATTGATTATTAAATGGAAACTAAAGAAATGCAAGTTGTTTGAAAACAAAATGTTGATATGCAAAAAGACCTATAAATGAAAGTAAACTGTAACATAAATGAATGAAACTGAATGTCTTAGGAAGCTATCTTAATGACTTGAAATGATAAAACCCTAGCTTGCTTGACTTAAGAACATGATGAATGATGAATGAGTTCAAGTTATGATGAATTAGGGTTTAGAAGCTTGTATTTATAGGAAATCCACCTATTTTTTCCATTAATTTGATCCCCAAGGCTGACATGGAGAAAAAATAAACTTAAAATCTAATTTTTCTTGCTCAAACCCTAAAAATAGCTCAAATGGGTCTCATTCGCCATCAAGGGGGAATTGGTCCCACCTGGATGGGACTGATTCTCCCCTAACAGTGAATGGGTCCCATAGGGGCTCTTTTTCTAGTTGGAATGCTGAGAAATAAATAAATTAGGCTTCTATGATGACTTTGTCAGTTACTTGATCAAATTAAGCCTCAAGATGCACAATATGGGGTCATAGGGGCCTATTAATGATGATTTAAAGGGTAATTAGGGACAAGGACACAAATTTCAATTTGAAAGTGTGATTAAATACACTTTACAACACTAAAATGAGGTCCACTTAGCCTAGAAAGGCACAAGATCCAATGTGAATGTGTAAGACATAGTACAACACTAGATTAACACTAAGTTTATTTTACAAGCCTTCTAGATTGATGTGATAATGCAATTAAATACATTTTATATCATTGAATTAGGGGAAAGTGGGTCCATTAGACTTAGATGCTTAATAACAGTCTAGAAAAGTGTGAAATCCATTTATTACACTTTACAATACCTTTACAAGACATTGTTAGATGCATTTTATTCTGTTTGCAAGGGTCCAAGACCTAATGTGGACATGTAAAACACCTCACAACACTAAATCAAGGCCTTATTAAGTCCAATTTATCATTAATTAATCCCAAATTAAGAAAGGAAAAAGGGATACTTTTTCCATGTCCACAGTTGGAAAATGTAGTTGAATTTGTGTAGACAAATATTCTAGTACCCTAATGCTTTATGTCCAAGGTTTTTTCACCTAAAAGGATAAAGATTGGGGACAAAATGCAATGTAAACATTCACAGATTAATGTGATATGGGTATGATGATCCTATATAAGATGATCTAAATGTAGAAAACTAATGAAATATATTGATTATTAAGCAAAAACTAAGAAAAATGCAAGTTGTTTGAAAACACATTATAATATGCAAAAACACCTAAAACTGAAGGTAAATTGTCATAGAAATGGATGAAATTGAATGTGCACACTTGGAAACTTGACGGAGATTGGAAATGGCTTTTGCAATGCTGCTAATGCTAAAAATTTGGCCTACTAGGACTCATTCACCATTCTGGGCAAATTAGTTGTAGATCTGGGAAACTGATCCTAAGCTCATTTTAGAAAAATGGGTATCCAAAACTATAGAAACCCTTTTCAGTCCTGGTAGTAGGATTCATTTGCCACTAATGGTGAATCAGACAACTTTTAAATTTCTAAAAATTCAAAAGTGGAAACTGAAGTCCTTGGTCTTCTCTTTGATTCTTGATAGGTGTCCGCCTCCGAAAATTTGATTTCCGAATCTAAAAGTGATTTTTAGTGGGTATTTTGACTTGGTTAACAAGGAGATGTCTTCAATAACTTTGCAACTTGATCTTTAATTATTTCCAAGCCTTGAAGATGCCTATATCTGCAAACACACAAGAAGAGAAGGAGAAATGTTGAATGTTAGGGCATGGGGGTTTGCCTTGGTCAAACCCCTTTGTAGGTAATTAAACCAAATGAAGAAAGAATGTAATGATGCATGAAACAATGGAGTTAATACCTTTCCATGAAGATTAATCATGAATTTCTACAACAATAGATGAAGATTTTTACCTTAAATGTTTGACAAATGATCTTGAATGACTTGGAATGATAAACCCTAGCTTGATTGGCTTGATGTGAAAAACAAATGATGAATGAGATATAAATGATATAAGAGATGTAAATTAGAGTTTAGAGACTTGTATTTATAGGAAATTCACCTTATTTTCCTATTAATTTGATCCCTACGGTAGACATGGAGAAAAATTAAACTTAAAATCCAACTTTGCCCACTTAAACCCCAAAAATGGCTCAAATGGGACTCATTCACCATCAAGGGAGAATGAGTCCCACTTGGATGGGACTGATTCACCCCTATTGGTGAATGGGTCCCACAGGGGCCATTTTGCCAGCTAGGATGCTAGGAAGTAAGGAAATCAAGTTTATATGATGACTTTGTCAATTATTTCATCAAACTATACCTCAAGATGCAAAATATGGGGTCATAGGGGCCTATTAATGATGATGTAGAGGTCAATTAGGGTATGGGACACAAAATTTAATGTGAAAGTGTGATTAAATACATGTTACACCATTAAAATGAGGTCCACATAGCCTAGAAAGGCACAACATTCAATGTGAATGTGTAAATCAAATTACAACACTAGATTAACATTAATCTTATTTTACAAGCCTTCTAGATTAATGTGATAATAAAATTAAATATATTTTATAAGGGGAAAAATATGTTCATTAGAATGAGATGCTTGATAAGAGTTTAGAAAAGTCTGAAAGTCATTTATAACACTCTATAACACCTTTACAAGACATTGTTAAATACATTTTATTCATTTTTTAAGGGTCCAAGACCTAGTGTGGATGTAAAAAACACTTCACAACACTAAATCAAGGCCTCATTAAGTCCAATTTATCATGAATAATTCCCATATCAAGAAAGAAAAAATGGATACTTTTTCGGTGTCCACAATTTGGTTTTACACCTACAATTTGCATATGCTTGAAATTTTCTAAAGCCTTTTCAATACATCTATTTTGTGCATATACTGCAATCATTCTATTCTATGAGGAAATATCTCATTGAGGTATTTTGTCAAAAAGTTATACCAAGTAGCTGATTGCCTTGTCTATATGCTACCAAATTTTCCATATCTACATGTCTACCAAAGAATTTTATTAAACAAAATAGACAAGGAAATCAACTTTTTGAAGAAATTCCTTAAAGAAATGGGGTCTCATGGTGATGTGCATTTTATCAACTAGTTGATTGCATTGTCTATGCTACCAAACTTTCCATACATGTCTACAAAAACATTATTGTCAAACAATTCACATGCCTTGTCCATGCTTCCATTTTGAGTGTATCTTGAAATCATGGCGTGCCACATTACCACATTTGTTTAAGGAATTTCATTAGAAAAATTCATTTGACATTTTTCTATGCTAGAAATACTCTTCTATAGGATGATTGTAAGCATTTTGTATGAAGCCTTGAATGACATATATTTCATTTATTTGCATGGCTTCATTTTTTATGAACTAATATTTGTCTCATTACCATGCTACAAGTAAAATAATCCACCATGCCAAGGATACGAACAAGGAATAAACCAACAGATGAAGAGTATGAAACCAATAAAGCAAAACATAGAGAATGGGTGAGGACATATCATGAGAAGAAGAAATTAGATACAATTGATGAAAACAAGCCAATTGAAGAGGAACCTCAACCATCAAAAATAAAAAAAGGCATTGACAGCACAAAGGGCATAAATGTGAAAGCATTATGCTAGGACAGATTTGAATGTATTCATAGTTTGAGACACACGCTCTACCGTAAGTAAATACTAAGGGACAACATTAATCACAAGTGAATATGGAGGGACACCATCTACCGCAAGTGAATATGGAGGGACACCATCTACCACAAGTTAAGATGGAGGGACACCATCTACTGGAAGTGAATATGGAAGGACACCATCTACCACAAGTTAATATGAAGGGACGCCATTCACCACATCTCAAGTTGAAAGCACATCATCACTCAGATTTGATGAAGAAGGTACACCATCATCCCCATGTCAACCTCAAGGTATGTCATCTGTTCCACCCTCGATCGAAGGTATGCAATCTATCCCACCTCACTTAAATATTGATGAAATTCCCAATGTTGAGGAGTATGTACCTAGGAGAACACCGCATAGAATTTGGCATAGAAAGCCATAGTATTTCATTAATATTGATGAAAATATTTTGCAGCACATGGAAGGTAATATTCCAACACACACTTGTAGAAGATATGCTGATAAGATTTGGAAATTGTTCTTTGAAAGGCTAAATGAGACCACAAGATGTCAACTATTTGTTGAAATGATGCAGGGTATAAAGTATAGAAACATCATGAAGATTCTTGGGTTGAGAACATCAAATGCTTCAAGTAAAAACACTATTGTGAAGAATCTAATGGATGCTTATGAGAGTGTGGGTAAGACCCCATGCTCAAAGGATAGTAATGCCACCTGACTTGTCATTACATCAACTTTGGTAAGTATTTAAACAAGGAGATCTCATCTCATTAGAAAGACGAGTGAAAAAATGAGAATTAATATAAAAAAATTATCAAGAGCCATTCAAATGTGGGAAAAAATTGAGGGAATTGATTCAAATGAATTATGGGAATTCTTAAGGAGACTACCACAAAAAGATAAAAAAGTTGTGGTAAGAAGGAGAATCGGTAGTCAGAACCGTGAGTCACATCTGAAGCATGTTTTGGATACGACTCAAACCGAATTTTTTCATAAATTTCAACAAGATTATCCATAAATTCAAATTTGGGTATGTGTAGGATCATCATGGAAAAAATAGGCCCTTAAGTGGCAATTAAAATTTAGAAAAATAAGAGTTAGGCAACTTGATGTAAAAATTTGAATAAGCTATCTATATTATTTCAAAAATATGTAAGAAAAGAATCTATAGAAAATTTAATGTAGTTTATATGCAATAGCACTTAAATTTTAGGGAAAAAATAAGAAGTAGGTGTCTATTGGACCACCCTAACCACAATAAAATGATAATTTTTTATAAGATTTTCAATATAAGTAGAGGAGGACTCATGTCCTGATGTGATGCATACTTTTTTTGTGATTTTTTTCCAAGTAAATAATTAATTATGAATTTTTTATTACAACTTTTAAAAAATATTAAAACTTGTATGTCTGATCAGCTTAACTTTGTCAACATATGGAAAGAACACATGCGGTGAGATAGAAACTAGTAGAGTTCAGGAAGTATAAAATAGTGGCATATACTACAAAAGATGGTAATCAAGCAAAAAGGTGTGATTTTGTTATTTAGATGATTCTAGTGTATTAGTTTATGTC
Organism: Sequoia sempervirens; assembly: GCA_007258455.2. NCBI lineage: Eukaryota > Viridiplantae > Streptophyta > Pinopsida > Cupressales > Cupressaceae > Sequoia > Sequoia sempervirens. The sequence continues at coordinate 425,175,392 of VDFB02281492.1, read as the reverse complement.
CATGTTTCATGACAATATAGTGTATGAGTATGCAAGGCATACCCATAGAGCCTGATGGTTGGACACACATTTCAAGCTATGCAAGGACACCTTTCTAGTTGGAAACATAGTTTCAGTGGTCAAATTTGTAGAGAACTACACTCTACAACCGCAACGTGAGGTGCAGTCACACTATTACAACTCCACATAGGTTTCAATATTTGTGCGCATAGCATTCATTCATGCAGTTGATAGTACAAAGGACCAAAGGAATTTATTGAGGGAGTATCACTTTTTTATTAGTGATAATCACAAACATTCTCCAAATTTCATGCAAGGTTGCTTCTAGATGTTCTATAGTGATTTGGATAAGAGGGGCATAGTATAGTATCGACATATAATATGGTTGAATAAATATGCATTATAGTTCAAGAACTCACACATTTTCTACTTATTGTATAAGATGCATGCCATTATAGGTTTTCAACATATGTGGAACTTTTGTGAGGCTTGACATGGAAGGGGTGAGCATGATGGTGTAGGAGCATGTACAAAAAGATCATTGACACGAGAAGAGTTAAAGTATAGAGACAATGCAAAGTTGACAGATGCAAAATCAATTGTCGAGTGGTGTAATGCTTCGATGTGTCAAAGTAATGAAGGTATGTCTTCATTTCATAGATTTTTTTGGTTGATGGATGATACTAACATTGCAACATATGAGGATTGTTATACACTGACATGATCAAGTGAGCTACACTTTTTCCTTAGCTCAAATGTAGGTTCATGGAGTATCAATACACGAAAGATGGCATGCTTTTGTTCTTCATGTACAATGCAAGCTTGGGATGATTGTGAGTCAAAGGAGTGGGTTGAGAAATGGTCGTTAAGTTATCTTATCCCACTTCACATGTATCACCCTCTAACAGATTTGGAACTAACACAGATAGATTCATTGGTCGACTTTGACCACATATCAGATCTAGTTCAACCACATAATATATCTACTTGATTAATTTTTGAAATTCTTATTGTTATACTAGTTTGTAGTGTATTTGTAATGTTGACTAATTTTAAGAGATTTTTTGCACATATCAATACATGGCATGTTTATGCAGTTATTGCAAATGAAGATAACTAAGAGGGAATGGACTATTAGTTGTGTCATTGCGTTGAGGCCAAAAAGAAATTGGAGGCCCCAACTATAGATGGAGAAAACATCGAATACCCTATAGGCTCAGTGTTGTTGCTAGAATGCGGCTTAGAAGGTACCCACATTAGAGTGTTAAATATTGGCTATTTGAGGACTTTGACACGCATCAAAATATTCTTCATTACTCAAACCTTGTCGTGGCATCCAATGTTAATTTGAACAAATATGAGGGTAAACCTTTGAACAAGACCTTTTGGAAGGTTCGTGAGTTTGACCATGAGGCAATACTTGACACAATAAAGAGTAGAACATAATCAAATGGTTTGTTGGATTAATTTGTAAGTATCCACAACAAGGTTCTTATTGATTTATACTTGTATAAACATTAATTTGTATGATGTCAATGTTATGATGCAAATGCTATCATCTAATGTTTATATCATGTATGTAAGTGATTGATGAAGTTATCAGACTTGGAAATGCAACACACTTTATGTTTAGAACTGTGGCAAAGGATACAAAGTTCAATGGTATTTTATTTTTTCTCAAAAATATGCAAAAAAAATGATGTAGGATATTCTCAATAGATAAGTAAACTGAATGGAACATTAAATTGTTTTTTTTTATAATAGGTTACAAGTTTCCAAAAGGTTGGAAAGTAATATTTTGGTTACATTCTATTCATGTTCTATTCATGAGAGGTTGTTATGTGAAATAGCTATCTTGGAACTCCCAATGAAGATGTATGGCTAGGAGTGACTAAGTTGAGAGACTAGCATGCCTATTCTCAATGGAAGCATCAATATTTATGCCTTGATACTCCTGAGTTGGAATCAAATGGTGTGGATTTGTTGTCTATAAGTGCCTTCCATCTATTTTCATTTCATTTCCATTTTTGATGCTCTTTCTTTTTCTTCTTTTACTTTTCCTATTTGTAAGTAAACTACTAAAAATTGATTGGTGTCTCCTTGCAAAAAATGTTGATTTATGAGACATCCAAGAGAATCTCAACCAAAAAACAAATGCAACATACTTATTTTGATGATCTTGAAAAATCTCAATTAGAACTTGAAGCCATTATAAAAGAGTGTGTGAAGCTTAGCGAGGGAATCTCAAGTTATTCATTTGAAGTTAACCTCATCATGAGCACCTATGATGTAGACATTATAAGAGAATCTCAAATGTATGAGTGACATTGTAAAACATCTATGAGAACAAAGTATCTAAGGCATTGTGCCTACAAGTACAAGCACTTGGGTTTCAGAATGGTGTATGAAGCATATTAGACAATTGTAGCACAAATAGAACAATTAGGATAGACAAATAAATCTTAGTTTATTGTAAACATCATATTATTAATATAGTGAGTGTAATAACCATTGATGGTTACTAATCATTTTCTTCTTCTTTTATTCTCTACCTATTATAATTAGCACCAATTGACTAACATATTATAAAAAGTTCATTTATTAAAATTGTACCATAGAAAAAAGATGACTTGCTTGATTTGGGGAATAATTAATGATAAATTGGACTTAATAAGGCCTTGATTTGGTGTTGCAAGGTGTTTTTAACATCCACAATAGGTCTTGGACCCTTTCAAATTCATTTAACAATGTCTTGTAAATTGTTGTAAAACACTTTCATGTTTTTCTAGACTTAATGGACCCATTTCTCCCTAATTCAACATTATAAAATGTGTTTAATTACATCCTCACATTAATCTAGAAGACTTGTAAAATAAAATTAATGTTAAACTAGTGTTGTAATGTGTCTTGCACATTCACATTGGTTCTTGTGCCTTTCTAGGTTGTGTGGACCTCATTTTAGTGTTGTAAAGTGTATTTAATCACACTTTTACATTCAATTGTATGTCCCAAGCCCTAATTGACCTTAAAATCATCATCAATAGGCTTCTATTACCCCATATTGTGTATCTTGAGGCAATATTTGATGAAATAACCAACATAAACATCATATAAAACCTTATTTTCTTATCTCCTAAGAACCCAGTTGGCAAATGGGACCCATTGTGACTAATTCACAAACTATGGTGAATGAGTCCCTACCAAGTGGGACTGATTCACCCAAGGTGACGAATGAGTCCCATTTGGGCCAATTTTGACCTTTGAGTGGGAAAAACTAAAATTTAAGTTTATTATTTCTACGTGTCAGCCTTAGGGATCCAATTTACAGGTGAATAAGGTGAATTGCAGAAAAAATCAAGTCTCTAAACCCTAAATCATAACCATTCTTCATTATTCATTCATCATTTTTTCATCTCAAGTCAAGCAAGGTTTTCATCACTTCAAGTCATTAAGATAGCAATTTTCTGACATTCAGGGGCAAATTCTTCATATTTTGTTGCAAAAATTCAAGATCAAACATCATGGAAAGGTATTGAATCCATTATTGCATGCTTCATTACATTCTTTCTCTATTTTGGTTTAATTACCTAAAAGGGGTTTGACCAAGGCAAACCCCCATGCCCTAACATTCACCATTTCTCTCTCTTGTCTTGTGTGTTTGCAGATTTAGACATCTTGGAGGCTTGGAAATAATTGAATGTTACATTGAAAAGTTTTTTAAGCCTTCTCTTCATTGAACAAGTCAAAATATCAACAAAAATCCACTTTTAGGTTCAAAAATTAGAGTTTCAAAAGCAGACACTTGTAGAAAGCCAAAGTGTAGACCGAGAGCTCCTTTTTTGTCTTTTGGAACATCAAAAATTCAAAAGTGGACTTATTCACTATCAGTGGTGAATGAGTCCCATTTCCGAGACTGAACAGGGTTTTCTTCATTTTTGGATACCCTTCAAATGTCTGAAACGGGTTCCGGGTCACTTTCATAAAAATAGGACTAATTCACCCAGAATGGCGAATGAGTCCTAGTAGGCTAAATTTCTAGCATCAACAAAATTTCAAATGGAATTTCCAACCTCCTTAAATATCTCAGGTGCACACTTTCAGTTTCATCCATTTTTGTTTCAGTTTTGCATTCATTTCTAGGTGTTTTTGCATTATACAATGTGTTTTCAAATGACATCCTTTTCAATATTTTTCACTTAATAATCAATCTATTTTATCAATTAGAAATATTTATGTAATTGTGTTTAGTCATAATTTAATCATGCATACTCTAGTTTGAGTGAACCATCACAATTTTGGGGTTTTATCTCTCTCCTTTTAGTTGAAAGATCCTAAGAGTGCAAGAGAAGCACATAAATGAAACAAAATTGTTAGTTAAAAAAAAATCAACCTAATGATTATATATCAATATCAATATAGCATGCATTTTATTCAAATAAACATTTGTAATGATATTTAATCAAATTTTTGAAATTTATTGCTGCCCTCAAACATTTGTAATTCATGCAACGTAATCCCTTAATAGTCTAAATTTCAAAAGGGAAACAATTTTTGATGACCAGTTACCCATATATTGTGTCAGTTACAAGAATTTCATCTTAGGAATCAGGATTATGTAGGGCACCTATACGATAACCCCTCTTAGTTTTTGTTATCTCAGAGTCATTTTTCTATGGTGTCCAATTTTGACTTGGTGGAAAAAGTGTCAATTGCAAGTAGTGTAAAGTTGCAAAGCGGCACAACTTTCATTTTGCAACTCATGTGACCAAACAAAATATTCTAAAGCATTCTGATGGTTACATTTATGCTAGGCATGGTCCTCTTTCACACTCAAACACACCAAATTGCTCTGAGCTACATTCAACTGGCTTGATCCCTTAAGGGTCCAAAGTGCAAAAGAGTAGTAATCTTTGACAGTCTATTACTCAAAAACTGTGATGCTTACGAACTCTCTGTTTGAGCCTAAGAGATTGTGTTGGGCCCCTCTATAATAAAATATCTTGGTTTTTGTTATATTGGAGTCATTTTTTTGTGGTGTCCATTTTTCACTTGATGGAAAAAGTGCCAAATGCAAGTTGTGTAAGGTTGCAAAGTGGTGCAACTTTTGTTCTATAACTCATGTGACCAAACAAACTACTACAACTCATCTAGATGGGTACATTAATGCTAGGCATGTTCTTCTTTTGAACCCAAACATGCTGATTGCTCTGAGCTACGTTCAACCGACTCAATCCCTTAAGGGTCCAAAGTGCATAAGGGAAGCAATCTTTGACTGGATACTAATCAAAAACCATGATGCTTACAAAATATTCATCTAAGCCTACATGATTGTGTTGGGCCCCTCTACAATAACCCCTCTCATTTTTTGTTATCTCGAAGTCATTTTCCTGTGGTGTGCAATTTTTACTTGATACAAAAAGTGTCAAATGCAAGTAGTGTAAATTTACAAAGTGGTGTAACTTTCATTCTACAAATCATGTGACCAAATAGATTATTCCAAAGCATTTGGGTGGGCACATTTACACTAGGCATGGTTGTATTTTTCACCCAAACACACTGAATCGCTTTGAGCTACACTCAACTGGCTTGATCCCTTAAGGGTCCAAAGTGCAAAAGGGCAGCAATCTTTAATGTGCTATTACTCAGAAACTGTGATTCCTATGAACTCTTTGTATAATCCTATAGGATTGCATTAGGCCCCTTTACAATAACCTCTCTTAGTTTTTTTTATCTCGTAGTTGTTTTCCTGTGGCGTTTGGTTTTCACTTCATCCAAAAAGTGTCAAATGCAAGCAGTGTAAAGTTGAAAAGTGGTGAAACCTTTTTTCTTCAACTCATGTGACCAAACAAACTATTCCAATGCATCTGGATGGGTACATTTATGCTAGGCTTGGTCCTCTTTTGCACCTAAGCACACAAAATCCCTCTAAGTTGCATTCAACTGACTTGATCCCTAGGGTCCAAAGTGCAAAAGGGAAGCAATCTTTGATGGGCTATTACTCAGAAATTGTGATGCTACAAAATATTCATCTGAACCTACAAGATTGTGTTGGGCCCCTCTACAATAACCTCTCTCAATTTTTGTTATCTCAGAGTCATTTTCCCGTGGTGTCTAGTTTTCACTTGATGGGAAAAAGTGTCAAATGCAAGCAATGTAAAGTTGCAAAGTGGTGCAACTTTCTTTTTGTAACTCGTGTGAAAAAATGAACTATTCCAACATGTCTGGATGGGTATGCTTACACTAGGCATGTTCCTCTTTCACACCCAAAAACACTTAATCACTCTGAGCTACATTCAACTAACTTGATCCCTTAAGGGTCCAAAGTGCAAAAGGGCAACAATCTTTGATGAGCTATTAATTGAAAACTATGATGCTTACAAAATCTACATTTGAGCTTATGAGATTGTGTTGGGCCTCTATACAATAATCTCTATTTTCTTTTGTTTGTCTTGGAGTCATTTTCTCGTGGTGTCTAGTTTTCACTTGATGAAAAAAGTGTCAAATGCAAGCAGTGTAAAGTTGCAAAGTGGTGCAACTTTCATTTTGCAACTCATGTGACAAAAAAAACTATTCCAATGCATCTGGATGGTCATTTTTATACTAGAAATGTTCCTCTTTTGCACCCAAACACATCGAATCGCTTTGAGCCATGTTCAACTAGCTAGATCCCTTAAGAGTCCAAAGTGCAAAATGGCAACAATCTTTGACAAGCTATTACTCGGAAGATGTGATCCTAATGAACTCTCTGTCTGAGCCTATGGGATTTCATTGGGATCCTCTACGATAAATTCTCTTGGTTTTGGTTATCTTGGAGTCATCTTCTCCTGGTGTCCATTTTTTAGTTGATGGAAAAAGTATCAAATGCAAGTAGTGTAAAGTTGCAAAGTGGTGCAACTTTCCTTCTGCAACTCATGTGACCAAATGAATTGTTCCAACACATATCAATACATACATTTAGGCTATGCATGGTCCTCTTTTGCACCCAAAAACTTCAAATCAATTTGAGCTATGTTGAACCGACTTGATCCCTTATGATGGCATGCAAAACAATTGAAAAGAGAAACATTCACATGACAATTGAGAAGTCTAATTTTTCCACATAAAAATCATATGATCATCCTCAAGTCTAGCAAGCACAAGAATTTTTTTAGTTATCCTCCTTTCCCTTACAACAATATACAACCAATTGTAAATGCAAACAATGGTGGAACTTGGAAACATTTTATTTTTCCAGAATTAAAAACTTTGGTTGTGAAGCATTTTTTCATTTCATTTGAAATGATTTGTTATGCTTGAAAATTGGAGTCTAAGAGGAACAAGTGATGCTCTCATGTACATTTATTATTTGGTGTGATAAGTAAAGTTTTCACCCTTGAGTCCATTTCTTATTTCTATTATAAATTATAAAGCTTTCTCCCAAGTCCATTTCCTATACAAGAAATAATATTGGAAAAAGTTGACATTCACATCTTTTGAAGTGTTTATATGGTGATGGATCAAGAACATAACAATTCATTTTGTACTATGAGGATTATGTTGTAAAAATGTTTAAAGACTATTCAAGATAAATGTTTGTATGATAATGTGTCAAGAAGTTAACTAATCATCATCTACTATGAATATTATGTTTTGCAAGTGTTGTGAAGATTATGTATCCTTTGCTTAATTGAGTTGTTCCAATCAAAAGATTAAATATATTGGAATCTTTCTATCTCATGGAATACCAATTGAAAATGGTTTTTTTTCTTTTAGATAAAGCATTTTATGGAACTCTTTGAATTAAACTGAATTGAGATATGTAAGAACAAGGGAGCATTAGGAAATACATTGCTCAAGGATCTTAAATAATCCTTCTCTCTCGTTGCAATTTTGGGTGGATTATTGCTTTCAAAGTATTGGGAATGCTTTTCCTATTTTCTAGTTGGTAGTTTCCATTCTAGAAGGCTCATCTCTTGATATATATTATTCTCATTATTAATTAGTTATCAAGTTAATAATCAATGCATTTATTTACAGTTAATCTATTTTTTTCAATTTTTGCAATTTTGTAATTTGTAACTCTACTAGTATTTCTAGAAATATTGAAGTTGTTTATCATCAACTAATCAAGTTGTTTAGCATCAATCAATAAATATTCAAGAGAAACCATGAAGAACAACAATGATCAATGCTATAGCTAACCAATTAATAAGTATACACGTGAATAATTCAAGCATACATGTGAATAAGGGAAGCACAAGTACTAAAAAACATGTAAGCCTTGAAGTATACACATGAATACATTGTATATCAAAAATTAATACAAAGTATATACATGAATACAAGGTTTACAGATGAAAACACGTACTTTGCAAAGTATACATTGGAATACATGTAAGTCACAAAGTATACATGTAAGTTGTAAAGTATACACTTGAATACACGTAACTCATATCTATTGAACTATGGATTTATAATGCAAATATAGACACCATCGATAAAAACGGATTTGTATTAACCAAATAGAAATGTAGGCATACATCAATATATGTTGATATAAGTATAAAATATGTACAAAATAGCCATATAGGCATACAACAAAGGGATCTAGAATCAAAATTCATTGCTCTACATCCTCTCGAAATAAATTCTTTCCCTTTGCTTACCAGCTAGATGACAATAGGTCTGTCACTCATTTATTTTGAGGCTAAGGAGTGCTCTTGGTGCTTCTCCTAGGGTTTAGTTCTTGGTCAAGCTTTATCTATTATAATAAGAAGTAAATACATTAACATATAGAAATTACATTATAAAAAATGATATATTTAACAAAATAATCACTTACCACCAGTAGACGATCTCTCTCCTTGAGGGAAATATTTGCATGCCCATGTTGTGGCATGCTAAAGCCCTATAGAAACTATCCAAAGAGAAATTAAAATATGAATCAATAATGGTTTGATTTTTCACTATTTAACAACTATAACAATGAATGTATATTGAAATTTAGTAATTTGCCTCATACCTCCTCTGTGAGAGCCATCAAGGATTCTATAGCAGATGAAACATCAAGCTCCATTTCCCTATGAATGTGTAGAGGTGTATCGACTTCCAACATCTCAAAATAAAACAACAAATTATTCAATGAAAATTAAAATAGAGATCCACGTCATAGATTATAATGTATGAGATAATGAACAATTTTTTGATTATTTATTAAACTATATATTTCTGACTATCATGCTTACTATTTTCCCCATCCATAGCTTGTTTGAAAGCACCTATTTTTAGGATTTTACCCATAGCAGCAAGGAGGTGAACCATTTGATAAAATACTTTCATAGACATGTACAATAAATGTGGTAGCAAAGAGGAGGCAGTGAAATGCTTGAAAAAAATGCCTCAATGAAATGAGGTCTCATGGTGATGGAATTTCATTACAAGCAAATGTTTCATGGCATTCCATCACCATAAGACCACATTTCTTTGAGGAATATTTTGAAGCAATTCATTGCCTTCTCTATGGTAAATTATGGTGGGATGGGGTGGATGGTATAGTGTGGTCTTGGTTATGAGATGGAGAGTGATCACGACATGAAGAGGGAGGGGTGGGAACATGAACAAGTGGAATCAAATGTGGAAGGTACCATGCATTGGTAAATTGAGGATGAGGATGAGGACCTTGAAAATAATTTGGAGGGGAATTTTGGCTAAAGGGTTGGTTTCTATTCTTCAGGTAGTGAGCTATTTGAAAAAAATTATTGAAGAAATGCAGTCTCATGGTGATGGAATGGAATTCCATCACCATGAGACCACATTTCTTCAAGGCATTTTTTCATACTACTCACTACCTTGACTATTATATTGCTTACAATTATGCTTTGATATATTTTTTCCAAGCATCCATAGTTTGTTGGAAAACACCTTTTTTAGGATTTTATCCATAGTAGAAAGGAAATGAACTGTTTGATAAAATTATTTGGTAGACATGTATGTATGGAAAAGGTGGTGAGCTGTTTGAAAAAATACCTCAAAGTAATTGGGTCTCATGGTGATGGACATCACCATGAAACCACATTTGTTTGAGGCATTCTTTTAAACAACTCATTGTCGGTTATGTGCAGGACCATCATGGAAAAAACATGCCCTTAAGTGGCAAAAAAAAAAAAAAAATAGAGTTAGGCAACTTGACGTAAAAAATTGAATAAGTTATCTATGTTATTTCAATAATATGTAAGAATAGAATATGTAGAAAATTGAATGTAGTTTCTAAACTACTAGCTTTGTTTAAAAAAAAAAAAACTATTTGTTGAAAATTTAAAATTTCAACGAAGTAGTACTTAAATTGTAGGAAAAAAATGAGAAGTAGGCGTCTGTTTGACCACCCTAACAACAATAAAATGATAATATTTTTTTATAATATTTTAGATATAAGTAGAGGACTCATGTCCTGATATGATGCATATTTTTTTGTAATTTTTTTCCAAGTAAATAATTAATTATGAATTTTTTAGTACAACTTTTAAAAAATATAAAAAACTCGTATGTCTGACCACCTTAACTTGGTCAAAACTTTATGAAATTCAATTTTTATTTTTTTAATCCTATAGTACGTGAAGCATAGAATGTGATGCATTTTTTGGATTCAAAAAATGTGATACTATTTGAAAGCTATAGATGTTTTTCAATCAATCTATCAATCAGGACTTTAGTCGTAATTTGAATAGAAAATGAATAATAATTACTTATTAAATTCAAAGTAAAGAATAATTTATATTGATGGAAAGCTAAAAATATCCTTTAAAAACCCTTTTCGTTTCATCAATTTTGGGTAAAAAGAAATTCATTAGCTACATACCCATCATATTCTGACTTTTTGGCCCATCATGATCCTGCACATACCTTGCCTTGTCTATGTTATTGCTTACTATTATTCTATCATATATTTCTCCCAAGAATCCATAGAATAGACAAGGCAGTGAGTTGTTTGAAAAGATGCCTCAATAGAAAGTGGTTTCATGGAATTCCATGACAAGCAAATGCAATTCGATGTTGATCCTACTTATTACTTATGCTATGTGAAGTAATTGCATCACTGCTTATGTTGACTTTCTAAACAACTATATTGTAGTTGAAATTTTGTCATCTATCAACATCTAGTTATTAGTTATGGAATGTGAGGTGATGCTTTGAGTTTGAAAGATGTGCAATGCAATGTAATCAACGATATGAATATAAACTACACAAATCTATTAAGTATAATTCATTAGTTAAACTCTTTATTCTATTACCTGCGTTTAGGTTTGTCTAAATCCACTGGGACTAGGATGCATTCCCTCGAAACCTCCAATATTAGCCTATTCAACATCCAAAATCATATATTAGAATACCATTCATATAACAATACTATTAACATGTAATAAATTTATAATTTTTTACTAGTTACATACCTGAACGGTAGATGCAGTGGAGTAATAAATAGGTGTAGGGCCGATGTATTAAGTATGAACACTGTGACCCTAAATTTTTAATGAAAATAATAAAACTAAATTAGTTAATATTGCATTTAAAAATTGAAATTTAATAAATTAAATTCAATGAACATGCTAACATTTACCTGAGTATCGATCACATAAACTTGTCATGGGTATGTGTAGGATCATCATGGAAAAGATAGGCCCTTAAGTTGCAAAATATTCAGAAAAAATAGAGTTAGGAAACTTGACGTAAAAAATTTGAATAAGTTATCTATATTATTTCAAAAATATGTAAGAATAGAATCTATAGCAAATTGAATGTAGTTTCTAAACTACTAGGTTTATTTAAAAAAAAAATCTATTTGGTGAATTTTGAAATTTCAATACAGTAGCACTTAAATTTTAGGGGAAAAAAAGTAGGTTTCTGTCTAACCACCCTAACCACAATAAAATGATAATATTTTTTTATAATATTTTAGATATAAGTAGAGGACTCATGTCCTAATAAGATGCATATTTTATTGTAATTTTTTTCCAAGTAGATAATTAATTACAAATATTTTATTACAACTTTTAAAAAATATAAAAAATCGTATGTCTGACCACCTTAACTTGGTGAAATTTTCATGAAATTCATTTTTATTTTAATTCTATAGTATGCGAAGCATAGAATGTGACACATATTTTGGATTCAAAAAATGTGATATCGTTTGAAAGCTATACATGTTTTTCAATCAGGTTATCAATTAGGACTTTAGTCATAATTCAAATAGAAAATGAATAATAATTATTTATTAAATTCAAAGTAAAGCATAATTTATATTGGTGGAAAGTTGAGAATCTCATTTAAAATCCCTTTTTGGTTCATTAATTTTGGGTAAAAAAAATCGTCAGCAACATACCCTACACATACCCATCATATCACCAATTTTTGGCCTATCATGATCCTGCACATGCCCTCATTCAATATTTCCACTGCTCTCGCCATCTCAATAGCTACAGAGGTGTCCTACATAGTAGCCTCCTTAGTGTCGGTGGGGTCATACGAACAAGTCACCTTGCAAGCTTGACACAAATGGGATCAAATCCCACCACTTGAATACTCCCCTAGATGGCGCAGTAGTATAGGGATGGCATGCTAGATGACACCCTAGTTCAAAGAGATGAAGGCCTACAAAGTTTCTACCTCGATGCTCTCCTTCACAATGGAAGGGATAATGATGTTCTCATGAGGTGGCCTAGCAAGAGGTCGTCTCACTTTCCGCCTAGGATCATGTTGTGCACTAGGTCTATCTTGAGCCAACCCCCCACTCTCAAAGTCCCTCATATCAAAATAATTTGAGATTTTGTTCAGGATGAACTCACAATATAGTTTCCTCAGGAAATATTGTGGGTAATAAAAAACCATGTACCACCTATCCCAAACAGAGTTCCTAATCTATTTGTGGTGGCACCAATGGATAGGAAAAATCTTCACTTTAAGGCCAATATTTTGATTTTTTGTTCGGGTCAGTGAATAATGTGTAAAAATCTGATTTTGTATTTTCTAGATCTTTTACATCTTTATATGATAATTTATCATGGTAAAAACTCCTAGCCACCCACCTCCTATCTTGCCAAGCACTTAAATGATTGTTGATTGCATCTACTTGTTTAACATTTCTTTAAGTGAATTTGCAAGTGTTTTTCTTTCCATGGTTGAACCTGTTGGATCATTCAAATTCATGATTAACTCATTTTTTATTTTTTTTTCAATTTCACCCATTAAATTTTACTGAGTTCTAGGAGGATGTTGAGGGATTGATGGAGGATATTGTTGTTGTGGTTGTTGAATTTGATGATTTTTTCATGTTGTTGTTGCTCTAGTTGTTGAGGATTTTCAGGAGGGTTTTGAAGAGAGTTTCTAGGATCATTATCATCTCCTAAAAATTCAACTAATGAATATCATAAAAAACCTAAAACCAAAAAATTCACAACAAAAAATAAATGATCCTTACCTCTTTGATCTCCCCATCGATATGGTGGCATCTTGGCGATGAAATAGCAACAAATTGATGAAAAAATTGCAATATTGACTCCTCCTAGAACATGAGTGCACAAAAGAAGGGATTTTGTCCATGGGTAGTAGAAAAAATAGTCACAACACAAGTGAGCTCGATTTCCCTTTTTTTTTGTTTAAATGGATCATAATGTGAGCACATTATTTTGCGCTCATGTTATAACATGAGTGAAAAATAGGCTCGGTGTGGTCGAGCCTTAGGCTCAACACACCAATCCATAACATGAGCATGTTATAACGTGCTCGCATTATGAGCTATTAGAACTTTTTCTAAAATTTGGCCACAATTTGGCCCCCCATCTTATACACACACAAACACACACACACACACATATAGAAAGAGAGAGAGAGTTGTAGATATGGAGGGATATATGTAGATAGTAATAGAGAGATAGAGATAATGAGATATAAATAGAGAGGGAGAGGAAGAGATATATAAAAATAGGGGCAATAGATAGAGAGGAAGATATAGAGATAGAGATGTGGAGGGAGAAACATGGAGTGAGAGAGAGAGAGAGATCTGAAGAGATATATAGATAGAGATAGGAAGGAAGAAATAAGGTGTGTGTGTGTGTGTGATTGAGATAGATATATTTAGATAGAGATAGAGAGGGAGAGAGATATGTATAAATCAATGGAGAGGGAGGTAAAGATATTGAGAGAAATAGAGAGGATATATGATAATTATAGAGATATAGAATGAGAGAGTTATAGGAAGAAAGAGGGAAAGCAGGAAAAAAAGAGGGAGAGATAGAGACATATAGTGGGAAAGAGAGAGAGAAGAGAGTGAGAATGAGAGAGGGGGAGATGGAGGGATAAAAATTTAGAGATATGAAGTTATACATAGAGAGAGGTAGAGAGAAGGATATATGTATAGAGAGAGGTAGGGAGAGGTATAGATGGGGTGATATATATATATAGAGAGAGAGAGATGGGAAGAGAAATAAAGAGAGATCTCTCTATACCCCTATCTCCCTCTCTATCTTTATATTTTTTTATCATCTCTCAATCTTTTTCTTCCTCTATTCTTATATGCATCTTTATCTTTTTCCTCTTTGTCTCTTTCCATCTCCCTATTTATCTCCCTTACTCTCTTTTGCTATCACTTTTCATCTACCCCTCTCTATCCCTCTTTCCCTCTTTACCTCTTGATATCTCTACCTTTATATATATCTTTCTCCCCTATTTCCCTTTATTTCTCTCTCTATGTAACTATATCTATTTGTCTCTCTTCTATATTTTTCACTCTCTTTTAATTTCTCTTGTTGTCTCCATTTTGTCTATCCCTCTTCATTCCTATATATATCTACCTTTATCTTTGTATCTCTATCTCTCTTTTTATCTCTCTATATCTCTTTGTGTCCCTCTCTATCTCTCCATTTCTCTATATATATATCTTTATCTTTTTCTCTCTTATCTATTATTGTATCTCCCTCTCCCTCTCTATATCCCTCCATTTCTATATTTGTTTCTATCTCTCTAACTCTCTCTATATCTCTCTTTTTCTATCTATCTCTCTCCTCCTTTGTCTTGTTTTTTCTCCTTCTCTTTCTCTCTCTTTTTTTTTCTCTCTTTACCTCTCTTTATCTTATCTCCATCTGATGCAGGGACTTTGAAAGTCATAACTTGTGACTCAAAGTTGTAATTTTATGCATAGGTGTCTCTTGAGGAGTTCATTAGAATGATTTATGAACATACTTCATTTGGATCTCATTTCAAATCTTTTTATGGCCAAATTCTTTCACTTGGGGCCTCAAAATTAGCTTTTAGCTATTTTTTGTGATTTTCTAAAATTGTTTTTTCTTAATGTTTTGAAACTCATGTTTCTAATTTAATTTCTGAGTTGAAAATTAGTGTCATCATAGTGGTGAAAAGGTAATTAATAATTTATTTAGTTAAATGGATATATATAAAAAATTACCTAAAATGGTAAATTAAGAAAGCTCTCAAATGCAGCCAAAAAAGAATTTTTATTTTTATAGATATAAGGTATTTTCTTTTAGTTGTAGAAGCATAAATGAGGTAGAGTAATGGAGAAAGAATTAATTTTATTTAATGAGTCTTAATATCTAATTCTTTTGATGCTATTGATTTATTTCACTTTGTAGTTTTGTTGCATAGAGATATGCAACCCCTCCAATGGCAAGTAGTAGATCTTGTAGGAATGATGTAAAATTAGAGAATGAGACAAATAGGAGATGGTTTTGATGAAGACAAAGACTATGGAGGTGTTAATCAACACATAGAACTATAAAAATAAGAATAATTTGACAACATGAATTTTGAAGAGAGGATGCTTAGTGAATTGGAAGGGGAAAATGAAGGGATCAAAATTGAATTTTTAGAGTATGTTGGTTGGCTTAAAATAGAGGATATAATAGATTGGTTGAATTATATTGGAAAATTATTTAAATAGAATCATATGTTAGAGGAAAACAAGGTAAATTTTCCATTCACCAAGTTAAAGGGTAACCCAATGATCTAATGGGATCATTTGCAAAAAGAGATAGCTAGAAAAGGAAAGGATAAAATTAGTACTTGGAACGAGATGAGAAGAAGATAAAATGAAATTTCTTCCTATGAACTATGCATAATTATTTACACAGGTTTCCAAAATTGAAAAAAAATTATCCATTGTGGAATATTAGACAAATGAATTTTATAAATTATCCATTCATATGGAGCAACAAGAAATTGATGAAAAAATGGTAGTGAGGTATGTAAGCAATATTAAATTTTCTATTCAATATGAATTGAGCATACATCAGGATTAGTATTATGGAAGAGGCATACCACATAGCTTTAAAGTAAAAAGACAAAAAAAGTATCTACTATTATTCCAAAGGAATAGAGGATCAAGGATGGGTACATAATCTTCATTGTGAGGTGGTTTGAATTATATTATTGGAGAAGCATCCCAAGGAGTAGATAAATAAGAAAATTTCCAAAAAAATCCTCTATTCAAACAAAGAGGAAGAGGATTTTAGAGAGGTAGAGGTTACAATGGTGGTAAAGGTTGTAAAAACCAACAAATATCTTTTATTTTTTTTAGGCGTGGTGAAGAGGGTCATACGGCCTTTGAATGCTCAAATTATCACATGAAATAAATAAAACAAAGAGAATAATTGAGATTAAACTTGGTTCAAGCTAAAGATGAATAATTAGGAGCTAGATCCTAGGTTCCACAAGATGTGGGGGATAATATCATGATGAGAAGAACAATGGTGATTCTGAAGAAGGATAAAATGCAAACTAGAGGCTTTGAAAATTTCTAGATTTTAAAAAATTATTTTTCAAACCAAACGCACATCAAGAGGAAAGGTATGCCAAGTTATTGTTGATAGTGGAAATTGCAAAAATTAGGTTTTTATAGAAATGGTAGATAAATTAAACTTACACTATGAAAATGGGGAATGGGCTCACCATATATAAGAGTTGTTTAGTCAATTTTAATATAGGGAAGAATTATAAAGATGAAATATAGTGTGATGTCATTCTAGTGTGTTGGAAAATGTGAGGATAGTGTGTTGTCATTGATGTCAACCTTTGTTAGTGTTTCCATTGATGTCAATATTTTTTGATACCATATGCATTTACATTGAAGAACAATTCATGGCTGGATGTCAAAGTTATGTAAGATTGTCTTATCTATTGAAGTTCATGATTAGATGCTATCACTAGTACACATTAGTCAAAGTTCATGGTTGTATGTCAAAATTCCTTTGTTGATAAGGTTCAAATCTATCTAAGACACATGATTAGATACATAGGATCTTTTCCATATGCTCTATATTCCTTAACAAATGAAGATATGATCTTGTAGTTTAAAAATAGCTTTGCACAATTGTAAGGTATGCATATTCCATGTATCCATGCATAATTTCTATTCCAAAGTGTTATGGAGTTGTCAGCTCGTAGGAAATTTCTTAGTTATAGTGAATGTATGATAAGGAGAGAACTAAATGTCTCCACATTTTGCTGCATAACATTGTTTTATCTTGATATTTTGGGGTTATGTTTTTGAAGGTGGTATGTATGCTCAATCCAATTTTCAAATTATTTGGTTCACCACTGGCGGTTCTGTTGATGACATTGTGTTGTCTATGTTCTGGAAACCTAGTAGGTTGTTCTATTCCAGTGCCTAAATAGTCTACATCAGCAAGTATTGGATCAAGTCTATGTATAGAGGCTATGTAATGTATGTTGGAATCTTATTGAGCTCTCTAGGTGATCTGCAAGTAGATATCTAATTCTCCCTTGTATAGTAATGTGTACTTTAGAATCATTATTTCTTGAGTATGAAGTGTTTATACTAGTACAAATTAATCTAGAATTTAAAAAAGGAGTGCATAGAAGTGTTGTTACTTGCTATATCAATTTTTTGAAATGGACTACACAAAGTTTCATGGTATCTCTGACCAGTACTACCTTGGTTTGGAGTTAATGTTTGCCAATTTGTTTTCTTGTTAGGTTGACTTGAAAATATGTTTTGCTTGCACCAAGTGTTTAGATGTGTGCACTAATTTTGAAGATATATTTCATGAAGAATAGGTCCTGGATATCTTTCTCTTGAACCACATAATTTTTCTTTCTTCTGCAGATGTGTTTGAAGTCAACTTGATTGTAAATATTATATATCTTATATTTCATGCTTATAGCAGACATGGTAAGACCTTTGGAAGGTTGCAGATGATATAAATAGAAGATACAAATTTTTGAGATGGTATGAGTGTGTTGTGAATGCTTTGAAAAGACAAAGTGTGATCAAATTTATGAAGAATATCTTTTGATAATGAAATATGCAAAATAATAGATTTTGAGAGATCAACAATGAAATTGAAGAGTGTGAAAAAAAAAGTGCTAGTAAATGAGACATTTGGCTAAAGGAAGTGAGTTGTAGGTAGCATAGCTTATTGAAGCAAATGTATGTACACAAGGTAGTTAGCCAAAGGTAGCACATACTAAAATATTCCAATTGTATGTTGAGGTTGTGAATCTCTATTGTGAAAGTTTTATTGAGTAGGGAGTAGTGGAATTCCTTTTGTTAAAGACCATAAACACCTGATGTAAAATTTGTTTTAATTGTGAGTTGTGATTTGGATAGTATATCTAAGAATCTTGTGAAGGGGTAAATTCCTAATCGATTATATTCAATGTAATACCAACACTATAAGAACAGATACAATATAAAGGATAAAGCAAAGCAATAGATGAAGGGAAAGAAATTTTATTGTTAAATGAAGCAGTTAGTTAACCTACCGAACAGTTATCCTTCCCGATGCTACTAGATGCTAACAATGTAATATAATTAATTATGCTAACATGGTAAAAGTACAAAGCTTTGTCACACTTTATAAAGGAAACAACCAACACTGATACAACTTTTAAATTTGAATTACTAAAAAGTGGCATATATGTTTTGAATTTTGAAATGATGTAAACTAGTAAAATGTGTATATTATGATTGTATTTTAAAAAAATAAATAAAAAATTAATTCAAACTAGTTTTTAATAAATTAACACTATAATTTAGTTGCTAATAAAATGAAGTTACATGAGACGTCAAACTTTTTATAGTAATTTTTTTTTTCCTTTCAATTTTTTTGTGTGTATTTATAACTTGAAACTTTAGAGCATGGATATATTTTTTCCAATTTTGATAAATATATATTTTTAAATAAATATTAAAATGTGTGTGTATAAAAAAAAATTGTTTCCATTTGACGACAACTTTCATATTAAATATTTATCTAAAATGGAAAAAAAATTATGCCATCTTGATATAGATTCTTTTATCTAGTGCATCATATTTTTTTCAAATTTTTTATTAAGTTTTAATATTTTTCCTTGGCATGGTAATTAACCTAATATTTTGTGTTGATAACCAAATTTTAATAATAATAATAATAAAAATATTGAAATTAATATATTTTTGAAAACTACACTTATAGATCTACAAAAGGGTATTTTTATATTTAAAAAAAAATGTTATTTATATGAGGAGTTAATGAAACTTGAAATTTTTCAAATAATTTTATTATTATGGTAAATTGCCCTCAAAATGGTGCTCTATATATTTTTAGCTAAGAATAATAGTTAAAAAAGTTGTGGAAGTATCTAACATAGGTAGAATGAGTCTTAGTAGATCATATGTTTGACCAAAATTGATTTTTAGTTAGAAATACTTAAATTAATTTGTGTTGATAAGTTGGCCGAAAGTGTGACACAACTTTGTACTTTTACCCAACATTCCCCCCTTATTACATTGTTCCTACAATAGTGTCCCCTAAAAAACTTTTATTCACTTTGCCAAGGGACACCACTTAAGGCTTGCATAACAAAACTTGCTAATTACAAAATATATATAAATCTTTGTGAAGATATTCCTTGAAGAAACAAATCTTGAATCAGTCTGGCTCCTCCAAGTTGCCTTGTAACTCTCAGAAAGGAGTAGCCCCTAGCTGAATTATCAAGTTCTTCCTCCCATGAATCTTTTGAAGTATAGACCATAGTTATTGGACAACCACCCTCGATAGGTTGTCTCCTCAACCTTTGTAATGGTATAACCCTTAGTCCAAACCATAATTACTAGACAACCATCCTCCAAGTTGTCTCTCGTAAAGGTGTAACCCTTGGTCAGAGCCTCGAGTGTGCTCATTGGGAAACAATCCATACTGAGTGCTATACCAAACCCTTTACCTATCTCCAGAAAAACTAACTTCACAATATATTTATTCTTTAAATCTGTCAGCAACAACAAGGAAAAGTAAAAACTAAAGCCAAAAATTATTCTCATGCAAAGAATCATCTCAGAGCAAGAAGCTATCTTGAGATGATGGAAATTCCTCCATCCTTCGGTGCCACTAGCCTCTAGTATATGACCCTGTCACACTTTAGCCTTTGGGTGCCTCATTAGGTGCAACAAAGATAGTCTCAAAATTCTTAGCATAACTCCTTAAAGATCCAATGGTAACATTGATAAACTCATCAACTAGATACTCAATAATTATTTTAATGTTTTGGAAAGTACTTTCGCAAGAACTGGTAATAAGAAGACAAATTACTTGACTAGTACATCCCAGAGAAGATATATAAAATACTTGATATCTTCCAACAAATTCTCTTCCGACGTAACTTACCTCCAAGTTACCACTGTTAGGAGACACATGAAAATAATTATGTAGCCATTTATGAATCCTCATAAATTGGAAATGAATGATTTTCTTACTCTTTAGTGGAAGATTTTGTGGTTCTTCATCTTCGTGGCCTTTAGATAACTCTCCTTCTTCTATACCCTCACTGACATACCAATACAAAATGGCATGCTTGAAATACATAAGATTAAACTTTCATTTTCATATTTCATAAAATGTACTCTCTTGAAAATACAAAATCATCTAAACACTATTGCGAGATATAATCAAGTTTGAACTCCTTCACTTAAAATTCCACAAAATTCATTTATAAGATGAACAAGACCTTGTACTAAATGACAATGATTCATTAAACATAAATTTTCAAATCACCAACCTTGGATAGACGGACGCCAACATCCAATATAACACTTTGCATTATCCACACTCTATAGGCAATATGCTAGATTGATCTCAATAACTCTCATTCAAATTCATTAGTCTTCATTGTATCTACAAGAAGCGTCATAACTTCAGAAAATGCTCAAGAATAGCATAAACTCTGCATCTTATTTCATAGATTCTATGCCATGTCTTTTCCTCCACTTCACCAAGTTCTTTTTGACAACATCAACATCTAACTACAAGATCATATATCAGCCTCCAGAAATTGGAAACACTTAATACTTGATCGCTATATTGAAGAGATTTTGGATGCCTTTATCATCACATATTTAATGAGTCACACGAAGCTATCATCAACCAATTGTGAAAAGCTACAAAGATATTATTGCTGTCATCTATAGATCTACGCCATACCTCGCATATTTCAACACTTTCATTCGATGCTTGGGAAAATTGTTAATTTATGTAGCTTGGACAGGTGTCTCCATTCCCAAGAAGTGCTTATTTAATTATTTAATTATTTTCTAGAGACTTCCAGAAAGGGCTGAGTTGTCTAGATAATTATGTAATTAAATAAATTGATTCCCCTAGAGACTTCTAGAATCCAGTTAGTTGGGGTTTTTAGAGTCTATTTAATCTTAGCCATTGATTGAGATTAAATCATGGCCATTGGTTTTCCAATGAGAAAAGTATAAAAGGGGATCAATGGGCATTTGGAGAATACACAAGTATAGAGTTGAGAAAGACTTGCAGTGATAGCAAGTAAATTTGTAGTGAGAGCAAATAGTCTTGCAGTGAGCAAAGTGATAGCGTTGGGGATAGCAGCTGTGGAATTTCAGCAGGAGAAATTGAGGGAAGAATTCCGGAGAAGGATATTGCCGGAGCTCTACCAGTAAGAGGCAAGCAGTTTTGTATTCCTTAATTTTGCTGAAGTTTAATATAATTCCATCTGTAGTAGTGGTTTTCCCTTCGGGGTTTTTCCACGAACAATTTGTCCAAAAATATTGTGTTCATTATTGTGAATGTTTTCTTCTCTATTTCTGTGAGTTTTATTGGTGAAGTTGCAGTTGTGTTATTTTTTGATATTTGCTGAGAATTAATTTTAGAGTCAAATAATCTATGTATTAGATAGGAGATTAATAATCAATAACTGCAATAGAATTTTCACATGGTATCAGAGCTGATCTGAGGGCAGATTACGCTCAACACAAGAAGGAAAGATCCTGCCTCTTCAGAATTATTATTATTTGTTTTCTTTTATCTTTTGAGATGGCCTCAGCAGGTTTAAGAGATCAGGACAGATTGGATGGAGCCTCAAATTTTGGTGTCTGGAAAGCCAGAATTTCTTTGTTGCTGGAAGAGAATGGGATCAAGGAATATGTGACTAGTGTTGTACCTGTACCTACAGATCCAGCACAGCTCTTAGCATATAAGAAGGAAGATGCCAAGGCGAGGAGGATGATTCTTGATGGTGTCAAGGATCATATTGTTCCACATGTCGCAGAGTTAGATACAGCGAAGAAGATGTGGGATGCCATTCTGAATCTGTACCAGAATGCTACCACTAACCGGAAGCTGATTCTCAGAGAAAAGTTGAGGAATACTCGGATGAACAAGGGAGAGGACGTGACAAGTTACCTCACCAGACTCAGACTTGTCAAGGATGAGTTGGCTGCTGTCGGAGATAATCTAGGTGATGACGAGCTAGTGTGGATAGCCCTAAATGGGTTTACTAAGTAGTGGGATGTCTTTGTTCAAGTTATTAATGGATGAGACACCTTGCCGAGTTGGGATCGACTTTGGAGTGACTTCACTCAGGAGGAGCTTAGACTAAGTCTTGTCAGTAGGACCAGTAGCAAGAGTCAGCAAAGTGAGGCGAAACAGGAGAACGTTGCCCTTGTAGGAAAAGGGAAAGCAAAGAAGGGGTCAAGCAAAGGATCAAATTCACAAGGTGAGAAGAAGAAGAAGGATTTATCCAAAGTGAAGTGTTATGGCTATCATGAGTTTGGCCACTATGTCAGTGATTTCCCGCAAAGGAAGAAAGGCAAGAAGCAAACAACAGCTTCAACAAGTGCAGATGAGCTCTCTAGTAGAATGGAGGATGAGTTCGCTCTCATAGCTTGTATGGCTAGCTCAACCTCACAGGGTGTTTGGTATATAGACAGTGGGGCGTCATTTCATATGACAAAAGTTAGAGAGTACTTCTCTAGCTATAAGGAGGAGGACATCAGAATGCAGATTTCTATGGGGAACATGTCCAAACTCAATCCAGTTGGGAAAGGGACTGTTCTATTTCAGAGGGAGAATGGTAAGCGGATTCCCATTCATGATGTGTTGCATGTGCCAAGCTTGGGTATGAATTTTATTTCCATATCTATCCTTCAGGATAAAGGTTACAATGTACTCTTTAGAGGGGCAAGTGTGTTAATCAAGCACAAGGATTGGAAATCACCCATAGCTATTGGAGTTAGGAGCGGCTGGCTTTACAGGTTGTAGTTTGATACTCATAAGGCACTGATGAGCAGCAGTAATTCTAGAGATCAAGGAGAGCTATGGCATAGGAGGATGGGCCATATACATCATGGAGCACTTAAAATGCTTCGTGAGGCTGTGACAGGTGTTCCTGAGGTGAGCACAGAGCATGATGATGTATGTAAGGGATGTGTATTGGGGAAGTTTGCAAAAGCAACTTTTCCAAGGAGTGACACTAGATCCAAGGGTGTTCTTGATCTAGTACATTCAGACATATGTGGACCAATGTTGATGAAGTCTCTCAGAGGATATGAGTACTTTGTTACTTTTATTGATGATTTCTCTAGGAAGACCTGGATATACTTCTTAAAGACTAAGGATGAGGTTTTTAGTCGCTTCCAAGAGTTCAAAGCTCTTGTGGAGAATTCGACAGGGAGGAAGATAAAGGTTCTTCGGTCAGACAATAGAGGTGAGTACAAAGGAAAAGAGTTCCAGGAGTTCTGTACCAGGGAAGGAATCAAGAGAGAGTGGACTATTCCTTACAACCCACAACAGAATGGGGTTGCTGAGAGGAATAATCGGTCTATATCAGAGGCGGTAAGGGCTATGCTGTATGACCAGGATATGCCACGTTACTTATGGGTAGAGGCATGCAGTACAGTAGTGTACATACAAAACAGGGTTCCACATAAGGTATTGGGAAAGATGACACCAGAGGAGGCGTTCTCAGGGAAGAAGCTAGATGTCAGCCACTTCAGGATATTTGGGAGTTTGGCATATTGTCACATTCCAGGGGTGACATGTTCCAAGTTAGATCAAACTGCAGAGAGAGGGTACTTTGTGGGGTATAGTGAAACCTCAAAGGCATATCGGATATTTATTCCAGGGACAAGGAGGACTATAGTTAGGCGTGATGTCAAGTTCATGGAGGACAAGGCATTCAGGAGGTCCAGAGATTTGCTAGCAGATGATCAGAGTGAGCAGTTAGTGGAAGCTCCAAGGATTGTTCAACCAGAGCAAGGACAATGAAGCTCGAGTACAGTTACTAGTACATGCACAAGCTCAGGTGCTGAGAATTCACAGAGTATGGAGCAACAGATGTAGCAGATCCAAGAGATGCATTAGGGTGATATGGAGGTTGATACTTCATCCTCTACAGTTGGTAGCAAGAACCAACAGTCACAAAGGGATACTCAGGAGTTTGTGGGAGCTCCTAGGATGAGTAGTAGATAGCGGAGACAACCAGCCAGGTATGATGACTATATGGCATTAGTTAGTCAGTTGGTAGATAGTGAGCCTTCTAGCTATCAGGAGGCTACACAGCAGAAAGTGTGGCAAGATGCAATGGTTGAGGAGTATACCTCAATAGTGCAGAACGATGTGTGGGAGGTTGTGCCTAGACCAAGAGATAGGGCAGTGGTTGGATCACGCTGGATCTATAAGATCAAGCATGGTGCAGATGGTAGCATCGAGAAATACAAGGCAAGGTTTGTGGCCAAGGGGTTCTCTCAGAAGGAGGGAATTGACTATGAGGAGACATTTGCTCCAGTGGCCAGGTATACTTCTATACGAGTCGTGATCTCTCTTGCAGCACAAATGGGATGGCAGATCCATCAGATGGATGTCAAGATGGCGTTTCTTAATGGTGAATTGAAAGAGGAGGTATACATAGAACAACCAGAGGGCTTTGTAGCACACAGCAGTACAACCCACGTGTGCAGATTGAAGAAAGCTTTGTACGGACTCAAGCAGGCTCCCAGGGCATGGTATGAGCGCATTGATAGATACTTGTAGGGAATGTGCTTTGTGAAGAGTGAAGCGGATGCTAACCTCTACTACTTGGTGGTTGGGGGTGAGGTTCTCATTCTTGTTCTTTATGTGGATGACTTGTTTTTAATAGGTTCACTAGGGCTCATAGAGGAATGCAAGAGGGACCTTGCAGCAGAGTTCGAGATGAAGGATTTGGGGCTTATGCACTAGTTTCTAGGCATGGAGGTATGGCAGACAGATGGAGAGATTTTCCTTGGACAAGGGAAATACTGCATCAAAATCTTAAGGAGGTTCGAGATGGAAGATTGTAGAGCCATGTCTACTCCTATGATCACGAATTGGAAGAAGGTAGAGACATCCAGGGAGAAGGATGTAGACCCCACCTTATACAGGCAATTGATTGGGTCTCTCATGTATTTGGTCAACACCAGGCCAGATATATCCTTTGTAGTAAACTCTCTTAGTCAGTTCATGGTCGAGCTGAAGAGAGTGCATTGGACGGCAGCAAAACATGTGTTGCGGTATTTGCGTGGTACAATCGAGTATGGAATCAAATATGCTCGAGGTGATGGTATCAGGTTGATAGGCTATACTGACACAGATTGGGCAGGCAATACAACGGACAGGAAAAGCACTTCAGGGTGTTGCTTTAGCTTGGGATCAGGAGTTGTCTCTTGGTATAGCAGGAAGCAGAAGTCTGTGGCTTTGAGTTCTACAGAGGCACAATACATAGCAGCTAGCATGGCGACGTGTGAGGCGATATGGCTTTGGAAGTTGCTGATGGCCTTGTTTGGTCAGAGGGTTGAGACCACAGTGATACACTGTGACAATCAGAGTTGCATCAAGTTGACTAAGAATCTGGTGTTTCATGATAGGTCTAAGCATATAGACATCAGATATCATTTCATCAGAGATTGTGTACAGTGAGGGATTGTTCAGCTACAGTATATACCTACAGATCAGCAGGTAGCAGACATTTTGACTAAGGCATTGGGGAAGGTGAAATTCATCTTCTTCAGAGATAGGTTGGGTGTCATGCAGAACACCTTCCTCGCTAAGAGGGAGTGTTGATTTATGTAGCTTGGACAGGTGTCTCCATTCCCAAGAAGTGCTTATTTAATTATTTAATTATTTTCTAGAGACTTCCAGAAAGGGCTGAGTTGTCTAGATAATTATGTAATTAAATAAATTGATTCCTCTAGAGACTTCTAGAATCCAGTTAGTTAGGGTTTTTAGAGTCTATTTAACCTTAGCCATTGATTGAGATTAAATCATGGCCATTGGTTTTCCAATGAGAAAAGTATAAAAGGGGATCAATGGGCATTTGGAGAATACAAAAGTATAGAGTTGAGAAAGACTTGCAGTGATAACAAGTAAATTTGCAGTGAGAGCAAATATTCTTGCAGTGTTAGCAAGGGCGCAGTGATAGCGTTGGGGATAGCAGCTGTGGAATTTCAGCAGGAGAAATTGAGGGAAGAATTTTTGGAGAAGGATATTGCTGGAGCTCTGCCAGTAAGAGGCAAGCAGTTTTTGTATTCCTTATTTTGCTGAAGTTTAATATAATTCCTCATCTGCAGTAGTGGTTTTCCCGTCGGGGTTTTTCCACGGACAATTTGTCCAAAAATATTGTGTTCATTATTGTGAATGTTTTCTTCTCTATTCCTGTGAGTTTTTATTGGTGAAGTTGCAGTTGTGTTATTTTTTGATATTTGCTGAGAATTAATTTTTCAGAGTCAAATAATCTATGTATTAGATAGGAGATTAATAATCAGTAACTACAACATAATTTTCACACAAATCTCTACTATTTCAAATCAAGAAATGGAGAGACCAATATCCCATTTCCTTTCAAAATGCCCAGGTATATTACCGTCGCTCATTTAGAGACCCTTCCTAGATCTTCATTATCGAGTGGTAATAGTAATTACAGGGGTTTCTATGATGGTTCAAACATTTCACATAGAGATCACCATTACAAGCATACATTTGGATTCAAAGACAGCACAGGAGTAGCTCTGATACCATATGAAGGGGTAAATCCCTGATAAATTGTATTCAATGTAATACCCAAAGTATAAGTAGAGCGACAGATGAAGGGGAAGCGGTATAACTATTAATTGAAATAGTTAGTTAACCTACCAAACAGTTAACCTTTCTGATGCTACTAGCTGCTAATAATGTAATATAATTAATTAAGCTAACAGCTTGCACACTGTGGTTTTTCTCTTGAAGGCTTTTCTAGATAAATTTAGTGTTATGGTTGTGTACATTTGTATTATTTTCCTTGTCATGGTTTAATTGGTTAGTTTTTGGTCAATGAAATAATTTGATTAAGTATTGATTCATCTCCTCTCAGTACTGTTATGTGTTCAACATTTGGTATCAGATCCAAGTGCCCTGATATAGCCTAATATTTGAGGTAGATCCTGATTGAAACACATGGAAATTGAAGAAATTTCAAAAGAGAGGGATCCTCTGAAATTCAAGAAGTATGAAGATATGGAAAGAATTAATGAAGAAGATTGTGAAGTGGACTTTGAAGGAGAACTTGTTTCAACACTAAAAAATATGGATATTGCAAGAAGAGAAAGTGGAGAATTGAAGATCAACCTCAAAGAATCAAAAGAGATGATCATCAATTTGAAAGTTCAAGTTGAAGGTAAAAGGGTTGTAGATTCCATGAGCCATAAGATGAATGGTAAGTCATTGGAATGCTCCAAACTTGAAGAAGAAATTGTTTCTCTAAGGAAATAATTGGAGAAAGTAAACGATCAAATAGACAAAGGTCTGAAGCTCAAGACAAGTTATAAAATTCTTGATAAGATAATCAATTCTTAAATATTGGTAAAAGGTAAGGGTGGTATTGTATTTGAAGGAGGTTAGAACTCAAATGCTAATATTCATGAAAATAAAAAGGAAAAGGACTTTGCTGAAGATTCTAAATTGTTAAAAGATTAAAGGAAGAAATTGGATGATGATCTCATAAAGGCCAGTAATCAAAATAAAATCTTTAGGAGATCTCCTAAATAGACAGCCACTTCTAGGTTCTCTCAATCCTTTCATGGTTATTGTTATTCTTCCAAAAAAAAAATTCTCATAAGGCTAATGAGTGTAGAATTAAGGTAAGAAGGAATTATTATATGATAAATAAATCTTTTATGAATCCAAGACATAATATTGTAGTCTTTCATTTATTTTATGGGTACTACTATGCATACAATAAGTTTGGTCATAGGGTTGTTGACTACAAAATTAAAATAAGGAGAAATGGTTTAGCCCTTGAATATAACATTATTTGTTATAAGTGCGATAACTTTGGGCATAAATCAAGATTTTGCAAAAGTGGTTCTATGAGGCCATAGGCTCAACATAAGAAGATAGAGAAAAATAAGGAATTTGCAAAGGTGTGGAGAAAGAAACAAGAGCAATATATTTAAGTGAGGAATGGCATAACACTTATGAATTGTGCATAATATTTCACACTTGATTGAGATAGAACATTATCTTAAAGGGGGATATTTCTTCAACAAAGTCTCTCAACCCCCTGAAGAGAGTAATATTTTTTTCATTACAACATGGAAGGCTAAGATGATTTGAAGAATTTGATTGATGTGCAAGGTGGTGTCTCTACAACAAGTGTTCGAAGAAAAATCCTTACTTGTGGAGGTCTATAGAATGAATGAGCATCACTGTGAAGTCACAGGGAACTCTACCAACTACTTACCTAACAAGTACAAGGTGCATTAATTGAGGAATCTTAGGGAAAATGAGATATCATTTATAATCTAATTTTCATGATATTGGCTCATTTGAATCAAAATCATTTGTGTTTGAAGCTGTGGAGAAGAAGAAGGCATCAAAAGAATCTTGTGAATTCAAATTATAGTGAAACCTTAGTGATAGTTCATAGAGGTATTTCAAGTTGCTCATAAACCTTTATTTTTGAAGTTTGAGAAGAAATTGCAATGGCTACTCCAAAATTGGTAGATATTTTTGAGAAACCTAGGCCAAAATATAACAAGTATAAAAAAGCGATCCTACGTTTAGCTTAAGTAATTAAAGTAATAAGGGATTTAATAATTAATTAATGATTAATTAAATATTATGTGATTGTCTAAATTATTCCAACAAATTGAAGATTTTTGGGTATCAAAATAGTTATTGAGGGTTTTAATTAAAGATTATAAGTTTTCAAAATATATGTTTAAGGTTTCAAAATAGTTTTGTAGGGTTTAAAATCAACTATTTAGGATTTTAATTTCAAATTTTAGGGTTAAAAATTAGCTCTTTAAGGTTTACATTTGTCATTTTATGGTAAAAAATGAAAACAAATTTTAGAATGCCAATTGAAAACCATATATTTGATATTGAAAATACCTATTAAATTTTTTTTTTTTCAAGAAGAAGAATAATAGACTTCCATTTAAAGCCATGTGTTAGAACCATAAGGAAAATGAGTTTGTAAAGCCACTTATATATGCACTATTAACTTTGATACATGAAAGCAATCAAAGCTTTGCTTTTGTCATCTTAGAATATACAATGTGAAAGTGAAATGATAAGTTGTTGTTTCTCTTTTGATTGGTTTTATTTTTACATTAAAATAATACCTTCATTCAAAGGTAACATTTTTTTATCATTCAAAGGTAACCTTTGAATGAAGGCATTATTTTAGTTTTCTAACAATAAGAAATTACCTTTGAATGAAGGTTTTTGTAGTACAACCTTCAAATGAAGGAACCCTTATTCAATTGTGCGTGATAAATTTGACACCCTCATAAGATCAAAATCTATATTTCCCATGTTTGGGACTAGTTATTGTGGGACAAGAAATATTTTTTTATTTTTCTTATTTGTTTTCTTTTAGACATAGAAATATCAAATTGAAGGTTTGACTAAGGAAAGCCCATAAGTAGTCCCAAAATTTGTCTTTCTTTCTCTGTTCGTAAGTATCTTTATAATACTCAATTACATATAGATTTGAAAGTATTTTAATTTTTATTCTTCAAATTACTTCTTCAAAATACTTTAATTTAAATATATTTATTTAGTATATATCATAACCATTTTATTTCTTGGTAGTCTTTTATATATATTAAATTAATTTTTTTTTGGAAATTTTCATTTTAAAATATTCTCATACTTCATTCATATGCATGACAATATGATGTAATGTGCTAGTGTCTTAGACATTAAGCTACATATTTTTTTTCTAGGTTCAATTCTATATCTCTTTTCTAGTTTTGAAATAAATTTTTGCCAATCATTCTTAGTTTTTGTTAGATAGTATTCTTCTTTTCTTTAGTTTAATAAATACTTCCTTTTGTTTATTAAATATTATAGTATTTTCAATATTATTCTATTTTTATCATTATTGTGTAAAGGTGGAATGTTCTGATTGAATGTTTTAAGAATCTTAGAATAAATTACTTAAAGAATTGTTTAATTAGAAGACAAATACATCTTAGCTAAACCAAATTCTCCACGTTATAATGATATTATCATATATACAAATTAAAAACCACAATACAATGGATAGAATAATAATAAATCAAAAAATTCATAAAATGTCTTAGATTTTAATATTTCACAAACTTGAGAATAATATTATATGTTTATAATAAAATTGAAAGAAATACCCATAAATAATTAGGGAAAATATCATACAAAGATTTGTAACAATAAAATATTGAACCCTAATAAAAGTATAGCAAGGAAAACATTGAAAGAGGGAATGATAACCATACCTAAAGCTCAAAAAATGAGATCCAAAACCCTAATGGAGTATGTTTAAACACTAGTGGGTGCAGGATAATTTAGATTATTAGAAATTAAAATAAATAATAAATATTTTTGTATCTTTTATATTTTTAATTTTAAAATATTGAGATAAGTAATGTTATAAAATAGTAATACTATCTAATTATAAAATTTAAATAATCTAATACAATTAATTAAAATAAATATCCCTCCATAATGATAAATATGGATTTGGGTAATTTAATCATATGTAGAACTTTGTTAGAATTGAACTTCAAACTATCAATATGTAATCTAAGAATGTATAATGATATAAAACCTAATTATGTGACATTATCATAAATCACATTCTATTCTATTTTTCTTATCAGATTTGTAATCAAAACATAAAATTAATCTAGGCCAATATTTCAGTATGATATTAAGCTAGAGAATTTTGTTGGCAAGAAGCTAATTTGCCTCACCTCCCAATATCTATACTTTTAGTAAAAAAATTGTATAGATACATGATTTAAAAAATTTCATTCAAGGTTTTTTCTTTCTTCAAGTTGCTAAGATTTTATTCAATTATTTATTAACAAATATTAAAGAGAAGTAAAAATGTAAGTGTTTTTTGCCTACCACTACTAATACTAGAATAAATTGATGACACAATGAAGTGTTCTTGGAATGATTATGAGAATTGGAATGAATATATGCTAGAATGAGGTATTGTCACAATGAAATGGTTTGATTCTTCTTGAATGATTTTGAAAATTAAAATGAGTGCATCTAGATGTCTAAAAATAAATTATCACATGTTCTGAAATACATCCTAAAATATAACTGAAAATATTTAAGTAGACACATAAGAGTTTGTAAGAATGACTCAACTTGAATCCATTTTATAATTTAAAAATTCAAGAGATGATTTTGTGTCATGGAATTGAACCAGTTTTAATTTTTTATTGTTTATTTTAAAATATATAGATGAATGTGGAACTATGAAAAATATTAAAAAATATGAACACTAAATCTATTTTTAGGGATGAGTGGAGGTAAAAAGTTTAACTAAATCCAATATATTCACCTATATTTTTCACATGAAGTCCAATATTTAATCATTATATCTAAAACATTCTAAAAATATATAAAAATTAAATAAATGCATGATATTTTCGCAATCTT
The DNA here is from genome assembly GCA_007258455.2 of Sequoia sempervirens. NCBI lineage: Eukaryota > Viridiplantae > Streptophyta > Pinopsida > Cupressales > Cupressaceae > Sequoia > Sequoia sempervirens. The sequence goes on along the minus strand of VDFB02281492.1, from coordinate 425,143,173 downwards.
TCACTATGAATCAGTAGAAAACTGTGCCCAAGCTTAAGGCTCACAGCATTGAGAGATACACAAGAATTCTTAAAGCTGTTCCGCAAAATCACGTTTTCTCCACAGTGAGAAACTTTAAAATTTATTTGTTTCTAACTTGTGCATAAAGTCGCGTTTGTCATTAAGCCAAATCAATAGAGCAATATACAAAAGAGATCAACCAGGAAACGACGTAGAAGAGAAGATTCGACTTTTTAAATTTGAATAACACTTTAAGGGACAATTATATATATTTACACAATCTTGAAGTACTAAGCCACCGTTTTACTTAAATTTTTTGAAAACATAGGATTCCAAATTGATGGGGAATGGAATTTATTCACATGGGACCTGCCAGTCCACCTTCATCTCCGCGAATATACGTCCAAAGTTTTCCATCATTTCAAGGTATATAGATATCTGTGTTCCACAGTCCTGATAAACGTGCCGTAGCCATCATTTGGTGCCTCTGAAATCGAAATCCATTGTAGAAGTGGATTATAATAAGAATCCACCTGTACACATTAATGGCTTCTTGGACGCATACAGTTCAGGGCGGCATGTCGTTTGTAGCACCTAAGTGAACACGGTGCTGCCTTTCCCAGCACGTGGAAAGGGACGTGCACTTTGTGCATTCCTGCATGAGTGTCAACATGCAGAGAGAAGAACTAACGTGTAGACAAAGATTGTTGTGTAAGAATGATAACTATTATTCTTTTATCCCATTTGTACTACATGTGGCTTAAAATCAAGCTATTCTAGCATTTTACTTCACCTTTTAGTTTTTTCATTGATCTAGGTAACTTTATAGATATTTGATCAAGAAGTTGTTTCCAATGTTTTGTACTGTTTTTGGACCATTCTTAGGTGGAGGATAAGGTCAATAGATAAGATTAGGTTGTTGGCTTGCACGTAAATCTTAACACAAAGGATCTAATATTAGAATTGAAGAAATTGTGGTTTGCTAGTATTTAAAGAAGTCATTCAATTCAACATTGATTTTCATGTGCATGTGTTTCTTTCGTTCATTTACTTAATGTAGACACGTGAAATTGATATCAATTCATATTTAATTAAATCATATTCGCTCATCAATTAAACAAATCAAGTTTATCTAATCAATCTCCTAAAGGTTATTTAATAAATCAATTAATCTTCTAAAGATTTCCATTTAATTAAATAGATCAAAGTTATTTAATTAAATCTCTAATGATCAATTTCTTCTCATTTAATTTAAATAAACCCAAATATTTAAGTTGAATGTCACAATCAACTAATCATCATCTAAGTTAATTTAATCCTAATTAATCTAATCTAATCACCCATCACATCCTCTAAGTTTTCCCACTTGCACAAATAAATCAATTTATTGATTTATTAAAATCCTCATTTTTCATCAACAAAGCATCTTTTGGGAATATTCTCCAAGTTTGAATTTGAAAAGGCAAGTTGACTTGCCCCTTCCAACATGACAATAACTTCCCTCTTACATGTCCCCCACTTAGCATTTAGCTCTCAAATTCAAATTTGAATCTCCCCCTCTCTGACACATTGACCAAAATGTGCTTATTCCTCAACCTATCACAAGGTGACAAGTGGCTTCATCTCATTGGTCAAATATTTATCTCACATTGCTCTCTTTTGAACATTCTTTCAACTTTGACAGTCTATAAATGGAAGCTTCATTCTTCAACAAATCCTCCACAATCTCATGCACAAATGCATCATTGTCATTTGAATCCATATCATATCTTCATAGAATTTCATATCATCTTCATCATGGAGCTTAGCAAAGGATTGGGAAAGGGCTCATTTCTTCGTCGAAGAAGCACCAATCCACTATGAGATAACTATATTTCATGTTTTCGTATGCTTTTGCTTGGTTTTGTTGTTTATTTCATTTGCATAATGGAACTTGTTTGATTATTTCATAGACGTGTTGTTATCTATTTTTTTAAGCAACTAACCATGCTAATGTGTGTGTTGGAGGGTTTAGTAATTTGTAGATTTCACCATCTACATAATGGTGCTTGAAGGAGGGTTGTCTAATCCTTTTACAAAATTTGTATGTTGCCTCTTTCAGAGTTTGTAGATTCTCTAGTTATCCATCAGAATGGAAAAAGCATCATGTAACCATTATTTGTTTTATTTGCTTTATGGCAAAGAAGGTCCTCTAAGTGCTAAAATTTCTTTTTTACAACGTACTATTTCTATTGAATTTAATCTCTGATGCAATTTGTTGAAGTTGTTTCTCTTTCAATATTATTGCTGAATCATCAAGATTTTCAGTCAATCTTGATTTTCAATCACCAATTTTGGATATTTGTAGTTTGTTGCTGCAAGATGTTTGGGCACTGCATTCTAATATTATCATGACTGATAGTAATTACAGTCCCCATTACCTAAAGTGGTCATCTGTGGATATTAGTATTACTTCTTTTGTTTTGAGTATTTTGTATATACAACCACTACTAATCTCAAACTTGCATAGCACTGAGGTTCCAACACTGTATTTCATGTTTTGGTTGTAAATCACAAGTCATCATTCCTTCGCTTCGTTTATTCCTCTGTTACATTTAGGATAACATTATTGTCAATCACGGTAGAGAAGGGCTGGTTGTCCTCAGTCGTCCAAAAGAAAAGCCCGTCCTTTTTTTTTACACTACTCCTATGGGCAACTCATAGTACAATATGTAGAATCAATTCGACAGAGCTTACACATAAGGCCAACAATCAGGTAGGTTATCTAAGGCTTTAATTTCATATCCTCATGATAAGTGTCTGACTAGTCAAGGATTCTATGACACAAAGATACACTTTGTTAACGTAAGGAATTTTTTTTGTGCATAGCTTATACAAAGACTATCGAGATTTCTATGCTGAAATCAGGAACCATTGCTTTTACACGTATCTCCAACATACCATGATCTCCCAAACATTATAGCATACCACAAGTTTTCTGCAGTTTGTCATAAATATGAGTTTTGATGAGCTCACAAGAGGGGTCAATGGTTGGCGATTGCAGAATAACTATCTCTTTTCATTAATTATATGTTGAGTACATTGGTTGTGATGCATCATATTTCACCTACTACCACTGTAAAATTTTCTTGATTGGTGCGTAGTCTTTCTAAGAATATTTTTAAAGCCCTCTACCTCTCCCAGCCATGCACCAATTACTCTCCTAGATCATTTCCTTTGCAATCCTTTGGTTGGTTTCAATGAGTATGTTTTATGCATTTTAATTTGGTTGCCATTAGTTGTGTAGGTTTAGGGAATTCGCTTGATATAGAATTATGTTTGACAATTGAGGGATACACATATGTTGATATCTAATATGGTTGCATTTGTTTCATATGTTTGACTATTTATCGTTGTTTATTGCTAAGTGTTTGTGAACAATCTACAAGGTGTTGTGATGTACTTGGTTATAGATAGGGAGAGACCAAGGAAACATGCATTGACCAATATTGTTACATAAAGGAGCCATCACTTTGCCTAAGTCAATGAGCAGAATCAATCTCCTACCTTTTTCTTCATATCTACCATGAGGCACTTGTAGTTATTAGGGAAAAGTAAGTCCCACAAACATAGGATATGCTGGTAACTATGCAAATGGTGAAATATCTTTAAGTTAAACACGATTCAATTAATACATCTATGTGCTTTCCCATGGAGCCATGCCTTTTGAAATGATCATCCTTTTTATCTCCTATTACCCTTGCTATCTCTACCATTCATGTGATTCTCTGTGTTATACAATGGGCAGATATGTGTTTCATATTTTCTTTGAAAAGATGAAACTAAATTCATAAAGGTAGTCTTTGCCATGATTGGTTATGTCACTTAGAAGTTGGTGTGGCTTGAAAGTTTCTAAAGGTCTTTTCATCAAAGACTAATTTGACACCCACTAACTTATTAGAAAAAAATTCATATTTTATTTTTTTGTGTCAAGTGTCTTAAATTAGATCTTTATTCTCACATTGCAGTTTGCCAAGCTGGAAAATAAGATGGTGAATGTCAAATGTGAATGAAAAGTAACATTATTTAAATCTTATTTGTGGAGGAGATGAAGTCTTGGTCCACCATCCAGGATAATGAAAAATAATATGTTGTGCTCTTTGGGTTTGAATCATTTTTTTTATGCTAAGGTCCGCATTTTTTATGCTTTCCTAAACATGTGGGTAGATTTAAAATCACTAGTATGCATATATTTTTAAATCCTTTTGTCATGGTTCAAACACATTTAGGAGATCATCAATAAAGCTTTATTGTTCATTTAGGAGGTTATCAATGCATGATTTAGGCTTTTTTTATACAAATTTTCAAAGGAAGAGAATCTCTTGCATTAAAGGTTATCATTGAATGCATTCATTTTATTGAAAAATGTATTCATTATGATGAATATTGTCATTTATTCTTTGAAATGAATCTCATCTCTAAGATTTTGACTTGTAATGTGCTAATAGGAAAAGAAAGGAGGAGGGATTTTTGTTCGCTCAATGGTTTTGCATCAAGAAAGAAATGGTCATTTTGCTCAAGCATTGAAATAAGGCTAAAGAAAGCAAGATTAGAGTAATGTGAAATTGAAAAATGAAATTTGGAGTTGATAAAGTATTTTTTAATCCTTGGAGATTCCACCTTATGCCTTAATTTTTCATTTTAGGCTAACTCATTTGGTTTTGGGCTTTAAAAAAACATTTCAAAATTCTTGGAGATTCCGTCGCATGCTTTAATTTTTTGTTTTAGACTAACTCACTTGTGTTTGGGCTTTAAAATGAACATTTCATAAGCTTTCAAATTTTCATTGCAAAAAGGTTAAAATGAATTTTAGGCAACATTGAGTAGAATTCATTTGAGGTTAACAAATTGAACAAGGAAACTCTCATATCTCATTTTGGTGCTTTAAAATGAATCAAAATCATTGCTTTGTGGATTTAAAACAAACATGTGCAACTTGGTTTTTGTGACTTCTTAATTAAACTAATATCATTGAAAATTATGTATGTGCTTCTCTCACGCTCTATAGTGATCTTGAGAATCAAAAGGCCTTTTTTTGTTATCTTAGGTTGAGATAAGGTAATCACCTCCATACTTCATTTTGGGAAATAAAACTGAACAAAGCTTGCGAGTGTGAGTTAGGTATATCACGTGGGTTCTCCCTTTGTTTCTAAATGAAGGTCGATTGAACTACGAATGTGCTTGCTCGCTATTGTTTACCTTTAGAGGGGCCTGCCTAAGAGACACATCCGAAAGGAGAACTTGAAGGTGACTCCAACCATTTTTTCATTCAGGCCGGTATATAAATGGATAATACTAAATTGTCAAGTCCTCATGGTATGTAGGCCTTAGCCATATTGTGTCTTTTAGAATGGGGTACTACTGTAAAAATTATAAGAGACCCTAGTAGGATTGATTAATGCCTTTAGTGGCTTACTGGATGCTCGCAATGTGCCATGTCCCTGATGTCCCATCATTAAGAAACTTTTTTGTAGTAGCCAACCTATCCATCCAACAAGTTTATCAAATTGGTGCATTGGAACTTAGATTCCAAGAAGTTACTTGCCATGTCTGATCTTGGTTGAAATATAGAGGTTAATACTTCATTCTTTACATACCTTTATATTTTTTCCTTGGTTGCATGTAAAATCATCTCTTCTACTATGAAGGGAATGAGGCAAGCCCACCAAGAAAAATGTACAAATTGAGCTAGGATGCTATATTGCTTGTGAGTTAGTTTTAAAACACAATTCTTGTATCCAAAATATTGAAACCAACATTCAATGAATCATCAGAATTTCAAACCCTTTGTAAGGAACAAATATCCTTGAACAAATTCACATGTTATTGCTCACCCTTGGGATTCGTATCCTTAGAGGCTTCTAAACATTTGTATTTTATCTCAATTTGTTCATTCCAAAATCAACAATAGGAAACTATGTTTTGAAACATTGATTTTCACATAATGGACCTTGTGGAAGGAAAAGGAATTGAAACATAAACATTCAATTTGAAAACTAGGCAAGAAGTGTGTTTGTGGTAAAAGCAATTCATTAACCAAGATTAGCTCAAATTGAACCCCACACATATGCTTGTTTATCTTTTCATCGTCTTACGAGCAAGGATTGGTCTTTTGGTTTGAACTACTCTTAGAGAAAAGCATGTCCTTCACTATCTTGGTCTAGTAAACAAGTCCTTCATAGATTCATTTAGGATCAAAATCAATCACTTCATCCATTTCAAACATTTAACATCCCATCCCAAAAGCAACTTTAGAGATTTGGAAACATCATTCTAGACTTGGGTAAATCATCAAAATAAAAATCACCTTCTTTAGTTAGGAGTATGGGAATGCATCCTTTCTCATACCTCTAGTTAAATCAGCACCCCTTTGACCAAGTTCATCCCAAGATAATATCCAACATCTTAGGGTTTACAAGTCCATTATCCAAATCAAACAATAAAAATCAAGCCCTAAGTTTAGCATTGATACAGATTCCCTAAACGTTCAACACTCATATCATTCACCCCTTTTCATCCTTCATCTCATCATTGGTCCTAAACACCTTAGAGGTCAACAAGGTCAAAACACAAGAAGAACATGGAATATAAACTTGATCCATACATCATGAGTAATCCAAGTCAACCAAACTATCAAAGCCTTACAATGCCAATTGATTTTCAAAACTCACATTTATACAATCCATACATGGGATCATTATCTCCTATAAACCTTAATGGTACAACAAATGGGATTCTACCCAATCTAAATCTTGGAACAACTTTTCTGATGGTATATTTAAATCAAAGTACAAACTTACAAGTCTATCCACCAAACAATCAATGGATGTGTCTTCAAACAAACAACATCATCCCACAAAATCTAAACATCATCCCAAATCTAAACATCAGTTTCAACCTATCATGCCAAATCTAAACATCATCCCAAATTAGAACATTGTCCAAAATCAATTTTTCTACGATCCCATTCAAAAACCACAAGTATGCATCCCAAATCTGCTTGAACAAAAACCAAATCAACTATATCAAGGGAGTTAAGATCGAAATCAAGATCAAATTTGGCGACATCAAATTGCTATACTTACCAAAATAGTTGATTCATTGCACCAAGAGACATATCCACCACCATTACCCATATCAACATCATTCCTTGGTTTAGGGATTCCCCCTTTACCTAGCACCAATCACTCCATCCAAATCAATCCAACTAACACTAATCAAGCCATCACATCAAATCTTTTGAATATACCATTGACATTGCACCAACATATGGTATCTAATAAAATGAGAACATCAATCTTGAAAAATAAAAATATGGTATCCCAAGGATCTATCACCTTAGTCATTCCAACCATTCCTATCACCGCGATCACTCCAACCACCCCTATCACACCCATCATAGCTCAAACCCTCACGATCACTCCAAACATATCTCAATGATTTTTCACTACATCGAACACGATTCCAAATCCACCACCACCACCACCCCAGCCAAACACATCAAACCAATATAGCATTACATTTAAAGCCACTCAGCAGGATGCTTATCAGAAGGCACACCGACTAAACCAAAATTGACGAGCTCCACAACTAACTACTCAGCAAGCTGCACAAGTAGCCCAAGCCACACTACAAACCCAACAAGCACAAGCCCAGGCTCAAGTCCAAGCACAAGCTAACGCCCAATACCAAGCCCAACAATAAAATGTTTTTGAAAATCCCAACAAAATGTTAATGACTCCATGTATCGATCCAAGACTTGACGATCACATAATGAAGACCTATAAATCAATGAACACATGGAAGATATTTCTACCTCATCCAAAGATCAAATCAACATACATCAAGAGTCACTTTTTTATCATGATAAGAATCCTTCAACAATATACGACAATGATCCATTTCAAGGAGTGTTAACATTATTTGATCCTATAATCAACAATCCATCAACCAATGATCATGTTGAAAATGTCTCTACATCACCTAATAAGTTAGAGGACATATATCAAGAATTCATTCCAAATCATGATCAACATTTTTCACCAAAGTCTAGCAATGGTCCTTTCCAAGACATGTTTTTAGATATTGAAGGAATCTTCAACTCAAAATTTGATCCAAATCCACTAAATGATCGAGAGGATATTGAGCCACTTCCCATTCCTAATGAAGATATCCAAGGATCCTTTGAAACTCACCCATGTCAATAACTTGATCCAAAGCATGAAAAAAGCAATCCCAAAATCATTCAAAACCAAGATTTTGTATCTCCCAGATACTAAAATGATTTAATGGAAACTCTCCTATCTATACAAGATGTCACAAAATATGATCACATCCACATAGCACATACTCCTCCATATACCAATTAGATGAATATGATCACATCCACATAGCACATACTCCTCCATATACCCATTAGATGATTTCTATGGATGATCATATAGATGATTTTCATTTAGAACAATATTCTTTTACATGTGAAATTATTACACAAAAAGAGAAGGTTATTGAGTTGTCAACATCAGGATCAAATATATCCCAAATTCAGACTAAGGACATTAGGTATGGAGATATCCAACATTATCTACTCAAGGAAACATTTAGACATAACAATATAATTAAGAGTTAGTGGAGCATCAAATTGAAACAACGCCACCTATGGTGGTCATTTATCAGAGAATGAATTCTAAACAAGAGCTCTCAGAATAGGCAGAATCAAAACATGAAGGTGCTACTACCACTATACTGGGGGAAACTTCATCTTAAACAAATGTCAGCATAGGGAGCATGAAGAATACTTATGAATTAACCGATGCCAATACTACAACCAGTCACATCATGAATCTTCTTCCACCCATCACCCCATCCATGAATTGGGACCAACTTTGAAAGAAAGATTTGAATCAAAGTACAAAGAATGTTATCAAAGAAAAAGAAGCTAAGAAGTATAATGGACAAATCAAATACAAATGGATACCAAAAATACAAAGAAAGATCATCCCTATCAAACTCCATTAGTCAAAGAAACTATGGGGAAAAATAAAAAATGGAAAAGTATCCATCAAAGATGTCCACAAAAGAAAAATTAGGCTTTTCAAGTGATGTACAAAGTATATCAAGCAATTGGTCCTAATTCCACGCACACTTATGTATGCACCCATCATTGCTCGTCTTCCAAGTTTGGAGAGTCAAAGGTTCCAAAATATCAACCAATCCATCATTTACCCCTAGACACACTCCATCCACACCTCCATCCATGATATCCAGTTCTTACATTAACCATGCATTGGCAACGACCCTTCATCATAAGGATTTAGGAGGCATTCTATTGCGATGTGCGCACAGAGATAGAGTTAACTTTGGCATCAATAAAGAAGCTCAGGAATTTCAAAAGTTGCACTCAAGTGCATGTATCTTGGAAAAGAATCTTCTTCAAGCAGGATATCGATGGCCCATTATGATAGAAACACCTACATCGATGAAACCAGGAGGTTCAACATGAGCTTACAATCTTTCAAAAAAAATTAAAAAAAATCAAAAAATATGAAAATCCAAAAAAATAGAAAAATGATTGAAAACAATAAAGATAAAAATCATCCTCTAGTGAAAACCACTACAGTCGGACTTTGGGAAAGACCATGATGAAAACCTGTTAAACAAGTGTCATTTGTGGAATCAAGCATTTGCATGCGCTAGTTCAGATGAAAGCATCTCATCCCATATGTAATAAATCCAACATTCCATACATCTCAACCATAATAAATCCATTCATTCATGAACCATTTATCCAATCCATTTTCATCCATCTGCATCGATAGTCCAAGTTATCTTGATCTTGACAAGGTTTGGTGCACACTTTACGCTTCTTATGGTAAACATCTTGACATGGGTCATTTTTTATTGATCCTATCCTATGCAACATTATCTGATCCATGAAGCATTGTCCAAATGATCATTCTTTATCCAAACACCTTATCTTATCACAAGATAATTCTTGGCATCCTTTGCATGCTTTCCATATCCATCCATCCTTTCACTTATCCAAGCATCCATCCATAGCATTCCATACATTGCTAGAAAATAGGGGCAAATATTTACATGTTGCTTCAGGAAATAAATCTTGATATATATCCTCCAACTTATGTGGCAATCCAAACATTGGAAAACGTGAAATAAAATTGGTCCACCACTTGTGAGAAAAATTCCAAATCACTAGCCCATGGCATAGTTTCATAAGAAGATGTTCCTTATCAGTCTTCATCTTTCATCGTACATCAATCCAAGTGATCACTATGAGTTGCATCTAATTTTCCCTTCAAATGTCACATCAAATCATTCAAAATAATTTTGTTCCAAATCAAGCTTCATCAATCATGATCATTCAAATCCAATCAACCCATCATCATCTTGGGATACCATTCCCAATCATTATGTTGCTTAGCACTATCCTTGCATTATTGTGCATCCTCAACAATGTTATCATCATCAATCCTTGCATTGTTTCGCATCCTCAACAATGTTATCGTCATCAATCCTGATCAATCAAATCCTTGCATTGTTGTGTATCCTCAACAATGTTATGATCATCATCAATCCATCAATTCAATCAGTCAATGTTAGCTTGGTTTTCAAAAAAATCCCCAAACATAGCACTGATATCATCACACACATCCTTATCCAAATCATCAAAATCATGTAGAAATCCAAAAACATCAAAAAATCAAAAAAATGAAAAACATTTGAAAAAGACACAAAAATGCAAAAACATTTGAAAAAGACATCAAAAATCCAAAAAAGATTTGAAAAAGACACAAAAATCCAAAAACATTTGAAAAAGACACAAAAAGCCAAAAGCATTTGAAAAAGACATCAAAAATTCAAAAAACATTCTAAAAAGACATCAAAAATCCAAAAAACATTTGAAAAAGAAATCAAAATCTAAAAACATTAAAAAAACATCAAAATACAAAAAAGATTCATAAAATCTTAGAAAACACAAAAACATTTGAAAAATCAAAAATCAAAACATTTGAAAATCTCAAAAAATACCAAAAACAGCCTCAAAACATTGCAAAACATCGAAAACATCCAAATTTTTGAAAAATCCATCTGTCTCATTTTGCTTTCACCCGCGATAATCAATCATCCATAATAAACTGATCATCACCTTCATCCTTCAGCAACATAAATAGAAATAATCACAACAATCAGCAAAAGCAAGCAACAAACCTTTAAAACAAAATCAAACTCTTGATCATTTTTAGACATGTCAATCAACCTTATATCAACAACCTATCAATCAACTTATCAACCCATCATCATCCTATACAATGCATGTCCTAGGATATATCGTTCCAAGAATGGGCATCAGTTTGGATATCACTTTGGATTCTTATCCTATCAAAACAAATCCCTTTGGCTAGAGATATGAAGAACATTGACTTGTTTGTGTACTTGATCTTTTCTTTTGATTTTTATTATTGCGCTCATTCCAATGACCTCTCGATGATGTCTACTCAAAATGATTTAGAGAAAAAAGAATGGGGCAATGATCATTATCTTTTGTCTATTGTACTTGTTGGACATTCTTGTAAAATAACTTGGTGAATACTTGTTTTGCTAGGTACATCCTAGCAAGGTTTCTATATGTCAAGTGTGAAAAAGAATACTCCTATCTACTTGTCGAGTCAATTCCATCGCACGAGGTACAATGCCATTCTTGTTCTTTATACCTTGATGCATCATATCTACATGTGTAATCAAACATAATGTAAGTAGCCCTTTTAAAAGTCCCGATCCTTTATAAGCGAATCATAATCTATCATCATTATCATCATCTCTAATAAAGCCTTGTCAGATCATGGAATTGTTGGATCCTCTTTTCATCATCTCATTTCTTCTTTCTTCTCTCCACGCTAACATAACATCACTAGTGCATCCATCCTGCATCGACAAACCATCAACAGTCAACATATCATCTCACATACATGTTCATCATCATAATATAGATCTGTTAGTCTAAGCATCTCATTAAATCATACATTTGCATAATCAATAGCATATCACATCATCCATCTCATCCATCTCTTATGCATTGCATCATCATTTTAAGTTGTTTAGGAAGATATAGATTGGTTATTCTAAGCATCTTAAAACCATCTCATTTGCATCACCATCGTAACCATCCATATGTCTATATTGAACCTCTTTATTGCAAGATCAACCCTCAAATAGAATCTTTTCACTCGATCTCTCGAGGGAGCAATGTACTAATGTACTTCTTTCCATTGGGGCATCTGAAAAAATCATAAAAGTTTGAATTTTGTTCATGGCAAGTTTATTCTTTGAACCAATACAACAAGTACATTGCTTCAAAGAGGGGAAAAATGTAGACACGTGAAATTGACATCACTGATATTTAATTAAATCATATTCGCTCATAAATTAAATAAATCAACTTTATTTATTCAATCTCCTAAAGTTTATTTAATAAATCAATTAATCTTCTAAAGATCTTCGTTTAATTAAATAGATGAAAGTTATTTAATTAAATCTCTAATGATCAATTTCTTCTCATTTAATTTAAACAAACCCAAATATTTAAGTTGAATGTCATAATAAACTAATCATCATATAAGTTAGTATAATCCTGATTAACCTAATCTAACCACCCATCACATCCTCTAGCTTTTCCCACTTGCACAAATAAATCAATTTATTGATTTATTAAAATCCTCATTTTTCCTCAACAAAGCATCTTTTGAGAATATTCTCCAAGTTTGAATTTGAAAAGGAAAGTTGACTTGTCCCTTCCAACATGGCAATAACTTCTCTCTTACATGTCCCCCACTTAGCATTTAACTCTCAAATTCAAATTTGAATCTCCCCCTCTTTGGCACATTGTTCAAAATGTGCTCATTCCTCAACCTATCACAAGGTGACAAGTGGCTTCATCTCATTGGTCAAATATTTATCCCACATTGCTTTCTTTTGAACACTCTTTCAACTTGAGAGTCTATAAATGGAAGCTTCATTCTTCAACAAATCCTCCACAGTCTCATGCACAAATTCATCATTGTCATTTAAATCCATAGCATATCTTCATAGAATTTCATATCATCTTCATCATGGAGCTTAGCAAAGGATTGGGAAAGGGCTTATTTCTACATCAAAGAAGCACCAATCCACTATGAGATAACTATATTTCATGTTTTCGTATGCTTTTGCTTTGTTTTGTTGTTTGTTTCATTTGCATTATGGAATATGTTTGATTATTTCATAGAGGTGTTGTTATCTATTTTGTTTTAGCAACTAACCATGCTAGTGTGTGTGTTGGAGGTTTTAGAAATTTGCAGATTTCACCATCTACACTTAGTATCATTTTTAATTTGGTGTTTACTATTTGTCATATGTTTTGTTCAATTTGTTTTTATGTTGAGCTAAACACAATTCATAGTGATTGTTAGTGTTAGGTCAATACATATTATTTGTGTGCACTATCACATTCTCAAAAAGATCAACCTTTCATAATAAATTTTCATCCTTTTTTTTCCTTTCATTTGATGAATTTGACATTCATATTATGGCATAGAAAATTGGACACTCTTGGAAAAAGAGGCAATTTCAAGCTTAATTTGGACTTACTTTTGAATACCCTTGAATCAATCATTCTTCAAAACAACATTTATAGGCTCCTAAGACCCATTATTTTTTATCTAGAGGCCCATTTCACTTAAAAATCATACAAATCCTGACCAATAACACTTAATTCATTCATATCCCAAAAGCCCACCTCCAAAAACCACTAGTGGGAACCATTCACCAGCTTGGGAAAATGCATTCCATATGGTGGAACCCATTTGCCAAGGGTGGTGAATGAGTCCCTTTTAGGGAAAATTTCAATTTTGAGTGGGAATTTCACCAAGTTAATTCAAATTTTCAGTGGATTTCAGCCTCTTAGGTCTAACTAATAGAAAAATTTGGTATTAATGCCTATAAATACACATTTTAGGTCATTTTGCACATCTCCTAGTAATTTTTATGAAGCAAATTCAAAAGTCAAGTGTTGAGAATCTTCCACAAGAAGTTTGATTAGCATTTATACAAAAAACTTGAAGCTTTTGGATTGAAGCTTTTGGATTGAAGTCTTACATCATCCAAATCACATTTTCTCATCTTATTCTAGCACATTAGAATAGGGTTTTGTCTTACTTTAGATTTTCTTAGTCTTAGACACACTTAAGGCTAGGGTTTTATACAAATTTTGTTTATTGAAGGTTTTATTACCAAATTAGAGGTTTGACCAAGGAAAAACACCCAATAAGACAAAAAATTAAAGTTGTTTTGTAGGTATTTTCAGAGATTCAGATTCAAGTTTTCATCAAGAAGTGTTGTGCAGGTGACAAAGTGCAGGTCTAAAACTTGAATTTGTAGAAAAAATGAAAAGGACTAATTCACCATGGATGGTGAATGAGTCTCATTAGAGGCACCTGTCATAACTAAATGTAGATTCTAGTACCCTTTTGGCATAAACAAGATTATGGACAAAAACCCTAATTTGGGACTGATTCGCCCAGGGTGGCGAATGAGTCCCAATCATTCAAAAAGTCAACCTTTTGAGTTTTTCAGAGTATTTTACAATCTCCATTAGGCTTACAAGTTCACGCATTCTATGTTACAACTTTCTGTTTGGTTCTATTTGCATTTTTGTTCATCTTTTAAGTCTTTTGCAAATGTCATTGTGTTTTCAAATCTTTCATATTTCTTAGGTTTTGCATAAATAATCAATCCATTTAATTATTTTGTCTCATTTAGTCATATTTACATTGTAATCACATTAGTTTGAGTGAACTACCTAGATTTTGGTGTGAGATCTATTTCTTTCCATTAGGTGAAAAACCCTAATTGAGAAAAAGAGTCATAACATTTCACACCCTAAAATCTATCGTTCATTTTGGTGAACCTGCATATTGAACATTATCTTTCTAATTTGCATTACATTCACATCCTAGGACTCAATTTCATTGAATTTTGCATTGCATTTTCATCCTAGGGCTTACCAAAATTGCATCAGTGAAACTATCATTTAGAGGTCATTATTGCATTTCATTTTATCAAATCATTACAAAATTCTTCATTTCCATTACTTATCTGCATTGTATAGTACTGAAGAAATAGAAAAAAAGTGAAAAAAAAAACCTTCCTCAGACTCATCCACCACCTTGGGCGAATTAGTCCCAATACACTTTCTGCATCATCATTTTCATAATTCAGTTTCATGTTTTCCACTTTCAATTTGCCAAAGTTAATTTTATTTTTCTATTTAGTTATTTTTTGTTATATTTTGCATAATCATCATTTCCTTTCATGGCATTTATGGATAGCATTAGATTTCTGCAAGTTTAATTTTCAATAATAGTTCCTAGTTCTTTTAAATTAGATTTGTCAGTAAATAAAACCAAAAAACCATAAACATCAAACCCACCCTTCTATAAAATGATTCAATTTGGAAAAACCATCTCATCCAAGCCTCTTAGTAGTGATGATTTATACAAGGTAGATGAAGTCATTCAAGACCTCCTCTCACTTACTTCATCCTCTAAAGCTTTCCATGAGAAGCTTAAACCAATTAACAATAACTTACCTCTCAAACCTTTTAGTCATGATAACTTTAACATGTTAGATGAAGCCCTCCAGAACTTCATCTTGCCTATGTCATCCACTCAGGTTTGTCTTGACTAGCCTAAAAAAAAGAACATTAATGCCTCTAAAGCTTGCCATGTGAAGCCTAAACCAATTAATGATAACTTAACTCCCACACCTTTTAGTTGTGATGACTTTGACATGTTAGATGAAGCCCTTTAGGACTTCATCTCACCTAATTCATCCACTAAGGTTTGTTGTGAACAACTTAAAACTAAGGATGTTAATGTGATTCGACCTCAACTCACTCTTTACCCACTATTGCATAAACTTCACCCTTCCAATAAACCCGATTTTACTCTTTACCCACCTAAAATTGATCTATTGCAACAATCTAGTAATACTACTATTGCTCATACATATAATACCCAAAACAATCCACAACCACCGCAACCAATCCCACCCTCTTTACCTTTACCTAACGCACCTAGTGCTCCTCATTTTTCCTTTCACACAAAGTAGTACGATATTGTTGAATAACTCAAAAATACTCTTGCAAATATTTCTCTTTAGGATTTACTTAAGAATTCACTAAATTATCACACTATCCTTTAGACAGTATTGCAACACATAACAGTTCCTCTTGGTAAAACTCCAAATGATGTGGAAACTTTAATACATGGAATGAATAGAGTTAATCTAGACATTAATTTCCATCAACATGAGCTCCCTCCTTTAGAGTTATGAAAATAAAATGAAGCCTTTATGATAATTGCTCAATTTAATCTAATAGGTTTCAAAAGATCCCTCATTGATAATGGTTTTTCCCTTAATGTGTGTATTGTGAATCTCCTTTAAAAATTGGGTGTTGACAAGTCACAAGTAAAACTTGATTCCCTATACATTTGAGGATTTGACAATACAACAAAGAAACCACTCAGTGTAATTACTTTGCCTATTACAGTTGGTGTGGCTACTATACAAACTACTATTCATGTCATGTCCTATGATATTTCATATAATCTTCTTTTAGGAAGAGCATGGATTCATGAGATGAATGTTGTGCCTTCAACCCTTCATCATATAATGAAATATGTCTATAACAACAACATTTATCAAGTTGAAATAGACCGCAAGCTTGAAAGTTTCTTACATCTTGAAAAAGGAACCACAAGTCCTCTAAACACATTAATTCCAACATCACACATAGAACCTCTTGAAATTGAAAATCAAGATGAGGAATCAGTTTCTAAATTATTTGGTGATGATTAGGGAGTCTTAGAATTCACACCTTCATTTATGGGTGAATATATAATCACATGAAAAAAGGATGAAAAACAAGAACCAACTATCATGTCAACTCAATATTCAAATAAATATCCTCAAGCATCTATCTTGTCTACTTTGGAAGAAACTACAATGTACACAACCAATTTTGATGATATATATTATCAACATCTACCTGATCTGAAGGAAATGGAAAGAATTTATGGGAAAGGCTATGAACTTAAAGTGAAACAATTGGGATATACTAGAAAAGGGTATGGAAAGAATGAACAAGGTATTCATGTCCCTATAGAACCTAATACACAAGAGAAAAAAAATGAGTTGGGATATTATTTTCCTAAAACAACAAAAGCCACTCAACGACCATATTTGAATATCAACACTATTACATGTCAACAAAGACACAATCTCACAATCAAACATCCCAAATTTTTTGATATGATCTTACCACCATCATGGGAGTATGTTGAAAGTGATGAAGCTTTAAAAAAATGTTAGGAGTCTATGACAACACATCCTCTACTACTCCCATGAAATGGGTTACTTGTTTGTGATAATTACCAAGCAAAAAGATAGTGATATCACTCAAGGACCATATGATCCTAAAATTCCCAAGTCTAATGCACTCCCCTTAGGAGATACAATTGATATACAAATGTACATAGATAATAAGGAAACATTTATTAAGATTGGGTTCAAGTGCATTGATGATGAAGAACAAGAGGACACTACAACTCTATACTTCATGATTTTCTTTAAATTTTTTCTTGGAAATATTCTGATATGCGAGGAATTGACTCAAAAATTGTGACACACATCATTCTTGCTAAATATGCTAGAAACTGGTTCGCCAAAAGATAAGAAAAATGCACCATAACATAGCATTTCATGTTAAAGGAGAGCTTGAAAAAATCCTTGACACATGTTTCATTCGACCTATTGATTATTCTCCTTGGATCTCAAACATTGTCGCAATTGCTAAACTTGATAATCATATTAGGATATGCACATATTTTCTTGACTTGAATAAAGCTTCTTTAAACAACAATTTTTTGCTTCCTAATATTGACATGATCATGGATTCAACTGTTGGGCATGCTTTGTTGTCATTCACTGATGGATTTTTTTGTTATAATCAAATTTTTATCAACCCACAAGATCAATACAAAAATGCATTTACAACCATTTGGGGAACATTTTGTTGGGTTGTGATGCCTTCTGGATTAAAGAACTTTGGTGCCACTTATCAACAAGTGTTGACATTGATATTTCATGATTACATACATAATATATTGGAAGATTATGTCAATGAAATCCTTGCTCAATCCTTAACAAGAAATTAAAATGTAAATGTCCTTCGCAAGATCTTTGAACAAATACATAAATATAACATGCGATTAAATCTAAAACAATGTGTCTTTGGCGTAGATAGTGGGAAAATTTTGGGTTTATCATATATCATAGAAGAATTGAGGTGGAAAAAAAAAAATTGATTCCATTATTAACATGCCACCTCCTCAAAACATTTCTGAATTATGCATATTACAAGGCTGAATTCAAGCTATCCATCATTACATTGCATCTTTAGCTGATCACACCTTACCCTTCATGCATCTTATAAAAAAGGATGTACATTTTGATTAGAATGAAGATTGTAAACAATATTTTGAGAGTTTAAAGGAATACAGGTCTTGCAACTCCACCCATTTTACAACCCATTGTGCCAAACAAACTATTTATCCTTTACATAGCCACATCAACCCATGCTCTTGCAACATTGTTGGCTCAACAAGATGATAATGGAAAAGAACATCATGTTTATTACATCAGTCAAACTTTAATAGATTATGAAACTTGATACTCACCAATTGGAAAAAAATGTTTAGCTCTTGTATTTTCTAAGCTAGTAAGTTGCAACATTTACTAAATACTGAAATAAAAGTCATAACAAAATTTGATCTCCTTAAGCATCCTTTTAATAAAATAGATCCCTCTAGAAGCTTAGCTAAGTGGGTGATGTTGTTAACTAAGTTTGATCTTAAGTTTTTTTCAAAAAAATAAATCAAAGGACAAGCCTTAACCAATCACTTAGCAGATGCCCCTTCTTCTCTCGCTTTACCTAATCATGACTCTTTTCCTGATGATAGTGTCTTGACCATTGATGTTAAAACATTGCAATTGTATTTTGATAGATCTAAGTGTAGAATAGGTTCCAATGCCCAAGTGGTATTAATTTCACTTGAAGGAAATCCTATTCCCTTGTCCTATTGATTAAATTTCCTATGAACAAATAACACTATTGAGTATGAGGTATTAATTACTAGATTGCGAGCTACTTTAACCATGGGTGCTAAAGATATCAAGATCATTGGTGAGTCAAAATTAGTGATCAAACAAATAAATGGGACATATCAAACTAAACATGAAAAATTATCCAAATATAAGGATCTAACAACAAAACTATTAGAGAAGTTTTAATCATTCACCATTGATAACATCTTAGGAAAGGACAATCAACATGCGGATACAATGGCAAGTGTAGCCTCTCTTATATTCCCACACGATCCTTCAACAAACTTCACCTTTATTATTCATCCAATCATGAAACCTTTGATTGATATCTGATTAGAAGATGTTTTAACAACCCAAGAAGACTTGCCAGAATGGTATGACACAATATACAATTATTTAAAAGATTGTACCATTCTTGAGCCAACAATGAAAAATACTCAAAATCTTTTACGCAAACTGGTAGTAAATTACGTAACCCTAGCTGATGTGTTGTATAGAAGATCCTTCAATGGTCTCTTATTGAGGTGTCTTAGGGACTCTAAAATTCCTATAGCCCTTGACCAAGCTCATGTTGGTGCCTACAAGGGTCATTTTGGAGGATGGTCATTAGTGCCAAAAACTCATTCATATGGGATATTTTTGGAGGCATATGGAGAAAGAGTGCTTTGCTTATGTTAAATGATGTCACAAATGTCAATAACATAGCAATTTGATTCATGCCTCTACTTTGTAGCTCTGTGCCCAAATTCCCATTTGGCTGTTTTTAGTATGGGGATTGGATCTCATTGGAAAATTTTTGCCACCCTCCTCTTCTAGACACATTTATTATTACAACAATATATTACTTCACAAAATGGGTGGAAGCTATTCCTATTTTATCTACAAATGTTGAAGTAATTTTTCATTTCATATTGGAACACATATTTGTTGGCTTTGGACTTCCTTCCGCAATAGTTTTAGATAATGGAACCCCATTTAAGAATAATGGCATAAAGAAATTTCTTGAAACATTCAACATTCAACATCAATTTTCAACACCATACTACCCATAATATAATGGACAAGCTGAAAGCACTAATAAGATTCTTGAACAAATCATGAAGAAAACTATTAACAAACATCATAAGGATTGGCATACGTAGTTACATTATGTGCTTTGGGCTTATCAAATGAGTGTTAGACTATACACGAGAACTGCACCCTATGACCTTGTTTATGGTACCGATGCGATCATGCCCTTGGAGTAAGAAATTCCTTCACTATGAATTGATCTTCAAGAGCTTCTTGACGAAACCACTTATAAAGACCAACTATTGCACTAGCTTGAGATGCTTGATGAAAAGTGTATCAATGTCTTGAGCATCTCTAGGCTTACATTAAACAACTACAATGAAAACGTAATACTCAAGTCATTCCTTGAACCATTTCTAAGGGTGATTTTTTTCTCTATGAGAATCAATGCAATACTCATGCTGACCATGAAGACAAAGATAAATTTAGCCCTAGTTGGTTAGGACCTTACATAATCGATACTAGTTATGGGTCTGGTGCTTACATCTTAATAGAGCTTGATGGAACACCCCTTAAGGAACCTATTAATGTCATGCATCTGCATCGGTATTACCTCTAGTCTCTTTGAATAGTATGAATGAAAAAGTAGTGTTTTCTATTAAATTTATTTAGTTACAATCTAAATACTTTCACATTGCTTCGTTCTCGACAACTAATCATATTTTTTTCTTGAACAATAGGGTAATCATTTAATTTATTTTTATAATTACTTTAGCTTTCATACTATTCACCCTCATGTTAGGTTAAGTTCAATCCTTATATGAATTATAGGTGTATCTAATTTAACATACCCTCTTTAAAATAACAATATTGTATCTAAAGTGAAATTGAAATATGTTTTACATTAGATCACATCAATCATGTTAAATCATGTAGACATTAATTAAATAATTTTATGTAGGTTATTTAATTAATCACATCACCATTTAACATTAAAATACAATAAGACATATTGGGTATGTGTAGGATCATCATGGAAAAAACAAGCCCTTAAGTGGCAAAAAATTCTGAAAAATCAGAGTTAGGCAACTTGATGTAAAAATTTGAATAATTCATAGGCAACTTGATGTAAAATTTTGAATAATTCATCTATATTATTTCAAAAATATGTAAGAATAGAATCTGTATCAAATTGAATGTAGTTTCTAAACTACTAGGTTTAATTTATTTATTTTTAAATCTATTTGGTGAAAATTTGAAATTTCAATGTAGTAGTACTTAAATTTTAGGGAAAAAAGAAGTAGGTGTCAGTCTGACCACCCTAACCACAATAAAATGATAATATTTTTTTTATAATATTTTAGGTCACATAAGTACAGAACTCATGTTTGGATGTGATGTATATTTTTTTATAATTTTTTTCCAAGTAAATAATTAATTATGAATTTTTTATTACAACATTTTAAAAATATAAAAAATTGTATGTCTGACCACCTTAACTTGGTTAAAACTTCATGAAATTCAATATTTCTTTTTTTAATCCTATAGTATGCGAAGCATAGAATGTGATGCATATTTCGGATTCAAAAAAATGTGATACCATTTGAAAGTTGTAGATGTTTTCAAATCATCCTATCAATTAGGACTTTAGTTGTAATTCAAATAGAAAATGAATAATAATTATCCATTAAATTCAAAGTAAAGAATAATTTATATTGCTGGAAATTTGAGAATATCCTTTAAAAACCCTTTTCATTTCATTAATTTTTTGGTAAAAACAAGTCATTATCCACATACCCTAAAAATACCCATCATATTGACACTTTTTGGACCATCATGATCCTGCACATACCCTATTGCAAAACATAAAATGCTATATATATCTATATATATATCTAAATTTTTATGTACATCTCATCATAATATACAACATCACTAAGGTATGTGAGAATTAGACCCCTCAGGCTCTGGTGCTCATGATCTAGTGCTCAGAAGTTGTGAAACAGTTGTGTGTGATCGTGATCGTGATCCGCTAACCATGAGTGAAAAATCTAGACCCTGTACTCACCCAAGAGCTACAACATGCTCCACTCCTATTTGATCCCTCTCTACCCATAGCCATGATATCTTTGCATGTAGTTGTTGATGGGTGTTTTATAGACTTTCTCAACACAGGAAATACATAGGTGCACTACCTCTCTTGAAAGGAAATCTCCAACGACAAGTAGCTAAAAATATCCCCAAGGTCTTTGGGGTGTCAGGTCATGACTTGCATGGAACTCCTTAGTTTATTTTGATGTGATTTTGTTGGTAATCATAGGGAAGACTTATGTAGCTAGATGCGAGGTAGATCTTCAATTCTGAAGTTTCTGAGATGGAGGTCAAGTTTCACTTTGCTGTAGGTTCGGACAGTAATCCAAAACTTTGATGTTTCTTCAAGTTTAGCTTTAAATGTGCAATGAACCTTGGCATAGGATATTTCTAAAAAATGGAAAAGAGAAAGGGAGATGAAAGGTTCCTCGACCTACAACTAACTATGAATAGTAATCATGGAGTTCCTGCAATCGATGGCTTCCTCAAAACGATATTTCACTTAACCAAAAATCTCACAATCTCATGAAATTTTTGCTATCTTCTAAGGTTTACATATATTTCACCTTCCATTCACCATATACATGCATGAACAAAGATAAAAGTGTGGTTCAGCTTTGAATCTAAGCCCAGACTAACTTTATACAACTATCTACGAGCAGAAAACAACAAAAAATATGGACTAAGAGGGCATCTACACATCAGGAATTTTCACAACCACAAAACAACATTTCTAAAATCTATCAGAGCAAGAACATAGCTAACTAGAACAGCAATATAAATCTAAGTAAAACATATAACAATGGAGATTGAACCATGAAACATGTGAAGAAATAAAAAAATGCACCAAGTCAATGTATTTTCATTAAAAATTTCAGCAGCATGCCTTTACAACAACTCAAATCTCTTTACAAATGAGAAGAGACCCCTATTTATAGTGTCCAAAAAGTCAAATGAATGGCCAAGATTAGTTCTCATTGTGTGGCCAAGATTCATTATAAAATAGGGTTTACCAACCCCCGATATTTTACAATTTAAAATTGCATTTTGTCCCTTTCCCTGTTTTTTCTTGTAGTGACGACACTGTAGCATTTTTGTCTTTTGTTGATTGCTCTTTTACTATACCTACTCTTTTGGGGGATCTTCATTGATAACAAGGTTGTCCTCTTGATTCTTTGAAGCTATATATTCCATGAATTTTAGAATGACTGGCTGGAGCTTCTCTACCTCAATGATCTCGTATCGCAACATCTGGGAGCTCCATTCCTCTTCATATTTTATGCCCTAATCTCTAAAAAACTCTTATTGGTCAAAGGAACAGGTGGAAAAACTCATGAATTCCACTGTTATTCCACCGAACATTCCATCCTCCATCTTCTTCTGAAAGTATGGTTTTATTTTTTTGGGATCCATCTGCACTGCAGGCATGTCATACTCCATCATCAGCTCTAGATAACTAGTGCGTTCTATCCTAATTTCCCTGATCCATTCAACATCTGGATCCACCTTATTAATATTTGTTCCAACCTTTCTTTTCTGTTATCAAAATCCTGCCTCCACACATCCATCAACTAGTGATCGTCCCTTGTGAATGCAAGCTCCTTTTCCCATGTTGCTTTTGGTAATTGGAGGATGGCATCGATCTTTGGAAAAGTGGAATTGTACATTGCCGGGAAGTCAGTGCAGAGCTTCCTCATGCTCTCGAGAGACTGTTGTAGGTCTAAGAACTTGTTGGCTATTCAAATACCCCTGCTAATACTCATGTTCCCGATGTACAAGACCTATCGGAACAACTCTCTGTGGTCTTTTCCAAGCTCTTTCTTCTTTCCAACTTGTTAATTTGTTCTTTGGACAATAGTTGGGGTGGAGCCGTGGATGTGGTAGGTAGGTCATCTACTGAGGACCACTATTGTATGTAATCTATCAGGGCGGCTACCTATGCCTTGAGTTCATCCTTTGAGATCTTCTCATGTTTTATCAAGTGCACCACTGTAGCCACCGACTCCTCAAGGTTTCATACCTTCTATTCTTTGATAGCAATTCCTAAATCAATGGTGGAGATATTGTAGCTTACACTAGCCTCTCCTACCATAGGTGTTGCTATTTGCACAACTCGAGACCCAAAAGGATCCATCGTTACCTTGGATCCGATCTTAGGATTCTTCTCCTTTTTAGTTGTGATTTGTGCTCTGGCTAAGGTAGCCTCTAGCCTTGCCCTTGGGTCCTTTGGTGCAGTGGTTTTCTTTTCAAGCTTTCTTTCCGGCCATTCAAGCATAGCAACCCTTTCTTTAGGTGATTCATGATCACCCTCATCCTCCTTGGTTAAGACCTTTATTTTCTTATCTCCTGGGGCCGTTTCTTCTGCTTTAGCAACATCTCCCTCTTCTTCATCAGAGTCCTGGACAAATACAAGGAGCTTGATGGGAGGCTTGGTAGCTAATTTCTACTGGGGACTTTCTTCTTTCTCTATTTCCTCCCCTTTCTTTTCTTTAGTTTTCTCAACCTCGTGCACATGCTCATTGGGCTGCTCACTTTCAAGGTCTTTGATAGCTTGAGCCTCACCCTTAGGCATGTCTTCTCCTACCTCACCTTCTTGTTGCTATCCCTCTTCTCTAAGAGGAAACCTTTCTACCTCTTCTTCTGTACCCTTCAGCTACTGAGCCATCTCTTCTTAAAAATCGTCGTCGAAGGTTTGCACAATGACCCTACCACCGACATCCTCTTCATCCCCACTCTCAGAAGAGCCTGTCCCTTTCTCTTCATAGGCCACCCTATCAATTGTTCGATGTTCATACTCTGAGTGTTCATTGTATGCATCAACCTCTTCTTTAAACAACTTTAAGGCCTCTTGCTCTCTCCTCTCCATTTCCTCAAAAATCAACATGGTGGCCTCCATTGCCGATGGTCTTTTTGGAGGTTGCAAAGGTTTAGCGGTAGTAAGGACCTGCACTAGGGCTGCTTGAAGAGTGGGGTCCATAAGGATCTAGGAGAGCTTGGAAGGGAGATTCTCCGTATGTTTGGAGAAGGCCACAGGTAAGGTGGAAGAGGGTATCTGTGCTACTACTGTAGCTAATGGGAGTGACATGGTAGGTGACATTGCAGTGGATGAAGGAGGAGTAGTCACGGTGAAGGAAGAGTCAATTACTATTACTGGCTCAACCGGAGGTGAAGGGGAAAGATGGAAAGAGATGTCCACTACCGATGGGGATGTGGTGACCATGGCTAGGGAGGTAGATGATGGGGTAGTCGAAACAGGGAGAGCTAAAATAGGTTTTACTTAATCCATACCTTTTTCCTGTTCCTCTTCGATTACGCGCTACTCCATGGTACCTCCCATTTGCTTGAGTATTTTAGAAAGTGAGCCCCGTAGATCTTTCCTTGTGTACACTTTGGGGTTTGGAGACTGATCCATTTCCTTTTCTTTCCTCTTCTAAGATTGAGTGATTGGATGAGACTTGGAAGTCTCGCCTGTTGAAGTAGTGGCAACAGCCTCCTCTGTGGCACTTGGCTAACTTTTGAGCCCCTCATATGTCAATATCACCCCTTGTTGTTTCAGTCAGGCTACCTATCCATCAACCCACTCCTTAGTACAGGCCAAGATCGGCTTGGTTATAATATCGAGGTCATCAACATCTAGTTCATCGCAGTCTATTGTTGGTATTGGCAAGTTGGAGACTATGGGGTATCTAGGGTCCATCACGGTGCTTTCGTCCTCTTCAACTTCATCTGGTATGGGAAATGGCTGCACCTTTCTTATGAAATACGTAATCATCTGCATATAGTACCTTGCACACACTTCCTTGTCATCTTGACAATCTCCAAAAAATCCTCAATGTGGTGTAGATGAGGGAACCCTGGCCCTAGTTCTTTCCATATATGTCCATACAGGTCCATCTATGGGTGAGCAGTGTGTAGGTGGAAATGGTAATCATTCAATTCTTTTTTAGAATTCCTAGCGCACTAGGAAGTTTGTAGTTTGTACATTTGTCGGCTGAAAGTTAAGGGATAGGAGACCCCTACCAAGAGTTTGCTACTGAAGACTGACCATATGTGCTGGAGCTATCGGGAAAGCTCCAATAGGATGATCTAGTCATTGGGGTATCGAGGCAGCTTACTTGGCCTTTCTGTGAAGCCCTAGGCGCGAATGTATGTGAACTTTGGGTACAGAATGAAAAGGAAGGCATATTGTTTTAGGAACACCCAAGCACTATGAGAGACCATTCTCTCAAAATCTCTTGCAATCCTCCTGATGATGTGGCCAATGAAGGCATCATTTACCCGACAATACTCCTTGAAATTTTGGTACTAGAGTTGGGGGTACCTTTCATAGACCTTCAATTTTGTGGTCATATCATAAACAATCTGTTGTATTTCCTTTGGTCTGCCAAAGAATAGACCAAGTAGAAAGTTATGTAGAACTTGGAGCTCTTCTTCACATTGATTAACTGCTCATGGAAGCAGTTGCTTATTATACCTCCCCAGTAGAATCAAGATTTTGTGGTGATATTCTCATTCCTGCGGAGGATCTATTCAATGAAGTATACCATCCACTCCTAAAAGAAGGAAGCGGTAGGGAGACCCATCACCTTTCTTAGCATAGTAACTAAGTCATGGTAATCCTCATGGAAATCACTATGAAAGAGTTCCTGAGGAACCTTCGCAACACTGCCTCATTTCTCTTTTAGTTAGTGTTGATTTATCAACTTCTTACAGCCCGCCAGGTTGTCATCCCATGTTGCTGTGCATTCCTCTATGGTAGGCATCTCCATATTGATGAAGGTGGGAATGTGGAAGGTCCTTGTGATTCCCTCAACTTACATGTTAGCAAGAATGTTACCATCTTTGTTAGCAATTGTTCTTGTCTTGGTTTGTTATGCTTGTCGACAAGCCATGACCAGCTCAGGAGAAATGAGGGATGGAGGGAAGCTTGCAGCCTTATCAATTCCGCTTTACTTGACCAACCTAGCATTCTTAGTTGTTGGGTTGACTTTGACCCTTTTTCTTGAATTCATCAATATCGACGTGGCCAATATTGGTGTCGGTGATTTCTTTCCAGTCTGTGACAACCTTTGAGTGCAAAAGCTCACCTTGGAACTGGTACTTCATTTGGTCCTTGTCCTCTTTTCCATTAGGAGTATTTCCTGACTTCTTTCCTTGTCCTTTTCCGCAGCTACCCCAGAGGGTCCTACACCTGATTCCATATATCCTACAAGAAAAGGCATATTTAGTGCAACTTGATCATGAAAGCTTTGATGTTAGTTAAAATCCTATAGACAAAACTAAATTTAAACAATTTATCATTCATAAAATCATACTTTTACTTCTAGATGTCATTGGTCTTTTAGATGATGGATTTTGGGAAATCTGGGCCTTGAGGCCTGAACTTCCCTAGTAGGAATGTTGTTTTGAAAGGGAAAATAGTATAATGCAATCTAGAAGATTTCTCCCAACCAAATTCTGATGGTTTGAAGGGCTCATACCGAAGAGGGCTAAATTTGAGCACGTGGGTCAAGATCAAATTTCAAATTTGAGGTTATTTGGATCGATTTAAGAGCATCCAAAGCTATAAGGCCAGAAAGCCATCCAGGGTTTTCCGTTTGGAACGACCGAGTAGAAATGGAGTTTCAGGGACAGAACTCCGGGGTCTGGGACCTGAGGGGTTCAAGGGCGACCAATATATTTTGCAATTTTCAAGTGCTCGAGCCTGAGGAACCGGGAGGCCATCAGTCTTTTTTCATTTAGGATGGCGATTGTCGAATGGAAGTCTAGAGGGGGCGGCCTGGTGGACTGTACCCAAAACTTAGGCTGGACATCAAATTTTCATATTAAGTACCCATGGCGAGTAGGAAGGTGGAGCCCGAAGCTCAGAAGGGTGGGTTGATTCTCCCTTTTGGACTGGTGGGAATGGAATGGAGTCTTAGGTGGACTAGCCCAGCAAGGGAAAGGATGCTGAAGTTGGCGTTTGGAACCCTCGTGGAAAAAGGTAGGCCGAGACCTAGGAGGTGGGAGGGCACCAATGGATGGTCGGGTGAGCCGGTGAAGAACCCGTTAAAGTCTATGGAAGGAAGCCCGCGAATTGGCACCTGACGAGGTGTCAGAATGTGGGTATGCATGTAAGACCGAATGACAAAAGGAGGTCCAGGCTATGGATCTCAGGTGGATTGGTCGACTTCACCATTCGGGAATGGTGAAAACCCCATGGAGTTCTGGACACGAAAGTCCGCAAATCGGGACCTGAGTTTCCAATGGGCGGTTGGGATTTTTCCAACGCCAGACAGGGAATTTCAACATCGCCTCCGAGGCCCAGGCAGACCAGGTTCATCCACCGTTTGAGAATGGCAGGAGCCAGGTGGAATCCTGAATGCAGAAGTCCGGGGGCATGATACCGGGAGGCTAGAATGGAGGTCAATTTTCAAAGTTTAATTTTTTAAGTATGGCAGCGAATGGATGATGGAGTCTCGAGGAGTCGGACCTGGGAGGGGCTGCAACCATTTTGAAAAGGGTGTTTAATTTAATAAGTCTCAACGGCGGCGGAAGGGTCCGGGCACAAAGGGCTCAACTTCTCTGTATGAAGAACGGTCATGGCAAATGAAGCTTCCAGATTGACCTTGATGGCACTGTTGAAGTTTTAAACAGATTCTAATACATGGGTTTTGTGCGTTTCATCATGTTTTATCAATTAAAAGTGTTTTTAACCCATGTTTTTCATCATTTTAGGCATTTAAAAGAAAAATAACTTGTCAGGAAGGTTAAAAAAAAACCTACCTTGGGAATCCGATGAGAGGAGGTGTGAAATCCACTAAGGATTGATAAGTGATGGTCACGGGCATGAGGACGGCGGTCGACGGATGCACTAGACTCCTCTGGAAGCTCTCTAATCACTCTGGCAAACCTGAAAAATGAAAATGACAGGTTGGGATCCAATATTTTTACCCCCTGACATTAATGGCCTCATTAAATGCAAGTATGATGAAGCATATTGGTTGGTGAATTCAAATTCAAGAACGGCGGGAGGAGTCCTGAGGCCCAGAGGATGGCAAGATGTGAGGCGGCGGCCATCTGAAATACATTTTTTTTTTTGTGTACCTACAGCCAAGGGGGGCTTGGGGCTTGGAGGGAGGAGTTCTGGTGAAGATTTTTCTGTTAGGAATGGCAGAGTCTGCAAGGAGTTTTGAAGACAGAAGTCCAGAGGGTCAGACGCGAACAATGCGAAAGCAGCCAAGAAATTTGTAAGTTTCACTGGATGGCGAAGAGGAAGCCGGGTCGCAGGTCCGAGAAGGCTGAAGCCTTCTGCCGTCGATAATGACAAATTCAAAGGGGAAACTCGACCAGGGAAACCCGGCGGGGTAGGCCCGATAGGCTCCAAGGCCACTTGTAGAGACAAATTGCCAAGGAGACTTTGTAAAGCACCAGAACTTGAAAAAATTGAAGGGGTTAAACATGATCAACTTAAGGTGAGACTTCAGAGGTATGCTGACCACTAGGACACCCAAAATGGGGCACACAAAATGAGGCAATGACAAAAATGACTCAACAAGGCAAAAGAAAATAGGGTCCTTGTTCCGAATGGGGTCTGTGTGCTGAGGGCACAAAAAATGGTGACTCCACTGGGAAATGCTCCCGAGCGTTCTAAATATAAATATTCATCCAGGACCCAAAATCTCTAGTTTCGCAGACCTAGAGTGGACTTCCAAAGGTGAACTGGGAGAATAAGATCCTTACTTGGGTCAGTCTACAAGAAATCTCAGAAGGGTGTGCAGTGAATTCATTCCTTTCTGCAAGATGGTGACCAGGGGCTGCTAATCCAATCGAGCAAGCTAAATAAACTGTCCAACACCAAAAGTAACCTAGACATTGCTCCGCTACCAGTGAGGCGTCCATAGCCCCGATGGAGTTGTCGCTACAATCCCACAAATATTGCTCTACTACTGGCCAAATATCCATAGCCCTGGTAGAGTTACCAGCTCACCCATATGGTCACTTAGTTTTCAAAATTCATTTTCTCTTTTTTTTTTTTTATTTCTTTCAATTTCCATTTTCTCACTCAGCTTTTGCTCGACCTGGTAAGCAATGAAGTCTACAAATGGGTTTGGGACCATAGTGGTCACTAGAGCAGACTTTTGATTTTTCACTTATTAGGGTGTCATAACAGTCGTCGTACAGTCCTTTAGAAATGATTAATATGTGTTTTGTGTGAGATCTGAGATGTATGTAAAGAGATCCAACTGAGGGTTGAGTTCTAAAGCAGAGTTCAAACGAGGAAGTCATTCCTAGGTAGCCTTCAGAGACCAATAGGTAGGAATGAATGCTTATCTAGAGAACACTAAGGATGACCAACTAATCATGCCATTAGTCAAGTGAGCACAACCACTGCAAAGGGATGAAGAACACCCTTTTCAAAACAAAACAGTAGGGGAAACAAGCAAACAAAATGACGTGAACCAACAAGATGCAAGAAAACCAAAAGACAACCTACTCTAACCTACATACAAATATTTACAAGGAAGAGCTCAAAAGAGCTCAAGCTTGGAAGTAATGCTTTAGGTGCTCCCCATTGACTAACAACGAGACGTCCTCACAAGTTAAAGTCTTTAGGCATAAGGCATTGTCTCCCAAAATTTAAGCTATTTGAAAGGGGCCAAGCGACAACTTGTTGAATTTTTTGTGTCTCCCTTTCCTTTCATGGGCCTTGTCCCAATATAGGACCAAATTTGCAATTCTAAAGGCCTTCATTTTAGCTTGGTGGTCAAACCATATCTTAACCATACCCTGATGTTTGGATAAATTTTCTATTGCACTATCTTAGACTTCTTCTAAATGTAAGAGCTTAGTTAACTGAGCTTACCTACGATCTCCCCCTCCATAAAATTCATTGATAAACTAGAGAGTGGGAATCTTTAGATGGATAGAAAAGATGGGCTCTAGGCCATAAATGAGATGGAATGGGGAATCACCAAGGGAAACCTTATGGTGAGTGCGGTCTTCCCAAAGGGCGAAACAAAGTTGGCTATGCCAGTCCTTGGGATTCATGTGTAGTATTTTCTTGATTACCGTGATTAGGTTCTTATTTGTAGATTCAGCTAGGCCATTACCAAGTTGGGGGTAGTAATTAGATGAAAACTTAAGGACAATCCTACAATTGAAGTCCCAACTAGCAAATTTTAATGAAGTAAATGCAGGTCCATTGTCACACACCAAAGCATAAGGACAATGAAAGTGATTTAAAATGAAACTTTCTAAAAAGCTAGTAACTACTTCAGTTGTGCACTACTTACATACAATTGCTTCTATCCATCTAGTGCAATAATAAGTAGCGGTAAGAATGTACCTATGTCCCACAAATGATGGAGGGCTTACCGGTCTGTTAAAATTGAGGCCCCATTGTGCGAACAACCTTACCTCCAACACGGGCTAGAGTGGGACAACAACATTCTTTTCCTTGGTGGTAGCTGTCTGACATGTGTGACATGAGTGAACGTGATAATGAGCATCTTTGAAGACAGTTGGCCAATAATATCCCGCTCTCAATATTTGATGTGCAGTGGAAGGACTGGATCCATGGTCAGTACCAAATTTGTCATTAAAACTCTTTTAAGACTCAACCCGATTCTTCCTTGCCAAGGCACCTTAAGTAAATGACTTCATGATTTCTCTTATATAAAATGGACCCTTGCAACATATAACCATTTCTTTTCAACCTAAGAGCACACTTTTAGACTCCTTGCAAGTGAGGTGGACACTTGTGGTTTAGCAAATAATAGACCACATTCTCGTACCATTCTCTCAGGGAAACATCCTTAAGCTGGTACTATTGTACGGTGAGTTCAGGTCTAGCCTTGGTTGCCGCCTCAACAATTGTACGAGTAAGTGCCTTTCCTCTTACCAATTTCATTTGTTCAATTTCCATATCATACTCTTGGAGTAGAGTGACCCATTTAGCTCTTCGTTCACCCAATTCATTTTGCATGAGTAGCATTTTCACTGTTGGGTCAAGGACAACGGCAGACACTTTATTGCATAGGATATAATGCCAAAATTTCTTCACGCCTCTGACAAGGGCATATGTTTTTTTTTCTACATTGTGGTATCACAATTCAACATCCTTCAGGGGAGCACTCATGAAGGTGATCAGGTGCTCATTTCCTTCATCTTTTTGAGTCAAAATGCTAGCATAAGAATTCTCTGAAGTGAATCAGTAGATATAGAATGACTTTAGATAATCTAAGCTGACTAGTATAGGGGCCTCAGTAATGACCTGTTTGATTTCTTCAAAAGATTGTTTGGCTTCGGGAGTCCATTCAACTTTGGTATCTTGTTTTAACATAGCATTGAGGGGTTTAACAATCTCTACAAAACCTGTGATGAATTTTTTGACAAAGTTGATCTTTCTGAAGAAGGATTTTAATTCCTTCTTGCTACCTGGTGGTGGGATTTTCAGCAAGGACTTGATACATTTAGGGTCTAAGGAGATTCCCTGGTCTAAAATAATGTTTCCCAACAATCTACCTTCAGTCACGCCAAAAATACACTTCTTGGGGTTAATTGAGACTCCAAACTCCCTACATCTCTGAAACACTTTGCATAAGTCAGAGACATGATCACTTCAATTTTTAGAGAACACGGTTAAATCATCCATGTAGATGATTATGCATTTACCAATCAAATCTTTGAAAGCAATATCCATGGCGAGCTGGAAGGTGGCGCCAGCATTGATGAACCCAAAAGTCATTCTCCTAGAAGTGAACATCCCCCACTTAGTGGTGAATGTTGTTTTATGATGGTCCTCATACTACACCATCACCTGGTTGTACCCAGAGTACCCATCGAGGAAAGACATCATTTGGGAGTCTTTGACAATCTGCAACACCTCATCCAATGAAGGCACTAGATAGTTCTCCTTCTTTGAAGCTCGGTTCAAATTGTAGAAGTCTATGCACAATCTGATCTCCCCATTCTTTTTTCTGACCGAGACCAAGTTGGCCATCCATGTGGAATGCCTAACTGGGAAGATAATCCTTTCTAAAAGAAACTTTTGCATTTCTTTGTAAGTGATGGGTTCCAACAAGGAATTAATAGGACGCTGCCACTAGCGGAAAGGCCTCACTTCCATCTTGAGGGGGATGGTATGTGTGATGATGGAGGTATCATACATCTTGATAACTTTGTATCTCCATGCCACCACATCAGGATACTTTCGCAAAGCACCAATGATTCCCTTCTTTTCCTCGGGTGTGCATACTTTTCCAATAAAAACATTCTTGATCTCCTCGGCTGTTCCAAGGTTGTGAGCATCGCAGTGGTGGCTTATGGTTTCTCTCTTTGTTTGCCCATTTTGATCTCTGATCTGGTCCAAATCAAATATACATTCAAGTTGGACCATGCCCTTGGGAATCATATTGGTTTTAAGGTTAATAACTCCCTCTATATCCTACTCGGCCTCTCTTGGATCAGTTTCATCAATTATTTGGGTTGCGAAGACATTAGAACTCGTGATGAATTCAAGGATATGTTTGTCATTGTTGAAGACCTAAAAATGAGTGACATTATTTGGGACTGATGGCATAGATGTCAACTCAACTGTAAATTTCTTAAGCCCAGACAAGGAGAGGGGTTGCAAAGTGCAGGCTGCTTGAGCCAAGGCATCTACTGTATGATTCTAAGCACAAGGGATCAGGTGTATATTAAATGCATCTAAGCCTTCTAGGAGATCCAAAACCATATGCCTATAATTTGCAAGTCTTCTATCATGGCAGGAGTACAATTTTCTAACTTGTTAACTACGAGTTGAGAATCCCCAAAAACTTGCAACATTTTGATATTTTTCTTCAAGGCTATAAGAAGGCCACGGACTAATGCCTCATATTCCACTACATTATTGGTGCAATAAAACTGCAATCTATGGGCAGTAAAAATGGTCTTACCCGTTGGGCTGATGATTTCGAACCTGACACTAGCTCCTTGTTTTGACTTGGACCCATCAAATTGAAGCGTCCAAAATTTGGATAGTCCCTTGACTTCAGGTCTAACTAAATTCTTACTTCCTTTTGGCTGGGTGGTTGCCTCTATGATCTTAGGGGAATTTTCTGGTTTAGTGTACTGAACAATGAGTGGTTCTGTTAGTGCCTCATTTAGTGTTTCCTTTTTCTGGGCAGCTAATTTTTTAACATGCTCTACTACTATTTGACATAAACAATAATCAAATTTGGAATGGGTGGCATTGTGAATCCTGCACCAATATGGTAACAAGAGATCGTGGAAATTCATTCGGGCACCCAAGCTGTGTTGGTCCCTGACACACTTTTCCATCCCAATTCTTGTCTTCATCGGCTTAATCGCCTAATTCTTCCAGCATTTCTGTACTCAGAGGTACTTGAACAAAGTCAGTTGGAGGGATGCACTACACTAAGAGCACTTCTATGACATACCCCTCCTGAGGTTTGAATTTGTCTTGGTAGGCCAAGGGACAATGATTTCCCAATTTTGATTCAACGAACAACACTTCATTGAGATTATTGTATTCCATGATCATATATTTCATGTGAGGCTCACAGTCAACATAGATTTGATTTGGTAGCCCTTTCCATGTAGCCACATGTGAGAAAGGTCTATGGCAGTATATCCATTTAGTGCCTTGGTGAATTCCCTTTCCAAGATGATTGTATATGCATCAGGAATGTTAAATACTTGAATATCAATGACTTGTTGTATCCTTAGATTTACAACAATTTGCATCGGGATCCAATTCATTTCTCCCACAATGTTGATCTCTATTTTTTCCAACTAGGTTACCTTCCTCCTAGAAGGTGTGGGAGTAATTTCAAGAGCCTTACATACTGCCAAAGGCATAACATTGGCTAACGCCCTGAATCAAGTAAGCATTTATGTAAATTCTTCCCAAATATCCGAATGGTAATGAGGAAAGGAGGAGTTTCAAGTTTTCCTTGGAAGAGGCCCTTGGGCATGTCTATGTGAGCTACCTGACCCCTATTTTTATCACCATTTTTATCCTTGGTCTGCCTATATGGATGATCTTTAGAACTCTGCCTATTGTTCTGATCTGGTTCCTTTTCCATTTGCTTACCTCTAGATTGATTTAAGGGAACATCCTTCCTTTTCCTGGTATTATTCTGTATTGCAGGTTCTCCCCTAGGCTCTTCAAAGGTGACTCTCTTGGCTGATGCTTCTTATGTCGTACTGGAGGATGGGGTCCCATTGAGTACCCTAAAGAAGGCATGCCTCACAGCAGGGACCTTGAGTAGTTCAAAGGAAGAAAAACTATTTTTTACTATCCTGAACTCTTCTACCACATACTCTCCCATTTGTTCAATCTCAAAGCCAAAGGCTTGACCTATTGCAAAGCTGGGAGGCTAGACTAGTTTTGGGGTTGGCCTTGAGGCTGATTCTACGACTGATTTTGAGGCCCATTACTGTTAAGGTATTGGGTGGGTACATGGGGAGGTCCAGGGTTGTTGCTAGCATTAGGGTCAGGTGGGGTAGCAAGATTGTTCGATGGAGAAGAGGTTGTAAAGGGTCAATTTGCCTACCTATTTCTAAGGAAGTAGGGAGTTGATCTGTGATGAAACATGTGGACTTCATCCATATATGGTTCCTCCTCATCTACTGGGCCATTTCTACTGAATCAAAAAGTTGAGCCAAAGTTTGTTCGTTACTTACCTCTTGCACTCTTCACTCCTAACGGGGGTAGGCTCGACATCGGGCTCATTGCAGTCACCCCACAAAAATGGTGCTTGGTTGACCATGAGACATGAGGAATCATATGGCTCAGATGGGACGATGTCCCTACAGCCGACACTGTCAACTGCATTTTTTACTTCTACTTGGAAGATTTCAGCAGCTGTTTGAAATTCAGGGCAATCCAACTCAGAGTGCCTGTTAGTTTTGTGAATCCCGCACCATTCAGACAAGGCTACGTTGGTGAGGTATACTCCACTGGTTGTCTTTTCATTGTTGGTCAGTTGGTCAAAAGGAGTAGGGACACCTCCGTTATTGGGCCTTGTATTCCACGTACGATTCTGCCTCTAAGAAGGTCTTCTTTCAGCACTTTGATTAATATTTTTCCTCTATCATAATTTTGCCCAGAGGAGGTGATTACTTCTCTATTTTCCCTACTGTCCCTATTGTCTCGGTTATCTTGATTAAGATTGGCTTTAAGGTTATGCTAGGATTCCTATAACTAATTATTCTAATTTTTTAAGTGCATCATCTCTGTGGACATTTTCTTTATCATCTCAGTTAGCTCTTCTAATTTATCTTTCTCAGTAGTGATGCTCGGCTGCAGGACCAGATTTTGGAGAAATACAGGCAGAGCCATCAGCTGATTCTGACATTTCAAAGGAAATTCTATCCCCGGTAGGTACAATGGTGCCTGGGGCTACTAAGAATACATTTGCTATTGTTGGGTAGCCTAAGGATAACGTTGTTGTTGTTGAGGCTACAAATTGTAAAGCACAGGAGGTGCATAATTTATCGGCTGTCCCAAGTGTGGAACAATGGGAAACTAAGGTATCTAGTTCATAAGAGGGGTTTGATGAGCGAATGCTTGGTTAAGACCTTGAATCTGCATCGGGTGAGCTACTGGTCCCAAAGAAGGTAGCGTGCCAGAAATATTCTACCCTAGATATGCACTAGCAACAATAGCCTCTGTATAGGTAGTCACTAATGAGGCAGGTGGCAGATGTATCCTTTTCACCAGGGCCGATGTGAGGTTGTCTAATGCTGCATAATAGATCGAGAGCGTTGCAACATCATTATGGAGGTACGGGTCTTGAAGCCTCAGGAAGGCACAATGAAAACAGTTATTAAAAGATCCAATAGGTTCGTTGACTTCCCTCCTAATGGACATAAACTACCTATATAACTCCAAGGGGTTGATCAGGATCTTATATTTTTGCAGGAAATCATTCTTCATTAGGTTCCATGAGGTGACAAATCCCCTCGGTAGACTGTCGTACCAATAGAAGGCTTCTTCACCCAACGAATGTGGAAAAAGGCAGCATCCAACATTGTCATGATCAACCTGCATTTTGGTAATTTTTGTTTCAAATATTTTGATATGTTCTTCAACTATTATTTTTCAGTCATGAGGATTGAACTTCAAACAAAATCCTTTTGGATTCTTGGACATATCATGGTAAGCGGCAAAGTGTATCGACGAAGGGTTCTGTGCCAACCAAGCCATGCCGGGAAGCGGGGGTGATACCCGTTGTTAAGGGACAACAATCTAGGATTACACATGCAATAGAACAGTAGTCTGGTAGTGCACCTAAGTTGTGGCTATTTGGACTATACTTTTGGCTGGAAGGGCTAGGAGAAAAGCAATTCCTCGGTTGCCGGAGATGGGAGATGAAAATGCAGTTTCGAGTGGTCAGGTGGAAGATGAATGTAAGCCGAATGAGGGAGAAGGTGGAAGGGAAGTGGGTAGAATGGAGGAAGAAGAAGAAGTAGCGCTACTTCCCTTAATTAATTTTCCCTTGTAGGAGGCTGCAACTCTTGGAATTCTCCCTTATTTGGTGTTAACCGAAAAACTCTTTGGAATCTTTCAGGGAAGAACAATCCAATTCGATCCAACTTTACAAAGCCCTCCCTCAAGCACTGGTTCTATTGATGTGTGTTTTACACACTTTCTTAACATAGGCAGTACACAGGCGCACTACCTAGATCTTGAAAGGAAATCTCCAATGACAAGTTGCTGAAAATCTTGCCAAGGTCTTTTGGGTGTCAAGTCATGACTTCCATGGAACTCCTCAGTTGATTTTGCTGGTAATCATGGGGTAGACATACATAGTTGGATGCGAGGTAGATCTTTAATTTTAAAGTTTCTGAGATGGAGGTCAAGTTTCACTTTACTGTAGGTTCGGACAGTGATCCAAAATTTTGATGGTTCTTCAAGTTTAGCTTTATAATGTGCAATGAACCTTGCCACAAGCTATTCCTAAAAAAAGGAAAAGAGCAGGGGAGATGAAAGGTTCTTAGACCTGCAACTAACTATGAACAGTAATCATGGAGTTCGTGTAATGGACAACTTCCTCAAAATAATATTTCACTTAAACAAAAATCTCACAATCTCATGAAATTTATGCTATCTTCTAAGGTATGCATATATTTCACTTTCCATTCACCATATACATGCATGAACAAAGATAAAATTGTGGTGCAGCTTTGACTCTAAGCCCACACTAACTTTACACAACTATCTACTAGCAGCAAACAACAAAAAGTATGGACTACGAGGGCATCTACACATCACGAATTTTCACAACAACAAAATAAAATTTCTAAAATCTATCAGAGCAAGAATACAGCTAACTAGAACAACATAAATCTAAGTAAAACATCTAACAATGGAGGTTGAACCATGAAACATGTGAAGAAATCAAAAAATGCACCAAGTCAATGTATTTTCATTAAAAATTTCAGCAGCATTCCTTTGCAACAACTCAACTCTCTTTGCAAATGAGAGGAGATCCCTATTTATAGTGCCCAAAATGTTAAATAAATGGCCAAGATTAGTTCTCATTGTGTTGCCAAGATTCATTACAAAATAGGGTTTCGCCAACCCCCAATATATTAGAATTTAAAATTACAATTTGTCCCTTTTCCTATTTTGTCTTCTAGTGACGACACTGTAGCATTTTTGTCTTTTGTTGATTGCTCTTTTACTGTACCTAATCTTTTAGGGGATCTTCATTGATAACAGGGCTGTCCTCTTG
Source organism: Sequoia sempervirens (assembly GCA_007258455.2). NCBI lineage: Eukaryota > Viridiplantae > Streptophyta > Pinopsida > Cupressales > Cupressaceae > Sequoia > Sequoia sempervirens. Next base: position 425,104,081 of record VDFB02281492.1, on the reverse strand, counting down.
CTTCCTTGAAGCTGTATATTCCATGAATTTTAGATTGACTGGTTGGAGCTTGTCTACCTCAATGATCTTGAATCGCAGCATCTAGTAGTTCCATTCTTTGACATTATCTTCTAGCTTCTTCTAGTCCTCATCATATTTTATGCCCTGATCTCTAAATAGCTCTGATTGGTTGAAGGCTTGGGTGGTAAAACTCATGAATTCCAGTGTTATTTCACCAGACATCCCATCCTCCATCCTCTTCTAAAAGTAAGGTTTTATTTTTTCGAGATCCATCTGCACTGTGGGCATGTCATACTCCATCATCATCTTGAGATAACGAGTGCATTCTTTCCTAATTTGCTTGATCCATTCAATTTTTGGACTGACCTTACTCATTATTTGTTCCAACCTTTCTTTTTTGTTATCGAAATCCCACCTCCACACATCTATTAGCCAGTGATCTTCCCTTTTGAATGCAAGCTCCTTTTCCCATATTGCATTTGGTAACTAGAGGATGGCCTGGATGTTTAGAAAAGTGGAATCATATGCTGTTAGGAAGTCGATGCAGAGCTTCCTCATGCTCTTGAGAGACTGTTGTAGGTCCAAGAACTTGTTGGCTATTCAAACAGCCCTACTAATAGCCATATTCCCGACGTACAAGACCTATCGAAACAAGCTCTCTATGGTCTTTTCAAAGTTCTTTCTTCTTTCCAACTTGTCAATTTTTTCTTTGGACAGTAGTTGGGGTGGAGCCACAGATGTGGTAGGTAGGTCATCTACCAAGGACCACTATTGTACGTAATCTTTTAGGGCAGCTACCTGTGCCTTGAGTTCATCCTTTGAGATCTTGTGTTGTTTTATCAAGTGCACCACTGTAGCCACCGAATCTTCAAGGTGAACTACCTTCTGTTCTTTGGTAGCAGTGCCTAAATCAATGGTGGAGATGTTGTAGCTTACATGATCCTGGCCTACCATAGGCATTGCTATTTGCACAGATCGAGACCCACAAGCGTCCATCATTACCTTGGATCTAATCTTAGGCTTCTTCTCCTTTCTAGTTGTGATTTGTGATCGGGCTATGATAGCCTCTAGCCTTGCCCTTGGGTCCTTCAGTGTGGGGCTTTTCTTTTCAAGCTATCTTTCCAGCCATTCAAGCATAGCAGCCCTTTCTTTAGATGATTCATGATCACGCTCACCCTCCTTGGTCAAGACCTCTATTTTCTCATCTCTTGGGGTCCTTTCTTCTACTTTAGCAACATCTCCCTTTTCTTCATTAGAGTCCTGGACAAACACAAGGCGCTTGATGGGAGGCTTGGTAGGTAATTGCTATCGAGGACTTTCTTCTTTCTCTATTTCATCCCATTTATTTTCTTTAGTTTTCTCAACCTCATGCACACGCTCCTTGGGCTGCTCACTTTCGAGGTCTTTGACAGCTTGAGTCTCACCCTTAGGCATGTCTTCTCCTACCTCACCTTCTTGTTGTTGTCCCTCTTCTCTAAGAGGCGAACTTTCTACCTCGTCTTCCATACCCTTCAGCTGTCAGTCCATCTCTTCTTACAAACCATCATCGAAGGTTTGCACAATGACCCTACCACCGACATCCTCTTCATCCCCACTCTCGGAAGAGCCTGTCCCTTACTCTTTGTAGGCCACCCTATCAGTTGTTCAATGTTCATACTTTGGGTGTTCATGGTATTCATCAGCCTCTTCTTCAAACGGCTTTAAGGCCTTGTACTCTCGCCTCTCCCATTCCTCGGAAATCAACATGGTGGCCTCCATTTCCAGTGGTCCTACCGAAGTCTACGAAAGTTTAGCGGTAGTGAGGACCTGTGCTAGGGTTGCTTGAAGAGTGGGGTTCATAAGGATTTGGGAGAGCTTGGAAGGGAGATTCTGCATATCTTTGGAGAAGGCCTTAGGTAAGGCAGAAGTGAGTATCAGTGCCACTACTATCGCTAATTGGAGTGATGTGGTAGGTGACATTGCAGCGGATGAAGGAGGAGTAGCCACGATGGATGAAGAGTCAATTACTATTACAGGCTCGATTGGAGGTGAAGGGGAAAGATGCATAGAGATGTCCACTGCCGGCAGGGATGTGGCAAATACGGCTAGAGAGGTAGATGATGGGGCAGTCGAAACAAGGAGAGTCGAAATAGGTTTTACTTGATCCATACCTTTTTCCTCTTCCTCTTGGATTACAAGCTACTCAGTGATGCCTCCTGTTTGCTTGAGTCTTTTAGAAGGTGAGCCCCCTAGATCTTTCCTTGCATACACTTTCAGGTCTGGAGACTGATCCATTTCCATTTCTTTACTCTTCTTAGACCTAGTCATTGGAGGAGACTTGGAATTCTCGCCCGTTGAAGTAGTGACAACAACCTCCTCTATGGCACTTGGCTCACTTTTGAGCCCCTCATATTTCAAGATCACCCCTTATTGTTTTAGTCGGGTTACCTATCCATCAACCCACTCCTTGGTATGGGCCAAGATTGGCTTAGTTATAATATCGATGTCATCAACCTCTTGTTCATCTCAGTCTATTGTTGGTATCGGCAAGTTGGCGACCGCGGGTTATCTGGGGTCCATCATGGTGCTTTCATCCTCTTCGACTTGATCTAGTATGGGAAATGGCTACACCTTTCTTATGAAATACGCAGTCATCTATATATAGTGCCTTGCACACACTTCCTTGTCATCCTAGCAATCTCCCCAAAATTCCTCAATGTGGTGCAAATAAGCTAATCCCGGCCCTAGTGCTTTTCATATATGTCCATATGGGTCCATCTACGAGCAAGCTGTGTGTAGATGGAAATTGTAATCTTTCAATTCTTTCTCAGAATGCCCAACGGATTGTGAAGTTTGTAGTTTTTACATTCCTCGGCCAAAAGTTAAGGGATAGGAGACCCCTGCAAGTGTTTCCTACTGAAGACTAACTGTATGTGCTGGAGCTATGGGGAAATCTCCAATAGGATGATCTAGTCATTGGAGTATTGAGATATCTTACTTGGCCTTTCTCTGAAGCCCTAGGCATGAATGTACATGAACTTTGGGTACAAAATGAAAAGGAAGGCATATTGTTTCAGGAACACTCGAGCACTGTGAGAGACCCATCTCTCGAAATCTCCTACAATCATCCTGATGATATGGCCAATGAAGGCGTCCTTTAGTGAGAGACCCGTCTCTCGAAATATCCTGCAAGCATCTTGATGATATGGCCAATGAAGCCGTCCTTTACCCAGCAATACTCCTTCAAATTTCAGTACTAGAGCTGGGGGTACCTTTCACAAACCTTCAATTTTTGACCCCACTCTTCATCGGGTGGCACAAACAACCCGGTGTATTGCCTTTGGTATGCCAAGGAATAGACTAGGTAGGAAGTCATGTAGAACTTGGAGCTCTTCTTCACATTGACGAACTGCTCATGGAAGCAGTAGCTTATTATACCTCCCGAGTAGAACAAGGACTTTGTGGTGACATCCTCATTCCCGTGGAGGATCTATTTAATGAAGTATACCATCCACTCTTGAAAGAAGGCAGTGGTAGGGAGACCCATCACCTTGATTATCATAGTAACTAAGTCATGGTAATCATCATGGAAATCACTGCGAAAGAGTTCTTGAGGAAACTTCGCAGTGTTGCCTCATTTCTCTTTTAGCCTGTGCTTATTTTTCAACTTCTTGCAGCCCGCTGGGTTGTCATCCCATTATACTTTGGATTCCTCTATGGTAGACATCTCCATCTTGATGAAGGTGGGAATGTGGAATGTCCTTGTGATTCCCTAAGTTGACATGTAAACAAGAATGTTACCATCTCTATCAACAATTGTTCTTGTCTCAGTTTGATATGCCTGTTGACAAGCCATGACCAGCTCAAGAGCAATGAGGGATGGAGGGAAGCCTCCAGCCTTAGCAATTCTACTTTGCCTTATCATCCTGGCATTCTTAGTTGTCAGGTTGACTTTGACCCTTTGCTTGAATTCATCAATATCGATGTGGCCGATATTGGTGTTGGAAATTTCTTTCCAGTCTATGACAACCTTCAAGTGCAAGGCTCACCCTAGAACTGGTACTTCATTTGGTCTTTTTCCTCTTTTCCACGAGGAGTCTTGCCTAACTTCTTTTCTTTGTCCTTTTCCACAGCTACCCCTGATGGTCCTGCACATGATTCCATATATCCTACAAGCAAAGGAATAGTTATTGCAACTTCACCATGAAATCTTTGATGTTAGTTAAAATCATATAGATGAAACAAAATTTAAACAATTTATCGTTCATAAAATCATACTTTTACTTCCATAAGTAATTGGTCTTTCAGATGAGGGATTTCGGGAAATCTGGGTTCGGAGAACTGGACTTCCCTGGTAGGTATGTTGTTTCGAAAGGGAAAACAGGGTAATGTAATGCAGAAGATTTCTCCCGATCAAATTTTGATGGTTTGAAGGGCTCGTACCAAAGAGGGTTGAATTTGATCACTTGGGTCGAGATCAGATTTAAAATTTGAGGTTATTTGGATCGATTTGGGAGCATTCGAAGCTATGAGGCTGGAAAGTCATCTCGGGTTAACCATTTAGAATGGAAAATCAAAAATAGAATTTCAGGGATAAAACTTTGGGGTCTGAGACCCAAGGGGTCCAAGGGTGGCTGATTTATTTTGCAATTTTAATTGCTCGGGCCTGAGGAACCAGGAGGTCGTCAGGCTTTCGTCATTTAGGACGGTGATCATCGAATGAAACTCTGGCATGGGCAGTCCTGCAGAATGGACGTAACACTTAGGCTAGATGTCAAATTTTCATATTAAGTTCCAATGGAGAGTAGGAAGGTGGAGCCTAGAGCTCAGAAGGTCAGGTGCGATTCTCCCTTTTGGACCGGCAGGAACGAGATAGAGTCCCGGGTGGCGGAGCCCAGAAAGGGTGAGGATATTGAAGTTGGAATTTGGAATGCTCTTAACAAAAGGTAGGTCGAGACCCAGGAGGCATGCGGATTCCAATGGATGGTCATTTGAAGCGGTGAAGCACCTGCGGAAGTCCACAGATGGAATCCCCAGAATCGGGACTCTACGAGGTGTCAGAATGTGGGTATGCGCACAAAACTAGATGGAAAAAGGAGGCTTAGGCTCCGAATCTCAGGTAGATGGGTCGACTTCTCCATTCAAGAATGGCGAAAAACCCTGTGGAGTTCTAGACATAGAAGTCCACAGATCGAGAGTCGGGTTTCCAACGAGTAGCCTAGATTTTGCCAATGCCAGACGGCGAATTGCAACATGGGCTCTGAGGCTTGAGCAGATGTGGTTCATCCTTCAAGGGGCATGGGCCTGGGAGGTCAGAATGGAGGTTAATTTTTAGAGTTTAAGTTTTCAAGTCCGGTAGTGAATAGACAACAAAGTCTTGAGGAGCCAGGCCTGGGAGGGGTTTTAGCTATTTTGAAAAGGGTGTTTAATTTAACAAGTCTCAATGGCGGTGGAAGGGTTTGTGCCCGGAGGGATCAAATTCTCTGTATGAAGAATGACCACGCTAAACAAAGGTTCTGGATCAACCTTTATGGTGCTTTGGCAGTTTTAAACAGATTCTAATACATGGGTTTTGTGCGTTTCGTCGTGTTTTATGAATTAAAAGTGTGTTTAACCCATGTTTTTCATCTTTTTAGGCATTTAAAAGAAAAATAATTTCTCAGGACTTTGCAAATGGAAAACCTACCTTGGGAATCCGATGAGAGGAGGCACAAAATCCACTAAGGATCAGTAAGTGATGGTCACGGGTGCGAGGATGACAGTCGACGGATGCACTAGACTCCTATGGCAAGCTCTCTAATCACTCTGGAAAACCTAACAAATGAAAATGATAGGTTGGGGTCCAATATTTTTACCGCCCTTACATTAATGGCCTCATTAAATGTAATTATGGCAAAGCATATTGGTTGGTGAATTCAAATTCAAGGATGGTGGTGGGAGTCCCATGGCCTAGAGGCAGGCAAGACGCGAGGCAGAGACCATCCAAATTTTTTTATTTTTTTTTTGTGTACCAACAGTCAAGGGGGCTCGATGGCTAGAGGGTGGAGTTTCGGTGAAGATTTTCCATTCGAAATGGAGGAGTTCGCAAGGAGTTACAAAGATGGAAGTCCGGAGGGTCAGGCCTGAATGACACAAAAGCAGCCAAGAAATTTGTAAGCTTCACCAGACGACGAAGAGGAAGCCGGGTCCTAGGTCCTGGGAAGGTGAAAGCCTTCCTCCGTCTGGAACAAAAAAGTCAAAGGGGAAACCCGACCAGGGAAACCTGATAGGCTCCAAGGCTACTAGCAGAGGCAAACTACCAAGGAGACTCCACAAAGCACTAGGACTTAACAAAATTAAAGAGGAAAAACATTATCAACTTAAGATGAGACTTCATAGGTATGTTGACCACCCAAGACACACAAAATGTGGCATGCAAAATGAGAAGATGACAAAAATGACCCAACAAGGCGAAAGAAAAAGAGGGTCCCCGTTCTAAATGAGGCATGTGTACTGAGGGCACAACAACAGTCTCTCCATCTCTATTGGAGTCTAGGATTACTATCCTACAGTCTCAGCTCAATGGACTCATCTCCTCATGCTCTAGTAAGCTTCTTGTAGCCTCGTGAAAGGTTTGAGTGACTCTAGATCCTCCTCCACAATCAGTGGGGGCACATAATTAGGGTCCATCTCCTCCTCATTGATGGATGTAGGTAATATCTCTACAACAACGTGATGATAGAACTCTCACTAGTCTCTTGTTTCTCCTGCAAGGTAGAAACAATACACAATTAGTAAACATCATCATGATATATCACCCTCCTCACTCATGTCGATCCTCAACTGCTACCTCATCACCCTCACTCAAGGGTTTCTCTTCCTCCCCATCCCCCTTCTCATCCTCCTCCTCATCCTCCTCCTCCTCTCCTTCATCCTAGCCCTCATAGTTAGGATCAACATCTAAATCATACTCATCATCTATAACATCAATAAATATATCTGTAGCCCTATATTATACATCATTGGCTCTATCCTCTGCCTCATCTCTCTTATCTAGTGTTGTTCCTACGTCACCTAAGGGGACATCCATAAGAAATGCAGGAGTTTCATCATGTAGTTGACCACCACTCCTCATGCTCATCTGTGCTACCGATGTCATCAACGTTGGAAACTGGTAGCTAATCATGATCTAAATCATCAGAGTCACTCTAGACAACATGGTGTATAGTGAGTCATACAGTATCACTTGGCCTTTGAGCACTCCACATTAATCTCCTAGTGAAGGGGAATTCCCTTGGTGGTTTCTACACCTGCCCAAACTGTCACATGACTTGACCATAATAGAAAGGACATACTACATAGTCATGTTGACTAGCCAAAAATATGTTGGTGTGAATAATTGTCTTGTACCTAGCTTATTCATTCACTAGGTAAATTAGGGGACATATTCACATGGTTAAGTTTACTTAGGATAAAAGATTCCTTCTAGAAGTCTTAGTTGGCTTATCTAGAACTTATCTTATCTAGCTAGGATACATCATTTCCTAGGTGATTAGGTTGTTGGTTGTCTCATGTCATAGGATCATGACATTTGTCAACATCATGTTCATTCCTATCTCTCAACCTTGCCCATATAAGCAAGGCATCTCATGTACATTTGTATTCAAGCTTATAGCAAGCAATCAATCAATCTTGCATTGTGAAGCAAGCTTTCTTGCCATTCTCTCTCTTATGGAAGTGGTTTTGGTCACAACTGATCTTGGGGGTGTTGAGGAGTCACCATCAACTCCTACAAAATATATCCACCTATATCCTCCTCAACTACTCTATGGGATCTAGCCATTGTAGTGTAAGTAGATAAGGTCTCCAAAGGATCTCATCCTCGTTCAGTTTGTAAAATCTCACCCTCCAAAAAATCAAGTCTACATACTACCACAAGCATTGTAGAGGATAGGTGAAGGCTCATGGATACCCTATGGCTATATCACATGGGAAACCGATAGGCTTGGTGCATTTAATATGCTCAAGGCACCACACTTATTCCGCTGGCTTTATACCGGTCATTTGCATCGGTGTCAATTACATTGGCATAGTTGGCGGTCACATCACACAGTCAACTATTGGCCTCCCAAGCATTCACCGTACCCGTTTGTGGCCGATCAAATCACAACGGTGATCCCGACACTTTCCATCGGTTTGGTCGCTCTATATTTCCTTTGGATCAGCATACTGCACCAGCATATATGAACAACATCACATCAGGGGTTTGATTTCCGTTGGCATTGGTCAAATCTTGTGGCCAAATCGACGTCATCACCGGCTGAGGCATACATTTCACTCATAGTTGTTTGGGCTATCTTTATTTGCATCGGTTGTTGCTCACTGTACATTCTGTCAGCCGCGTCCATTCGGTGGTCAAATCTTTGGTGAAGCCTTCATTGTCAGATCGGTGGTCTCTACATTCTCATTGGAACGGGCTTTATTCCCTCATTGTCCGCAGGAATCTGTTGTCTTTCCATCGGGCGACGGGTACTCTTTTATTTCGCAGGTCTTAAAGTTTATATATTAAAATCTATGTAAAGTCTAAAAGGCTGACAAAGTTTCAAAGACTTTCATTTTATATTTCAAACTTTCTAAGACCTTTTTTGAAATGTCCGCCAGCCTTTTGCTCCAAAATAGCCTTTAGGAGCCGAAATTTTTTGCTCCTCATTAACCTTAAGGTGTTGGTGCTTGCCCCTAGTGCCTTAAAATAGCCATTTTTTTCATTTTTTCATAACTTTTGCATACGGAGGCAAAAATTTTCAAACGAAATATCAACGAGAAGCTGGAAGTCTGAATTTTTCAGTGGTGTAGATATTTTGTAGAGATTTTGCTATTTTGTGCCTCTTTTTCCAGGTTGAAGCCCGATCATCATTTTTTGCTTCCGAACTTGTATCTTGGTGCTCTGATCTCCGATTTTCTCCAAATTTGTGGCATCAGAAAGGTATTCAGGAGTACTTCAGATCTACTCATGCACTTTTTTGCAGATTTGTTTCCAGATTTTCATATTTTTAGTATGTAGCTGATTTGATAGTTTGGGATATATTCTTGTAAATTTGCAAAAAAGTGCAAATCTTGTTGGGACAAAGGGGTTGATTTCTTGTATTGTGAGGGAAATTTGTTGTTCTCCTGTAATATCTCATTGTATCATGGATTTGACAAAAGTTGTACTTCTAACTCCATATAACTATCATGAGTGGAAATCTCAAATGGAGTTGTTATTGTTAAAATCAAAGTTACATTGAATCACATTTGGTCAAGATCCAGAACCTGCAGGAGCAAAAGAGAAAACAAAATGGCTTGATAGAAGGGATGAAGCTCTTGGAACTTTGAAGTTGTCCATTTCTCCAGATCTTAGATATCATGTTGCATCTTGCACTCATCCTAATGAAGCTTGGAATACTTTAGAGAGTCTCTTTGGTAAGCCAGATAAGATGAGGAAATTTAAGTTGGAGAATGAACTTATGGGTCTTAATCCTTCAGATTTTGACAATGTCTAAGACTTTTTCTCTAACCTCAATACTCTTAGATTGCAGTTATCTAATTGTGGGGTAACTAAAGAGGATGAACAGTTGATACTTTCTATTCTTGCTAAGCTTGGTCCTGATTATTCAGTGTTTGTTTCTACTTTCTATGCTACAATGGATGCTCTTGGCACTGCATACAAAATGCCTTCTCTTGATGAATTTGAAGCTCAAATCACAAGGGAACAAGAAAAGTTGGTACACATGGGCACATTGAAGTCTTCCAGATCTCATGCTCTTGTTGCAAAGGAGACAAAGGATTCAAGTGGCATAGGTAAGAAGCAGAACAAGGCACCCAAGTCTAATGAGCAAGGTAAATATTCTCCTTCACATGGCACTCCTGAGTCCACATCCTCTTCTAAAGAGGAATCATCTAAAAAGAAGTCAAAATGTGCATATTGTAAAAGATTAGGACATGATGAGCATAGATGTTATAATAAGAAGAATGATGAACTGACACACCTTCTTCAAAAGAATAACATTAAGTTGCCCTCATCAGTGTCTGCTACTTCTTCTTCTGCATCTCAATCGGCAGCTCCATCATCTTCATCTAAGTCACAGGACACAGGATCTACTTCTGGGCTACACAAGATGAAATGACAAGCACTCTTGGCCTCTACAAGTCTTGCATCTCATCATATGGCATCTTCTATGGACATGTTCTCTTCTTTTGAGCCTTGTAATTCACCTCATATATTGATGGGTAACAATACATATATGAAGGTAAGTGGGAAGGGTTCTATTGATATGGGGGAAGGGAGCTTCAATGATGTACTTTGTGTTCCTTCCTTGTCCACTAATCTCCTTTCTATTTATCAAATTACTCATGGGGGTCAAGGTAAAACAGTTGAGTTCACTCCAGATAGGGTGTACATAAGGGACTTGGAGACTAGGGATATTGTTGCTATTGGGATGGTTGATCATGCATCTCGTGTATATTCCTTTTCTCATTTTGCTTCAGAAGATAATAATGTTCCTTTGACTGCATCACACACTTCATTGAGTGTGAACCATGATAGTGAAGAGAAGTTTGGTCATCTACACCTTGGTATTCTAGAAACTAGTGTTGAGATTCCTACTCCTCCACCTCCTGCTTCTTCAGTCATTGATGTTTCTATTCAGCAGGATGATCATAGTTTTTCAGATCTTGCTTTGTGGGATGATTATTTGACAGGGATTTCTAGCTTGTTCATGGAGTCTCATACTGCAGATTTGGAGGACACACTTGAGGGGATTTCTCTCCTCTTTGATGACAGTTTTAGTACAACTGTTATCCCATCTTCTTTGTCTTTGGAGATTGACATTCATGAGTCTCCTCCTTCACTTGATTTGTCATATTTCTTGGTTCAGTTTGACCATGATTTTGTTGTGGCTCATTCAAGCTTGGCAGATCTTTATCAATTTTCAGAGGCATACATGTTGAGCATTCCTCCTTCCTCCTTTCAGTTGGACATGGAGTGGCTTCTTCATCAGCTTATGGATTTGTTTCTTCCTAAGGGAAGATGTGTTGCTTGCAGACATTGGGTCATCTTTTATTTTCAGGCATCTTCATCAGCATTGGAGCTTCTTCATCATGGGGGGGATATCTTATCTCTCTACTTCCTTCTTATGGGGGGGTATTTGATTGTATATACATGATGCATGTTGTACTTGGGGGGTATCATTGAGTCCTCCATACATCATGTTTGTTTGTTTTGTTTTCTCTCTTTTGGAGAGGAGTTTTGTCCCACTGGGTTTTCTCCTTTTCTCCGCTTGTGAGAGATTGCATCATTTGCATTGTAAATGGGTACCTAACTTAGCCTAGTAGCTGGGACCCATAGTCATAGTCTTTGCACAGTGTGCATAATAATCTTCTCCCTAAGTTGCACTTAAGGGGGGTGTTGGTGTGAATAATTGTCTTGTACCTAGCTTATTCATTCACTAGGTAAATTAGGGGACATATTCACACGGTTAAGTTTACTTAGGATAAAAGATTCCTTCTAGAAGTCTTAGTTGGCTTATCTAGAACTTATCTTATCTAGCTAGGATACATCATTTCCTAGGTGATTAGGTTGTTGGTTGTCTCATGTCATAGGATCATGACATTTGTCAACATCATGTTCATTCCTATCTCTCAACCTTGCCCATATAAGCAAGGCATCTCATGTACATTTGTATTCAAGCTTATAGCAAGCAATCAATCAATCTTGCATTGTGAAGCAAGCTTTCTTGCCATTCTCTCTCTTGTGGAAGTGGTTTTGGTCACAACTGATCTTGGGGGTGTTGAGGAGTCACCATCAACTCCTACAAAATATATCCACCTATATCCTCCTCAACTACTCTATGGGATCTAGCCATTGTAGTGTAAGTAGATAAGGTCTCCAAAGGATCTCATCCTCGTTCAATTTGTAAAATCTCACCCTCCAAAAAATCAAGTCTACATACTACCACGAGCATTGTAGAGGATAGGTGAAGGCTCATGGATACCCTATGGCTATATCACATGGGAAACCGATAGGCTTGGTGCATTTAATATGCTCAAGGCACCACACTTGCAAAAGCATGCAGTGCACCATATTATCTATAACCCAAAAAAAGATCAAACCAGATCATAATAAAGATGTGCGAGGATATAATGTCCCCAAGTGTAGACCGTCTTATGCTCTGTCATCTAACGAATCAAATACACTAATCCTCCATCAAGATGTCTCACTCCTCCATTTTGATTGAGTACCAGTGCCAGTGTGTGCATCATAATCCATCTCACTATGTGTGCTTCCTAATATAGTAACATTTGTAGCTCAATTTGTGCTCTCATGCACTCATATGAACATGTCCATCAAGGCGATACTAAATGTCCACCTTCTTCTCATGAAATAATTGATCTCCTTGGAAATATTATCATTCTCCCTAAATAGGAACTTAGAGAATCCGCTGTACATCCTCTAAGGTAATGTTCATCTCCCTGGTTGGGAGGAGAAATGTACATGTGTTAGCATTCCAATGCTCACATAGGGCCATCAACATGGCATTGTGGTATCTCATAGGTGGCATCAGGTATGCCCAATAGATGCCTACTACTTAAACATGCTATGTCTCCTCTACTAACAGTATTGGAGCTAGGTCTCTAATAAAACATATCTATCTCCTCCCTAGTCGATGTCATGACCAGGCGGGTATGTATCAAAATCACAACAATATGCTCCAAAAATTCATCCAATATCTTTAATTTTTACATTATTCATCATGCAAATGTACTAAAGTCCATCTAGTGTGATTTTATAAAGGCCCTAGATACTTTAAACCCTTTTGGGACACTTCGCAAAGAAATGGGACACTTCATGAAGAAATGACACAGTTTGCAAAGAAACAAGACACTTTGTAAACAAAATGGACACTCTGCGAATAAATGAGATACTTTGGGAGAAAGGAGGAAACTTTGCATTAAAAATCATTAAATCACTAAATGCATTCAAAATCATTAAATGCATTGAAATTGAAAAATCATTAAATCATTAAATCATTGAGGATACTTTGGGATACTTTGGGAGAAAAGAGGAAACTTTGCATTAAAAATCATTAAATCATTAAATGCATTAAAATTGAAAAATCATTAAACCTATAAATGCATTAAAAATAATTAAATCATTGAAAAATTACTAAGAAAAAGTTGCAAAATTGACTCACCTCGTGATATAGCTCACTGCATGCCACCTGCTCTCGAAGCTAATCTAGTTGTGAAGGCGTATAACCACGTCTAATCAAAATCTTCTTGTCTCACTTGTCATTCTCAAGCTACAAAAAGGTAAAATGCAATAGTAAGTGACAATTTACTCTCCTTTACCTCTTTTAACCTATTTTCATCACTTTTACTCATGCATTAAAATAGGGTTATTTTCTCTTAAGAGTTAGTAAACCACCTTTTCTTCAAAACAACATAACGAGAGCTAGGGAAATCTATTTTTGACACTGTTTGATGTGTTGGAATCATGATTTCACACTTGAAATCATCAATTTTCTATCGTTACATGGCATGGTACTTGAAAATTCCCTACAATATGATTGTTCATTCTTCGATGTGGCTAGATTGCTACCTTGATTCCACCTCTGTAAAGAAAGAGAAATCAAGGGTGGAATACATCTACCCTTGAATTTTATCTCTAGAAGTTAGATAAAAGGATTTCTGGACAACTAAAAAAATTGTTTTGCAGGATATGGTTCCTAATGTTGTGGTTGTGTAGATAACTACATTGGGGAATTTACTCTCCCATTTTTTGAATGAGAATCCTTTTGTGCAATAAAATGTACTGATTAGAGTCCTTTAGCTTAAATATGCACATAGATTCATATTGGCACTAAAGTCAGGGCTAAATGTGGCATATAAAATTAGAAACTCTTGGAAAAATAGATAATTTCACGCTTAATTTTGACCTCCTTTTGAGTATCCTTCCATAAATCATTCTTCAAAATAGCATTTATAGGCCCCTAAGACCCATTATATTTCATCTAGAGGCCCATTTCACTTAAAAATTATTCAAATACCAACAAACAACACTTAATTCATTCATATCCTTAAAAACCACCTCCAAAAACCATTAGTGGGACCCATTCACCAAGTGTGGGAAATGAGTCCCTTTTGGGACAAATTTCAATTTCGAGGGAATTTCACTGACTTAATTTAATTTTTCAGTGGATGTCAGCCTCTTAGATCTAAATAACGGGAAATTTAGGTATTGATGCCTATAAATACAAATTTAGGTCATTTTTCACATCTCCTATTGATTTTTACAAAGAAAATTCAAAATTCAAGTGTTGATAATCTTCCACGAGAAGTTTCATCAACATTTCACAGCAAAGTTGAAGCTTTTGGACAACAAGATAGGGTTTTTGTAAGTCTTCAATCTCACTTCTCATTCAGGATCCAACATTGCAAAGAGTTGATCATGGATTCCTATGGATAATCATGGAGAAATCTAGGTTGAAGAGATGCAACTACCATCAAATCACACCTAGAGACTTGTTTTCAAATTGATTCCATCTTCCATTTTCTCTCTATCTTTAGATTTAAGGTTTGCATAAAATTTTCATGTCATTTACATTCATTTGAGATGTAGGGATTCTTGGATTGAATTATTGCATCATTCATATCACATTTTCTCATCTTATTCTAGCACATTAGAATATGGTTTCATCTTACTTCAAATTTTCCTAGTCTTAGACACACTCAAGGCTAGGGTTTTATGTATATTTTTGTCCATTCAAGGTTTAATTACCAAATTAGGGGTTTGACCAAGGAAAACCCCACATTAGAAAATAATTTTAAAGCTATTTTGTAGGTACCTTAAGAGATTAGATTCAGGTTTCTATTAAGAAGTGTTATGTAGGTGACAAAGTGCAGGTCTAATTTGCAAAAAAAATGGGAAAAGGAATAATTCACCATGGATGGAAAATGAGTCCCACTGGAGGTGCCTGTTAGAGCTGAACGCAGATTCTAACTATACCCTTTTAGCAAAAACAAGATTTTGGACAAAAATCTTGATCTGGGACTAATTCACCCAAGGTGCCAAATGAGTCCTTGTCAGTCAAAAAGTTAACCTTTCTATTTTTTAGAGTATTTTCGAGTCTCCATCAAGATTATAAGGGCACAAATTTTGTGTTAAAACTTTCAGTTTGGTTCTATTTGCATTTTTTTCATCTTATTATGTCTTTTGCAAATGTCATTGTGTTTTCAAACACTACATATTTCTTAGGTTTTGTATAAATAACCAATCCATTTAATCAGTTTGTTGCATTTAGATAATTGCATTTAGGAATATTTACGTTGTACTCACATTAGTTTAAGTGAACCACCTAGATTTTTGTGTGGGATCTATCTCTTTCCATTATGCGAAAAAAACCTAATTGAGTAAAAGAGTCAGCATTTCACACCCTAAAATATATGGTTCACTTATACTTCCTATTTTGGGACTATGCTTCTTTCACCTTAATTTCAGTCAAAAACTTCTAACAACCTCTATTCATTGCATACGAAGTTCTTAGATACCTATAATTTTTGAACTTTATTAGTCACCTATATACGTATCCTTAACCATATATCAGATTTATGTAGTTTCTTATCTTCTTCTCCTTTCTTGTTCATATTAACCATGTCCCAATAATTATGTATTTTTGTGCATCTCATCATTTTCATAATGAATACCTAGACTATTTTATCCTTCATATCCTCGAATTTTCCAATTCCCCTAATCTTGACATTTATAATTTATCTCTCTTCTTCCATCACTTCCTCTCCTAATACACACCTTACTTTTATCAAAATTTTACCCATTTTTTCTAGAGAATATTTCCTACTTTTTTACTCCTTTCTTCTAACCCACTCCCTCAAAAAAATTATACTCTCACATATTGTCATATTCCCATTCCATCCCCATCTAATGTTTCCTTATTTACTTGGTTGAACCCTATTCACATTTACATTATCCATCCAATTACCCTTTTCTTCTTTTCCACCCAAATTTTCATCCCTATGTTGTTTTCTCTCTCTATCTTATATTGTTTTATATATACCCCCTAAATATCTTCCACAATAATTACTTCTAAATATACAATATTCTCCTCCTTTCAACCCTTCTAACCACTTCTCTACATTTTTAGTTTTATCACAACTTTATCACCTATTTCCCTTCATCTCAACAACACTTTTTTTATCACTACCACTCTCTTCCTAAATTTTATATTAGTTATTCAATCTACTATATCTATCCTATTCTCCTCTCTCCATAATTCCTAATGATCTTAATTCCAATCCAACACCATTTATGCTATTAGTATCGTCTCCATATGCTCCACCTCTACTTTCTCCTCATTCATCAATAGCTCAATATTTTCATGATTTTCATACTAATAAATAATGAGCAATATTCAATTAGTTTAAACAACTCCTAGGGATATGAAGATGGTAATGGAAATCCATGAGAGTAGGTAGGTAGGGTTTTATATAATATCAACCATTTAGAGAAAAAATAGTTAAATTTTATTGTTCTTTATTCTAAAGATAAAAAAATTATTCTATTGTTGGCTACAAGATTTATAGCTTGGCATTTGAAAGGATGTGGTCAGTCCCTAGAATTCCTAGAATAAATATGATCAAGTATCTACCATATTGATGGGACTAGAATGAATAGAAAAATATGATCAAATATGTCCTAATTATTGAAAGAGGAAAATATCTCATTTAGCTTTTATGAATTTAACAATTTAAATAGGGTATTTTTTGAGTAATTATTTGCATATAAATAAAATAAAAATTGAAACTAATTAAAAAAACCTAATAATCATACTAATTTTTCTTTAATACTTTCTAAGAAATGTCACTATAATCATTTCAACACTACTTAAAAATGTATCTAAAAGACCTAAAATTATCATTTTTGTCCTAAATAGTTGAATATACTTAGTATTAGATAAAAATTAGAAGGAATACCTTGCACTAATATGATTCTTAAAAGATTTTATCAATTTCAAGATAGCATAAGATATATATTAATTTTCATCACAACATCATACAAACATGGTGGAATCTAACTCTACTCTTAAACAATAAAATATATTTCATTATAATGAAATTTTGTGGGTCTCACCATTTATGCTATCACAACCCACAATAATGAATAGAACAAACAATTCAACTATAGATAAACACTTGCATGTCTATATAAATAATAAATAAGGATATCTTCAACTAGGCATGCTTGATGACCCATACCAAAGCGAAAACGACCCTCAAAATAAAACAAGATAATACCACACACACACACACACATATATATATATTTGATAGATTTAAAATTCATACCAACAAGCATTGAAAAAAGGAACTAGCAACTAGGTTAAAATACTCCCTTAGATTTTTTTAATTTATTATAACTTTTTGTAGTTTACTATGAATATATCTACTTATAGTTTCATCTTACATGAGGTACCTTCCTTTGTATTACAACAAATATTTTTCAATTCTCACAATATTAGGAATTCCTCAATTGAAACCCTAGAAAACACAAACACACTAGATTAATAAATTGGTTCCAAGATCAAATCTATATACATCCTTTTTTCATGTATATATGTGTATCTCTCTTTATACATATGTATTAGTAACAAGGTTATCATTTATCTTCAAGAGGGAAAAGCTAAGGCAATTCATCAAGAAAAAGCAATCCTCTTGTACACTTATATCATTAGAAACAAAATCACAAAGATAACCACTTCTCATATACATGTCTTCACTTTGGTTTTATTGTTGTCATGGTAATAAGATCTACACATTTGAATTATTTTTAAACACCAAATAAATTTTCACTTGTGGGAATCCACAACACACTATATACTCTCAATCTAGGCCTCCTTATCCAAAAATGCATTTAGATCACTAGGATTTTAGAGCTTACACACAAAGACGAGGGATGAAAAAAGTAGCCAAAACCACTTTTTAATCCAAGTGTATTATAATACTTGTGAATTATAACACAAGAATTTTAAAATTTATGAAATCCAAAAGAGGCTAAAAAATAAGTCTTTTTTTTATGGCATAAATTGTCACTACAATATAAATTTCTTTGGGAATTAGGGTTGTATTTACCCTGGGTTTCGAACCCAAAGAGTTGGATTTACATTTCAATTCCTAAAGATATGTTTTTTTGAAAAATATAGAAAAGAAAATGAATTGTGATCATACCCTCTATCAGGTTTACCACTTTTTTCATGTTTACTTGAAAAATACTATGCAATAATGTCAAAACATATCTTATATTTCTAGCCATGTATTTTTGTTTTACATTTGAAATATATTAAATTTTTTCTAGTCACTATATTTTTCCAATATCTTCCTTTTCTAGAAAAAAATCTTTGAATAGTTTTTTGGTGTCCTCTTTCATATAGTCAACAAAATTTAAAATAAATTAAAATTTTACATTCTACACTCTCTTCTATACACGTTAAAATAACACAAATGTCATTAAGTTAAAAAAAATTGGGGGAAGCACCCTAAAGTATTTAATTTTTAGGATGTGTCAAGTTTCAAAATCAATAAAATTCCATATATTCATTAGAAATTTAGAATGAAAATTAGGCAAAATTGTGCGATCTTTTCTAATTTTCCACTTAATTTATTTTTGAAATAATTTTAAAAGAACATTTTATGGGGAGAAATTTAGACATGTTATATTTTTTTTTGAAAAAATAGGAGTACTTTATGTTCCACCTTTATTTTAAAACCATAATCTACACTATTTTGAAAGGAATTGCTATCTTTGTAACAAAAATTTGAATAGAAGAAATCGTTTTCTTGTTAAATCCTCAAACTTTTAGTGTGACAATATTTAATTTCTCATTCAATATCACTTTTTATTAGGTTTAGAAAAATAAGTTGCCACTTTTGACTTTTTTTGTCTCCAATTTCCATGCATGTACCATATGATTATTACTTACCTAAGATAAATATTAGTTTCTTATCTGAAATCATGGTAAAACCATCATGAACATTCAAACTTGAATAACTAAATTCATGATATCTTGATCTTTTTTCTTCTCAAATTAGTCCACCCGTCCATAAAAAAAACCTAGTGTGTGTTTTATTAAACCCTTCAATAATAATTCTATTGTATTTCATGTGTAAAATTGGACAAAAATAATTTATTTAAATATTGTATGAGAAACATCAACAACTTTACATATATATAACTAGAATTCCAAGGTCTAAGACTAAGATATTCCATGTATAACACTTTAAAACTATAGAAGTTGAAGATGAAATATCTTCTTTTTAAAAGAGATTATTAAGCTATGTTATTACCTTTTAACAATTCCTTGTGTATATTTGACAAATATTGATTAAACTAGGTTAAGAAAGTAAGAAATAATATCTAATTATATCTAAAAAATAATATTTTGAAAGATTATCATAATTTAGATTAAGATAGGAATTTTATATTTTTAAATGACTGTAGTTTGTAAACTTGTATTAAAAATAAAAAATAATTTCTTTAAAATTTGCGACAATGACTCCATAATTGATCATTTTAATATGTTTCATATTATTTAAAGTAAAATTTCATAAATATGAGTCAATTTGGATTTTGAGTAAAAGTGCACTATGTTAATTTTTTTCTTTTTAGATTCGCGGAATAATTTAAAACTATTAATCAATATTATGTTGTCTCACTTAAACTAGACATTTATAATGTGAGTGAATTAGGAATGAAACCTTAGATGATATATATGTGTATTCATTAGTGGTTAGATATAAGTTAAAAGGAAAAGATAAATTCAAGTGGAAGACTATAGCTAAGAAATATAAGGGTAATATCATGTCTACATCGATCCTAGAAATCTTAATGCAAAATTATAGAATTGTAAAAAGAAAGGTCAAATAAGAATTATTGCATGTCAAATAGATGATCATCTAATATGACCTTTAGAAATGATGAGTATAGTAGTGAAACATTTTTCTCACATAATTAGTGATGATTTCTTTGTTGGGTCTATGAAGGATCATGGGGGTCCAAAAAGTGGTGATATGGAAAAAGACATTGTTTAAGTTTTAAACATCATTTAATGAATGTGTATGAAATACTATGTAATTGAAACCCAACTAATTCTTCTTTACTTCCCAATAACTATAAATCTAAGCGATACTACCACCTGTTCATGATTTTAAAAAAATAAGAGACATTTTTACCCTTGTTGTTTATCTAAGGAAGCCATAATTTATAATCTATAGAACAAAAGTCTAAAACTAAAAGAGAGAATAAATGAATCATATTGATGATGTTGAGGGTTTCTCTATTCTACTCTTCTTTACATATACGATCACAAAAATAAAATAGGATGTGAGAATTAAAAGGAAAAGAAAAAATGATATGATAAAGTCAACAACGATAGTATAGAAATAGTAAGTGGGGGCATCAGGAAAAGCAAGAAAATGACTTAGATATCCATTTGCAAGTTCATATCATTTTATATTATTATTATTATTATTGATAGATAAGTACTACTAGAGGGGGTAGCTCCCTATATTGACATTTTATAATATTATTATATTAATATATATAATAATATTATAATATATATATCATTAATTTATAAGATATAATATAATAATATTATATAAATATTATATAATATTATAATATAATATATATTACCATCTATATATTATGGTTTTTTGACTCATTTTACCTATCCTAGTTATATATATTATATTCTAATATGATATTGTGCAATATAATGTAAATATTATAAATATATATTACCTCTTATTATATGGTTCAGTCTGTGTTGCCCCTTATATTGATGGATGGGGCATACTTGAAATGAAATGGATATCCATTTTAAAATGGATACCCATTTCAAAATAGATACATGTTTCAAAATAGATATCCATTTCAAAGTGGATACCCATTTCAAATGGTTATTTGTTTCCTTTGTGTTAGAAAAAATGGAGGTCGAGAGTCATATTTTACTACCCTATTCTCTGTCGTGCATGGAAAAGCAAGCAAATAATTCAAATATACATTTTCTAGTGCATTTATTGCTTAAATACCCACTAATAAGA
The DNA here is from genome assembly GCA_007258455.2 of Sequoia sempervirens. Taxonomy (NCBI): domain Eukaryota; kingdom Viridiplantae; phylum Streptophyta; class Pinopsida; order Cupressales; family Cupressaceae; genus Sequoia; species Sequoia sempervirens. The sequence goes on along the minus strand of VDFB02281492.1, from coordinate 425,082,970 downwards.
GGTATGTTGTATTTTTAATGTATTTTTTTTTAAATTACATTTATTTTGAAGAAATTTAGTGCAAAAATAGGTTTTTGAATATGCATATTATTTTTCATTAAAAAATGTGTTAATTTTTAAAATTTTCAACACTAAAAATGCTTAAGAATCAGCTAAAAATCCCAACCCTGGTCCAGATGAAAACCCTACCTAGCCAAATCCTCCTACACCACCAAATTATCGAATACAAAATGTACCCTCTATCCATGTAGCTATCCATAGGAATTTAAATGAATTGAGAAACTTATGTCTGATATACGAGACACACCCTCACCTTTTTGATATGAAAATCACTTTAGCAACAATAATTTCCATTGTTGAAACTCTCACAAACTAGCATATTAGGTTTGTAGAGTGGCGAGAGTCCTTGAGGCAACATTATGCCAATGGCTTATCGTATGATGAAGTGAGGAAACTTGACATCATGAAAGCCCAATTATTACAAGTATTTATCAATCCCAAAACTAGACAACTCATAGATGTGCACAAGCCTAGATATTCAATTAAATGGTGCACACATTGAGGTATCTTACATAATTTTTGACAATGTTGGTGGATGGTTTTTGATAAACCACTCAACAACAATCTTGATGTCCCATAATATTTTATACAAAAACTATATGCTAATTTTTTCCTAGGTGAGCATGTCAACTACTTTGATATGCGAGATTTCTAAGATGTGAGTAAAGGAATGCCTCAACATAGACCCAAAGTACATTGATTAACCTCACTTCTTCCTACTCCACCTATTTATTTTCCACCTCCAATACCTTATCTAGAGATTGTTGTAGATGCATGAACCTAGAGTATTTTGGTCATACATGCTTTAAGTGACCGTTTGAACACACAAAACTCAAATTTTGTGCAACCACATGATGGTGATAAACATGTTGCATCAAATGCTACTCATATACCCCCTTCTTCACCACATATTTTCATGCTCGATTACTACATTATGTACCACCATATGTGTTTGGGTACTCTTCTACAGTCTACTGAGAATCCTATGGACACATTTGACTATGAGGTCCATCATATGTTAGATGTATGAGATGAGAGAGCACTAAGAAAATAATTTTGAGTAGAGGCATTAGGTGTGAGATATGATGTGGATGCAACAGTAAGACTTGAAGTATTTTCATTGTTCATTTTATCTTTATCCTCATATTTTACAAGAGATATTAGTACTAATATATTTTTATGTGTCAAAATATTTAACATTTACTGAAAAAGGATCAAATTTTATAGGTCCAGTGTTAGATTTGGCTATGGAGATATCTAACATCTAGAGGCCAAATGGAAAGCACAAAGAGATCAACATGCAATGTTCAAGACTGTAATGAAATTGATTATCCAACAACTAAAAATGATTTACATATGAGACCACTTGTTTATATATTTGAGGTGAGACATAAGATGCCAGAAGATTATGACACATGACTTAATCTCATGCTATGAGACAACTAAGTTGACATAAAAGTCAAAAAGATAAGATCTAGACATGAAAACTAGGACTTCTAGAAATAATCTTAGTACCTAAGAAAAACTTAACATGTGAATATGTCCCCTAAGTCCCTAGTGAGTGAATTACCTAGGTACAAGACATTTATTCACACCAACACCCCCGCTTAAGTGCAAATTAGGGAGAATATTATTCTGAAAATGATGCAAAGATGCAAGGATGGGTCGCAGATACAAGGCCATGTTAAGTACCCATATACAAATGAAAATGAAATATCTCACAAAAAAAGAAAAGGAGAATACCTAGTGGGATAAAACTCCTTCCCAAAAGAGAGATAAAACAAAATACTCTCAATGAAGAATGAGAAGGATAAAAACTCATGTGAGGAAAAAGTGCCCCCAATAAGAGAGGAAGAAGAAGAAGAGAGACCATGTAGCCCACCTCAATGGTGAGTATCCTACAATTGTAGAAGATTTACATTGAATGTTGAAGATGATCCAGTCTTGTTGAACAACATTCCTCCCCTTAGGAAGAAACAAAACCAAGATGATATGCAGGATATCTTCACATTCCTAAGAAGAAGACGTGGGAAAATAAATGATTTTTGGTTATGTGTCTAAAGAATTCTCAAGTGTATGCATGTTGATACCAAAAGATGAAATACTCTAAAAAAGCATTCTAGGACACACAGTATATGATGTCAATCCAAAATATCCTAGACATTAATGCACAATACAATCAAAAGACAAATATTTCTCCTCTAAATAAAAAGAATCCTTCTCTAGAAATTTTGTCCAAAAGTATCCACACTCATGTCAAATTGCAAAGGATGATCATGTGAAGAAAGAATAAGAGGATTCAAGTGTTCCCTTGCAAAAACTGAAGAATAATCATCTTCATCAAAGAGAAGATGTATGCAATAAATGATGCCTCCCAAATATAAAATATGTGACTCAACAAACAATCAACTAATGGTTTTAAAGTATGCATCCCAAGTAGATGTATTTGGAAGATGTTGAAGATCCTACTACATTGAATCACATGAAGCCATATATGTAGCAACAAATGCATCATCAAATGCAATAGTAGATGGAGGAGATGGAATGCAAGGTTGAAGAACTATATCCGATGTAAGAACTCCCAAGTTCAAGTAGCCAAATGTCTCCTCAAATCATGGTTCACACTAGAAGTCTAATCAACAGCAAAAGGAACAATGTCATCATCAGAAGTAAAAATGAAAAGTTGTACAACTAAGATGAATGATCAACCATACCCTTAGTAATAATATCTCTACTCTGGACAAGTCTGTAATGATAATTGAATCAGGAGTGAATTCCATAGTCCTCCCATCTCCACCATGTGTAATTTGATATATTGAAAGAAGATTTTTTGAAAAATGGTGTATACACAAAACATCATTGAAAGTTATTTTCAATGATTTCTAGCTTTGATTGTGTGAGAATTTTTGCATCAAAATTATATATCACACTCTATGATCAATTATCTCTCCTTTAGCTCTACTCTCATCATGATGATGGATCATGGAGTGTGGTCTGAAACATTGATGCGAAAATTCTCACACAACCAAATCCTGAAATCATTGCAAAGAACATTATGGATTGTGGAAACTTGATATCATTAATCATTGAAAGTGACAACCCCAATACCAATAGATCCCTTCCCAATTGTACTCATGTATGTATTGTTTCACATCAAAATAGCATAAATATTACGAGGAGAAAAATAAGAGAATAAGGATTGTTAAGATGCCATATGATGAGATCTTCCTAAATCTAGAAGCCATCTCCCTAATCCATGACCTAAAAAAGCACAAAGATTCTCTCCTTTATTTCTTGATGTAGAATGCAAACTAGCATGACCTTTTTCCTTTTTTGACTACTTTGAAGAAGAATAAGAAGGTGACTCAAACATTTTGGAAGGAAAATCAATCTGAATATTTTTGAGAAGATGTTTGAAGTCATCAATATCCTTCTTGAAATATGAAAAATTAGACATCTCCTTCTTATATGATTTCTCTTTGGAAGATAATTTATTTTTTTCTTGATCTAAATGTGGACTATTCTTTGATTTATTTTGTTTCTTATCTTATTTTGATTCTTTCACCTAACTAACCAACAATGCCTAAGATTTAGAAATCTTGATAAGACCCATTGATATAATATTTTTTTTCTCATGTATCTACATCTTAGAAAATGATGCAAATGAAGGTGTGGTATATGAAGAACCCATAGTCAACCTATGAATATGAATTTAGCTAGAAACAAAAGTATCATAATCAAGATCAATTTTTATCATTATATTGTAGACCAATTGAATGTCCTTATCAATTCCACATGCTTTACATTTCTCAACTAGATAATTAACCTTATTTATGTAGTCCTAGATGTTCTCAAATTTCTTAGGATCAAGGCTCATCAATTCATTATCAATTTCATAGCCTCTTACTTCATTTGTAGTACCATACAATGCTTTCAATTTGTTCAAAGTTTTAAGATAATTCTTACATGATTCAATTTGAAACACTAAATCTTGGTAAATAAGTAAATATGAAGACATCCAAGAGTGTTGGTATGTTCAATCATCCATTTTATCTTTTTATCTACATGTGTAGGTTTAGGTACCTTGTTTTTAAAATATAGAGAGTGACCCTCAATAATTATAATAGTCCATCCATTTTGATTCCACATTGAATTATTATATTATGTGAGAAAAGGAACCTTAGAATGATCCATGAGAAAGAAGATAACAAGCAAATAGATCAAAATAATGCCCTAGAGACCTTGCAAAAATCACTCAATCAAGAATCTCCCACATAATATATGATTTGTTACTTTATATTTAGTGAGTTTACAATGCCAATATGGATCAAAGATGAAAAATTACAACAATATCTCAAAATGAGATCCACAATCTCAAATTACACATTCTCAATATAGTTTATACTAAAAATGAGGTCTTTCCAAAAGGAAAAAACTTCTCCAGGTGTCAACAAGTCCAGGTTATCAAGCAAAATGAAAAGTTTCACAAATATAAATAAAAGATAATTGGGTATTTTTGAGAGTGATTTTAGTCACACACAATGTGCTAGAAAATAAGGGTTTATTGCCTCTCTTGAAAAGTTGTGAGACTACTCCAAGGTTCCTTCTTTGTTAGGTCTTGACTATGCTGATAACATAGTTGTAAGATCAATGTAGTTTCATGAGGGGACCTAGATTTTAACTTCTTGGAAATAACATGTAACTTAAAATAATAGATTTAAAAATTTAATAAATGCATTACATGTTCAATATTTTACAATAATTTGATCCTTTTTCAATAATTCCAAAATTTATTTCAAATAAAAGTAAAAAGATAAAAAGGGTAACATGAAGCAAGGAGAAGGAAATTTAAACTAATTGGACAATGAAAAGAAACATTTCATTCATCATTTCTATATGTTCAAGCAAGATAAACCACCATTATAGAAAACAATATTTCACACATTTACCAATAATAGCAATGCATTCTTCAAAGGAAATAGGTCATGTAACTTAAGGCTTTTATATTTCATATAGCCAGAATGTCTTCAAGCATGTGTAGATCTAAGAAAAAACCCTACTTAAGCCCACAATTACTAATGAAATGTTACTAATTTGAAATTTTATATTGAAGTAAAATACTTATCCATCATAATGATACCAAATCAAGATTCATGAAACAACCATAACCCTTTGATTGAATCAATAATTCACAAACTTAGTAGGTGTGCCATAGAAAAATGGCCCCTTGTCATTTTCATGGTCTTTTAGGTCTTGTTTCATGGTGTTGTAACTATGTTTCTTTGATTTTATGATGTATCAAGGCTTGAACATACTTATTTAGGTACTAAAATTCAAAGAACGGCATCTCATGAAGGTGTTGTGAAGTTTTTTAAGAAATTTCTACATTCTTCTAGACTCTATTTAATGCATTTTCCCTAAAAATCACCTTTTCACTCATCAACAAGTCCTATTTTGAAGTGTTGTAAAGTCTTGTAACAAGATTTCATGCTTTTCTAGGCACATCTTCACTATTTACACCCTTCTCATGCTTTATTTTGTCCCTTTATTCCCTCATATGCTTATATTAATTTTTTTTGGATCTTTCAAAATGAGTCCCCCTTGGCCACAAATTGAAAATATTTCAAATTTCCTTTCAGGATTTTATTCAAATTCACTTCATGTCGACCTGTGATGAGGTATGAATGGATAGTAAGGAACAAGAATTGTATAAATATTTGTTTTTCACCTCATTTTACATCTCCTCACTCAAGTATTCAATACCCCAACACATTGAAGCAATCTCCACATTCAAGCATTCAATATTCCTAATATATTCAAGCACTCAAGCACTTTAAAGCACTTTGGAGCAGCCATTGACATCATTTCAAATTTGTATATACAAGGGTCTTGGTAAGTTAGTAAGACTTTCATGTTGTTCATTTATCATTTCCTTTGCATTCTATTTATTTCTATTGGGTTTGATTACCAAAGTGGGGTTTGACCAAGGGAAACCCCTATTCACTAACCCCCCAACATTTTTCCCCTTTTTGTATGTGTAGTTGTATCCTTTTTCTATAGATTTAACAAGTGTAAAGGTGTTGAAAAGTGTAAATTAAGTCAACTAGGCTCTTCAAATGAACTTATCATCCTTTCAAGCATTTTGAGTGTTTTCAATCAATTTCCTACACAACTGACCCTAACTACCTGACATTCAAACATCTCCAAATCTGGTGTACTAGATTTGCCTCCTGATTTTCCATAAATCTTGGGGAGGAATGATTCACCACTGTTGGTGAATGAGTCCCACTTGAAATTTGAAAATCTATATTTTGTCAGATTTTGGATCCCGACTGTCAGAAATCAATTCCTCACAGTTTTTCACCAATTGGAGGACTAATTTGCCACCCTTGGCGAATGAGTCCCACTGTGGAAAATCGGTAAAACTGATCAGCATTTGAAATACCCCAAACAACTCATATTTCATCTAGGTGCACTCAGATTACCCCTGCATGTTTTGTCTGGCATAATTTCTTCATTTTCATAGTTGTTTGCATATCACAATGTGTTTTCAAACATAGCTTAAATTACACTTTTGCATTCATTTTAGGTCATCTTAATCAGTTAATTGAATTTAGTTAAGATCAGTTACATCATATCACATTTCATACATTCTAATTTGAGTGTTACATAAGCATTTTTGGATCTAATCTCTCTCCTTTTAGGTGAAAAATCCTATGAGTCAAAGAGTCTATTGGGTCCAAAAATCTATGTCGCAATAGGAGATTCCACAATGAGGTTGTATTGTGTAATTACATAAAATTACATCAAAATAAGATCTTAGAAATGATCCAAAGTAAAAAATTTATAGAAAAATAAGTTCCTAAAGCTATTGATTTGATAAAAAAGCTAACTTAAAGTACCTCTAGTGCTTGAGTTTTTAACTAAAATAAAAGTAAAAATGAAATAAAAGAACAAATATTGGCCTAGTTTTAGTTGATTCTCTTTCCAAATTAAGGATGAAATTAACAACTAAAAGTAAACTAAAACAAGTTGTGGTCTTTATGTTTTTTCATTTATCTAGCAGTCACTCATCAAAAAACATGGGTAGATATCGATAGTGATCTCCACCTATCTCTAGTTATCTAGAAAAGAGATCGAACTAGATTAGCATGATCTGATTCATCCCTTATGTTGGGGTAAACCCACAAAAGTAGTTTGCAATTCTAGTGAGGAATGAAAAGTTGTAAAAAGTGACCCCATGCAAAAAAAATTGGTTTTTGCAGGTTCAAATGAACTTTTGGTTCACACAAACAAAAAGGGAGTTCGATAGAACCCCCCTTTGAGAAAACCCATTTAATGATGGGGCCCACCATTCCTGGAAAAAATCCAAAAGTAAAGGCTTGTGGAAAGAGGGTTCACTCGAGGTTCGAAAAAAACCCCCTGGTTCACCGAAACCCCCTTGTCCCCCCTACTCCCCCTCAGGCACCAAAAATGTCCAGAATTTTGTGCTTTAAAACTTAGGTTGAGGATGAAAATGGAGGAGACTTCACATACCCAACTGGATAATGGTAGTCCTGAGAATGAGCTATCCAATTAATATAATTTTAGTATGTTTTGGTTTTATTATGTATTTGTTTATTTAGTTTTATTAAACATAAGTTTTTCACTCAAAATCAAGCTCTCTCTTCTACACATGTCGAAAAATAGTAGATTATCTAATTTTTTTTTGAAAAATATGAGTGCACCAAATATTGAAGTCCTTGATCCATAAAAAAATTTGAATTTTGATACATAAAAAAAAGTTGTGTTATATGATCTTCCTATGTTTGAATTGTTATTGGTTTGACTTGAAAACTTGATTAACGAAAAAATATTCAATAAACCACTATGAAAAAAATTGGAAGCACTAGATATCGTAGTTCTAAATCTAAATTTTTAAAAAATAGAATTTTATCCTTCATTGAAAAAAAAGTTATGCATTTTATGGTGAGTGTCACTCCTTAAAAATATTGTTTACTGAAAAAAACTAGTTTTCAAAGGAGATGGAAAAATAAGTGCAATTTAATTCCAACTTTTTTGAAAAAAATACATTTAGAATCTACGAACAAATTGTCATAAATCACTAGTTTGCATCATCTTTAAATTCCTCACAATTTCGCTATTATAGGTGTACGGAAGTGAAGATTTAGTTAGAAAAAATTATTTCAGTTTCTAGTTTGGCAAAACATTGTAAACCATTATTGTGGGATCACTCATTGGGTGGCATCATTTGAATCAATACTTCATTTCCTCACAATCCTTCATAGGTATATCTCTTGCAAAAATGGGTACCATACATTATCATTTTTCAACTTGAAGAATACAAAAATTACAAGATAAACCATGTTAGGCCCGATATACTCTTATCTCAAAGTTATTATTGGTCAAGATAAAGTTAAACAAAAAATTTGGTCATCTTCCTTAAAACCTCCCACTTACCCTTTACCATTAGTATATACACTTAATCTTTCATCCTTTCGTTATAAAAAAACTTCGAGTATACATGATTCGGAATCCCCAATACCCAATACCTACATGAAATGAATTTACTTTGCTAAGTTTGAAAGCCTCTTGGGTATTAGATATTGAAGATATCCTTTATGCTTTGTTTATCAATAAATTATTTTTGATGATAGGTTCCATCACTTGAGCAGGTGTAGGGGATCAGAGATCTCCTTTACCATTTACCTCCTTGGCAATGGTATTGGTTAAGTGGTATCTATGACTCACGAAGTTTGAAAGGACTTTAGGAATCCAAGTTTGAATTTTTTATATACCCCTTTCTACCAATTTTATGACTATTAACCAACCTCATTCTTATGTTTTCAACCTCATCCTTTGAACATAAAATATGTATCTATTCTTTGTAATAGTTAAAAACAAGCAATTGTTCCTAGATGTTGGGAGTCAAGATAACCCTTACCCTTTGAACCTCTATAAGCAATGGGTAAGAGGTATCAGTGATATGATATTTGAAAGATGATGCAAAGGAGCACATTTTTGGCTAAGCTTTTACTATTATAATTGGGGGTATCATGTATCCTTTACTTGTTATCGAGATTTCTCAAGGACTATTTGTATTTGATCAAGTATCTGGGATTGGGGATCCCCTTTACCCCCTTTCCCTATTATTATTGAAACTATATAAATGGTACTCTTGACTCATAAAGTCTAAAAGGACTTTAGATATTGAGCAATATTGGTGCAGGAGCACCTTGACACAATTATGCCTCCTTGTGGAAATTTAGGAATTTGATTCAATTTTTGTGTTTTTACCTTGTATTAAGGTTATTTGAGTCATTTATCATTTATTTTAGGAGGTCATTTAAGAAAATGTTAAAATATGTCAATGTATCTAAAAATTGTCAACACAAAAGTTCAAAATTGCAAAAAATGTAAAAAGTTGCATTAAGCAACAATTAGTTTTTAACAGGTCATTAGAGACTAAACATTAGTGGGAAGTTGGAAATCAGTTGGAAACTTATTATTCATGTTTTAATGTCTTTAAAAAGGCTCTTTATACGTTCAAAAGCTTGTGGGTGATTGAACATTTGATTTGGATGAATAAAAGACATTGTTTTCTGCATTTTATCTCAGAAATTATCTGGTTTTTGGTGTTGTACGACCATTTTATGGGCTGAAGTAAATTTATAATTGTTTTCATGTGTTATTAATCTCAATCACCTTCCAAATAAACTTTGTTTCATGCAGATTGGTGTTGATTTGTGGAAGTTATGGTGGTTTTATTGACTGTAATTTTTCAGATTTCTCTGTAACAGTCATGTTGCAGCAAATTTCATGTGCAGGTACGGTCTCCAAATGAATTAAATATTATATGGCTGGATAGATGCATGAGTTATCTTTCTTTTGGCGTTGGTTTGAGGTCATTTCAATGAATATTATGAAAGTTATGCTCATTTTGGTGAAAATAGTTAAGTTCATATTTACACAGGACAGCAAGCATTCAAAATTGTATATATTTTATTTTAATCAATGAAATCTCCTAAAAAATGGTGTGGAAGGAGTTTTATATGTATTTTATAAGGTTCCAAAGTTTCATGCCTTCAATTTTTTGATTTTTGTTAGATGAGATTGGAGATAAGTTGTTGTTTTCTTCCTTTGCTCTGCATCAAATATGGTTTCATCTTTTCATTTTCATGTTTCACTTAGGTATTTCTTAAAAAAAAAATCTCAACTCCCAAGGCCTGATTCATATTTTTTATAACTTGATTTGTTTTGGATGGGACTCAATGAAGGCTTACTTGGTGAATTTACCATGATAAAAATCATCTTTTGTGATGGTGGATATCAAACATTAGGGGTTTTTCATACCTCCTACCTCTATAAGGAATTGAATAAACAAGATTTTTAACTTTCGAAACTTGAATTTCTTAATAATATTTCAAAAAGTCATAGAAGAAAGGTTTGGGGTTAGAGATTGGAGTTTCACTATACCTTATATTTATTTCCTTAGTGTAAAGGGTAAGTGAAAATCATGATACTTGAAGTCTAAAGTGTGCTTCAAGTTTTAATCATGCTAAGGAAAAAACAACCTTAGTTGGGCTGAGACATTGAGAGGAGAAGTTGGGGGTTGGGCCCAACAGGGAAGGTATACCCTTCTTTGGAATCCCAATGCTTGACCTCCGAAAGAAAAGAAAGAAAGGAAAAAGAAAAACCAAATAAATAGTAAAGAAGAAAAAATGGAAAGGAATGGAAAGACCACAACACTCAAAGCTAATAAAAATGGGTGTGAGTGCAAAGGCGCAAAAAATAGCAATGAAAGAAAAAAATTCTCTACAAGAATTTTCATCTTCAAATAATTTCAAATAGGCTTAAACTTTAAGACATTACAGTTAACCTTAGATTAATCAAGAGAATCCATAATAATCTAAGCATTTCAACCAATTCACCAATCATAATAGAATATCAAAGTCACATAGTGTGTTCATCATGATTAATTCCTTCAAAAAATTGTTTAAAACATTAGAATGACCTATGAATCAAGATAATTTTTGTGATCTCACCTTTCCCATAGCTATCTTTATATATATGCATATTATTTTATTTGTTCCATTTTGACATTTAGTTGGTGTCACCTAGGCATCACTCTATTGCCTTCCAGGTGTCCATAGCCCCAACAGAGATACCTCTAATTCCCTCAAACCTAGCTCTAGTTCCATCCAAACATCCATAGCCCCAATAGAGGTTATTTGAATCACCCTTTTACAATACCTTATTTATTTCTCTTTTCTTATTTCCATGGTATCACCTAATGTTGGGTTGGGAATCACAGTGGTCAACGAGAAGGGAAACACCTTAGATTTGCTTGAGTCCCAAAGTCATTACTATATTTCATAAAGCCCTATTTTGATTTGCTTAGTTTGCAAGTGGTAAGACCCAAGAAACTACCTTCATAGGTTTACCAACTTCACTACATCAAATCATCTAAGACTTTGAAGTTTAATAATACAATAATATAACTTGAATTTAGACAATGAAATAGTTTGAAAAAAGAAATACAAGTATCCTATTCATGATTGACATCTGGACTTGGAAAATTCATGAAAACCCACAAATAAAGAAGGGAAAAATAAGAAAGAATTAGAAAAAAAAAAAAGAGAAATGGAAGTGAGACAACAAAAATAGGAAACCCAAAAATGAAAACAACATAGAGAGACACGAAGAAGAACAAAATATAACCAAAAAAAACAAAAAGGAAACCAATGAGAAACACAAAAAAAAAGAAAAACTAGCTAAAATAAACCAAAACCTAACTACCCTAATCCTAAACCAACTCCAAGTTGAGCTAAAAAACATAATACTTGAAAATATTGGACATCAATTTGACTAATTTTTCAATATATACAAGAGTGTTAACTTACTAGGTAAAGTTTTAAACCTATAAAACTCATCTTTATACTCAAAAAAGCCAAGTTCATGTAGAATAAATTCATTCTAAGAGTACAAAGATTGTAAAACAAAAATATATGGATTTTCTTCTTTAATATGATTAATCCATAGGAATGCCTTATTTTTCCTAGCATCATGGTAAAAAAAATACCTTTGAAATATACAGGATAATAAAAAGACATCACATGATATGGGATATTTTCAGTTGCAAAGATGTGCTCATGTTGTATGATTTTATCTTCTCAAGGTCTCATCTCATCATACAACACTCCATTCCACTCTAGTACCTTTACATCAAAAGAAACAAAATCCATTAATGATGGATCATGACCATTCAAGATATCAAAACAAGGTTCAAAAATTTTAATTGCACATCATTATCATTATCAACACTAGTATCAACTAATAAAACAATATGCTTGATTTCAACGGGACCATCAACTTCAATCATATTTTCTAAAGTATAGATGTCATCAGTTAAATCAAATGTTATCTTCCTCAACCTTTAAAGCAATTTGTTTAACTTTTTCCTTAACTACCATGGCGATATCCTAGGTTAACACAACATTACAACAACTTACCTTAGAATACAAAAAAAAGGATGAATCCTATAGGAATCACATAAAGAAAGGATTTATTATGCAAGAATAATACCCACGGGCTAAAATTATCACATTCAACTCAAATACAAGACCAAATATCCTTTTGATCTCCTCAAATGAACAAAGTTACAAATTATCCTAATTATCAATTTTGTGAAGTCTGTGAAACTTCTACTCATAAGATAAAGCATCAAGTTCATATTGTTCCCCTATATTTCATCAATAAGAATGTGAGAATCAACATCCAATTCATCACAAAAATTCCTTCTAAAAACTCATTCAAATTCAAAGAATCAAAAGTACGAAGATACTCCCCTATTTTATTTTCCTTGCCATGTTCAAGTGATTTGGTTTTTGGTGTAGCATCTTGATGGTTCATTTGATATTCTTTTTCTTCATCTATTTGAATCCCACCATAGATTCCTTCCTACAATAAAACAAAAATTTCATCCATGTTGGTATTTTTGTTACCATCAAAATCAAATCCATTCCATTGATAGGTATAAGTCTAATCTAATTGACTATCAAGGAGCACTTGACTAAATGGTACATCCATTTGAACTTCTTCCTCTAAAGAATCCATTTGGAATTTGATTTCTTGTCCTTCACAATGAGGTTATTTGACAAACCCATCCTATGATATGCCATTCTCTCTTTCAATCTATTTGTCATTCAAATCAGCAAGGACATTTCCTTGTATTTACTAGTCAAAGGACGTTTCTTCATTATCAATGATCATGAAAGAATCTATGAACACATCAATAAATTTATTTTCTTCATCTAAAAAATATGAACAAGATGGAGAATTTATTTATCAATCAACAGGTCCACCTCAAGGCAAGGGTCGAGGTCACCAAATGATGGAGATAATTTGTTAGTGTAATTAATATTTAATTCCTAGGTTTATTATTCTCATCCTTATCTTGTTGAGATATCTTGTTGCTCTAGATAAGATTAGGGTTATGCATCTTTTCTTTTATAAAGAAAATCATATCTTGTAATTATTGAATTCTTGAATAATATTATTTTGCACAACTTTTTGCAAAGCTTTAGCTTTTTTGTTTTTCTCTTATGTGGAAGGCTTTTCTAGTCTGCATTTCAAATCTTGGTTTCTAACATGGTATTAGAGCCTTGACTTGCAGCCCCTTATCATATTTTTGAGAAAATCATTGTAGAGTTCGTTCGGGATTACTTGAGGGTTTCAGGCCTTGAGCTTATTTATGAAGTGTTTTGGATCAGATCTAAGCATTCCATTGAATCCAAAGCTGGCATAATAGTTAGGTTTTCCTTTTGTTTCATCGAAAAAGGCCTTCATTTGTCAGATCTACAAGGATTTGAAGTTTATGAGAGTTTCAAAATCCAGAGCATACCTAAAATTTTGGAGCATTTTTCCTCCCAAACGGACCTCACCATCATGTTTAGAGCACCCAAAAACCCCAAAATCAACTATCAAATCGTCTAAATCGGACACAGTGACTCCAGGAGGTAATTTTTTTTTAATTTTTGGGTCGTACAGCCTAGTACGACATGCAATCCAAGAGAAATTTTAAAAAAACTAGAGTTAATGGGCGCCGCCATTTGTTAACCACTAGTGGTTAATGCTAGCAGTTAGCCCAGCCACCATGCTTAACTCCAAACCCTTTTGGAGGAGTTTTGGTATTGTGGGAATAACTTTTGCATCCAAACTGGAATTTTCGAAAACAAAGTATAATCAGAAAGATGGTTTCGAGAACTATCCTGTGGTACAAATTATTTTTTAGTACTTTACTATTTAGCTGCATTTATGTTTGTTTGAAGTTAGATGTTCATTTATGGCTTCTGAGCTTATAACTTTTTGCCATGATCTTCATTTTTTGCCTTCTTTGTGGCGTTGGAATGGTATTGAGGAGCTTTATTTTTTTGTCCATGCACTTTTTTTTGTATCTATCTTAGGTTGATCATTATTCTAGATTTGTCCCGATGGGTTTTTTGGAGATTACTTGGATGTCTTGGCAGTTGGAAAGGTGAAACTTGAATATGATGCAGGAGCATCCAGTGGTGTAAGGGCAATCTTGCATCACCCAAAAATAGTTAAATTTCAAGTTTCTTGGTTTTTTAGATGTTTTTATATTTTTGGATACCCTTTTCATCATAATGAAATTCCCAATTTATTGTTTTTATTTTCTATTCCTTGGTGGAAAGATATTGCAATTTTAGTTTCCCAGATTTGCACCTGGAAATCTTCTGAGTTAGATTTGAGGCACTTAGAATTCCTAGAATGGCCCCAAAACTTGCCAAAATTGGTGAAGTGGATTTCAAGTGCGTTATTGACTTTGAGACCTTTCCAATAGTTCAAACATTTCGCAAATCAGAGTCCCAGATCAAAAGTCATGGCCTCAGGAAGTTGGTGCACTTTCTAGAAGATACAATTGCAAATGCTCTTTTGAAATTTGAACTTCATGTTGTAAATTTTCGGCACCAAACTGCCTAAACTCAAATTTGAATGTTGTTTTGGCTCCAAACTTATGAGGAGCTCTATTTATGGGCGTGTTTCTAATTTTTGGGTAACTTTTTGGGGACAAGCTCGCATATTGCGAAAGGGTTATTCTGTAGCTTTCTATAGCTTGCATGTGTTGTAGAACTTGGGGATTTGAGATCCTCTGCATGTAAGAAGTTCCATTTTTTGAATAATAAAATTATTCTCTTGTTTGTGGGTTATTTTCTATGTCTCGGGTTGCACCCTCATCAAGTGGTATTAGAGTGGGTTTTCTTGAGTGTGTGGACAGATCGTCAATCATGAGGCAGTTTGCACCAGGACTGTGGTTGTGGGTCGAGGTCAAGAAAGATGCCTCCAAGAGTGATGCCTGGTAGGCATGGTGGTGCCAGAGGTGGTCGAGGTAGTAGAAATGCTGGTGGAAGAGATGCACTGGCAGCCCTCCAGAGACAGATCGACACATTACAAGAGCAGTTGAGAAGAGGGTTAAACTCGAGGGAGGAAAGTGAGGATGAAGGAGAGGAAGAAGGTTCAAATGTAGAAGAGGAAGAAGTAATTGATCATGACCAAATGCAACTAATAAGGGCCATTTCAAATATTGGGAAAAGACCGAGAGTAGAAGTCCCCAGTTATTTTGGAAGTCTGAACCCGGAAGAGTTGATCAACTAGATCAGTGAGCTAGAAGAATTTTTGAGAATGAGGAAATAGAGGACCTAGAACGGGTTAAGTTTGTGAAAATGAAGCTGAAGGTCCATGCCAGTATTTGGTGGAAAGAGGTCCAATTGGAAAGAAATCGAAGAGGAAAAGGAAATATCCCTAGATGGGATCACATGGTAGAGAAATTAAAGAAGCAGTTCATACCAGTGGACTACGAGTTAGATCTGTTGAAGAAATTGCAAGGGTTGAAGTAAGGAAGCAGATTTGTGAAAGAATATACTGAATATTTCACAAGATAATCATCAAAACAGGCCACATAGAGGCCAATAAGGAGAAGGTAGCCTGATATCTTAATGGGTTACGACCGAGCATTCAGAAGGAGTTAAGCCTAGTCAGAATGACCACCATTGAGGATGTGTATCAATTTTCTCTGAAGGTGGAAGAGAAGCTGAACAAAAGATTTGATTTCAAACAAAAAGGACTAGGAGGTAAAAGTGAAAGGGGTAATGGAAGATCTTCAAAAAGCCGAAATGATGATGAAAAGAAAAGTGAAGATGTGGGTACCAGCCAGAGCCAAAGGAATGACAACTTCTACTGCCCTCATGATCAAAACAGTGGTGATCAAAGAGGTAGAGGAAAAGGGAGATATGGACAAGGATCTGGAAGAGGTGGTTTCAAAGGAACGTGTTTCTAGTGTGGTGAAGAAGGGCATCGAGCCTATGAATGTCCACAACACCAAGGAAGGGCAGAAAAAAGGCCAGAAGGTTGTGGAAGGGTTGCACATGCAGGTGAGGAGGCCCAATCTGAAGATTCAGATGATGTTGAAAGGGGAGAAGCCCTAGTGATTAGGAGAGCCCTGGTGACTAAGGAAAAGGAACCAGAACAGAGGAAGAATCTATTTTCCACAAGGTGAAAGTGTTAAGGAAAATGTTGTGATGTCATTATTGATGATGGGAGCACTGATAATCTGGTGTTAGAAGAGATGGTCACAAAGTTGAAGCTGAAGAGGGAAAGACACCTGCATCCATATCAGATTGCTTGGCTGGAGAAAGACCACAAATTTTTGGTCAATGACCAATGCCTAGTAAAGTTCAAGATCGGGAGCTACCATGATGAGGTACTCTATGATATCATCCCCATGGATGCATGTCACATGTTGTTGAGGAGGCCATGGCAGTTTGATAGGCAAGCTATACATGATGGCCATGCAAACACTTATTCCTTAACAAAGGATGGGGTTCGTCACAAGTTGAAACCCCTGAAGGGTACTGAAGAAAAGGTATACAGTAGTGCTATAATTTGTTATGTAGATGGAAGAAATTTTTTAGAAGGTATGAAGCATGAGCGTGTGTGTTATGCATTGATTCCTAGAGTGAGTAAGGAGGATAGTGAGAAGGTCTCCAAAAGAAGTTTCGATGTTACGAGTTTCGTGATATTGTTTCGATAATGTACCGGTGGGTTTACTCACCACAGGAAGATCAGTCATCGATTGACTTGATTCTTGAGTTATTTTCCAAATAAGGCAGCTCATAGAATGACCCAAAGAGAAAATGAGGAGTTGAACAAACAAGTTCAAGAGTTGCTGGAGAAAGGGCTTGATATGGGAGAGTTTGAGTCCATGTCTAGTACCCGCAGCATCAGCACCAAAGAAGGATGGGGAGTTGAGGATGTGTATAGATTCCTGAGCCATAAACAAGATAACAATCAAGTACAGATTTCCCCTACAAAGGATGGATGACCTGATGGACTGTTTGAGTGGAACTCGGTACTTCACAAAGATTGATCTGAAGAGTGGATATCACCAGATCTAGATTCAAGAGGGAGATGAATGGAAGACTACCTTCAAGACCAAAGAGGTCCTGTACGAGTGGTTAGTCATGCCTTTTGGGCTAACCAATGCACCGAGCACATTCATGTGGCTCATGAATGAGGTACTAAAAGAATTTCTAGGAAGTTTTTTTATTGTGTATTTAGATGATATTTTTATTTTCAGTAAGACGTTGGATGAGCATCTAATGCATATTCAGAGAGCCTTTGAGAAGTTAAGACAAGAGAAACTGTTGATTAATCTGAAGAAGTGCAGTTTTGTGAAGAGGGAGTTAGTGTACTTGGGGTTTGTTGTCTTAGTAGAAGGTCTCAAGATAGACCCAAAGAAGGTGAAGGCTATTCTGGAATGGCCTACCCCAAGAACTACTACCAAGGTGAGATCTTTCCATGGTTTGGCTAGTTTTTATAGAAAGTTCATTAGAAACTTCAGTAGTATTTGTGGACCCTTGACTGAAACAATGAGAGGGGATAGAAAATAATTCAAGTGGAGCATTGAAGCGGCAAAAAGTTGTGAAATGTTGAAGCAAAGGTGACAGAGCAACCTATTCTAGCCCTCCCAGATTTCAACAAGGTGTTTTAGGTGGATTGTGATGCCAGTGGTTGTGCCATTGGAGCAGTGTTGAGCCAAGAAGGTAAGCCCATTGTCTATTTCAGTGAAAAGTTAAATGATGCCAAGAGAAAGTATTATGTATATGATCAAGAATTTTATGCAATAGTTCAAGCATTAAAGAAATGGAGACATTATTTGTTTCTAAAGGAATTTGTTATATATACTAATCATCAGGCCTTGTAGTACCTAAATAGTTAGGGAAAATTAAATCAGAGGCATGAAATGGGTAGAGTTTTTATAGAGTTATACCTTTGTTTTGAAACATAGGAGTGGGAAGCCAAATAGGGTTGCAGATGCCTTAAGTAGGAGGCATACATTGATGACAAATATGCAGATTGAAGTGGTTGGGTTCAATCAACTCAAGACACTGTATGCAGAAGATCATGATTTTGCAAAGGCTTGGAAAGCTTGCAAGGAACTTGTTACAGTGGACAGAACAAGGTGGCTGGATTTCATAATCCAGGATGGCATGTTATTTAAAGGAAGTCAATTGTGTATCCCAAGGAGTTCCATGAGGGAGAACCTGATAAAGGAGAAGCATAGTGGAGGATGGTAGGACATTTTGGTCAAGATAAGACCATTGCCATTATCAGTGAGCATTATTATTGGCCTTAGTTGTCATAGGATGTGAAGAAGTTTGTACAAAGCTGTAGAGTATGTCAGATGGCTAAAGGATTGAGTCAGAATACAGGCTTATATCAGCCCTTACCTGTACCAGAGAGGTCGTGGGAGGATATAAGTATATACTTTGTTCTTGGTTTGCCAAGGACACAACGAGGGAATGATTTAGTCTTTGTGGTGGTTGATAGTTTTTTGAAGATGGAACATTTCATTCCATGTCAGAAGACCCATGATGCAGTCCACTTTGCTGAATCTTTCTTCAAAGAGGTGGTGAGGCTACATGGTCTGCCAAAGAGTATTGTTTCAGATCATGACACCAAATTTGTGGGGTACTTTTGGAGGAACTTGTGGAAGAAGCTGAAGACAGATTTGAAGTTTAGTTCTGCACACCATCCACAAACAGATGGGCAGACAGAGGTTGTTAATAGGAATCTGGGTAACCTACTGAGATGTTTGGAAGGAGATAAACCCAAGGGATGGGACTTGATCTTACCCGAGGTAGAATTTTCTTACAACAATTCTGTCAATAGAAGCACTGGTAGATCACCATTCCAGATTGTGTATGGAGGTAGCCCTAGAACAGCTCCAGAATTGAGGAAGATGGACCAAGAGAAGAAAATAAGTGTTGAAGCCAAAGATTTTGTAGAGCACATCAAGGATATACATGAGAAGGTAAGAGAACATATTAACAAGATGAAAATGCAGTATAAGGCTAAGGCATATCAGAAGAGGAGGTATAAGGAGTTTTAGATTGGTGATGAAGTGATGGTCCACTTGAGGAAATAAAGGTTTCTAGTGGAAACATATAACAAATTGAATATGAAGAAGTTCGGTCCATGTAAAATTTTGAAGAGGTATGATTTAGGGAATACATATGAGGTAGAGTTGCCAGATGGATTCAACATTCCCCCTGTGTTCAACATTTCAGATTTGATAGAGTATCATGAAGGTGGTGCGAAGGAAGTACCAACGATGGAACAATGTGGGATTCTAGTACCTACTTCAGAAAAGGATGAGATTGAAGAAATCCTGGATACTCATGTGGGAAGGAGTACCAGGAACAGCCAGTATGAAGAATATCTAGTGAAATGGAAAGGAAGGCCTATTGAAGATTCATCTTGGTTGCCTAAGGTAGAGGTTAACTGTTTGGATTTTCCTCCACCATCTGAGTTGTGACGGGGTCACTTCTCAAATTACCTTGGGTGTCTGATGTAGGAGCATCTAGTGGTGTAAGGGCAATCTTGCATCACCCAAAAATAGTTAAATTTTAAGTTTCATATTTTTTTAGATGTTTTTACATTTTTGGATACCCTTTTCATCATAATGAAATTTATAATTTACAATTTTTATTTTCTATTCCTTGGTGGAAAGATATTGCAGTTTTAGTTTCCTAGATTTGCATCTGAAAATATTTTGAGTTAGATTTGAGGAACTTAGAGTTCCTGGAATGGCCCCAAAACTTGCCAACATTGGAAAATCAGAATTCGAGCATGTTATAGACTTTGAGACCTTTCGAACGGTTCAAACGGTTTGCGAATCGGAGTCCCAGATCAAAAGTTATGGCCTCGTAAAGTTGGCGCACTTTTTAGAAGATACAATTGCAAATGCTCTTTTGAAATTTGAACTTCATGTTGCAAATTTTTAGTGCCAAACCACCTAAACTCAAATTTGAACGTTGTTTTGGATCCAAACTTAAGAGGAGCTCTATTTATGGGTGGGTTTCTAATTTTTGGGTAACTTTTTGGGGACAAGTTCGCATATTGCAAAAGGGTTATTCTGTAGCTTTCTATAACTTGCATGTGTTGTAAAACTTGGGGATTTGAGATCCTCTGCATGTAAGATGCTCCATTTTTTGAATAATAAAATTATTCTCTTGTTTGTGGGTTATTTTCTAAGTCTCGGGTTGCGCCCTCATCAGAATATTTGTACTTCATTTAAATACCACATCATCTTATTTTTTGTTTATGCATATTAGCATGCTCTCCTTTTACAATCATTGGGTTATTGTAACAAATGAACTGAGATAAAGTTTCATCAGGGAGTTTTTTGCATAATAATTTGATTAGTGTGTGCATGCACTTTGATCTCCATCTCTATCTTGTTTTGATGGAAACTCACATGGGTTATTTGGTTTCTAAGTTTCTTTTGGCCACATTTTTTCTCTTGCTTGACAAATATCAGATTCATCGATTCACACTTCAGTTGAGAAATTATCGTTATTGATCCATGTTGGTTCAGATCCTTCTCAATTTGAGGGTCATGTTCTTATATAACTTTAATGTTCCAGAGTCTTTATGGTACTCCTTCCCATGGAAGAGTTTTAGTCTCAGTTTGGCATTGACATCAAGATACATGGTTTCCAAATTCTGTCATCATCCCATCTACTCTTGCTTCACAGATTCCAAGTTTGTTCTAGTTTGTGAGTTTTCTAGTGTTCCATGGCATTGGGTCTGTTGTCACATTATGATTCTTTTTTTGGTTTCTTGTAGAAAGAAGTATCTTTCCTTGCTTGTCAGATTGCGGTTCTAGTGTTACTCCACAATGTTCTTCTAGTGCTTCTTTGCAACAATCATCTCATTGTAGGGGTGTTTTGTCCGATTGGGTTTTCCTTCTCTACCTCAATATTGCATTTGTACTTGGGTACCTGATCAAGCCTTGTTTTCAGGACCCATTCATGTTTTCTAGCATTCATCTTAGTTTTAGGTGCATGCTTTGTTAGTCTACCTAAGTTGCACTTATGGAGGGATGTTAGTGTAATTAAGATTTCATTACACTTGCATAACTTTACATAGGTAATATTTAATTCCTAGGTTTATTATTCTCATCCTTATCTTGTTGAGCTATCTTGTTGCTCAAGATAAGATTATGGTTATGCATCTTTTCTTTTATAAAGCAAATCATATCTTGTAATTATTGAATTCCCGAATAATATTATTTTGCACATCTTTTTGCAAAGCTTCAGCTTTTTTTCTTTTCTCTTCTATGGAAGGCTTTTCTGGTTTGCATTTTAGATCTTGGTTCCTAATAGATATGCTAGATATCCTCTTAAAATTACTTTCATCCTTTACGATGGATTCATTATCATCTTCATGTATGATAGTTGATTCATCTTCCTCATTGAGTGGAAGACTATTCCAATGATCTTCTATTGGAATGAGTACCTCTTCAATACTAATCAACTGCTTCAAATATAAATCCATCCTTCCAAGGTAAACATAGAAATCTATCTCACAATGTTGATATGTCCAATGTATCCTACATCCATCTATCATAGTGATTTTTGATATTCTTGGAGTACCTGATTCCTTCAATTTATCATGCAATTGACTTTGTATAAGTGGTGTATTTACCTTGAATGAATCATGACCTATTGTATATTTATCATATTGATTTACATCTTTCTCTAAAGAATCATTGAAAGCATTGGAAGAAAAAAAATTATTTTTTGATTCCTCATGACAACAATCATATGTTAATGCTTCACCTCTTTCAATGTTTTCATTAGTATTAACATCTTGAACTAAATTATACTCTAGTTTTATCTTTTCATTACACTCAAATTTCAAATCTATTTCATAGTTTTTTTCAAACAAACCCTCAAAATGATATAATTGTTCATCTAGTTCTTTGCTTATAATTTCATCATGATTTAATGCATCATATTCTAGAGTATGACTAAAAGTAGAGGGTAATTCCATAAAAAATCATTAGAGGGTGAAACAATTGCATCCATGGCCATATTTTATAAATATTGACTCCCAAATTGATCGTATATGGGGCTGCTCTTATTTGAAGTGTTAGAGAATGGGATGCTTGGAAAATTTGGAATGTTGTAGCTGCTTGGTGGAAATTATTGCATCTAGGTAAGCATAGTGGGTAAATTGGTACGAGGTTGCAAAGTTTGGAAACTCACAAGTATAAGATAATTATAATTATCATTTTGGTGATTTGTGTTTATAGGACCATCATATCCATATTATGCTAGTAAAAAAAATTTGTTAAATGCATCGTTAGGATGGTAACATCACTTAAAAATCTAATATGGTTATGTGTAGGATCATGATGGGCCAAAAAGTGGCAATATGATGGGTATGTGTAGGGCATGTGCCTGACAACTTTTCTTTTAAATACCCAAAATTGATGAAATGAAAAGGATTTTGAAGAAGATTCTCAGCTTTCCACCAATATAAATTATGCTTTAGTTTGAATTTAATAAATAATTATTATTCATTTTCTATTTGAATTACGACTAAAGTCCTAATTGATAGGCTGATTGAAAAAAATCTATAGCTTTCAAATGGTATCACATTTTTTGAATCTAAAACATGCATCACATTCTATGCTACACATACTATAGGATTAAAAAAAATGAATTTCATGAAGTTTTGACCAAGTTAACGTGGTTAGACATACGAGTTTTTATATTTTTTAAAATTTGTAATAAAAAATTTATAATTAATTATTTACTTGGAAATAAATAACGAAAAAAATATGCATCACATTGGGACATGAGTCCTCTACTTATATCTAAAATCTCATAAAAAAAATTATCATTTTATTATGGTTAGGGTGGTCAGAGATACACCTACCTCTTATTTTTTCCTTGAAATTTAAGTCCTACTGCATTTAAATTTCAAAATTTCACCAAATAGATTTCTTTTCTTGAATAAACCTAATAGTTTAGAAACTACATTCAATTTTCTACAGATTGTATTGTTACATATTTTTGAGATAATATAGATAACTTATTCAAATTTTTCTGTCAAGTTGCCTAGCTATGTTTTTTCTTAATTTTTTGCCACTTAAGGGCCTGTTTTTTCCATGATGATCCAAAAAATACCCATATTCTCTACAAATGAAGCACCTAAACATTGATAATAATGTTCTCTTAACATGAAATTTTTAATAACTAGATTCAAAGGCTAAAATCAGTGATACATAAACATGAACTTGTGATTGAACTGATAAATTGGTTACTCTAGTGTTGTTTTCATAGTTGCAAGTTGAAATGATGGGTCTTGTACACCCACATAAGGATCAAATTCAACTTTTAGACATCCAAATTTGGACACTTAATTTATCCAAATTTATCACTTTTCATTTAAACATCCTCTTATGTGAGTTAATTAAGTAATATTATTATTATTTAATTAATATCTTTAATTCTGCCAAATCCCTAAGGTATTTAATTAATAATTAAATACCTTACCATCCTTAATCCTCTTTTCATCAAATGAATTAAATAAATATTACATTTATTTAATTCTTCACATGTCTTTTTCATCTAATCCTAATCTATCTCCTAATCTCTTCATTGAGGATGTGCACATGCCTAATCCTTGATTATGATGCGTCACATCCTCCAAATTTTGCAAGTTGACTTCTAATGCTCATTAACCCCTAATCATCCTCTAATTACTAATTAGTTAAACCTAATTAGTACCTTGGTCAACTCTCCCCATCCCCAAGGAATTTTTAATTCTTTTTTATTCACCTTAGGCTCCTCTCTTCCCTATGTGAATTTTTAATTCACCTTTTATTCCTTCTAGAATCCCCTTTTCCCATGCATCTTCTAGAACCTTTGACTTGTCACATCAAGTCACATGTGATAAATTTCCACCTTTTGGGAACCTTGTCTTATCCACTAGATTCTTCCAATCATTGTAAATTTTTAATTCACTTTTATTCTCCCAAAGCTTTCCCTCTCCCCATGTGATCATTGAAAGGTCACATCAAAGTACTTGGAAGGTATTTGTAGGTATGTGCAGGATCATTATGGAAAAAACAGGCCCTTAAGTGGCAAAAAATTCAAAAAAATTAGTGTTAGGCAACTTGACATAAAAAATTGAATAAGTTATCTATATTATTTCAAAAATATGTAAGAATAGAATATGTAGAAAATTGAATATAGTTTCTAAATTACTAGATTTTATTTAAAATAAATAAAATATATTTGGTGAAAATTTGAAATTTCAATGCAGAGTACTCCTAAATTTTATTGAAAAATAAGAAGTAGGTGTTTGTCCGACCAATTCTAACCATAATAAAATAATAATATTTTTTTATAATATTTTATATATAAGTAGAGGACTCATGTCTAGATGTGATGCATATTTTTTTATAATTTTTTCTAAGTAAATAATTAATTATGAATTTTTATTACAACTTTTAAAAAATATAAAACTCGATGTCCCACCATCTTAACTTGGTCAAAACTTCATGAAATTTCATTTTTTTTAATCCTATAGTATGTGAAGCATAGAATGTGACACATATTTTAGATTAAAAAATGTGATACCGTTTGAAAGTTATAGATGTTTTTCAATCAGCTTATCGATCAAGACTTTAGTCATAATTCTAATAGAAAATAAATAATAATTATTTATTAAATTCAAATTAAAGCATAATTTATATTGGTGGAAATATGAGAATCTCCTCTGAGAACCCTTTTCGTTTCATCAATTTTGAGTATAAAAAAAGTCATCAGCCACATACCCTACAAATACCCATAATATTGCCACTTTTTGGCCCATCATGATCCTACACATACCCGTATCCTTCCTCCACATCATGTACCTCTCTTCCACATCACCTACACATCATCTCACACTTAGCCCTCTCACATTCCACATGTCAAAATGTGAGGGCTTGTGAGTCCTCAACTCACCTTAGCCCTTCATCTTGGCCTTGTTGGATAAATCACAACCATTGAATTCTATAGAGAATTCAAGTTTCTCTATAAATACCCCATCCTCTAAGGCATTAAAGAAGACTTAGCCATTTTTTAAACTCATCTAGCCATTAACATTCATCCATTTGCATTTACATTCAAGCATATAGTCAAGACTTGCATTTAGCCATATCAAGAGCCATCAAGGATCATACAAACCAAATCAAAATCAAGGGCCAACCAAGGAGTTTTAGCTGCAAGAAGGAAGGTATATCTATTTGTCATTATTTTACACTTTCCTCTTTACACTTACAAATTCCTTAGGCTAATCTTGAGGTATTTCCTTATGTTTTTCCATTGCATTTTAATTGCTTAGAAATGGTTAGACATTTTGGATATCACACAACCAATAATATAAATTTTAATTATGGCCACCAAAAAAAAAGAATTTGGTAGAATATTTACATACCATTGCCATTTTGTACCTTGAAATGTTTTGACAAACAAATGACAAATGATATCCTCATGCTCAATCTTGAGAAAAATAAATTAATCCTTATATATCCTAGCATGATATGAAGCAATTTTTCCACTGTTAGGGAAAACTAAAGAAAGCCTTTTTATTTGTGTGATAAGAAATTTCATGAAGAATCCCTGGTATACACAAAGGGCTACCCATAAAATCTAGGTTTTTCTAAGATGTAACCCACTCCAACTTCACATTTAACCAAGAATATTTGCAATCCCTTATTCTAGCACCAATTATGTTGAGGGTGATTTTAGTCATGCACAAAATGCTAGGAAATAAGGATTTATTGCCTCTCTTGAAAAGTAACGAGATTACTCCAAGGCTCCTTCTTTGTTAGGTCTTGACTATGTGGATATCATAGAACTTTGTTAGATCAATGTAGTCTCATGAGGGGATTTGGATTTTAACTTATTGGAAATAACACATAAATTAAAATAATATATCTAACAATTTAATAAATGCATTGCATGTTAAGATTTATAGTATATTTACAATAATTATATGATCTTTCAGTAATTCCAAACTTGATTTTAAATAAAATTCCAAAGATCGAAAGGGTAACGAGAAGTAAGGAAAAGTAAATGTAAACTAATTATACAATGACAAGAAATATTTCATTCATCATTTATGTTCATTTAAGCAACAAATAATATTTCACACATCTACCAATAACAGCAATGCAATCTTCAAAGGAAATAAGTCACCACATAAGATTTTTAAATTTCATATAGTCATAATACTACAAAGTTCACCTAGATATGATACAAAACCCTTCTTAAGCCCACAATTACAAATGGAATATTACTAATTTGATAATTGATATTGAAATAAAATAATCATACCATCACTATGATAGAAAATCAAGATGCATATAGTAGTTGCAACCCTTTAAATGAATCAATAATTCAAAAATTTCATAGGAAATTGTAGGCTAAGGTTGTATTACTTAATTGTATAAAATTTCATCAAAATTAGATCCTTATAAATTATCCAAAATGAAACATTTATAGTAAAATAAGTTCCTAAAACTATGGATCTAATAAAAAAAGCTAATTGGAAGTACCTCCAATGCTTGAGTTTTTAGCTAAAAGGAAACTAAAAATAAAATAAAAGCACAATTGGCTACCCCACTTGGAGTCAAGTCAAGTTTCCAAATTAAAGAAGCATGAAAATAACGTATAAAAGTAAACTAAAACAAGCGATAGCCTTTAAAATTCCCAACACCACTAAACTCAGGTGCATGATATGTTCTTTGATTTCTTGAGTAGTTATCACACACATCCTTGGAAATATTTATCTAAGATGGTATGAGGAAAAAATGTTATTTATATCATTAGAAGCATCACTCATCAAAAACACATGGGTATATGTCAGCAATGATCTCCACCTATCTCTAGTTATCTACAAAAGTGATCAGACCAGGTTGGCATGATCTAATTCATCCTTTCGATTGGGTGGTATTGTTTAAGTTGGTACTTTTTTTACATAGAATCCTTCAAAGGAATATCTCCTACAAAAAATAGTACCATGCATTATCATTTTCCTACACCAAGAAGAGAAAACCTACAAGATAAATCATGTTAGTCCATATATACTCTTATCTCAAAGTTATAATTTTCAATCCAAAGCTATACAAAAACTTTGGGGATCGGTCATCAAGCCTATAACCTACCATTTACTATCAGTATATACACTTAAGCTTTCATCCTTTCATTATTAGAAATCTTTGGGTATTGAGGATCGAAAATCCCCAATACCCAATACCTATGAAATGAATTTACTTTGCTAAGTTTCAAAGTCGAGCTCGGGTATATGATATCAAAGATGTCCTTTACCCTTTGTTTATTAATAACTTATTTTTGAGAATTTGTTTCATTTATTCATCATGTGTTAGGAATTAGAGATCCCCTTTACCACTTGCCTCCTTGGAAATGATATGGGTTAAGCAATATCTCTTACTCATGAAGTTCGAAAGGGTTTGGGCATTAGGGTTTGGCTTTTTGTTTTACCCCTTGCCACCAATTTTACAGCTATTAACCAACCTCTTTCTTATGTTTTCAACCTTAGCCTTTAAACATAAAATATGTATCTATTTGTTATAACAGTTAAAAGAAAAAAATCATTCATGGAAGTCAAGAGTCGGGGATAACCCAAGTACCCTTTGCACCTCTATAAGCAATGGGTAAGAGGTATAAAAAAATATCGATATCTAAAAGATGATGAAAAGGAAGAAAGTTTTGGCTAATTTTTTATTAGTATAATTGGGGGTCTCATGTATCCTTTACTTTTTAGTGAACTCTCTCAAGGACTATTTTTATTTGTACTAGATAAATAGGCAAAAAGTTATGAGTTTGAAAGTCCAAATGGGAGATATGAATTCAATAGTAATAAAATTCACTAGAGGTTTGATCTAGTAATGTAACCTACACCAATAGAAAGTACACCAAACTATATTTCCAACAATATCTTGTTTGCAAAAATATGAAATTTAGATCAAAAGTTATGAATTTTTGAAAAAAATGTTGAATTTATCCTATAGTGACGACCCTTCTAGCAATTTTTTTTAGCCAAAAATTAAAGTTGTCTAAAATGGACAAATTTTATATGAAAATAGGGCTTTTTGGGACATATAAATACAATGGTAGCATCTAATTTAGCTATAATGTTGAGAAAATGTGTCTCAACCTTGCAATTACATAAGGTACTATTCAACCAATGACAACGGGGGGGCATGGGGTCCTAGAAGGAAACCCTATTTTATGAGGGCATTGTATTACAAATATGTATTGCAATGTATTTTGAGAGTTTGATAGTAGTTGTGTTTCCTTTGAATCTCTGAGCAGTGATACTCCTATTAGAAGCTTTCTCTGCAAGTATATTGTAATTTGTATGATTGTTGAATAATATATTGGGTAGTTTTTGGAGTGTGGTTTTTATCCCTAAATATTTTTCTCTGCATAAATCATTGTGTTGTGGTATGCATGATATTTGTGTTTATTTCTATTTAAGTTTTTGTAAATATTAAATATCTATAAATTTTTTGCAATATTCTCCTCTCAAGATTAGTGTAGGAAGTTGTTCCGCTATCTTAGCTTCCTTACATATAAGTTCTCCAATAAAAATTTGTTCACCAGATTGAAGCTTCAAACCCCAATTTGCAACTACAACATATAATGGCCAAATTGAGTGAAATAAAAGTTAAATTTGAATTTTTTGGTCATTCTAAACTCAATAGTAAGCTTAGGTTTGCACCAACATGCTCCAAAATGAACCTACAATACAAATCCACAAAGAAAAAAAACCAAATCTAGTATCTTTCAAGATTTTTTTGATTCTCCAGGTTATCATATGAGGCAAGAGAAGAGCATACTCAACTTTTCAATTTCTACCAATATCTCTCGAAAAAGACTATCCAATGACAACCAACCCACTTTGATATAGTGTCATAGTTGGCTATGGAGATACCCAAGATCTAGAGGCCAAATGGAAAGCACAAAGAGATCAATATGCAATTATCAAGATTGCAATGGAGTTGATTATCCAATAGCTCAATATGATTTAAATATGAGACCACCCACTTATATATCCAAGATGAGACATAAGATGCCATAAGATTATGACAACTTTCTTAATCTTGTGATATGTGACAAGTAACTTGACATAAAATTCAAAAAGATGCGATCTAGACAAGACAAATAAGTCTTCTAGAAATAATCTTAGGACCTAAATAAACTTAACATGTGAATGTGTCCCCTAAGTCTCTAGTGAGTGAATTAACTAGGTACAAGACATTTATTCACATCAACATCCAAGAGGTTGTTGGAAGTTGGAAGGTTGGCATTGATGATGTAGTTTGGAATCATCAGCATGAAGTGTAAATGCATTGGTTGATATAGTTTTGTCATTGATATCAACATGTGATAATCATCCTAGTATAATAGGGAAATATTTTTGGTTAACCTTGAACAGTTCCAATTGATCTAGAAAGCATGGTTTATTAGGAATTTGGCTAAGTGCTTCCTTTGTCAGTATTGTGGTTGAGTGCATCAGATTTGTGTTCGCACTTCACCACACATTGGTATAATCTTCTACAATAATAAATAAAATTTTCAATCCACTAGATGGAGCAACATTCAAGTTTTGTGACATATTTTATAGTTTCCAAAAGGATATGAATAACAATGTGTGGCTTTGTATATCACTGTTATCTTCTAAATAGTGTACCCATGTGGGAGATTATACACATCTTTGTGAATAATTATTTTTTGTTATGATGATGAATATAAGCTAATGAATATCAATTGAATAAGGATTCAATGGGAGATTGGGTTTTTAGGTAGCATGATTGATGAAATTACATAAGCTCTTGAAAACATTGTGTTTAGGTATATTTTGGGATGACCTAACACAATTGATATTTTGTGGAGAATATTTGAGAAACTCTATCTTATGTGGGATTTATATTTAGGTCCATGCCAACCTATCTTGATGTAGATTGGGTGTTGAATTTAGGACTAAGAATGGATGAAATAATTTGATGAAAACATGTTTAGTTTTTCTGTGTTACTTCTAATTAGGTCAACCCAATTGAATTTTCACTTGATGTGGGTATATATATGAGATCTTCACTGAGGTGTTAGTGCGTGTGAAGGAGAGAGAGTGAGGTGAATGAGAAGTATGGTACAAAAATGTGTGAATGGAATATATGACATGTGAATGTGGTAGAGCAATGCAGATTTATGACATGTATTGTGAATCACCTACATGTGTATGATGCAGTGATGAGAAGATTGTGTGTCAAGATCATTTTTGTACCTCAATGGAACTATAATCTTACATATCATAGATGCTATTTTATCAATTCAAATAGGTAGTGTTTCCAACACTTCGTTGCACTTACTCAATGGGCTATATGAGCTCTTTTTTGGATAGTGTGTCCTGGCAATGAGCCTCTGTAATATCTTATATCTAGATATAATAATTGTGAGATATCCCTCACCATATTTTTTCCCCTTTTTGGTTTTTCACATAAAATTATTGGTGTTCATGTGTCATGTGATTTTTTGGTTGTATTCATGCTTTCATTATTAATTGTAGTGATTTATATTCAGTTAATTGAATGGGTTGTGTTTAATTGGTTTAGAGGAATACTGATGCACCCTCCTCTTTGTATTTTTGGTTTTCAACAATTAGTATCAGAGGTCGGTTTCATGGAAGGAGCTTGACCACATTGGTAAGATCTTGGAGTTTGAAGGAAGTACCCTAATCCTCTAAAATAAATTTCTGAAATTGAATATATAGAAGATGATTGTATGCTAGACAAAGATGAAGAACTCAAAACTGCAATTGAAAATCTTAACAAAATTGAAAATGAGAATGAGAATCTAAAGGAAAATCTCAATGAAGCCAATGAATGCATTAAGAAATTGAGAGAATAAATCAAGAAATTAAAAGAAAGGCACAAGGAAGTTAGTGAACAATTGAGACATGTAACTGAAGACACAGTCATATTAAGAGTACAAGTGGAAGAAAATAAAAGAATTAAGGAATGTCTAAATACTATGGAAAAATAAACTAATGAGTGCATCAAGCTTGAACAAGAAGTGGTAAACCTAGTCATAGATCTAGATAAATAATAAGTTCATGAAGGAAATTTTAAGACAAGCACTACAATGCTTGATGGGTTGATTGCATGTAAGAAAGTATCTAAAGATAAAAGTGGTTTAGGAATTGAGATAGGTGAAAGCTCAAAAGTAGTAAAATTTGGAGAACCTAAGAAGACCAAAGATAAGAAGAAAAACAATAGGTACTAGAATGAAAGAAATAATCCAAGAATACCTCTTATTAGACAACCAAATACTCAAAGGTACCCATCTTTTAACAGTTTTTGTTTTTCATGCAATAAATTATGAAATAAGGCTATAGAATATAGACATAGAATGAATCAGAATGTTGGATCCTTTTCTGGGTCCAATGCTTTGTGTGCAAATAATTTGGACATAGAGCTATTGAATGTAGAAGTCAGATGATGAATAGATCTAATACTACTAGATCTTTTAGTGGCTACTATTATACATGCAATGTATTTGGGACTAAGGCTAACTAGTGTTGAACACGATTGAATGGAGGTCAAATTGTTTAGAGAAAATTTGTATGCTACAATTGCGACAAGCCTAGACAAATTTCAAGATTTTCCAAAAGTAATAATTGAAGGAAGAATAATACGACACAGAGAGTAAGAATACATAAATTTGATCCAAATGAATTAAAGAAATAAATGAAAATAGTATGGAGAAAGAAAGAAGAAATTGTAGACATGGAACAATCTACACCTATCTTTGGTGCAAATGTTTCCTCTAGTAAATAACCCAGACCTATGGCCTAGGGTGAGTATTAATAAAAATTATATAGCCCCCTTGTCGATATGTTGTGTCATGGCTTGACACAAAGATACAAGATGGAGAGAAATATGGTGGATCTTCTGGTGAAAACTGTAGGAGAAAATATTTCAATGTAGAAGTTTCTAGAGCTTTTGAAAGTTTCCTGTGTATACAAGGTTTCAAAGTTTACAAAATTTTTATCTAAAGAATTTATTGCTGATATGGTTCAAATAAAGGAGTTAAAAGCATGATTGGGAAGATAAATTTATTTTATTATACACATGTGGAGGATAAGTAAAGTGAAGAAGAAGAAATGGAAAAATTCAATGCATATTCTAGTAGCAGATCACCAAAACCCTAATTCTCACTAAGAAATTATAAGAGGTATTCTATGTGCTCCTATTTCTTTGGAAGTTCTATTTGAAATAATTTTAGATGTAATGGAAGGGTTGAAGGTCTGTATCAGAGAGATTGCAACCTAAATTGAAGAGGCATTGTTGGAAAGTTCTATTAGAGGATTCAATAGGTGCACTTTCTTGCACTCCCTTTGGAGTTTTACCAACTAAGGATATCAATGCATAAATTCATGGGAAACTAGAAGATTTTTCCAATAATGAATCAAGTGTTCTATGTAAAAGTGAATTGGAGGGAGATGATGATACCTTAAAACCATAGTACAAAACCATAAATGAAGAAAATTGGATGTGTGGTGGAAGTTCTTGTGGTTTGAAGATAAAAAGAGGAACATCAAAACTGTATTAAGAATAATCCATGGAAAATCCATTTGGATTGATTGCGAGTACTCAATAACCAAGGAATATATTATAATGTAACTAGTTTGAGGTTCTTCAAACCAATTATATGACGAAAATATATCAAGGTCAAAGAAATAATGGAGAAGGTAGGTGCTACACTTGAAGAAAAAGAATTCACCTTCAAGAAAATTATGAATCCAACTATCTGGCATGTTGCAAGGCTTATTGGACACAAAAAATTTCAACCAAATAATGACTATACAATTTCTACCACTACCATTCACATTGCACATAACATGATTGAATATGGTGTTGATTATGATCTATGTGAGCTAGTCTGATAGCATTTGATGAAAAAACTAGAGGAAATAAAAAAGGGAAAAAATCATATATTTAGGTATGGTACTTTGATAATCTATTTGATTTTCTACTTCATGAAGGAACCATCAGTAATTGGGAAAGTGGAATGGAAAAGTACAAAACTAGTTGCACATTGGATAAGAAATCTCATGAGAAACCTTGGTGGTACGGATGCTCAAGGAAATTCTCTTGCAACATTCTTTGGAATGTTTTAGATGATAATGAATGAAAGGATAAGACTACCTAAGAGTGTGTTGGGAAGATTATTAGGAGACATTAATTTCTTTGTCTCTACTAAATTTTGCTTCATGGAAGCAATTGAGCCTAGAACTATTTGGATTTCTTTGTTGGATTGAGAAGCAGGTGAGGAAGAAGTTGTTCATTATGAAAAATTACTCTTAAAAAGCCCTAAAGACCTTGGTAGAATAGAATTAGAAGAAAGGACTAGAACTAAAGCCTCTGATAGTTCCAAGAGATCAGGCAAGAAGAGGAAGAGAACTATCATTCTCCCAATTGAAGTTAAACAAGAAGATACTAACTTAGAAGAAGGAAGGATGCATGTAGATGATGCTGAACATGAGCATGAAACCATACTAAAAACTATAAGTGCACAAGAAGTGGCTAAGGCCATGAAAGCTTTACAATAGGTAACTTTTACAACAAGCATCAATTCATCATTTTCTATTATAGAAATATTTAGAAACTTGTTGGGGTATGTGCAAGATCATCATGGAAAAAATAAGCCCTTAAATGGCAAAAAATTTAGAAAAATTAGAGTTAGGAAATTTGACATAAAAATTTGAATAAGTTATCTATATTATTTCAAAAATATGTAAGAATATAATCTGTAGAAAATTGAATATAGTTTCTCAACTACTAGGTTTATTTATTTTATTTTTAAATCTATTTGGTGAAAATTTGAAATTTCAATGAAGTAGTACTTAAATTTGAGGGAAAAAAGAAGAAGTAGGTGTTTGTTTGACCATCGTAACCACAATAAAATGATAATATTTTTTTATAAGATTTTAGATACAAGTAGAGGACTCATATCCTGATGTGATGCATATTTTTTTTAAAAAAATTCTAAGTAAATAAATAATTATGAATTTTTTATTACAAATTTTAGAAAATACAAAAAAATGTATATTTGACCACCTTAATAGTGAAAACTTCCTGAAATTCAATTTTTCCTTTTTGAATCTATATTATGCAAAGCATAGAATGTGTATATGTCTTGGGTTGAAAAAATGTCATACTATTTGAAAGCTATAGATGTTTTCAATTAGCCTATCAATCAGGACTTTAGTCATAATTCAAATAGAAAATGAATAATAATTATTTATTAAATTCAAAAGAAAACATAATTTATATTAGTGGAAAGCTGAGCATATCCTTTAAAAACCCTTTTTGTTTCATCAATTTTGGGTAAAATAAATTCGTCAGCCACATACCCATCATATCGCCACTTTTTGGCCCATCATGATCTTGCACATATCCATTGATTTGTTGAAACATATGTCTCTGGTTTAAAAGAACAAGATAGAAGTGGACCAGAAGCAAGGACTACAGAGAAGAGTCTAGAGGATATCAAAAGAAAATGTGTAGATGCACATCGTAGGGCTATAAATGAATTAAAGGATACTCAAATTTGTGAAAAGGAAGCACATAACTTACTATCATATCACTCAAAATGGCCAAACAACACACAATGTACAAAGGATATGATGAAATCATTTGGAACTCAAATGGGATATGAAGCATATGTTTATGATCTAACAAGAGACATGAATAATAAGAAATGGAATAACATTATGTAGTTGCCTGACAATTTCTTTGCTTTATAGAATAAGAGGAAAGAAACAATCAACCAATATATGATGTTAAGGGACTTACTATAGATAAAGCATACTCCTATATCTAGTTCCCTTGTCAGTGTTGATAAACTACCAAAAATAAATCTTAACCCTAGTACTATGGAAGAAGGAAAAGAGTCTCTAAAGGAACTTGAACTATAGTGCAAAGCTCTTGCAGAAGCAAAAAGACTTTTGGAAGAAGGAAAATCCATTTGGTAGGATTTTCTGAAGAAGCTCAAAGTATCTACATCTTCGGGTTGAGAAATCTTACCTTTATTTACATTACTAAGTATTTGCATAAAAGATTATGCTAAGCCTTTGCATGACCTTTGTCATTCATTTCAAAGGGGAGAGATAGTAGAATTTTTTTTTAATCAATACTCTTGTGAAGTGTTGGATACATTTTGGAGAAGACAACTAAAAAACCTTTTTGAGAGACAAGGTTATATGTGTAAGGTCCCGAAGACAAGTTTTGGATCATGTCATTGAAAATTATTTTGATATTCATGTTGTGATCAATCACAAAGGGGGAGATTGTTGAAAGTTTGAAGTTTTTCATTGATGATGTAGTTTAGCAACATGAGCATGTAGTGTCCATGCATTAATTGATCTAGTGTTGTCATTAATATCAACATTATAATGCCATCCTAGGGGAAGTATTTTGTTGAAGCTTGTATAGTACCAATTGATTTGGAAAGCATGGTTTATCAAAAATTTGTCTAAGTGTTTCCTTTGTCCATATTGTGGTTCAATGCTTCAATATTTGGGTCTGCACTTCACCACATGTTGGTATAATCATCTACAATCATAACCATAACTTTGAATCGATTAGATGGAGTAGAACTCATTTTTTTGTGAAATTTTTTATAGTTTCAAGAAAGACATGAATAATAGTGTGTGGCTTTGTATATCGTAGTTATCTTTTGAACAATGTACCCATGTGGGAGGTTCCACACTTCTTCATGAATAATTAGTTTGTCTTATGATAATAAAGATAAGTTAATGAATATCGGTTGAATAAGAATTCAATAAGAGATTGAGTTTTAACGTAGAATGATTGATGAAATTACATAATCTCTTGAGTACATTATGTTTAGGTCTATTTTGGGCTGACCTAATAGGGTTGATATTTTGTGGAGAATATTTGACAAACTATATCTTATGTGGGATCTATATTTAGGTCCATGTCGACCTATCTTGATGTAAATTGGGTGTTAAATTTAGGTTTTAAGCATGGATGAAATGCCTTGAAGATGACATGTCTAGTTTCTATGTGTTACTCCTAGTAAGATTGACCTAATTGAAGTTTTACCTAATGTGGGTATATATATGTGATCTTTACTGAGGTGTTAGTGTATGTGAAGGAGAGAGAGCAAGGCGAATGAGAAGTTTGGTGTAGAAAAAATTGAAAGGAATATATGACATGTGAATGTGGTAGACCAATGTAGATTTATGATATGTATGGTGAATCACCTACATGTGTATGATGTAGTGATGAGCAGGTTGTGTGGAGATATTTTTTGTACCTCAAAGGAATTGTAATTTGGCATACGATAGATGTTATTTTATCAGTTCAAATAGGTAGTGTTGTCAACCCTTGTTTGTACTTACTCAGTTAGCATTGAGCTCTTTTTTGGATGGTGCATCCTTGTAGTGAGCCTCTTTAATTTCCAATATCTAGATATAATATATATTGTGAGCTAACCCTCACCATTTTTTTTTCCTTTTTTTGTTTTCCATGTAAAAATACATGTGCTCATGTGTCATGTGATTCTTTGGTTGTATTCATGCTTTCATTCTTCATTATAGTTATTTATATTGAATTATAAGATGGGTTATGTTTAATTGGTTTAGAAGAATACTGATTCAACCCCCCCCCTCTCAATATTTTGGTTATTCAACAGAGGCCACTCAATCAACCATTTCATTTGGCCATGAGAGCTAGTATATGGTATAATTTAAATTGTCATTTAGATGTTAATTTTTGAAATATATTATGATTAAATACATGTAAATAGATTGATAGTCTAATGTATTATTAACTTTTTATGCAATAGTCTAGTACTTTTATAGCCATGATGACTGCTTCTGAAACATTGGAAGAAGCATCACAAAAGGTAAATTTATTTTCATATTCTTGACATTATGATTATACGTACTTGTGAGTTTAAGTTGTCTTACATTCTTGTCATTTTTTATATAGAAAACTATCTTATTTGGTTCATCCATCATGATCTTTTCTATAACAAGTGTACACACATCATAAGAGGTATGTGTTTATTTTATATTGTAGATATATGCATTTAGATAGGATTAGATATATGCTTAGTAAATATGATTATTTGTCAATAATTATATACTAATTTGTATCAATTTTATTTTACTTGGTATAGTCATCTTCCTAATTCAGCATTGTGATGAATCTGAGACCATTTCTATATGCTAGGACTCTTGATTGTCCTATAGAAAAATCATATGTAGAATGCCTTGTAGAAAAATGAGCAAGAATTGAGGTAATCAAGAATTTCATTTTAGACATTTTATAGTTTAATATAGTGATTTTGATAATTTCACAGTTCTAAATTATAGTATATAAGTTTCTATTTAGTAGTTTATCTTGTCAACCATTGACATAATTAATCTAATTTTTGGTTTGAAACGTTATTGTGTAGTTGACTTTAGAGCTAGAAAATACTTCGAGGAGGCTAGCTTTTGATGATCTAAAAAAAGATTAGGATTTTATAAAGATTGATACATTTAGGCATTGATAGATCTTCATATGGCACATATTCCATATTTTTAAAAACTTGGTTTGAGTAAGAATAATGCCAAATTTACATATGCATAAGCACACTTATTCTAAAATTTGGTATAAAGAATTGATATGAACAATCTAATTTGTTCCTCATGTGCATCATTTTCTACTTTCAAAATTAAATTGGAATGTAACATTATTTTACAATGGTTTAGTTTTATGATCAATAACATGTTATAGCCTAACGAAATTGCATTTCAATAGAACTTATGAATTGCAATTGGTAATCCATATATGTTAGTGTTAAATTTGGTTGCCTTTGGCAACTTATCCAAATTTTATGACCATTTATCTAATGTTATCACCAAATTTTATCACAATTTTTCAAATTTTTATCTCATAGTGGTTATGTGGATTCTCTTAGTTAGGTTTGGCATTCTAGTCACTTGTTGAACACTCAATTTGATGCCAAAACACTTAAAATTATAACTTAATACATTACAATAGTAATAAAAATATAACTTAATGCATTAGAATTCTATATTGAATGCGCTTAAATAAGTCTTCTACAAAAGAATACAAGTGATTTAAATATCTCTTTAATGAATTCACATTTGACATTATTTAGTTTTTTGAACTCCTATAATGAAGAGAGCAGCTAATTTTTTTTTCAAAAGAAGCTAATATTAATCCAAAATGATATGAGAAACATTGTTTAATGTTTTTTTAGAAGGTATATCTCATACTAACCATAGAAAAATAAAAGGGAAAGGTAGTGTGAGATTATTCAATTAGAAGAATTGTAAAAATTATGGCATGTTTTTTACCTTTTCATATCTCTGTAAACCATTCACTTATTGTGTTTTACCTTTTCATATCACCTTTTTAGGAGGTATTTTTGTAGTTTTTCAAATTAAGGTTCACATACATTGCATTCAAGAGTTAATTCATATTAAGGTTCACATAGATTACATTCAAGATTTCATTCATAGACAAGTCCAAAATATTCACCATTGCTTGACTATTACGAAGTTTCCATCATGAACCAATGCTAGAATGTGTGAGCGATTTTAATGTGAAGATATATACATGCATGAAATTCATGAACATACATAAGTAGGTGAATATGCATAATCATCAATACAACTAAGAATTCCCATATAATTTTATTAATGTACTTGTGTACAAATACATCAATGCATCTTGCTACCAACTATCCTAGATACACAACTAATATGTGCATAGGATGATTCCCTCGCTTCGTAATGTACATCTTCAATCATTGCTACTACCAAAGAAACTTGCATTGCAATATTACAAGCCAATTTTAAACAATCGAAAAATCATTGAGCAAAGCTAGCTAAACAATGAAAGCAACATGAACTCTAATGCTAGGGTATGTGTAGGATCATGATGGGCCAAAAAGTAGCGATATGATGGGTATGTGTAGGGTATGTGGTTGATGAATTTTTTTACCCAAAATTGGTGAAACGAAAAGGGTTTTGAAAGGAGATTCTAATCTTTCCATAAATATAAATTATTCTTTACTTTGAATTTAATAAACAATTATTATTCATTTTCTATTTGAATTATGACTAAAGTCATGATTGATCTGTTAATTGAAAAACATCTATAGCTTTCAAATGGTGTCACATTGTTTGAATCCAAAATATGTGTCATGTTGTATACTTCGCATACTATTTTATTAAAAAAAAAATTGAAATTCATGAAGTTTTCACCAACTTAAGGTGGTCAGACATATGATTTTTTATATTCTTTTTAAGTTGTAATAAAAAATTCATAATTAATTATTTCCTTGGAAAAGAATTACAAAAAAATATGCATCACATCAAGACATGAGCCCTCTAATTATATCTAAAATATTATAAGAAAATAATATCATTGTATTGTGGTTAGGGTGGTCAGACAGACACCTACTTCTTATTTTTTCCCTAAAATTTAAGTACTACTACATTGAAATCTCAAATTTTCACCAAATAGATTTAAAAATAAAAAATAAACCTAGTAGTTTAAAAACTACATTCAATTTTATATAGATTCTATTCATAGATATTTTTGAGATAATATAGATAACTTATTCAAATTTTTACATCAAGTTGCCTAACTTTGATTTTTCTAAATTTTTCACCGGACTTAAGGGCCTATTTTTTCCATGATGATCCTACACATACCCGCTAGATGCATTACCATTGAACCTCACATCCTACTCAAATATTGTGTTGATAAATGCCTACATATATATATTAGGAAAGTGTGGAATATAAAAAGCATGAACAACAAATTCAACTAATCACTCTTTGAAATCAACGATGGTTAAAATTAAACATGAACAATTTTTTTAAATTTTTTTAGTAATTTTGATGAATGGGAAGCATAAACGCATCAAGGTAGGAAATTAAATACTAGGGAAGGTCTGAATTTATTTCCAAAGTCACCCAATCATTTAGGGGTGCTCTTTTTGGGGTGGTCTCTTAACAACCCTAAAACTCAAAAAATGATAAAATTTGACAAAGTCATTCCACAAGATCATGGAACATAGGAATAATTTGTTTGAACCTATAGGTCAATTTTTAATCCCTTCAAAACAACCTCTCTCAGTTTGGGTCAACTCAACAATGTTTGTGTGTTCAAGTTTCAAATACATTCTTGCAAAAATTGTTAGTGGAAAGTAGTGAAAAATGGAAAGAAGCATTTTTTGTTGTGTGCATAATGGAGAGAAACCAACTATACCAACACATTAAGGTGGGTAGTCAAATTATATGAAAGGCCTCCTTTTTTCACCCAAGCCCCCTTGTGATTCTAGAGTGCACTAATTTGGGGTAGTCTTGAAAGTGTCATAAGGGAAAATAATGTAAAATTGTCAAGTTTTGGGTTATTTTGATGAATGGAAACTTGGAGACGTCTAGGTAGGTAGTGAAATACTAGGGAAGTTTTTACCTTATGTCCCAAGTCACCTAATTGTTTTTGAGTTCTCCTTCCTAGGTAGTTTCTTAAGAGCCTTAAAAGAAAAACATACTAAATTTGTAAAATTTATAGTAATTTTGACAAATGGGAAGTGTGGAAACATTGAGGTAGATATTTAAATACTAGGTAAGGTTTGACCCAATTTCCCAAGTCAACTAATCATTATGGGGTGCTCTTTTTGAGGTAGTGTCTTAAAAGCCTTAAGAGAACAAATGTAAAATTTGTAAAATTTAAAGTAATTTTGACAAATAGGATGTATGTTTAAGTAAAGGTGGGAAGTTAAGTACTAGGGAAGGTCTGAATTTGTTTCTTAAGTCACCTGATCCTTCTGGGGTGCTCTTTCTAGGGTAGTCTCTTAAGAGCCTTAAGAGAAAAATATAAAATTTGTAAAATTTATAGTAATTTTGATGAATGGGTAGTGTGGAAAATTTGAGGTAGGTAAGTAAATACTAGGGACAATTTGAATTTATTTCCCTACTCAATCAATCATTCTAAGGTGCTCTTCTTGGGGTAGTCTCTTAGGAGCCTTAAGATAAAAAAATTAAAAATATATAAAATTTATAGTAATTTTGATGAATGGGAAGCATGGAGATGTTAAGGTAGGAATGTAATACTAGGGAAGGTTAAAATTTGTTTCCCAAGTCACTTGATCATTCTTAAGTAGTCTCTTAAGATCCCTAAAAGCCAAAAATTGTCAAACATTAAAAAAGTCATTTCGGGATCTCATGGCATGTAGGAATGCTTTGTCTACACCTATAGGTGGATATCAAATCCCTTAAAACCAACCATTATCATTTTTTGTTAACTCCACACCCTTTGTTTGTTCCAATGTCAAATGAATTTTTGCAAAAGTTGTTAATAGAATGTAGTGTAAAAAATGAAAAGAAGCAATTTTTTTTGTTTTGTACATAATGGAGTGAAACCAGCTATACTAACACATCGAGGTGAGAAGTATAACACTATGAAAGTGAAACCAACTATACCAACACATCAATGTGAGAATTCCAACACTATGAAAGGCCTCCTTTTGTCTCCAAAGCCCCCCGTGATTTTTGAGAGCACTAATCTAGGGTAGCCTTGGATGTGTTGTAAGAGAAAATAATGCAAAATTGTGAAGTTTTGGGTTATTTTGATGAATGGGAAATGTGGAAACATCATGGTAGGATGGTAAATACTAGGGAAGGTGTAACCTCATTTCCCAAGTCACCTGATCATTTTGTGATGCTCTTTTATGGGTAGTGTCTTAAGAGCCTTAAGAGTAAAAAATACAAAATTCCTAAAATTTGTAGTAATTTTGATGAATGGATAGTGTGGAAGTGTCAAAGTAGGTAGGTAAATACTAGAAAAGGTTTAAATCCATTACCAAAGTCACTCAATCATTCTAGGGTGCTCTTGCCATGATAGTCTCTTAAGAGCCTTAAGAGTAAAAAAAACAAAATTTGTAAAAGTTATAGTAATTTTGATGAATGCGAAGTGTGGAAACATTGAGATAGGTAGGTAAGTACTAGGAAAGGTTTTAATTAATTTCCCAAGACATGTGATCATTCAATGGTCTTTTTTTTAAGTAGTCTCTTGAGAGTCATGAAATCCAAAAATTGTAAAACTTTGAAAAAGTCGTTCCAAAAGGTTGTTTCATGTCAATATGCTTTATCTACACCTATAGGTGGATATAAAATCCCTTCAAACCATTATCTCTTGGTTTGGGTCAACTCAACACCATTTGTACATTCTATTGTCAAATGCATTATTGCAAAAAAAAATTAGTGGAAAGTAGTACAGAAATGGAAAGAAGCATTTTTTTGTTT
The DNA here is from genome assembly GCA_007258455.2 of Sequoia sempervirens. NCBI lineage: Eukaryota > Viridiplantae > Streptophyta > Pinopsida > Cupressales > Cupressaceae > Sequoia > Sequoia sempervirens. Next base: position 425,040,097 of record VDFB02281492.1, on the reverse strand, counting down.
TGTTTTGTGCATAATGGAGTGAAACCTGTAAGGAAAACTAGATGCGGAGAAAACTCTCCTAATGCCAAAACCTCAGAGAAGAATGTAGATATACTTTTAATTTTTAACAATTACAGTCCAATTAAGATGCACTTGAAACATATAATAGAAATAGAGTATTGACAAACACACAAGAACAACAGATATACATGGGAAAACCCTTACAGGGGAAAAACCCACCACACCAAGAGAAATCACTTTGTATTAGAGTAATGGAGATTACATACAAATGACAGACATATCTTTCTGGTGTCTATTTATAGCAGCATTCACCATGAACAAACTTGTATAGGAACTTCTGGTTACATTCTTTACAGAACAAAATTCATCCACTGATACAATTCGAACTGATACAACAACTGTTGATTGAACCAACCGATCACAATCTGCAACCACATAGTATATCCATGTTGTTCCATGTCTTTTGAGCTTCCTCACAGAACCGTCACAATGAACAGACTTCCAACTGTTCAGATTCGTCATCTCCTATTGGTCCATGAGACTCCACATAGGACGGTCAAACAATGGTCAGAAGAAATCACACCATGTTGGCATCTCAGTGAGACACTAATAGTGTCTCGCTGATGCCACATAACCTTCATATTGATATCGACAAGAGTTATCCTTTTCACCAAGATGTTATTATGAGTTTAGAAGACTATCGCTCAGCTTTCGCTAGGAAGTTACTCTGAAACTCCACAAGTCACATAGACTTGAGCATTCCATTTGGAAAGAGTATCATGCTTCGGTGAGACTTCATATCGATAATCAAAGTCATAGCAATCTCAACATTCCTATCAGGAAGACTTACCATTCGCAAAGAGGTTTCATTGAGCAACATTAGCTTACACCAAAAGCATACAATTATTGGCAAGACCTATCACCTTTACCAAGATGTTATGTTGAATACACACAATTCATACCGAGCACCAAGTCACAGTTGGCAAGACCTACATCCTTTGCCGAGAGATCATACCAAACTCCAAGACTTACCTCGAAGGCTCCAACATAAAACACTATTGGTGAGACATGTTACCTTCGCTAAGACTTCTTGTCGAGCCGTTGTGTTACTCCGATGACCAACATTTAAACCTTTGTTGGTGAGACATTTGTACATCGGTAAGACTTCTTATCAATAGACCACAAGATACATCGAAGGTTATAACTTGTAACATACTATCGGCAAGACACTTATCAATCATTGAGAGTTCTTAGCGAACCTGTAGTGCTACCTCGATGATTCCAAGTGTGTCCCGATCGGCAAGACTTCCATATTGCTGAGAGCTCATAGCGAACAACCAAGACTCTCCTTGATGCTTGATTGAATGGCCTATCGGCCAAAGATGTCCATACGGTATGAGATCACAGTGAAGACTTCAGCATGTAAGCATTGGGCGAGACTCCTCCAAGGTGACATTGACCTATACAAGACATGATGCTACCAATTTGCTAGTCAACCAAACATTTAGAATATCACACCAAATTGGATTCTCAAGAGGTTTCAGCCTGTATTCATTGAGACATATTTCCAACAATCTCCCACTTGACGAAGATCATACAGGCACCTCCAGAGCACAACATAACTTACTAAAAATCATGGGCACTAAGGCCCATTGAACTGGCACACCACTTGAACTTGTTTGTGCTCACTGGATTTGTCAATGCATCTGCAACATTCTCCAGAGTATCAACCTTTTCCAAATTGACCTTTCCATCCTCAACCATATCTTGTACAAATTGATACTACACATCAATATGTTTCGTTTTGGCATGGAAAGTAGGTTTCTTTGTGAGACAAATTGCACTTTGACTGTCACAAAAAATTGTTATTTCTCCTGCATCAAAACCAATATTAGAACAGAAACATTTCAACTAAACTACTTCTTTACAAGCATGAGTAGCTACCATGTATTCAGCCTCTGTAGTGGACAAAGTGACTACAGCCTGCCGCTTGCTCATCCAACTCACTGTACCACCATTCATCATGAAAATGTATCCACTGGTGGACCTCCTGTTGTCAATGTCCCCAGCCCAATCAAAATCCACAAAGCCATGAATACTAAGAGTCATCTTTGATTCAACCAAGTTCCCATGGTAACACAAAGCAAAATCTGAAGTGCCCTTCAAATATTTGAAAACTCTCTTGAAAACATCCCAATGTGTTCTTCTAGGATTAGCCATAAACCCAATAAGAACTCCCACTACTTGGGCAATGTTTGGCCTTGTACAAACCATTGCATACATGAGACTTCCAACCGCACTAGCATAGGGTACACTAGTCATGTCCTCCATCTCAATAGGAGATTTTGGACAATCTTCAATAGATAGCTTCGTTCCCTGCAAGACTGGAACAACTAATTATTTGCAATCATTCATACAAAATCTCTCAAGAACAATCTTGATATACTTACTTTGACTGAGCCAAATCTTTCTATTCTTCCTGTCCCTAGTTATCTTCATCCCCAAAATATACCTTGCTGCACCAAGATCCTTCATTTAGAACTTAGCAAACAACTGAGACTTAAGATCATAAATCATTAGCTTATTGTTGCCTATGAACAACATATCATCAACATAGAGAGCAATAATAAGAACTCGATCACTTTCAGCTTTATAATATACACAATGATTAGATTTTGATCTCAAAAATCTCAAAGACAATACAAAAGTATCAAACTTTTGGTACCACATTCTAGGTGACTGCTTTAACCCATACAGATACTTCTTTAATTTGCATACCATTTTTTCTTTACCTTTTTCAACAAAGTGCTTAGGCTGGGACATATAGATCTCTTCTTCAAGATCACCATGAAGAAATGTTGTCTTCACATCCATCTGTTCGACCTCTAAGTCATATGTTGCTGCAAGTAACAAAATAAATCTGATAGATGTCAGCTTTTCTATAGGAGAAAATATTTCCCCATATTCAATTCCCTCTACCTGGGAATAACCCTTTGCAACCAATCTTGCCTTGTACTTTTCTACACTGCCATCCAGACCAATTTTCTTCTTGAATACCCACTTGCAGCCCACAACTTTCTTGCCTTCAGGAAAGGGCACCAAACTCTAGGTTTCATTATTTTCTAAAGATTCCATCTCTTAATTCATGGCTTCCAACCAAGACTCTGAATCAGACATTTTAATTTCCTCTTTTATAGTCCTAGGCTCATCAGTGCTAGAAATAAAAGCATAGGAACAAGTAGAATCAATCAATGAGAACCCATACCTATCTGGTTGTTTTCTTTCTCGGGTTGACCTCCTCACTTGCTGAGGCTGAGGTTCATCTTCTTCAGAACTTTCAGAATTGCTTGAGCTCTCCTCAGTTTTAGGTACATTTTGAATTTTCAATTCCTCTTTCTTTGGAGTAGGAGGAATTATTGCTACATCCTTGTTCTTTTATGACTTTGTCTCTAACTGTAGATCCAAGGTGGAAGGTTTCATCTCGCAAAAGATTACACTTCTGCTATAAACAACCTTCTCTATAACAGGATTCCAAAGCTTGTATCCTTTAATGTTAGCACTATAGCCAATAAAAATACATTTGACAACCTTGTTCTCGAACTTAGATCTTTTCACATTTGGCACATATGCATATGCTTCACAGCCAAAGACTTGAATATGTCTAAGAGAGGGCTTCTTACTAGACCACGATTCCAAAGGTATTTTCTCAACAAGAGAAGAATTAAGAGACTAATTAATCAAGTAACATGCACTAGTAGTAGCCTTAGGCCAAAACTTCTCCTCCAAGCCAGCACTACTAAGCATACTTCATGCTCTCTCCATCACTGTCCTATTGAACCTTTCTGCAACTCCATTCTGATGTGGAGTATAAGGTGTAGTCTTGTGTCTTTTAATCCCATAGTCTTTATAGTATCTTTCAAATTCATTAGAACAAAATTCACCACCATTATCAGTCCTTAAGAATTTTATTTTCCTACGAGTCTAATTTTCAACAAGATTTCTAAATTCTTTAAAACATCTAAATACTTCTTATTTACTTTTCAGAAAATATACAAATGTTCTTCTTGAATAATCATCAATAAACGACACATAGTGACTTGATTTAGACAAAGAAAGAACATTCACTAGAACAAACACATTTGAATGAATATAATCTAACAAAATAGAAGATTTATGATGACTATCATAAAATGAAACATGGTGCTGCTTTCCATATATGCAATGTTCATAGAATTCAAATTCTAGATTACAATCATCAAGCCCCTCAACCAGGTTTTTAAACCTTTTTCTCCCATGTGGCCTAACCTATGATGCCATAGCATGGTATTCTTTGCTAGAAGTTCTACTTCCATAGAGTTTACATAATTAGGGATATTTCCCTTTTTACCTCCATGAGCAGCCTTTTGTGACTTTATAGAGACACTGTTACATTGAACAGTCTGTGCATCCAACTTCTATAGGGTACCGATTAGATCACCTCTAGCCAGCACCATTGAAACTCTTGTCATCTTGTAGCCACTTGCAGAGAACGAGACTTGTACTCCAGTATCATTAAGCTTACTGACATACAACAAATTTTGAGCCAGACCTGGCATGTGCATAACATCATTAATTCCCTTTACTCTACCATTAGGAAATTGGATTCTGACTCTTCGACGGCCAACAATTTCCAAAGTAGAATCACTCGCCAAGTACACCTTTCCACCATCATATTCTTCATACTTTGTGAACAAGTCTCTATGAGATGTCATGTGAAAAGATGCTCCAAAATCAATCAAGCAAACATCATCTGATGCCTATTTAGCCAAGGCTACAATGAAGGCATCTGCATCACTATGAGAAGAGCCATTGTTGGAATCCTTCTTCTTCTTCTTCTTCTTCTTCTTCTTCTCCTCTTTACAACCCTTTCGAACATGACCAGGTTGCCCATAGTTCTAGCACTTCACCTTGGACTTCTTGCCAGGAGACTTTAATCTCCCGTCTGATTTCGATTTGGACTTCTTTTCCTTCTTCTTGCCTTTCTTTTTCAGTCTTCCTCTAACAGTAAGAGCTTCCTTTGCCATCTCTAAAGATTTCCTTCTCATTTCTTTTGACAGCAAAGAGCCAACAACATCTTCCATCTTGAAACTCAATGTTGTACTCCCAATAGCCATCAGTAAATGATACCATGAGTCTGGCAAAGAACATAGTAATAGCATACAATGATCCTCTTCATCAATTTGTACACCAACAGATGTCAATTGAGTAATCAACATATTAAATGAGTTCAAATGATTAGCTATAGACCCTCCTTCCTGCATTCTCAAATAATACAGCTTCTTCCTTAGGAACAGTTTATTCACCAAGGACTTCCCCAGATAAATAGACGTTAGTCTCTTCCACAAGGAAGATGTAGTCTTCTCTTCATGCACATTTAGAAGTAATAAGTCTACCAAACAGAGCCTTATCAGCCCCTTAGACTTCCTATCTACAAGTTCCCAATCTTCTTGGTTCATGCCTGTAGGTTTAGTTCCAGACACTGCAAGCCACAGATCACGATCAACTAGAAGATCCTCCATCTTGAGTTTCCACAACTCAAAGTTACTGCCGTTGAACTTCTTTATTTCAAACTTTCCAAATGTGCTAGCCATCTTAACCTGTAATCAGAAATAACAAATTCTACAAGACTCCCACTGAAATAGAATTGACTCAAAAAACCCAATGTACCAACAAGGATAACACAACTGGCAAGGCTTTGATACTACTTGTAAGGAAAGCTAGATGTGAAAACAACTTTCCTAACGCAAAAAGCTCAGAAAAGAATGTAGATATACTTTTAATTTTTAACAATTATAGTCCAATTAAGATGCAATTGAAATAGATAACAGAAACAAAGTATTGACAAACACACAAGAACACCAGATATACATGGGAAAACCCTTACAGGAGAAAAACCCACCACACCAAGAGAAATCATTTTGTATTATAGTAATGGAGATTACATACAAATGACAAACTTATCTTCTGGTGTCTATTTACAATAGCATTCACCATGAACAAACTTGTACAGGAACTTTTGGTTATAGTCTTTACATAACATAATTCATCCACTGATACAACAACTGTTGATCAAACCAACCGATCACAAACTGCAACCACAGAGTATATCCATGTTCCATGTTCATTGAGCTTCCTCACAGAACCGTCACAACAAACATACTTCCAACTGTTCATATTCGTCATCTCCTATTGGTCCACGAGACTCCACATAGGATGGTCAAACAATGGTCATAAGAAATCACACTGTGTTGGCAGCTCAGTGAGACACTAACAGTGTCTTGCCAATGCCACATAGCCTTCATATTGATATCAGCAAGAGTTATCCTTTTAACCAAGATGTTATGACGATTTCAGAAGACTATCACTCAGCTTTCACCATGTCACTAAGACTTATCACTTTCGCTAGGACGTCACTTTGAAACTCCACAAGTCACATAGATGTGAGCATTCCATTCGGCAAGAGTATCGTGCTTCGGTGAGACTTCATATCGATAATCAAAGTCATAGCGATCTCAACATTCCAATAGATAAGACTTAGAATTCGCCAAGAGGTTTCATCGAGCAACATTAGGTTACACTGAAAGCATACAATTATTGGCAAGACCTAACACCTTCACCAAGATGTTATGCTAAATACACACAATTCATACCGAGCACCAATTCACAATCGGCAAGACCTACATCCTTTTCTGAGAGATCATACCAAACTCCAAGACTTACCCCGAAGGCTCCAACACAAAACACTGTCGGTGAGACATGTTACCTTCTCTAAGACTTCTCATCGAGCTACTGTGTTACTTTGATGACCAACATTTAAACCTTCGTCAGTGAGACATTTGTACATCAATAAGACTTCTTACCGATAGACCACAAGATACGCCAAAGGCTATAACTTGTAACATACTTTTGGTGAGACACTTATCAATCACTAAGAGTTCTTAGCGAAGCATTAGTGCTACCCCGGTGATTCCAAGTGTGTCCCCATCGACAAGACTTCCATATTGCTGAGAGCTCATAGCGAACAACATAGACTCTCCCTAACACCCGATTGAATGGCTTGTCGACCAAAGATGTCCACGCGGTATGAGATCACAATGAACACAATTTTTCACAACAAAGACTTCAGGGTGTAAGCATTTGGTGAGACTCCTCCAAGGTCACAGCGACCTATACAAGACATGATGCTACCAATCTGCTAGTCGGCCAGACATTTAGAATATCACACCGACTTGGCTTCTAAAGAGGTTTCAGCCTATATTGATTGCGACATATTTCCAACAAGACCAACTATACCAACATGTCAAGGTGGGTATTCCAATGCTGAAAAAGGAATCCTTTTTTTCCTAGGATTCTATGTGATTCTAGAGTGCACTAATCCATGGTAGTCTTCAAATTTTCGTTAGAGAAAATAATGCAAATTAGGAATGTTTTGAGATATTTTGATGAATGGGAAATGTCGATATGTCAAAGTAGGAAGGTAAATACTAGGGTAGGTCTAACCTTATTACCTAAGTCACCTAATCATTTTTGGGTTCTCTTTTTGTGGTTGTCAATTGTGGTGTGTGAGTAGGTACCAATTGTCAATGATTATCATGATCCTTCAAGAAAGATCAAAATATATTATTTTAACTTTCCCTTCGATCTTTAGAAAAGCGCATGGATCAAATGATAACTAGTAGTCTCTACTAAAGAGTTATTTTATTGAAGTTATGAGAGGATTCATATTTTTTGAAGCAGTCAACTACATATTAAACAAAATTACCTTGAAAAATTGAGCAATTGAGAGAATGTGAGAATACTCATTAGAAATGGGGTGAAAGAAGAACTTCCATTTATATATAGACAAATTGTTGAGCATAATCAACATGAACTACAAAGTTTGAATAAAATATTCTCTCAAATCAAATATGTACCTATAACCTATAAAGTATATTGATCCACATGATCTACAATGGATATTTTGATCCAAATTGCTAAAAAAAAACCTTTTTTCACCAAAAGCGTGTATTTAAATGCATATCAGTTAATTTTTGATATATGATATTGTATATGATATGGGTGGTTATTAATGATGATTATGTATATTAATGAGATAGACTTATGTTTTTCATTGCTATATACATAACATGTTAGGAATGCATAATAAAATGAAAATGGATGTATATATAATGAAATGAAATGAACCCAATGCAAACTAATTCAACTTAATGGATAATGAGCTAAATATACTTAGAATAAAAAAATTATATTATTCTAAACAACCTAAATGATAATGAAATGGTAATGCAAACTAGAAAAGATGCTTAGAATATTAAATCCATTTTATCCTAAACATCTTAAATGATAATGAAATCATAATGCAAAATGGATAAGATGCATAAAATAACAAACCTATATTATTCTAAAAAAATTAAATAATAATGAAAAATGCATAATATGCTTAATATCAAAGGATAGTGACCAAATCAAGAAATTTAATTATTATGAACATGAATAAAAATAACATGAGCACTATCATACATATCCCATGCAATAAATAGTCTACTACTCAAGAATTCCTGAAGGGTCATGTCTTACCTTTAGAGTATCAAGTATTACATTGTGATCAACACTACTAACTTTCCATAGTTTCCTTATTATTTGTTTGGGATGATGCCTTGATAACTTAAACATTTTTTTCTATAACAAGGTGCAAATAGATGAGAATGGTTTTGCATTTCTCATAGTCTTCAAATGCACATATTCTATTCTTTCTAATCATATACATTCGCAACCAAGTTCTGGCAACAACAATTGAACCTATAGGATACATTAACCCATCATCATCTATCATTAGTTGTGTTATCTTCTTCATTCACTATACATATCATTCCAACCAATAGTTTGATCCCTCTTCATTCACCTATGGGGCAACAACTGCATAGACATTTGTTGGATGTACAAGACCTGAAAGATGGTCATTTTCAAGTGGACTTTCCATTTCATCTTATAAAGAGGATTTTTTTGTAGATAAAGGGGTTAGGTACTTTGGAATCCATGTATCTACCCACTTACTTGACTTACATTGATCTCAATCACACTAAATACAATTTTGAAAAAAACAAACCAACTCTCTTATCCATATGGTCCATGCACCTATATTTGAGCTTTGAAATGAATGCATATTTGAAGATTCTTTAATTTTTTGGCATTCCAATTTGTCTCCCACTATTCCCGCATCAAGCAACCAAAAGAACCTACACACTTGTGAAACATTTTTTCCTCATCATGCTAATGCATAAGTACAACAATCAATAATAGAATGTCCACCACTAAATGTTGCACCACTTGTGATCATTATTTATTCCTTAACCAAAGCTCCCTTTGCACATGCACCTGACCATCATGCTTTCCTTTTCCATTCCCAGCTTTAGAAACTCCAAATATTTGGTAAACTTCTTTGTACACGCATCCTACTTAGCCAATAAAACAAATGAGCATTCTTAAATTTCCCTATGTAGTTATTTGACCAAATGAGATATTGAACCATTGCAATACATTTTCCATGGAAGAACTCAGAAAAAAAATCAAAACAAGGGTATGTGTAGGATCATCATGGAAAAAACATGCCCTTAAGTAGCAAAAAATTCATAAAAATTAGAGTTACGCAACTTGACGTAAAAATTTGAATAAGTTATCTATATTATTTCAAAAATATGTAAAGAATAGAATTTGTAGCAAATTGAATGTAGTCTTTAAACTACTAGGTTTGTTTGCAAAAAAATATCTATTTGGTGAAAATTTAAAATTTCAGTGTAGTAGTACTTAAATTTCAGGGAAAAAATAAGTAGGTGTCTGTCTGACCACCCTAACCAGAATAAAATGATAAAAAAAATTATAAGATTTTAGATTTAAGTAGAGGACTCATGTATTAATGTGATGCATATTTTTTTGTAATTTTTTTCAAATTAAATAATTAATTATGAATTTTTTATTACAACTTTTAAAAAATATAAAAAAATTGTTTGTATGACCACCTTAACTTGGACAAAACTTCATGAAATTCATTTTTTCTTTAATTAATCCTATAGTATGCAAAGCATAGAATGTGATGCATGTTTTGGATTCAAAAAATGTGATACCATTTGAAAGCTATAGATGTTTTTCAATCATAACTTTAGTCATAATTTGAATAGAAAATGAATGATAATTACTTATTAAATTCAAAGTAAAGCATAATTTATATTGGTGGAAAGTTGAGAATCTCCTTTAAAAACCCTTTTTGTTTCATCAATTTTGGGTAAAAAAAAATTGGTAGCCACATACCCATCGTATTGCAACTTTTTGATCCATCATGATCTTGCACATACCCACAATGTTGCAAAACTTAGATGAATGAGATATATCATCACTCATGTAAAAATGGCACTGTCTTATTATCTTCCTATCCTCTTCTATACTATCAGGGGCATGTCTATATGTTATGTGGAAAAACATAACAATTTGAATAGAATTCCAAATTGTGATTGTACATCATTTTGTTGTTGCAATGTGTAATTTTTAGAAAAATAAAGAATGGATATAATAGTTCCAATCAAGAAAGAGTCCTTCCACATCCTAAATTTCCAATACAACCACTACGAATTGTGGCTATGCCTTGCATAATTGTAGATTTTTTTTTCTTAAAATTAGAAATAAAATAAGCAATACTTACCTCTTTTGTAACCAAATTGTATCTAGAACCTTCACCTCCACTCTTTGAACTATATTTGACTGTCTCAAGTCCTTGGATTACTTGGAAAGTTGCATTTCACGGCACTATTACAACATTTCATTAGTATGTATATTAGAACAAATATAGCATAATATTTCATGATACATTGAAAACTTAATGTGCTATTTACATGTATTATGAATATTAATAGGTGCACAATAAAATTTCTTACAAGACTCAAAATTCATTTGTGTGATTTAAAAATTTGGATGTGCTTCACAAAATTGTTTGTACAATATTGTTTGGATACATTCCATGAAATATTTTGGAGTGGTGTGTGATCTAGGTTACCCAATCTTAACTTGAAATCATCCTTTACATTCAGTGATACTCTAGATTGAGAGTGCCAAAATTGTTCAATTTTCTTCTTTATATTATCTGATAGCTTCTTATCAACACATGAAAGCATCCCACTAAAATCCAATGTATCATTTTGAAGAGGACTATCAAGTCATATTCTTGAGAGTGCTCTATTTAAAATTTTACAATTTAGATTTAATTCAATACAAGTTTTCCTCATTTAAAGAGCCTTTGTCAAATGATATCTTACTAGTGAGGTTGTGATCACTCTATAAGCAGATCTTTTATCTTGTTTCTTACTAGTCTTTCCAATAGATGTTAGAGAATTAAATTTTTTTTATAATAGTACTATTTTTCATATTTTTTTGTGACACATATCTTCAATTTCCTTAATATTAGTCTCATTTTGCAAGACTTTAGCAATTGCACAAAATATTGAATTTTTTCATATAACATATATCTTATGGATAAAGTATTGATTGAACATATTGGTAGCACACAACTGTACCAATCATGATGACCTTTTTCCATCAAGATTATGTATTATTTTCTCATCTATTTCAAGTAACCATATATGGGTTCTCATGTAATTAGGTGATACATAAGGTTCATTTTAAATGTTTTCAATGTTATTAAAATTTTCATTTTCAATACTTTCAATGCTATCAACATTTTCATTTTCAATTTCAACATTTTCAATATTATTTAACATTTTCATTTTTAATAACAATTTCAACATAAGCTATATCAATTCCAACATTTTCATTTCCAATTTCAACATTTTCAGTGTTATTAACATTTCCATTTTCAATTTCAATACGATGTTCAATATTTTCAAATTCTTTTTCATCTTCACTTGAAAATAAAATTTAGGGGTGGAGAAGAAACATAAACCTGAGTATTTTCCATACATTGTCTTCTCTTCCTATGAATTTCTATATCTTTAACTCGATATGCTTCAATTTTATCTATTGCTAGTTTTCTCTTTCATTTTCTCTTGTGATGACTATTTCTCTCTATTGCACAAACAAAAAAGAGCACAAAAATGATTGCAAAGTTGAAAAATGTGTAAAAGAATCTTCAAAAGCTAAATTTTATTTGTTAAAGACTTGAAGAACACAAATTTCAGGTGAAAAAATAATTTGGTGACCATTGGAATGCTCAAAATAATCCCTTTTTTTATATAATTCACAAAACGGATATCCATTTCAAATGGATATGCATTATGTTTTGCATGCAAATATTCAAAACTTATACAAGGAAAACAAAAATTCATAAAACTATGTATTATTAATAAATGCATGATGTATTCTATTATTATATATATTATAATATATATTTAATATATACCTACTATATATTATATATATTTTATATCATATAATATAATTAATATATAGTATATATTATATAGTATACTCTCTAGCTCAACTCTCTCCCTCCTATCCCTCCCACTATCTCTTTCGATGAACTCTCTCTCTATCTCTATCTCCTCCCTCTCTCTATGTCTCCTCCCTCTATCTCTCTCTCTCTCTCTCTCTCTCTCTCTCTCTCT
>VDFB02281492.1:424949975-425026509 GCA_007258455.2 Sequoia sempervirens | reverse complement strand
CTCTCAAGTCTCTCCCTCCCTTTATCCCTCCCACTAGGTACCTAGATAACTCTATCTCTCACCTCCCTCTCTCTACCTCACTGCATATATAAGCATACATATATATACACAGTATATAATATTTAATATACTCTATAAAATATATGTCGTATATGCTATAATAATATATTGTATAGTGTATAAAATATATGTACTATATAATATATGATATTTATTATATATAATATTTTAGCATATAGTATATATTATATTATTATATAATACATAATATAATATATTAGTATATTGTAAATATTAATATATTATTTATCTTATGTATTACTAGTAAAAACAAATAATAATATTAATAATGCATGTAATGGATATCTATTATAAATGGATATTTGTTATAAAGGGATTTTAATTTTTTTTGATAAAATAAGTAGGTTTGAGATTTTCCTCCAGATTGCCTTGGGATTTTTCTTGGGGGTGTTAAATCAAGAAAATCAACTAAAAACCGTGTTTACAAATTTTGCTTTTTCCAAAGTTCACCCTTGTGGTTGACGACTTTTTTAACCAAATTTGAAAAAACAAAAAGGGTTTATTGAATATATTGTCAAACTTCCACAAATATAAGCTCTGCCTTATTTTGAATTTAATAGATAATTGTTATTCTAATTTTTTACATACATTATGATTGGAGTCCTAATTGATAGGCTGATTTCTTCTCATACTATAAGATAAAAAGAAGTGAATTTCATAAAAAAATTACCAAGTTATGTTGGTCAAACACATTCTAATAATTTTGAATTTTCTAATAAAAAATTATAACTAATTAGTTACTTAGAAAGAAAAATGTGGCACATTTGGGCATGTGTCCTCTACCTATATTGAAAGTTTCAAAAGAAAATATTATTTTTTCTTGTACTTAAGTTGGTCAAACATAAACTTACTTTTTATCTTTTTTTCTAAAAAATTTAGTAGTACTGTACATTGAAATTTCAAAATTTCACAAAATAAATTACTTTTCTCCAAAAAAAACTAGTATCATAGAAACTACATTCAATTTGCTACAAATTTTATTCTTCATATTTTTCAAATTATGATAATAACCTATTCAAATTTCTATGTCAATTTTCCTAACTTTGTTTTCTATTTTTTTTTGCCACTTAAGGGCCTAGTTTGGACCCTCATGATCTTGCATTCACTTCATTTTTGACGATAAAATCTTGGCTAAAATCTTTCCTAGGTCATTCAAAGGAATGGCCTTATCTAATGGTTTTTGTTCTGTAAGGAAACTTGCATCCATCTAATGAAAATTTCCACATAACCCAAATCTGAAATCATGCAAGCAAATACTCAATATCAACATGCAAGAGAACAAAAAACATACCCATGAAAGATGACATAATATATACCTTACGAAAACCCTCAAGAGGGAAAAACCTAGCCTCCAAAAGCATCCACACTCCACGTATTATTCAACAATGAAAACCCATTACAATACATCTTCAGAGACTCCATGAACACTTTTGAAGCACAAGTTATCCATGCATTCTATGTGACCAAGCATGAATCCACACATCCCTTATCATGCTTCAAACCCTCATGCATGCACAAGCTCAACCTAGTAACCTACAAGAAACCCTCCAACCCTAAACAAATACCCTTGTGGTTGCTTTTATAGAAACAAGCTCCCATAAAACCACCAAGTGGTATTACATAAACCATGTTCCCAAAATCATGTGACACATCTTTTAATATTGGGTACTTTATTATATTTTATTTTTCCCCAATATTCAATAATTACATTTTACAATTAAGTCCCAATGTTACATACAACATAAAGTGGCCCCAATATTATAACTCCTAGTGATGCACATCAAACTAGGTACCCCTAGGTTCACCACACACATAATAATAAATTAAACATTATAAGCATTATGCAAGGTTTACAACACCTAATTCCTAGCACCTTCCTCCAACATTTCCATGTCAACATTGGACCTAAAATTATATTAATTGATTTAGTGTGATTCAAACAAGGAAAATATAAAAAAGCAATAGACTTTATATTGTACTATGAATTGGTTTACTAAAAAATCAATCTTACTCTTCCTAATGTGGATGTTCAAAGAGTGTTCATTGAAAACTTGCTACATGACATAAGGGATAAAATATTATTGATGATAATATCCATCCTTTATACACTTGTGTATGACCCTTTGTGATTATCAAAATTTGGTTAGTTGGTATGAAGGGACATCTTCATCATCTTCTATTGGAAAATCTGAATCTATACCTTAAAACAACTATCAACCTTTCAAGAAACAAAACAATAACTTTAGATTCAAGATAAGTACACCTCAAACAACCAACCAAATAGAACCTAAAGTTACTACCATTAGTCCAATCCCATAATGGTCAATTTATACCAAGATATAGACAATTTACCTAGTTACCTAACACCCTCTGAATTTGATCATGTTGCAACTTATAAGTAAGAACTAAATCTGATTACCTCCCCATTAGACATGTGGATACAACCAAATCCCTACCTCCAATTTACAATCCAAATGATTTTTGTTAATATCATCACACAAGTGGACATGATACAAAATGATGCACACATCTTAAACATCAAGTTCAAGACCTCATTGATTCTAGTCACATCTAGTTAGGTGGTTTTAATGATCTACACAATAATATTTTTTTCTTTACCTAACTAAAACTTGTAAATTTTTACCAATCCAATGCCAAAATATTCATCCAATTTGTGCAAGATTGTGATGATATGAGTAATGATATGAATGATGATAAGAATGATGATGAAAATAATCATGAGATGAAAGTAGAAAAATATATGTTCAACATCGTATGGTCCAAACCACTATGCTATGCAACATTAATTTCACACATAGTGACACATCCATACATGCACCTAATGGTCCTCTCTATATTTTCAAACATGTTAATGAAAAAATTGTACAAGGAATACTTATTGACCCTATAGGTATGTGCAGGATCATCATGGAAAAAAGGGCCCTTATGTGGCAATAAAATTAGAAAAATTAGAGTTAGGAAACTTGACCTAAAAATTTGAATAAGTTATCTATATTATTTCACAAATATGTAACAATATAATCTATAGAAAATTGAATGTAGTTTCTAAACTACTAGGTTTATTTAAAAAATAAATAAATCTATTTGGTGAAAATTTGAAATTTTAATGCAGTAGGACTTAAATTTTAGGGAAAAAATAAGTAGGTGTCTTTCTGACCACCCTAACCACAATAAAATGGTAATATTTTCTTATAATATTTTAGACATAAGTAGAGTACTCATGTCTAGATGTAATGCATATTTTTTTGTATTTTTTTCCAAGTAAATAATTAATTATGATTTTTTTATGACAACTTTTAAAATATATAAAAACTCATATGTCAGACCACCTTAACTTGGTCGAAACTTCATGAAATTCAATTTTTTATTTTTTCTAATCCTATAGTATGCAAAGCATAGAATGTGATGTATGTTTTGGATTCCAAAAAAGTGATATTGTTTGAAAGCTATAGATATTTTTCAATAAACCTATCAATCAGGACTTTAGTTGTAATTCAAATAGAAAATGAATAATAGTTATTTATTAAATTCATAGTAAAGCATAATTTATATTGTTGGAAAGCTGAAAATCTCCTTTAAAAACCCTTTTCATTTCATCAATTTTTGGTAAAATAAAATTCGTCAGCCACATACCCTACAAATACCCGTTATATTGCCACTTTTTGGGCCATCATTATCCTACACATACCCCTATGTGTGTAGAGAATATGGATCATCAAGGATTTCTTGTTTTTTAATGAGATTCATCAAGATTCTTATGAATAGTCGAAAGCATGGTTGAAAACTCATGATGATTTTTCTTGTCCTATGATAGGTTTGATTACACTTCCATTTAAAGTTGGACAAAAAAAATTAAATGTATCATTCTTCAACACCCCAAAATTGGAAAAATTACATGTGAAGCTAGGCCACCCATGGTTACGCTCCACAAGTCTCATCCCATTAGTTATTCAAAAGTTCATAAAGTTCCCCTTTTAGAATGAGATATTTATAGTGCATCATAGTGGGTTTAGTGCATTGTCTTTGTGTGAAAAATTTTCATTAAATTTATTTTTTCCTCAACCTATGGAACCTATTAGACCTCATGAGGATTTTTTTTAGGTTATTCCAAAAGTTTAAGGTGAAGTTTATAGAAAAACTATTCCTTAGAAATATTCCATGTAAGGATGATAACACTATGGTTGTTCCTTCTACCCAACTAGTAATGGATGAACCTATGCAAAAATTCATTTCCCTTCTAAGTAACCAAGCTAAATATGTTGTGCTTCCTCTACCCATATCATGTAAAAGGCGAAAAGAATTGAATGATTCTTTTCATGCCTCCAAATATAAAACACTTGTGTATAGACCTACAGAGACAATGGTTTCCCAACCCTTGGTAATTCCTTCAGTTCCCCCCTTAAGGGAAAGAAATAGATCAATGGTTAATAAAATACCTGCTATCAAATCACAAATTGAAAATCATGCCAGAAAAAAATGAAATGCTAAAGATTATAAGCATAGGAATCATGCTATTGCTTGAAAATTGGAAGAAAAGAATAAAATTATGATTGATGATCCTAAAAAGGAGGAAAATAGGTTCACCATAATGAAACAAAATGATGAACCAATTTCCACTATTTTTCATTCAATATGTAAGCAATAATGTGCAAATTAGTTACATAAATTAAACCTAACCAATATAGAAATGAAAAGGCAGGTTTTAAGAAGTTGAAATGTTGCGTACCTATGGCAAAAAATTTCATTTCGGGCCTCACTGAGAACTCATTTTCCCTATGGAAAATGGGTCCTTGCTAGGGTTATGGAAAATTAATTTTTGGGTTCTATTCTTCAATGCTTACACACCTAGATCCTACTCAAAGACTATTTGAAACCCGAAAAATAAATATTGTAGCTCAATTCTTGTGATTTGACAACTTTTAAGACTTTTGCAATTTTCCTCTCCAAATGATCTTCAATCTAAAACCTACAATCACACATCAAAGGAGAGAAAAATGTTGCTTGTTAGGGAATAGGGGTTTTCCTTGGTCAAACCCCATTTTGGTAATTAAAACTTGAAATGAATGAAAGCATGAAAGGAATGATGAATGAACAAATGCAATGTAACAACTTGCCACACCTTAATTGAAACCTTGGAGTACAAATCAACAATATTGCATGAAATAGCCTCAAAGAATGTAGATATTGATCATGAACTTTGATATATGAAAATGCTTGAATTGGATCTTGAAATGCTACATCAACATATTAGCTCAACAACATGCATGATGCATTATTCCTTTGACATGATGATATGGATCTTGATTGTTGTAATATTCTTCTACAAATCTGCCCTTGAATACCTTAGAAATACTCTTGATCACACTTTCTCATAAATTTACTATAACGCTTGAAGACTTGAAAAATGCTAGCTAGGCGAAACAAAGTGAAATATTATTATTTTTATACATAACTTAAGATTAATTCCTAAAATTGAAATATCACAAACAAACATCAAATATAGGATTTGAAATCATTCAAATACCACAAAAAATACATTCCACGCGGGAAGAGGGGGTCCTAGGTCTAAGTGAGGACCCATTCACCACTAGATCACTTAGCTAGGACACACTTCAAACAATGTGAAAGATCGTGTAAAAATAAGGTGCTAGGACCTAGTGAGGACCCATTCACTAAGTGGTTAATGGGTCCTAGTTCACTAACCTAGGATGCACACCTCCAAAACTTAAGTGTTGTGTAATGGGATTTATGAATGTTGGGTTTTATCCCTCAAAATTTTTATTTAATTAGGCTTGGATTTGAATTAAAGGGGACAATTAAGGAAACTTAACCTCAATTAATTAATAAAGCCCTATATTAGTGTGAAAATATAAAGATTCATTTTACAACACCCAAAATAAGGGACAATTAAGCCCATTTTATTAAAAGGAGCCCTAAACTTAATGTAAATGTGTAAAACACATTACAACACTAAATCAAGGAAACATTAAGCTCATTTCAATATTAATTATTCATTCCCAAACTAAGGAAAAAGGGATACTTTTTTTGTCACTACATTTTTCCCTCACTTTAGTGAGAGTATGATGCCACGTGAAACTCACACTAAAGTAGACATTCAAGACACTTATGTATGTAATAGTGAAAAATATACACAATCATACAACATCAAATACCAAGAAGAAAATGGAGGAAAATCAAGCGTTAATTTTCCAATGTGACGTGGAACACATCTCAGCTATTTGTCTAAGAGAAGGGGGAAGGATCAAGCCTTGACTGTCCAACACAATGTGGAACACATCTCAAATATTTTGTTAAGAAATTTCATAAGAAGAACTTGATGTCCACAATGCAAATGATGTGCGTGCTCACTTTACGTAGTGGAACCTCAGGCTTTCCACTTGGTGAGTATCTGTCCAAGAAGGTGGCTTAGTAAGAAATTCATGCCTCTATGTTAGCTCTCACTGTACTTACCATACCAAAGCTATCCCTCTGATAACTTTGATAGGGTGCCACTCGCATTTGTGTCTCATGCTTAACAAGATGTATTATGCTAAGAACCCATGCACATGGAAAGGCTCCACAGGAAAGAAAGGTGTGTTATGCTAGGTGGTCTTGAATTAGGGCTTTGAGCTTCACAAGGTTAGTAAGTTGTAATATGCCAAACACTTATGAACAATAATGCTAGTAAATGGTTTTTGTTGAAAGGGATTTTCCTTTGTTCATGTAAGGTCCTCTTCTTAGCTATCATTGGGCCTAATGTCTCTAAGAAAGGGCAAGTCAAGAGTAAAATATTCATAAATTAGGAAATGAAGTGTGTCATGTTACCACTAAGAGGAAATTTGTATGGTAAGAAATATTGCACTCTTGGAGGACATCAAACCTAATGAAACCACCAGAAAAATGATGCATCACAAGAAAAAATAAAGAAATGCCATGAAACATGCAAAATGTCAAAAGATATTATTGATGTATGCTCCCACTTTAAAGCAGATGCTAACACCATTGCTATGAGAAGTTGGTTTAAAGTATCCAATGTTTTGCTCCTGAGACATGAGAGATTTCCTCAGAAAATCGTATGACAAGTCATATGTTTCTGAAATAAAGCTATGCCATGAAAAAGAGGAAGGGTTTGCCCCAAAAAGTTCATAATGGATCTAAGTATTCGGGGTCAATATGTATTTCTACAGTTTTTTTTATAGAGATTGTAAATGTCATCATTCCCCAAATACTCATAGAATTGGAGGAATGACACAAAGAGAATGAAAACAAAGAAAAAGTCTTTTGGGTCAAAATGGAAGAGACCTAAATGTCTCAATTTTTGGAATTAAGGTGTCTCAACCTTCGCAATTCCTAAGTTGTTTATTTATTATTACTTTAGTTTCTCCCATGGATAAAAATCATTTATGTTATTAAATATTTGTGCTCCATCAAAAGGGGCATGAGATTTTGAGTTGGCAAATTTCCCACATGTCAGTGTATTGAAAAATAACTTATTTGTTGTTAAAAGACACCCACTTAGTGGTATAACATGGAAATCATATTTTAAAGGATGTTATGATAGATTCTATGACAACTGTTAGGGCTAAAAGTGGGGGATATCATTTTAGATGTGAGAATAGTCTATGAAAGGTGTAAGATAATCTTTTCATAGCTATTGATGGTATATGATGCATGTAAGAGCATCTCCTATTTTATAGGAATTTTTATGACATCTTGTAAGATGTAATGTCATGTAAGAGATTATGTTTAGAATGTAATGGGTCGTATGTATTTTTCCATGGTTTTTTTATACCTTGTTTTGACCCATGGTAATTTTTATGGTGGTATTTTGAGCCCCCATGAGTCTATATATTGAGTGGTTGAGTTGGAGACACTATGGGATGTTTTACACATACATAGATGCTACCAGATTGAAGAGGAGTTAGAGTGGATGTATAGTAAACATACTTGTTAATACAAGCTATTCATCTCTTCTTTGCTGGAGTTTTTTCTTGGAATGGTTTCTCCATGCTAAAAATTGTGCTATGTGTTCAACTCTCTATTGTTGCATTTCATTGTTATAGCCAATTTAAACTCCATATGGTTTAGACTACATAATTTAGTTTCTAGTAATTTGTTAAAGCTTCCATTATATCTATTCCTCTAGCATTTTTCTAACATTTGGGATTAGAGCTTGGCCAGTTCTATGTTCTGGGTGGTAGAAAAAAGGTTTTTTGAATTTTAGTGGGAGTTTTATTGAGCTACTTTTTACAATATTTTCTGTTTAACCATGGTTGCAACTTCTAATTGGATATTGACAATTTTAATGGAGTTGGTTTTGAGTTGTGGAAGTTGAAAAAGGAGGATCTCCTTGAAGAATGAGATCAATGGGTAGCTGTAATAAATGAAAAGAAACCTAAAAAAATGAGTAACATGAATATTAGGAGAAGATTGAGAAAAAGGCATGAGGCACTATTAGCCTATTTCTTTTTAATTCTATTCTCCTGAATGTGTCTTTGGAAAATATTGCATATGCTTTGTGGAATCAAATAGGTGAATTCTATTAAGTGAAAAGTCTAGTAAACAAAATCTACTTGAAGTAGAAATTTTTTTATCTTAAGATGAGGGAAGATGAATCTATAGCTGAGCATTTAAATTCTTTTAACTTGGTTTTGATTCAGTTAGCCTCTATTGATGTCAAAGTAGAAGATAAGTGTATTATGCTTTTCTATTCTTTTCCTTGATCTTGGGATAATTTCATACTTGCTATCACTGCTAACATTGAAGATCCAAATATGGATGCTCTTGTAGCAACTTTGTTGTCATAGGAAATGATGAAATAGGCAATGGATAGTAGAGGTGATGATCTCAACATAAGGGGAAGGCATAAAGAAGGAGGGTCTAACAGAGATAAGAATGAGCCTATGGATAAGTGTAAGGGAATATCTAAAGCTCCTAGAAAGAAGAATAGAGTGGAGTGTTGGAACTATGGGAAAAGAGGACATGTGAAGAAGGAATGCAAAAATCCAAAGAAACAAGTTCATTCCTTCATAGAGAAATCCTCAAACTCGGGTAATGAAGATTTTATTTCTTGTCTTTAGGCTATGAATAATGAAAATTGGTTAATTGATTCATGATTCTTGTTTCATATGACTCCTCACAAGGAGTGGTTTACCACATATGAGAAATATGATGGAGACGAAATCTACCTCTGTGATAAGTCATCATACCCAATTATTGGAAGGGATAAGATTAAGTTGTGTTTTAGTGATCAGAGGATTAAAACCTTTCTTGGTGTTTAGCATGTTCCTAGAGTAGCTATAAATATTATTTTAGTTTCAAAGTTGAATGATTTGGGAATAAATGTAACATTTGATAAGCATGGTTGTAGATTAGTAAGAGGAATTTTGGTGATAGCAAGAGAGACAAGGAAGGGGACTCTTTTTAGGCTTAAAACCGCTATTGTTGTTAACTCCACCAATGTAACTAAAAAATCTAAAAATACTTGTATGATGTGGCATTGTAGACTGGGCCATATTAGTGAGATTGGTTTAAAAACTATTTTGAATAAAAAGTTATTAGAATATTTTTCCTATTCTAATGAGATTTTTTATTTCTATGAAAATTGTGTGTTTGGTAATGTTTGGTAAACAAAACAAAAAATCATTTCCCTCAGGCAATACTAAATCTAAGAATAAATTATATTTAATTCATTCAAAATTATTTTTTCCTATGGATGTGAAATCAATTGGAAAATATAGATATTTTGTCTCCTTCATTGATGATGCTACAAGATATACCTGGTTATATTTTATGAGACATAAATTTTAAGTTTTCACTAAGTTTAAAGAATTTAAAGCCTTAGTTGAAAAGAAAACATATTGTAATATTAAGGTTTTGAGGTATAATAATGGAGTGGAATATTGTTCTAAGGAATTTGATGAATTTTGTAAGCATGCAGGAATTGTTAGACAAAAAACTACTCCTTGCACTTTTCAATAGAATGGAGTGGTAGAAAGGATGAATCGAATAATTATGGAAAGAGCTAGAAGTATGCTAAGGAGTTCATGGCTTGATAGATGCTTTTAGGCAGAATAAGTAAGTACTGCTTGTTACTTGATTAATAGATCTCCTTGTAAAACTCTTGAAACGACACCTTATGATATGTGGAAAGGTAAGAAACCTTGTGTTTCATATTTAAGGGTATCTGGCTATGAGTCTTATGTTCATGTGCCTAAAGAAAAATAGTCTAAGCTAGATCCTAAAGTTGAAAAGTGCATTTTCATTGGATATGGTGATAATGTTAAAGGTTATAAGCTATGGAATCTTGTAACCAAGAAAATTATATATTCTAGAGATGTGATTTTCATGAAGCTTAGTGTTACTTTTGTACCTAAACAACCAAAGGAAAAGGATACGGGAAAGAGTGTGCATTTTAAAATTAAGAAAGAAGATGCACCTTGAGAGGAACAAAGAGATGGATTCGATGAGGAGGAATAAGATGAGGCATCATATGAAGCTACTGATCAAACCGAAGAACATGAGGAAGAAAATCAGGAAGAGGTTGAGCAAGGTCAAGAATAGCAAGAGCCTCATACTCCTATTCTTAGAAGATCCACAGGACAATGGAATCTAGTTGATAGGTATAGCCCACTTGATTTTCATTGTATATTTTATTTATTAAGTGTTGACGATGAACCTAGATCTTACATGGAGGCTCTCTCTTCGAAGGAAAATGAGTCTTGGTTGTAGGCTATGCAAGAGGAGATGATGGCATTGGGAAATTGTAACACCTAGGATCTTGTTGACTTTCCCAAAGAAAGAAATCCCATTGGATGTAAATGGGTATTTAAAAATAAATTTAGAGTAGATGGTCACTTGGAAAGGTATAAGGCCAAATTAGTGGCTAAGGGCTACTCCCAAGAGAGGGATTTGATTTTGATGAAATTTTCTCTCCTATCTCTAAATTAACTTCTATTAGATTCTTTTTATCTATTACTACTGCTTGTGATTTTCATATAGAGCAAATGGATGTTAAAACTAATTGTTTGCATGGGGTTCTTGAGGAGGATATTTATATTCCACGGCCTAATGGTTTTGTTGTGAAGGGAAAAGAAAAATTGGTTTGGAGGTTGAAAATATCTTTGTATGGTTTAAAATAGTCACCCAGAATGTGGTATCGAAAGTTTGATTCTTTTGCATTGAAGTTGGAATTTCATAGGAGTGAAGAGGATCATTATGTATATATTAAGGTTATGATGATCATATTTTAATTATTATATTGTATGTTGATGACACGTTAATTGGTATCAACAAGGCAATTATTGGTGAACTCCAGAAACAACTTTCTAGTGCTTTTGATATGGACTTGGGGCTACTAAATATATTCTTGGAATGGAAATCAAAAGAGATCATGATAACAAAAATCTTTGGTTGAGTCAAAGTAAGTATGTTGATACTACTTTGTAGAGATTTAATATGCATGAATGTAAACCAATTAGTATTCCATTTCTAGTTGGTACTAATTTGAGCTTAGACATGTGTCCTGATACGAATGATGATTTTGATGATATGTCTAAGGTTCCTTATACTAGTTTCATTGGTAGTTTAATGTATGCAATGGTTTTCACTAGACTAGATATAGCCCAAGAAGTGGGAGTTCTAAGCAGGTTTATGTCTAACCCAGGTAAAGATCATTGGACCTTTGATAAGAGGGTATTTAGATATTTGTGAGGTACTTCTAATTATTGTTTGCTTTATCATGGTACTAATAATGTGGTCAGGTAATTGGAGATACATAGATTTGTTGATGTAGATTGGGTAGGTGACTTGGATAGTCAAAGGTCCACCAATGGGTATTTGTTTACACTGCTTGGAGGAGAAATGAGTTGGGTGAGGAAAAGGAAGCCTACGGTTGCTTTATCCACTATTTAAGAAAAGTATATGGCTACTACCCATGTTTACAAGGAGGCAATATGGTTAGAAAGATTGTGTACAAGTATTGGTTTTGATTGCAATATTGTTCAGGATAACTATGACAGTTAAAGTGCAATTCATTTGGCTAAGAATCCAATATATCATGGTTGAACTAAACATGTTGATATTTAGTATCATTTTGTTCGTGATTTGATTGCTAATTGTCAGATTGAGCTGAAGATGATTGACACACATGAGAATGTTGTAGATTTTCTTACCAAACCTATGAGCATAGGGAAATTTACTTTTTCCAAGAAGGCCATGGGCCTTGCTACTTGTACCTAGTTAATTCCATGATGGTGTGAATCCCATAGTACTTGCGAGGTATTCAACAAGTGGGAGAATGTTAGGAATTAAAGTGTCTAAACCTTGGAAATTCCTATTTTATTTATTTATTATTAATTTAGTTTTTCCCATGGATAAGAATCATTTATGCTATTAAATATTTGTGCTCCATCAAAAGGGGCGTGATATTTTGAGTTGACACTTTTGCCACATGTCGGTGCCTTGAAAAATAAGTTATTAGTTGATAAAAGATGCCCACTTAGTGGTATAACAAGGAAATTCTATTTTTAAGGATTTCATGAAATATTCTATGACAATTCTAAGGGCTAAAAGTGCAGAATATCATTTTGGATATGAGAATCATCTATGAAATGTGTAAAATAATATTTTCATAGCTATTGATTATTTATGACACATGTAAGAGCATCTCCTATCTTATAGAAATTATTCCAGCATATGTTTGATGTTGTGGTTGTGTTGCTGATATGTGGTTTTCATTGATGTTAACACTATTATCATTAATTCATTTGAAGATGTATATGTCGAGGATATTAGGAAAATTATAATAAATCAGTTTCAGGTTGTGAGTACTCAAGTAAAGTTCAGTATGTTGGTTATTTTTGTACATTGTTGATCAGAGGTTTATGACTAAAGGGTTTTTCGGTGAGTGTATCTAGTTTCTCCATGTCGATTTTTAGAGATCCGCGTGAAGATTTGATCGAGTTATGAATATTTTCATTCTGGCAGTTTTCTATTTCTTTAGTCGGTGTTCTTGATTGAAGACGATGTTATTTTAGTTAGTACAGTTGTTGTGAATGCTTCTCTTGTAATTTTTGATGCTTTTCGATGTTTCTAGATCATGCTCTATCTTTTCTACACATCTGCATTGATCATTGTGCTTGTGGTTGGTGATTTTCTCTTGTGTGTTCATATTTTTCTTATTCTTGGCCGACATAGTGTTTGTAACATGTTGTGGATCTTCAAGGATAAATTAATTGAAGTTTTTCCATGTTGGAGATGTTTAATTGGGTCCTCACTAAGATGTGGCTAACCTTGGTTGATTCACATTGTTAATCTTTAATGTTTTGGGTTGATATTTTATATTCATTTTATTATTTTTGTTGAGGCCAACATGAAGGGATGAAATTTATTGTTGTGGATATATAAGAGTGATTGTTTATTTTAATTGAAGAGTGCAAGAGGATGCCAGAGTGTCTAATTGTATGCTAGAGTGTTCTTGTATGTGAAAATATCATTTGAAGGCAGAGAAGATTGTGAAGAAGTGTGCATAAGAGTAAAGAATTGTTCATGTGCTCAGCCAGAACTGTAATCATGCATTAGTAGATGCTATTTTCTCAGTTCAAAATCCAAATGGTTGTAATCTGAATCTCTTTGTAAGACATTGTGTCTTCCTTTATTATTGAGTAGTGAGCTCTAGGAAGTGTTCATAAATGCATGTGCATTCCCCATATTTCATTTTCATTATACTTTTAATAGGGTATAATCTTGTGGACTGGCCTCCACTATGGTTTTTCCCCAAGCAGGGTTTTCATATAACAAAATCTTGGTGTTATGTGTGTTTCTGATGTGTTGATGATTTATGCTTTCATGGTTGATTATCAAATCTAAGAATAAGATTAATAAGTTGAATAAGTTTTGAATTTCTATGACAATTGATTCACCCACACCCCCCTCTCAGTTTTCTTCCCTTTTGTCGCCAACAACATCTTGTAAGAAGGTGTAATGTCATGTAAGGGACCATGTTTAGCATGTAAGGTGTCATATGCATTTTTACCATTATTTTTTTGAGCCTTGTTT
The DNA here is from genome assembly GCA_007258455.2 of Sequoia sempervirens. Taxonomy (NCBI): domain Eukaryota; kingdom Viridiplantae; phylum Streptophyta; class Pinopsida; order Cupressales; family Cupressaceae; genus Sequoia; species Sequoia sempervirens. The sequence continues at coordinate 425,012,349 of VDFB02281492.1, read as the reverse complement.
TGACTATGGTAATTTTTTATGGTGGTATTTTGAGCCCCCATGATGGGCCAACAAGTGGCAATATGATGGGTTTGTGGCTGACGACTTTTTCTTACCCAAAATTGATGAAATAAAAAGGGTTTTTAAAGGATATTGTCAACTTTTCACCAATATAAATTAGGCTTTACTTTGAATTTAATAAGTAATTATTATTTATTTTCTATTCAAATTACGACTAAAGTCCTAATTGAAAAATACTTATAGCTTTCAAATGGTATCACATTTTTTGAATCCAAAACATGTGTCACATTCTATGCTTCACATATTATAGGATTAAAAAAAGAAAATTTTAATTTCATGAAGTTTTGACCAAGTTAATGTGGTCAGACATACAATTTTTTTATATTTTTTAAAATTTGTAATAAAAAAATCATAATTAATTATTTACATGGAAAAAAATTACAAAAAATATGCATCACTTCAGGACATGAGTCATCTACTTATATGTAAAATCTTATAAAATAATTATCATTTTATTGTGGTTACGGTGGTCATACAGACACCTACTTCTTATTTTTTCCCTGAAATTTAAGTGCTACTGCATTAAAATTTTAAATTTTCACCAAATAGATATCTTTTTTAAACAAACCTAGTAGTTTAGAAACTACATTTAATTTTATATAGATTCTATTCTTAAATATTTTTAAAATAATATAGATAACTTATTAAAAAATTTACGTCAAGTTTCCTAACTTTGATTTTTCTGATATTTTTGCCACTTAAGGGCCTATTTTTTCAATGATAATCTTGCACATACCCTTATCCTACAACTATTACATGAAAAGGAGCAATAACTAATGTCATGGATTATAATGAGTAGACAAAGTATCAACTCGATGCCTATCTAATGGGTATGTGCAAGATCATGATGGGCCAAAAAGTGGCAATATGATGGGTATGTGTAGGGTATGTGGTTGACTTTTTTTTAACCCAAAATTGATGAAATGAAAAGGTTTTTTAAAGGATATTTTCAGCTTTCCACCAATATAAATTATGCTTTCCTTTGAATTTGATAAAAAATTATTGTTCATTTTCTATTTGAATTACGACTAAAGTGTTGATTGATAGGCTAATTGAAAAACATCTATAGCTTTCAAACAGTATCACATTTTTTTTTATTTTGAAACATGTGCCACATTCTATGCTTTGCATACTATAAGATTACAAAAAAAATGAATTTCATGAAGTTTTGATCAAGTTAAGGTGGTCAAACATATGAGTTTTTATATTTTTTAAAACTTGTAATAAGAAATTCATAATTAATTATTTACTAGGGAAAAAATACATAAAAAGATGCATCACATCGGGACATGATTCCTCTACTTATATGGGTATGTGTAGGAATGTGATGGGAGAAAAAGTGGCAATATGATTGGTATGTGGCTAATGACTATTTTTTTACCCAAAATTGATGAAATAAAAAGGGTTTTTAAAGGAGATTCTCAGCTTTCCACCAATATAAATCATGCTTTACTTTGAACTTAAGAAGTAATTATTATTCATTTTCTATTCAAATTAAGACTAAAGTCCTAATTGATAGGTTAATTGAAAAACATCCATAGCTTTCAAACACTCACATTTTTTGAAACCAAAACATGCATCACATTCTATGTTTCATATACTATAGGATTAAAAAAAATAAAAAATTGAATTTCATGAATTTTTGACTGAGTTAAGGTGGTTATACATACGAGTTTTAATATTTTTTAAAAAGTTGTAATAAAAAATTCATAATTAATTATTTACTTGGAAAAAAATTACAAAAAAATATGCATCACATCGGGGCATGAGTCCTCTACTTATAGCTAAAATCTTATAAAAAAATATTATCATTTTATTGTGGTTAGGGTGGTCAGACAGACACCTACTTCTTATTTTTCCCTGATATTTAAGTACCACTACATTGAAATTTTAAATTTTCACCAAATAATTTTTTTTTTTAAAGAAACCTAGTATTTTAGAAACTACATTAAATTTTCTACAGATTCTATTCTTACATATTTTTGAAATAATATAGATAATTTATTCAAATTTGTATGTCAAGTTGCCTAACTATGATTTTTCTAAATTTTTTACCACTTAAGGGCCTATTTTTTCCATGATGATCCTGCACATATCCATATCTAAAATATTATAAAAATATATTATCATTTTATTGTGGTTAGGGTGGTCAAACAAACACCTACTTATTTTTTTCCTGAGATTTAAGTACTGCTACATTGAAATTTCAAATTATCACCAAATATTTTTATTTTTTTTAAATAAACCTAGTAGTTTAGAAACTACATCCAATTTGCTACATATTTTATTCTTACATATTTTTGAAATAATATAGATAACTTATTCAAATTTTTACGTCAAGTTGTCTAACTTTTATTTTTCTAAATTTTTCTCCACTTCAGGGCCTTTTTCTTCCATGATGATCCTACACATACCCCAATAAGATATTCCCACATGTAGTGTCTATCAGTTCAAGATGCACCAAAGTAAACTTTGTCTTGGAAGAATCTTTTGTAAGAGTGTTGATATTGAGTTAAGTATTTTTTGTTTCTTTCAAGGACAATAATCGAGGCCAGTAGTTGTTTCTTGCATTTTAGGCTCTATAGGGGTATGAATACTTTGTTCTCTAACACCACACCCTTTTCCACTATACCAAAGTTTTTTCATAAGTTCATAACCTATTGCATAAATTTATTTCATTTCTTTTGGATTCAATGTTTGCTCATAATCAACATTTTCAAATTTTGTTGTGTAATTACTTTCTTCTTCTAAAGTGGTTGAGGTGCATGCATTAAAATTTTTTGTTGACATTACCACTTTTTTATTTTCCCTTTTTAGACTCTTTTGTTATGATCTTTGATTTCCCATCAAATTTAGGTGTGAAATCCAAAAATCCAAAATCATCTATCGATAACATTGTGAAGGGGTTAGGAAACTTATATTTTTCTTCTTCGTGCACCACTTGTATAGTTGGTGTCAGTGTTTTCAAGGAATTTTCCTTGTCTTTTTTAAGTTGTAAAGCACTGCAAGGATCAAGATCAACTTTGAATGTGTACACTTTGTTATTATAGACATACTTCATTTTACGATGAAGAGTAGAAGGTGTCAGGGTTAGAAGGAAAAAATCTAACAATTAAATGAATATTTGATCAATAAAACAAAGGAATTAAAACATACATAGAAAAAATTAACATAGAGAATTTAACGTGGCTCACCCATTCCTAACTACATCCATAAAACCACAACCATCCAATGATTTTATTATGTAGTGAAAAAATTATTAAATCTCATGAATAATCACTTTTTTCATCATAATATAACTCCCATCCCAACCCCTTATAACAAGCTTAGAAGCTTCCAGATTAGGGTTCTACAAAGTTAGGTTTTTTTCTTTCCTTTTTTGATGATTTTTCCTTTTTCAGTGATGACGCAAAAAATAGGGAAAAATAAATTTCTCGGGGGATACTGCCCCTGAACCCCAACGAGGATACTTGAAGAGTGTACAATATAGCACAATCAATAGCCACATACCAAAAATCTCACACTTGAAGATTGATTAGGCTCCACACCAACACAATGCCCCACTTAGAGATTGATCTTGGATGTCACTACTGTACTTACAACTCCCACAAGAAATAAGCACCTTGGACCCTCTTGCTCTGTTATACTTGAAATCAACCTTGAAGGCCAACCGAAGTTGAAGAGGAGGTCAACTTCTCCCTTGCCATTGCCTTTGTAAACATATCCATTGGATTGACATATAAATGTATCTTTTCCAGCATTACCTGTCCATCAGACTCTAACACTAACCAAATGAAATGATATCTCAACCGTATGTATTTGGTTTTAGAGTGCAAGGAAGAATTCTTTTGAAGATGTATAACACTAGCTGTATGCAAACAAGTAATTTTCAACCTGTTATTTTTCCAACTCTTCGATGAAAAGTTGTAGCCATATCATCTTATTTTCTGCCTCTATTGCAACAACATACTCTGCCTCCATGGTGGATAAAGCAACCACCTTTTGCAACTAAGAAATCCAACTTGATAGTGTTTCCCCACCAACAGTAAATACATAACATATGGTACTTCACCTAGTATCAATATCGCCTTCCAAATCTGAGTCAGTATAGCCTTTTAAATCAATATTAGAGCCCCCAAAACATAAAAATTTATTGGATGTACCTCTCAAATACTTGAGAATCCATTTTTTAACATTCCAATGCTCAACACCAAGATGACTCATATACCTACTAACAACTCCTACAACATGTGTAATATCTGGTCTTATGCATACCATGGCGTACATTAAACTACCTACAGCTGAAGCATATGGTACCTTGGACATTTTTTCTTCCTCCTCTTGTGTCTTTGGACACATATCCTTAGTTAATTTAACATGACTAGGGAAACGTGTGCTAACAAATTTTGCATTCTGCATATGAAATCTTTGCAACACCTTTTCAACATAATCAACCTAAGATAAAAAAAATTTCTATTTTTTGTATCTCTTGTAATATTCATACCAAGGATTTTCTTTGCTACCACCAAATCCTTCATAGAAAATGAATTTTATAAAAAAAAATTTAACTCCTTTATGTGATTCATGTTAGACCCCACTACAAGCATATCATCAACATATACACATAAAATAATGTAGCTATCATCATCTAACCTCTTAAAATAAACACAATGGTCTAAATTACACTAACTGTAGCCATGCTCAGCTATAAAGCTATCAAATTTAATATACCATTGCCGAGGTGTTTGCTTCAAGCCATATAAACTTTTCTTCAAGCTGCGCACCAATTTCTCCTGACCTTTAATCTCGAATCCTTTTGGTTCTTCCGTGTATATTTTCTCTTCCAAATCACCATGGAGAAAGGTTGTTGTAACATAAAGTTGTTCTATATTCAAATCTTCAACAACCACAATACTTAAAATAGTATGAATAGAAGTCATTTTAACAACTAGAGAAAAGATTTCATCATAATAAATACCCTTTTTCTATGCAAATCCCTTTACAACTAATTTGATTTAAAATATTTTCTTATCTCCATCCTCCTCTTTCAGCCTATAAACCCATTTATTTGGTAAAGCCTTTTTACCTGCAAGAAACTTGCATAATTCCCAAGTTTTATTTTTTAGCAAGGAGTCCATTTATTCTTCCATTCCATGCTCCCATTGAATCTTGGTATCCACCCGCATAGCGTCATCATAAAATTTTGGTTCGCCAGCATTAGTTAATAAAACAAAATACAAAGAGGGAGAAAATATTTCTCATCATCTACATATCCTTGAAGATCATCTAACATTCACTGGAGTTTGTGGTATTTTTTGTTGTTGTTGTTATTGCAGAGCATGAGGAACTAGTGGAACATTGCTATTTGGTGTATCATATAGCACTGCATAATCATTTTCTTTCTTCTCATACTATTGCAACTGATCTTTGTACAACACTTTCTCATTGAATATGACATCCCTACTTCTCACAATTTTTTTTATTTTCAAAATCCCAAAGCCTATAACCAAATTCATTAATGCCATATCCAAAAAATATACATTTCTTTGATTTTACATCAAGCTTGGTTCTATTTTCATAATCTACATGTGCAAATGCTTCACAACTGAAAGTCTTGAGAAAAGAATAACTCACATTCTTACCTATCCATGCTTCCTTTGGATTACCAAAACCCAAAGGATTTGAGGGACCTCTATTGATTAAATAAAAAAAAAAATTGCAACCTCTACCTACAAGTTTAAAGGCCTCCCAGTATGCAATATCATAGTCTATGCACACTCCATTATTGTTCTATTCATGTGCTTAGCCACTCCATTTTTTTGTGGAGTCCTTGGAACCATTTTCTACCTATGAATACCATTAGAGGAAAAATAATCTTCAAACCCTTTGTTGTAATACACACCACCATTATAAGATCTAATAAATTTTAACTTTTTACATGTCTCATTCTCCACCAAGCTTCTCCATTTCTTAAAAGTTTCAAATACATCAGATTTTTTCCTAGGGAAATAAATCTATACCTTCCTTGTTGCATCATCAATAAAAGTGACATAATACCGATACACATAAAGAGAAGTTACTTGAGCTGGTCCCCATACATCCATATGCACAAGCTCCAATTTCTCATCTTTCTTTTTCTTCCCATCCTTGGGAAAACTAACTCTCTTTTGTTTTCCATTCACACAACTTTCACAGAAATCCATATTAACACATTTCAAACCTGGTAAAACATTCTTTGAATGAAATACTTTCATACCTTTTGCGCTCATATGCCCAAGTTTATTATTCCACAGTGTTGATCTAGAATCCATAGCAACTATCTAATTTTTCGCCTGCTGAACTGCAACAACTATTCCATAACATTGATTTTTACATGCAATAGCTAAAGTAGAAGGAACTGTATGACTTGTACAAAGATATAAGGTGCCTACTTTCACACCTTTTGCTACCACAAAGGTACCTTCTATAACCTTCCAATTTTTATCACTAAATGTAACAACACAACCTTCATCATCGAGTTTCCCTGCTAAGATTAAATTTATTTTTAACTATAGAATGTTCCATACCTCATGTAGTAGCCAATGATTCCCATTCTAAAACTTAATCTTGATTCTTCCCTTTTCAATAATCTGACAGGGTTCGTTATCTCCCAAATAAACTAGCCCAAAATCCCCTTGGACGTAATCAAGAAAATAACTTATCTGGGGCATAGCATGAAATGAATCCCCTGAATCTAACACCCAAGAATCATCAGCATTATCAAGGAAAAGAATCAAAGCATCTTCATCAGATTTATTAATTACTACATTTTTCTTTTTATTCATTCCTTTTTGTCTCTTCTTTTATTTTTCTAAGACTAGTAATCTTTCTTTATATGACCTAGCTTACCACAGTACTAGCAATCCCTCTTGTCTCTAGATTGGGACCTTTTGTCCTTTGATTTTCCTCATAACTTCTAGAATTGTTTCCTCTCTCCTTTTTTCTTCCCCTGCATTCTGCATTCAAAATGCTTCCTAATGTGGATGTTCCACTTGATCTTTTCCTACAAATTTCCTCACTCAAAATAACACCAACAACATCATCAAAATTCAATGTATTCAAAATAGAAATAGAATTGCTAACAATCATTACCAAGCTATTCTGTCTTTCTGGCAAAGAACATAGAATCAAAAGAGCCCTAACTTCTTCATCAAATTTTACATTTACAGAAGTTAATTAACTGGTAATCATATTAACCTTATTTAAATGATCAATAATTGACCCACCTTCTACCATTTTCATATTAAATAAACACTTCATAAGAACTACCTTATTCAAAGTGGAAGGATTTTCATATAACTTTGTCAGGGTTTCCATCAACTCTTGAGTTTTCTTAGTTGTTGTAATATTGAATACCACCTATTGTGCCAGGCATAAATGAATGGCTCACAGTGCCTTTCCATCCACAAGATTCCATTTCGTATCACTCATTGTTGTCAGTTTCTTGGCTATTCCTTCCAATGGCCTCCATAAATCCTTTTGATGGAGATAATCCTCCATTAGTCTCCTCCATAATTGATAGTTCTTCCCATTGAATTTATATACCTTCAATTTACCCTCATTCGCCATTGCTCTCACTTAACTATGAGACTCCCACTCAATTATGGGACTTTCTTGTAGATGATAATCAAACACAACCCACTCTAATACCAATTTTTAGGGTTAAAAGGTAGATATCTAACAATTAAATATAGATTTGATCAATAAAATAGAGGAATTAAAACACATAGAAAATTAAAACGTAGAATTTAACATGGTTAACCCAATTTGGGCTACATCCTCAAAATTACAACTATCCAATGATTTTATTATCTAGAGCAAAAATTATTACAATCTTGTGAATAATCACCTTTATCATCTTACTACAACTCTAATTTGAACCCTGATAACAAGCTTAGAAGCTTCCAGATTAGGGTTCTACAAAGTCTGTGTTTTTGTTTCTCTTTTAAGTGAAATTTCCTTTTTCAATGATGACGCAAAAATAGGGAAACAAAATTTCTTAGGGGCTATCACCCCTGACCCTTATTTTTTAGGGGCTTCCTACCCCAAACCCCCACCAGGGGCCCAGCCTGGCCTAGCCACATACCTTGGCCAAGATACATGAAGAGTGTATAGTATAGCATGATTATTATCCTCATACCAACAAAAGGCACCACATTCATCTCATGAATCCATGGTCTACCAAAGAGGAGACTGAGAGATTATGAGGCATATCATAGACTAGAATTTGCAATGTAACCTTTCCAAATTTAATAGGTAGTGTGATGACTCCAAGTTGTTTTTTTGATATGTTATCAAACCCACAAAGGAATAAATAGTCAGGTTGAATTTGGCTTTCATTTTCTTTAATCTTGTCCAAAAAATTTATGCTAAACACATTAATGGCAAAGCCATTGTCAACAAGGGTCCTCTTTATCCCAATCTAATTATATTGAGCCATTACCATGAAAACTTCATTTGGATTTTTCTCTTCTAATGAAGCTAACTCATCTTGATGGAAAGTAATGTCTAAGTTGGCTAGAGTTGTAGCTCGAATTTGGCCTACCACATTACTTGATTGCACATTAGGAGGGGTGGGAACTTGTTGTAAAGAATTTTGAAGCATGTTATGATAACTAGGTGAGGCTTGAATAAGGTTGTATAAGGATATCATAAAAGGAGTATATTTACATTGTTTAACAAAATCATACTCCTTTCCATTATGTGAAGGAAAACAAGGAGCACTAGGCAAGATAGATTGAGGTAGGTGGAGGGATGTTTGAATTGTTTTTCTTGGTTGTGGATTTCTCCTAGTGTTATATGTATGAGAAACAATATTGTAACTTGGTTTCTATGAAACAGTATCATTATCAATAAGCATGGGTTTTTTTTCAACTTGAGGTTTTTGTGAGGGTGGATAAATGATAATTTTAGGCTTAGGTGATCCAATAATTAAAGGATATGTAGGAGGTCTAAGAATTAGAGGACTTGAGGGAGTCCTAATGTTCATAACCACAACACACTTGTCCTTATTTTCATGATCTCTTATGCAATCCATTCTTAACCATATCAAAAACAAATAGATCTTAAAGGAAACATGCTAACATGAAAAATTAAGCTATACAACTTATGCAATACCTAAAACAAAAATTCCCTGAAGTTTCTAGACTAATACAGTTGGTTACTTGAAAGCCTAGGAAGTGCAAAAAACCACAAAAAACTTAGAAAGTTTGTTTTTGTAGGCCTCCAAGGACTCATTTTCCTAGTGGTGAATGGGTCTTGATATGATTTTCTGGGAAACTTTGAATCTGATATTGAATCTTGGGACTATGAAAAATTATTGCTTATGTAACCCTAATAGGGACTCATTATCCCTATGGTGAATGGGTCTTGGTACAAGATTTTTTAAATTTCAATAATGTAGTTTCCAACTGATTAGATTTGTTTTTTGATTCAGGTTTCAAACTATAACTCTTGTAGCAGAATTTTCTAGAATTTGATGTTGAAATACACTAATATGAAAACACTATACAAAAATTGTCTAACATTATGCAATTTTTGTTGAAATTTCATATTTAAAATTAATGAAAAATACAAGTTTACACCTAGAATGCAATGCAAACTAATGCAATTTTTACAACCCTAGATGAAATGCAAACTAATGCAAATACTAGATCTAGGGTTTTAATGGATTCCAATTTTAAAAAAATTGATGTACAAGTTTGGGTTCACCAAACTGAAACAAAATGATGAACCAATTTCCACTCTATGTCATTCAATATGTAAGAAATAATGGGGTATGTGTAGGATCATGATGGGCCAAAAAGTGGAGATATGATGGGTATGTGTAGGGTATGTGGTTGACGACCTACTTTTTACCCAAAATTTATGAAACAAAAAGGGTTTTTAAAGGAGATTCTATGCTTTACACCAATATAAATTATGATTTACTTTGAATTTAATAAATTATTATTATTCATTTGCTATTTGAATCATGGCTAAAGTCCTAATTGATAGGCTGATTAAAAAAAATCTATAGCTTTCAATAGGTATCCCTTTTTTTGAATTTGAAAGATGTGTGATATTCTATGCTTTGCATACTATAGGATTAAAAAAAAATGAAGTTAGTGAATTTTTGACCTGGAAGTTAAGGTGGTCACACATACGAGTTTTATATTTTTTTAAATTCGTAATAAGAAAATCATAATTAATTATTTACTTGGAAAAAAATTACAAAAAAATATGTATCACATCATGACACGAGTTTTCTACTTATATCTAAAATATTATTAAAAATATTATCATTTTATTGTGGTTAGGGTGGTCAGACAAACACCTACTTCTTATTTTTTCTCTGAAATTAAGTACTATTACATTAAAATTTAAAATTTTCACCAAATAATTTTTTTTTTAAATAAACCTAGTAGTTTAAAAACTTCATTCAATTTTCTATAGATTCTATTATTACATATTTTTGAAATAATATAGATAACTTATTCAAATTTTTACGTCAAGTTTCCTAACTCTTATTTTTCTGAATTTTTTGCCACTTAAGGGCCTAGTTTTTCCATGATGATCCTACACATACCCAATGTACAAATGAGTTACAAAAATTAAACATGATCAATATAGCACTCAAAAGGTACATTTTAAGAAGGTCAATTGTTGTGTTCTTGTTGCTAAAAGTGCATATTTGGGCCTCACTAAGGACCCATTCACCCTATGGTGAATGGGTCATGGCTAGGGTTCTAGAAAATTAAGTTGTGGGTTATGTTCTTCAATTTCTATACTCCTATATCCTATTTGAAGATAGTTGAAAACCTAAAAATAAATCTTGTAGCTCAATTCTTGTGATTTGAAAACTTTCTTAGCAACTTTGACAACTTTGACAACTTTTGTAAATTTTCTCTCCAAATGATCTTCAACCTAAAACTTACAATCACACATCAAAGGAGACAAAAATGTTGTTTGTTAGGAAATAGGGGTTTTGCTTGGTCAAACCCAGTTTTTTGTAATTAAAACTTGAAATGAATGAAAGCATGGAAGGAATGATGAATGAAGAGATTCAATGTCACAATTGATAACACCTTAATTTAAACCTTGGAGTACAAATCAAAAATCTTGCATGAAGTGGCCTCAAAGAATGTAGGTCTTGACCATAAACTTTGATATATGAAAATGCTTGAATTGGATCTTGAAATGCTACATCAGCATATGAGTTAAACAACATGCATGATGCATTATGCCTAACATGATGATATGAATCTTGATTGTTGCAATATTCTTGTACAAATCTACCCTTGAATGCCCTAGAAATTATCTTGGTCACACTTGCTCATAAATTTTCTATAATGCTTGAAGACTTGAAAAATGCTAGCTAGGTGAAACTAAGTGAAATAGCCTTATATTTATAAATAACTTAAGATTAATTCATGAAACTCAAATGTCACAAGATGACATCAAATCTAGGATTCGAAATCATTAAAATACCACCAAAAACATATTCCAAGGGTGGATCCTAGGTCTAAGTGAGGACCCATTCGCCATGTGGAAAATGGGTCCTATCTCACTAGTGAAAATAGGATCCTAGGACCTACTAAGTACCTATTCACTATGTGGCGAATGGGTCCTAGGTCACTAACCTAGGACACACACCTTCAAAAATTAAGTGTTGTGTAATGGAATTTATAAATTGGAGGTCTTATCCCTTGAAATTTATATTTAATTATGCTTGGATTTCAATTAAATGGGCCAATTAAGGAAAATTAACCTCAATTAATTAATAAAGCCCCAAATTAGTTTGAAAGTGTAAACATACATTTTACAACACCCATAATAAGGCACAATTAAGTCCATTTTATTAAAAGGGGCCCTAAACTTAATGTGATTGTGTAAAACACCTTACAACACTAAGTCAAGAGAACATTAAGCTCGTTTTAATATTAATTATTCATTCTCAAACTAATGAAAAGGGATAACTTTTTCTATCACTACAGATATAATACCTATGCAAACAAGTCAAGAAGAATTACACATTTCATAAAAACAAGAGCATACAATAGATATTGTCATAAAACCTCCCATTGTGAGTAGTTTGGATGATGAAGATGAAATTTCTAAAATTGATGAAAAATTCAATTTAATGAGATCAATGTGTTTTTTAAAGGAAAATGAATTTAGATGTGGGAAAGTGTGTTGATCTTCCTAATGAGCGACCCACCAAGTTTTGAACCTAGTGATGCTCCTAGTATGACACTTCTTGTAGTCCCTTTGGCTAGTTGTCTTCCATATATATATATATATATGATGAGCAAGATTGGGATGTAAATGACTTGATCCCTAATGTTTGTGAGATTCTTCTATTCATATCTACATTGGTGCAAGGACACAAAGAGAATGAATCTAATGTGAGATTCTTCTATTCATATATGCATTCTTCTATATGTCATGATTTTATTTTTTCTCGTGTTTTCCTTTTTGGGATGATGCAAGGTGTTGAGACATTCATGTCTCTTCCATTTTGACATGAAATTTTTTGTGTATTATCTCTCTATGTGTCATTCTTCCATTGTGTTTTTTTTTCCAAGAGTATTTGGGGAATGATGTCAATTCTAAGATATATTATTTCACCAGGTATTAAGGATGTATATTGACCTAGGATCCATGGATCTGTTGTATTCATATTCTATGTTTTTTATCACATTGCATTTCGAGGCAACCCCTTATCATGATGTAGTTTTATTTGGAAACATATCATGGGCATAGGGCTTTCCAAATCATCTCTTCTATTCTTTTATCACATGAAATTTATTATTTTCTCTACCTTAAAGAAATTTCTCACAATATTGTGTTGAGAAATTTATTTAAGGTAGGGGTATACATTGGTATTGTTTTCTTCACTTTGTTCACAAACATTGGACTTAGTGATGTGTTATTGACATTAGCATTCTTCTTTTGCTGCACTTTTTTCACAAGCATTGAACTTAGTTTTGTGTGGACATATCATTTTGTGGCACCTTATCAAAGTTATCAAGGAATGTAAATCTTGGTATGTGTTACTATGAAAGGGGTACTTTATCTGACTTGTTCATTCTTAGCTATTTCTCCACTAAAGTCCTCTTCACACTAGCTTAAGTTTACATAGGGATAAGGTGGTTGAGCCTTTAATGACATGAGTTGTCACACCTCATAGGATGCCAACACTTTTCATAATCTAGTTGCATCTATCTTTTCATTTGGCCTATATAACCAAGGAATTTCCTTTGTAATTATCACTTCTCATGTTGAATATAGCTTTGCATTCTTGAGAGGAATACAGTTTATTCCTCCTCATATTTATGGTTTTGCTTTCCTTTAGTCATTAGATTCTCGGCAGGCTAGTTAGCAAATCTCACATAGTATCAAAACCAAATTTGAGTTGTGGGTTAGCATTCCTTTAGGAAATTTTAGAGTGTTGAGAAAAACTAAGCATGCTCTTCTCTTGCATCCTCGGATGATCTAGAGAATCAGAAAGGTGTGAAAAAAATATTAGTTTCTGGTGGGGTTCATATATTGACTTGTCAGTTACAAGTCTACTAAAACTTCCTAGAGAGATTCTAAGCTCACCACTAAGTCAAGAGTAGCATTTAAATATGCCCTTTATTTCGCTTGAAATGAACATTGGAGGCCAGATCTACAACAATTTGAAGGGGGGGGTTCATTTCCAGATCTAGGAAGGAGCCATCATTTCAAAGCATTTTGAGTCAAATCCAACCCGACCATCATGCTCAGAAGGCCCGAAAACCATGAAATTGACTGTCAAAATGTCAAGTTTGGACAAAGTTGTCATCTAAGCCAATTTTTTTGTCCAACCCCTTGAACAAACAAGTAATATTTTTTATTTTAAAATAAAAAATATATATTTTTTTAAATAAAACATTTTATTTTATTTTTAAAATTATAAAAATATATATATATATATATTGCTTTAAAATAAAAAATCATTTTATTTGTTTTTTGTTATTTGGAGGAAAAAAAACTTATGTTTTTACATTTTTTTAAGAAATTGCCAAAAAAATTATATATTTAGATATGTATTATTTTATTTTATTTTTTAAATTTAAAAAATATATTTATCTAAATCTCTTATTTTCATTATTTTTAAAAAATAAATATTGAAAATAAAAATTTCATCTAAAATTTTCAAACAAAAAATTTACAACCAAAAATAAATTGTTACACTTATAGCAGTAGGTACTCATGGTACCTTTGGTACCGACATCCCTGCAGCATGTAGTTACTACACCCTGCTGCACTAGAATCTTGGCCTTCAGGCATTTTTTAATTTTTAAATAAAAATTTAATATTAAAAACAAAACAAAATTAGAAAAAAAATCCCAAAATTTGTGCGCCCAAAAATATCGCACCTCTGTCCTCCTATTTTGTGCCTCCTGAAAAATGAAACTCTTGGCCTTTGGGCTTTATGTTTTTTTTTTTTCTTTTTTCTTTTTCATAGTTTATAATTAAACTTTTTATAAATCTATCTATTCCAATTATTCTACCTACAAATTTATTAATTTATTAATATTTTATCATATTAAAATCCATAAAAATTTGAACTCTATCGATAGACTTATAAAAGCATATCCACTTTTTGTTGACTTTAAAAAAAAAGATTTTTGATATTTTTTTTAAAATATTAATTATTATAACTTTTTAAAAAGTGTGTTTGCTCATTTAATGTTTTTGTTTTTTTATAAGAAAACAAAAAATTTTTAAATTTTTTTAATCTTGTTGGAACACATTTTTTAATATATTTTTTAATTAAAAAATATAAAAAATCCAAGAGTCATCAAATTTGGAGGCAATTTTAGCTGATAGCTAAACTAGTAGAATGTTAAATTTATCTAGTGGAGTGCTACATTTGGAAGAGTTCTAAATTAGTTAGCAGATATCTAAATTTGGTAGACCACTAATTTTGGTACCAGTTCTGCTAAATTTGACAATTTTTTGTTGAAAAGTTTTTACCCCCTCTCTGTTGATGCATTGTTTTTTCAAGGCCAACTTTGAAAACTCATAATTCAGGCTCCCAACCTCAAAATTCAGTGCAATATTTTTTATATTTGGGTCAATTTTTCATTCTCTATGCATTGGTGAAGACGGCTTCTGATTTTGGTGCACAATTTTTTTAGAAATGGCTGATTCTTAGGGATGACTCCTCACCATTCTTGTTTTGCAAACTTAAAAGTTGCATAAATTTTGCATATGACCTCAGATCGAGTTGATTATTTTTTTGAAAGTGCATTATTTTTTGTGTACTTCACATTGATACTATTTTTTTGTATGAAAATGTACCAAATGTATACTTTCAACACATGCTCATTTCTTGAGGAATTGTAAAAGCATTGAAATCCAAAAAAAACTGTAACTACACTAAATATAAAGTGCCAAATCATTTTTCTTTGGGGGGGTTCTTTGATTGAGTAATGAAGAGGGGGTCTCTTGTTGTCTTTGTGCTCTATTTTTCCTTCACTATGGGAACATTTAAGTTTCCATTGCTCATGCCCTACAACTACAACACATGGCATCAAAATGGATGGAATTCCTTAATCCAACTAGGATACATACCTTATGTTGAGAAGAAGGTAGCTGAACCCACAAATGATAAGGAAAAACTATTCTAGATGTTTGCACATACAAAACCTCTTGGTTGTCTAAGGAGTTTAGTTTCTCTTGATATAATGTTTCAGATTGAAGCATGTAAATATTCACATGATCATGCATGGGAAAAATTAAAAACTCTCTATCTTACAACTGATGAAGTTCGTGCTTATCAAATTGACAACGAACTAATGGGTCTTGATCCAAAGTCTTTTGATAACATCCAAGATTATGTAACAAAGGTCAATGACCTTAAAGCACAATGTAAATAATGTAGCTTAGAGAAGAAATACATTCAACTTGTCTACAACACTCTAAATAAAATTGGACCTAAATTTGTATCTTTTGTTTCTAGCTTTCATACTCATAGATTGAAAATGGGATCCACATTCACTACACCTTTTGCTTCATTTTTTAAAATGTTAATGCAAGAACAAGGTAAGATTCTTTCAATGGGTCTTCTCAATCCTTCACATTCACAAGCTTTGATGGATGGTCAACCAAAGGGTCAGAAAGCATCAAGGAATCCTAACAACAAACAAACGCAGTTCAAGAAGAAGTTAGAAAGAGATCAAGCACAATCATCTTGAACAACAAAAATTTACTCCAACTCCTCTTCAAAGGGGAATCTTCAAAAGAAGAAAATGCCAACTTGTAGCTATTGTAAGAAACTTGGTCATGAGGAAAATTCTTGTCATAGGAAGCATATCGATGAGTTAAAGAATCTTCTCAAAAAGAACAACATTAACCTACCTTCTTCTATTGCTCAACAGTCCTCTACTCCTTCACAATTAGGTAAAGGGAAAGCGCATGCACTTGTTGCTATTACTGATTCTTCAAAAGAGTGGATTCTTGACTCAGGTGCATCACATCACATGGGTTCTCTTAAAGAACATTTTTCTTTATTGGATCCTTATTTTGTGCCCCACATTCTCATTGGGGATGATTATCAAGTGGAATTTATTGGAAGGGTTCAATTGATACTAGAAATGGTACATTTGAGGATGTCCTCTAAGTGCATGATCTATCAGCCAACCTTCTCTTCATCTACCAAATCACTCAAAATGGTAGAAAATTTGAATTCACTCTAGAATTTTTCAACATTAGAAAATTTGAAGATAATGCACTCCTTGCAATTAGTAAGGCCAATCATGAGTCTCGCCTATATGATTGCTCTCATTTTGTGCCTGATTCACATCCCACTGCATTTCTCACCCATTAAAATGTTGCGAGAAAACTATGGCATAAGCGGTTTGGCCATCTCAACTACTGCTATCTTCAACAACTCAACAATCAGAATATGGTCATGGGTCTTCCTCAAATCATTTTTTTAGATGGTGTATATCTAGGTTGTGCATTGCGAAAACATCCTAAAGAAAATTTCAACAAAGGGAATGCTTGAAGGGCTTCAAAAGTCCTTGAATTTGTTCATAGTGACTCGGCGGGTCCTTTTCCATCATTATCCTTTAGTAAGGCTTGTTATTTGCTCACCTTCATTGTTGACTATTCTAGATACACATGGCTCTACTTTCTTCAAAACAAAGTAGAATTCTTTAATAGATTTCAAGAGTTGAAGGCTCAAGCTAAGAAGCAATCTTGAAAGTGTGTCAAACTTTTTTGCACTGATAATGGTAGAGAATATTTGAACCATCAATTTGACCAATTTTATACTCTTCAAGGGATTGATCTTCAACATACTATTTCCTACACACCACAACGAAATGGTGTAGCTGAGAGGAAAAATACGTCCCTAGAAGAGATGGTTGGTTGCATAATCCACGCTCGCTCCCTTGCACCTGCATATTGGGTCAAAGCTATCAACTATGCTACTCACATCCAAAATAGAGTTCCACATAAGGCATTAAAGGGCATCACTCCCTTTGAAGCTTGGTGTGGAAGGAAACCTATTGTCAGTCACTTTAGAGTTTTTCGCTCCTTGACATGGGCACATATTCCTTCAAAGAAGTGCAAGTCCTTGGAAGTTGATATGCTTTGACCCTGATGGTGTCAAAGCATATCAACTAATGGATCCTACAACACATGAGCTCTTCATTGAGCGTAGTGTGCATTTTGAACAAATCTCTTCTAGCTCCTCCATTACTCAAGATTCCTTCCTCCATATTGGATTTTGAGGATTCTGATATTGAGGATTTTCCTCAAGCTTCCTCTATGTTGTGCATGTTTTTCACACATGCCCCATTCGAAACGAGGACCTTCTCTTCCTGTTGCCTTGCTGGGTCATTTTGTGTCATTACCTCATTTTGTGTGCCCTAATTTTGGTGTCTAAAATGGTCAGTGAGCCTCATAGTATCATTCCAAGTGGACCATGTTTCACCCCAAAAAATTTCTACGTCCTTCAGGTCCTTCGGGTCTGCCCTTCCATATTTTTTTGACTGGATTTCCCTACTCGCTTGATTTTCTTTTTTTCTTCATTTTTTACTTTAAGGACAAGTTTCTTGTGGATTTGGGATGTTTTTGTGGTGCCTAAGTGAACTACCAAGGTTTTGTTAAGTTTCGGGAAGTTGCAAAAATTTCATTCCCAGACCTGGCCCCTCAATGGCTATTTTGAAATTTCGTCAACCCCTGGCAACCCGGACTCCAAAACTCAACCCCTCCATGGCCATTTTGAGCATCTATCAGCCCTCGATAACCCATCCTCCAGAACTTGGCCCCTTCATAGCCATTTTGAACATCTGTCGGCTCCTGATGACCGGACCTCTGGAACCCAACCCCTCCATGAATGTTTCAAGGACTTCATCCCTCCAAGGTTGTTTTGAACATTTGTTGGCTCTTGGTGACCTTATCTCTAGAACCCAGCCCCTTCGTGGCCATTTCTAGGACTTCATCCCTTCGTGGTTGTTTTGAACATCTGTTGAGCCCTGTCGACCCAGCCCCTTTGTGGTTGTTTCTAGGACTTCGTCCCTCTATGGCCTTTTTGAAAATCTACCTACCCTCGACGACCAGACCTTTGGAACCTAGCCCCTCACTGGCCATTTCTGAGACTCTGCCCCTCTATGGCCATTTTGAACATCCACAGGCCCCCAATGACTTGGCCTCTAGAACCCGGCCCCTTTGTGGCCATTTTTGATACTCCACCCTTCCATGGCCTTTTTGAACATCCACCGGCCCCCAGCAACGTAGCCTCTGGAACCTGACCCCTTTGTAGTTATTTCTGGGACTCCGCCCCTCCATCGCCATCCGAGGCTTTCCTTCTGTGTTGCTATGTGCTCATTGTCATTTCAAAACGGTGGTGACCCTTAGGCTCTCCCCTTTCAAACTTCTGCTTTTTCCAAAATGAGTCCAATCTTGAGGAAGTTTTTTCTTAGCACTCTTTCTTCCCCTTTTCCCATGCATTATAATTGAAAAATCTTGGTTTTGCTAAGTTTTGTGAGGTCTAGGAACTTCCCTTCTGGTTTTTTGTCCCATGTTCCCTGCCCACCCCCTTGGGCCTGCATTAATGTTTATAGTCCAAATGAGCTCCAAATATGAATATTATGATCTTTTGATGATGCATGGATGGATCTAACAAGGAGTTTGTAGGATTTGACTAACATTTTCCTCGATTTATTTATGAAAACACTTACGATGCTTCATGTATGCAGGATTCAAGGATACTACCATGGGTTTATCAGGGAGACCCATTGAGAAATTTGAACAAGGAATGTGCATAGCTCCTCTCACCATTCATTTCATGTTTGCCTCTCCCCCTAGTACCCACCAAAAAGGTCAATGTTAGAAGAAGGCCTATGCAAAGGAAGTCAATGACAAAAATTCAAGGGGGTGGCCTTGAAGAAGGCATGAGGGAGCTGTCCTACTTTTTACCAGATGATGATGACCTATCCCTCCAATTAGGGGCAACAAATCCATTGATGCCAATCGTCGATGGGCCCATTTGATCCAATGGAAAATGTTGCAAATGCATCAAGAGAAGGGAAACTTTCAGGTAGTTTCTACTATAGTAAAAAGGGAAATCAACCAAATGACAAAACTGCTATAGTGGCTAGCCACTACAGGAGAAAATAGGGAAAAGACAAAATTGTATTTAAAATTGTTGAATATCATGGGGTAGGTGAAGCCCTAATGTAATCGAATCTAAGCCACACAATGTAATTCAATCCTAGCCATTCATTCGAGCTTTGGAAAACTATAAATAGGGACTTTCCCCTCATTTGTAAGAGGTTAGAGAGCTGGTGTAAAAGGAATTTGCAGCAATAGAAGACAACATTGCATGATTTTATAGATGTTCTCTTTGATGTTTCCCATCTTACACTCATGGTTCTACTTCCCTTTTTAGTTTAGTTGTAGATTCTTGAATGGAAGTGATAATGGAAATTGTTGTTATGGTATTTGATGAGCTTTCAGCCCATACTTTTAGTACTTGTTGATGACAAAATACTATGTAAAGTTAGCTTGGGCTTCTTGATTTCAATGTTGCGACTCAGTTCAATTGCATGTGCATGATGTGCATGTGCAATCTAAAAATCTGCAGTCCTTAGAAGATTGCACTGGTTTTGTGTAATTGTAGGTTCCTCTTGGCCAAGCAAAACCCAGTATAGGGAGTTTGTCTACTATAGCAGCCACCATTGTTACTATTCATTCATAGCTTCTGATTAGAACAACTTTCTTAACCCTTCTCCTTTTGCTATTTCTTTCAGTCCTTGGTTAGAGTAGGGTCTCAAGCATCACCATGAAGCTAAATCAAATGAATTTGGTGGGGTTTAGCTTACTATTTTGAGTGTGTAACCACTGTTCATTCACTTCAAGCACTTTAAAACCACATTTGTAGGCCCAACTTCCCACACTTTGTAACTCATCTGTAAGTCCACATTGTGATTCTAGAAAATCACATGAAACAACTGAGATATTACTAGCACTACCAAGACCTAACATCCAAGAGACCTTGGGATAGTGTTCGACAATCCAATTGTTGGAGATTGTCTTTCAAGAGAGGTAGTGCACCTACGCATTGCCTATGTTGAGAAGTGCATAAAAAACACATCAACAGAAATGGTGCTAGAAGGAGGGCTGACACATTGGGAATACAAAGTTGAAGGTTGGAAGTGATTCATTTTATGCCCTCCTCCTCCTAATGCCATCAATAGAACTGGTGCTAGAAGGAGGGCCTAACATGTTGAGGCTACAAAGCTAAAAGATGGAAGTTGAAAAGAGCACTTTCAAAGAAAAAATATGAGATAGAGAGATCTCTTTTAATACTAAATTTTAGAAAATTATTAGGGCAAGTAGAAGCTGAGTCAAAATGGAGTAGGATGCACAAATTGACATCACTCAGCTAGATGCAGATTTAAATAGAAGACTGAGGAAACCGTTGCAACAATTTGCATCAGAAAATAAGTGTAGGATTCATTCCACTCACAAGCACAATGAGTTGAGGTGTCTGAATTTCTTGAGCCTAATTGAAAGGGTCTTGCAAGGAGAAATCCCCTTCTAGGAAATCTATCTACCTTCATCCCTTACAGAGCCAAAGGAAGAATTGACAACCATGGTAGTCAAAGCATTCAAGGAGCTGATCCAGGAACATTTAAGTAGCAAGGATGGATTAAGATTGGAGGAGGTACTAATGTCAAGTTGGTACAGATTTCACAATGCAGACATTTAGAAGTTACTTTTCCATTATGTGAAGATGTCATCACTCAAGTCAAGGGTTGTTTGTGAAAGTCAAAGTAGCCAATTCCCAATGAAGAGAAGTTATCCCATGAGTTAATAGAGTTGTCAACATCCAGAGGACTACAAAGTAAGGATGAACCAAGAAATTTGATACAAAATGATGTTGGAGCAGTGGAAATTGAAGTTGAAAACTAGGAGGAAGAAACAGATTTCACTAGGACATTAAGGTTCCTTGGTGAAAATATGATTGAAACTAATTTAGAAGGCCTTCCCTCTACCAATAAAAGGCAGTCCTCCACTCCAAAAGAAGAGAAATTGGTAGGTGACAATGAACAAATGAAGTCTGTAGCTAGAGATGTTAGGACAACCAACTCAGATGCTAAAAATTGGAAAGAGGAATGGGATGAAAACCTTGCAAAATAGAAAATAATAATGAAGACATAAGCGAAATTAGAGTGGAAGACCTCTCCTTCATAAATGAAAATGATCAAGAATTTTAGACTGCAGATTTGGAGGAGTGGGAACAACTACAAGTCATGACTATTCACTATCCAACTTCCCTCCCAAGTGATGATGAGGACCCAATCATGGATAGATATGACCAACTCATCTCTAGGTTGGAAAAGGATTGGTCGAAGCTGAAATATCAAGTGGATTTGGAGGTGCTACTACTACCAAATTGGTGCAGACTTCATGATTCATCACACCTAGAGTTCATGTGTGGACTGTGCCAAGAATCCATTAAGCAAGTCAAAGGACAAGTGAGGCAGACAAGTACACCACTTCCTACAGTTGCTTTAAGGATGGAATGTGAAGACCAAGAGCCTAAATTGAGTGATGACTCAGGAAAAGGTAGGCCTCAATGGGATGTTGGGACAACAATAGAAGAAGGATGGAAACGTAGTCTCAAGCCTTTGAGTGATGAAGTAGATCAAGCGGGAATGCTGCCCACCAGTCACCAAGAAGTTCTTCCTCTTGAAGAGTAGTTGTGTACCATGCACAATGGGATTTTTAACAAGTCTTTGGAGGGAGATTGCGTAGAGGATTTTTGTCCCTTTGATGAGGTACCATCATTTGATGACTTCTTTTCATTAGTGACTGTATTGCGGAGGTACACCAACAATGAAGAAGAATAAATTCTAGAAGACGGTAGCGATGAAGGAATAACACTTGCCCCTCCCATTGATGAAATACTAGAGATTCCAGAGTGGGAGAGGGGTTCCTTCTCTATCTACAATGATGGTGACCAAGAAGAAATGACTGAATGCCATGAGGAACTGCATGTACAACAAAGAGAAGAAGACAAAGGCAGAGGTGTTGAGATGACTGCCAGTAGAGATGAAGCACCCAACCAACTACAAAATGCAACTTTGAGTCCTTCCACCATGATCATTGTTGACCCTCTTTCATATTCATATGGCTACAATAGGAAATATTTTCACATGTCATTGTCCCATGACATTGAACACCACATAAATAAGGACAACACTTGGGAAAGGAAGTGGGACAGTGTGTTGCCTTTTGAGGACAGTAATCAAGTGGACACCAGGTTTGTAGAAGATCAACAAGATGAGGTCTATGTATTTGAAGAACAGTCGATAGGGGCTGCAAGTTCCATTAGTAGCTTGGTAGATGTTCTTGATGCCTTGTCCTCCCATCCCTATCCATGCCCAAGATCAGAAATGTTGAACCATCTACTCCCTCCATTCGAGCCTACCAACATAATGACTAAAGATGCAATGCTCACCCTCGATTGTCTAACGTTGCCACCTCCATGTGACAATGTCTAGGTTCTATCCTTCCTTTCCCCTATTATTTCTCATAACTACACTTATTATTTTGATTATGGGAATGAGGGAAAATGAACATATTTATGGATTAACCATGGGTTCAACGAGCCTCCTCAATTGCTGATTTTTCATGATGTCGTGATTGAACTTGAGTGCTACAATGTTGAATTTCTTTCTTCAGAATATAAAGATAAAGTTACTTGGTTAAGAATGATAATGATTGTCCCTTTTTTGTGCATGAATTACAAAATCCAATGAATGTTAATGTTAGCTCACCCTGCCTAAACATAACACTTTGTAAATATCTTTGTACATAGCCCATTTTCAGTAGTGTAGGTTTCTTGTAAATACTTTGCTTTTTTTCTTTCCTTGGGTTAGTTGGTGTGTTGTAGGTTGCTTGATTTGGAGTTTCTTTGTTGCCATTTGCTTTCACTTTCCTACTTTGGTTGGTTTCGGTGTTTGTTTTTTCATTTACGTTTGTTTGCTTTTTGTTTTCTTTCATTTTGTTGTTGTTTTTCTTGAGGTCCCTTTGGTTTTAGCTGGGTATATCTATGCATACAACAACCATACTTATCTCTTGGGATTGTTCTATGTATTTCTTTGTCAAAATCTAATCAAGTTTTCAGAGTGGATGGTGAGGATCTTCTATTAGTGTCAAGTGATCTGGGTATTTGATTCAAAGAGGATAAGTCACTAGTTGGTCTGATTCTGATGTATTCTGGAATCTTATATCTCTCACATCTTAAGAATCTGACACTCACTATTAGTTCTTTGTGAAGTCTAGTTAACCAAAAAAATCTAAAATTCTACTTCATCACCACTATGATTCTCAGCCTTGAGCATGAGCTTCAATACTTGTGGGTTGAAATAAAAGGAGTTAGAAATTGAAAATAAAAAACAACAAACAAAATAAAGAAAACAAAATATTGAAAATAAAAAGAAAATAAATTCAGCTTTTTAGGGGTATCCAAGAAAATCTATCAGGGCAATAGATGCCTGACCGACAGTAGAGCAATGTTTGGGAGAATCACTGTGACAACCTCATCGGGGCTATGGATTCCTGACTAGTAGCGAGGCAATGTCCCAGATGCTTCTGGAGTTAGAATGAACTACATAGCTTAACTTGATGGAGTTTGGGTTCCTATAGGAACTGAAGGATGAGAATTAATGCAACTGCACACACTTGGATTTTCAGCATACTAAAGGTTGGGTTGGCTAGTGGTTTTGATGCTTTCATTGAGCATATGGTTTGTTTTCCCTAGCGGGAAGGTCAAAACTAGAGATTTTGGGTTCATGCTAGTTTGTCATCAAAATTGTCTAGAGACTTTCCCCAGCAAGTCACCATTTCTTGTGCATGTTTTGCACACATGCCCTATTCAGAATAGGGACCCTATCTTCCTATTTCCTTGTCGGGTCATTTTGTGTCATTTCCTCATTTTGTGTGCTGCTCATTTTGGCATCTAAAATGGTCAGCAAGGCTCATATTATC
This sequence comes from Sequoia sempervirens, assembly GCA_007258455.2. Taxonomy (NCBI): domain Eukaryota; kingdom Viridiplantae; phylum Streptophyta; class Pinopsida; order Cupressales; family Cupressaceae; genus Sequoia; species Sequoia sempervirens. The sequence goes on along the minus strand of VDFB02281492.1, from coordinate 424,987,728 downwards.
ATTTCAAGTTGACCATGTTTCACCCCACAAATTTTCTATGTCCTTCAGGTCCTCTAGGTCCACCCTACTGGATTTCCTTGGTCAGATCTCCCTACTCGCTCGATTTGCTTTTTTTCTTCATTTTTGACTTTGACGACAAGTTTCCTATGGATTTGGGATGTTTTTGTCCTGCCTAAGTGAACTGCCAAGGTTTCGTTAAGTTTTAGGAAGTTGCAAAAATTTCATTCTAGGACCTGGCCCCTTCATGGCCATTTTGAACATCTGCCGGCCCCCGGCAACCCGGCCTCTAGAGCCTCGACCTCCACCGGCCCCCAGCAACTTGACCCCTCTGTGGCCATTTCTGGGACTCAACCCCTCTATGGAATTTTTGAACATCCACTGACCCCTAATGACCCGGCCTCTCAAACCTGGCCCCTCTGTGGTTGTTTGCGGAACTCCATCCCTCCATGGACATTTTTAACATCCGCCAGTCCCCATTGACCTAGTCTTTGGAGCCTAGCCCCTTCATGGCTATTTTTGAGACTCTATCCCTCTGAGGCCATTTTAAACATCCGTCGCCCCCTAGCAACTCAGCCTTTGCAACCCGGCCCCTTCATCACTGTTTCTAGGACTCTGCCCCTCCATGGCCATTTTGAACATCCACCAGCCCCTAGCGACCCATCCTCTGAAACTTGACCCCTCCATGGTTGTTTCTATGACTCTGCCCCTTTGTGACTGTTTTGAACATCCACAAGCCCCCGGTGACCCGGCTTCTTGAACCCGACCCCTTTGTGGTTGTTTTTGGGACTCCGCCCCTCTGTCGTTGTCCAGGACTATCTTTCCAAGCCGCTGTATGCTCATTTCCATTTCAAAATGGTGGTGACCCTCTGGTTTTCCCCTTCCAAACTTACACTTTTTCCAAAATGAGTCCAATCTTGAGGAAGTTTTCCCTAGCACTCTTTCTTCCCCTTTTTCCATGTGCTATAATTGAAAATTATTGGTTTTCCTAAGTTTCGTGAGGTGTGGGAACTTCCCTTCTAGTTTGTTGTCCCCTCTTCACTGCCTGCCCCCTTGGGGCCGCATTAATGTTTATGGTCCAAATGAACTCCAAATATGAATATTATGATCTTTCCATGATGTATGGATGGATCTAAGAAACAGTTTGCAAGATTTGATTAATTTTTTCCTTGATTTATTTATGAAAGCACTTATGGCGCTTCATGTATGTAGGATTCAAGGAGACCCATTGAGAAATTTGAACAAGGAATTTTCTTTGCTCCTCTCACCATTCATTTCATGTTCGCCTCTCCCCCTAGCACCCACCAACAGAGTTAGTGTTAGAAGAAGGCATGTGCCAAGGAATTCAATGACAAAAATGCAAGGGGGTGGCTTTGAAGAAGGCATGAGGGAGCTGTCCTACTTTTCACTAGATGATGATGACATGTCCCATGAATCAGGGGCAATCAATCCATTGATGTTAGTCATTGACAGGCCCGTTTGATCTAATGGAAAAATGTTACGAATGCATCAAGCAAAGGGAAGCTCTTAGGCAATTTCTACTACAGTAAAAAGGGAAATCAACCAAATGAAAAAATTGCTATAGTGACTGGCCACTACAGGACAAAATAGGGAAAAGACAAAATTGTATTTTTAAATTTTTGAATATTGTGGGGTAGGTGAATCCCTAATGTGATCGAATCTAAGTCACACAATGTAATTCAATCCTGACCATTCATTCGGGATTTGGAAAACTATAAATAGGGGCTTACCCCTCATTTGTAAGAGGTTGGAGAGTTGGTGTAAAAGGAATTTGCAGCAATAGAAGACAACATTTCATGATTTTATGGATGTTCTCTTTGATTTTTCTCATCTTGCATGCATGGTTCTACTTCCCTTTTTAGTTTAGCTGTAGATTCTTGAGTGGAAGTGATAATGGAAATTGATCTTATGGTATTTGATGAACTTTTAGCCCATACTTTTAGCACTTGTTGATGACAAACTACTGTGTAAATTTATCCTAGGCTTCTTGATTTCAATGTTACAACTTAGTTCAATTGCATGTGCATGATGTGCATGTGCAATCTGAAAATCTGCAGTCCTAGAAGATTGCACTAGTTTTGTGTAACTATAGGTTCCTCTTGGCCAAGAAAAACCTAGTTGAGGGAGTGTGTCTACTGTAGCAGCCACCATTGTTACTATTCATTCATAGCTTAGGATTAGAATAGCTTTCTTAACCCTTTTTCTTTTTCTATTTCTTTTAGTCCTTGGTTAGAGTAGGAGCTCAAGCATGACCATGAAGCTAAATCAAATGAATTTGGTGGGTTTGAGCTTGCTCTTTTGAATGGAAAACCACTGCTCGTTAACTTCCAGCACTTTAAAACTTCATTTGCAGGCCCAAGTTCCAATAGTTTTTAACTGATCTGTAAGTCCACCTTGTGATTGTAGAAAATCACATGAAACAAAGGAGATATTACAAGCACTGTCAAGACCTGACACCTGAGAGACCTTGGGATAGTGTTCTACAATCTGATTGTGGGCGATTGTCTTTTATGAGAAGTGGTGCACCTATACATTGTCTGTGTTGATAAGTTCATAAAAAATGCATCAACACTATATTCGTCAAGTTGATCATGAGATTTCATCTTCCTCTTTAGAGAGTTCAGAATCTCCTCCTCCATCCCTTACCATGCCTCATTGGCCTTGCCAAACACTTGAGTTTGGAGGAACTCTTGTTGGGGATCCTTCAAGTTCAAGGAGGACTCGATCAAAACATGAAGACATTCCACATTCCTACATCACCAAAAATTTAGCTCCATAGTCATTTTGTGAAGCATCTAGTATTATTGAGTGGGATTCCACAATGGAGGAAGAGTACAACTCTTTAATGTAGAATAAAACATGGGATCTTGTTCCACTTCCCAAGGGAAGAAAAATGGTTTGGTGTAAGTGGATCTATCAAACCAAATTTTCAAGAGATTGCTCAGTTGACAAGTATAAAGCATGACTTGTGGCCAAAGGTTTCTCTCAAGTACCAGGTTTTGACTACACTGAGACCCTTTCCCCTATTGCCAAAATGAACTCCATTCACTTGCTACTATCTATTTCTATAGCTCATGGTTGGGTTGTACATCAAATGGATGTGAAGAGTGCATTTCTTCATTAATATCTTCATGAAGAGCTTTATATGGAGCAGCCACAAGGATTCATTCAAGATTCTTCATTTGTTTGTAAAATAAAGAATTCTCTATATAGCCTCAAATAGGCTCCGTGAGCTTGGTATGCCAAAATGGACTCCTTTCTTCTCTCCACTGGGTTGTCCAGATGCCACTCAGATCTAAATGTCTATGTCTTGCAACCAAAGGATGCACTTCTCTTCTTGGCTCTCTCTGTTGATGCCTTGATTGTCACTGGGCGCACTTCATCCATCATCACAACTATGAAGAATTTTTTGCATGATATATTTTCCATGACTAAGTTGGCTCTCTTGCACTACTTTCTCAGGATTGAGATCACACAAACCTTTTTCTAGGATCTCACTTCCACAACCCAAGTATACTCCTTATCTTTTGTCACGTTTACATATGGCTGATTGTAATCTTGCATCGACTCCCTTTCTATTTGGATTTAAGCTTGAGGCAAAGTGTTCCACAGTACTAGTTGATGCTACTTTGTATCGTCAACTTGTTGGTAGCCACATCTACTTGACTCATACTCACCCTGACATTTCCTTTGCAGTTGGCATTGTTTTGTGCTTTATGAAAGAACCACATGAGCTTCATTAAAAATCTACCAAACACATCTTGCACTACATCTAGGGCACTCATTAGTATGGGATTCACTATGTAGCAAGAACAAGTTCAAACTTACTTAGATACACGGATTTTTATTGGGCTGGTGATATTGATGATCGCAAGTCCACATCAGGCTATAGTTTTCACTATGGTTTTGGCATCATTTATTGGCAGAGCAAGAAGCAACATGCCATTGCTCTTTTGTCAACTGAGGCTAAGTATAGGGGACTTCCAATGCTATCACTGAGGATATTTGGCTTCAAACTATCCTCAATGATCTTGATATCATCTTTCAAAAGTCATCAGTCATCTATTGCGACAACCAGAGTTCCATCTAGATCTTGAAAAACCTGGTCCATCATCAATGCACCAAACACATTGAGATCGATATGCATTTTCTTCAGGAGTTGATTCAGGAGTAGGTCATTGATTTGTGATATTTTACTATGGTAGATCAAGTTGCAGATATATTCCCAAAACCCTTCACTAAGAGAAAGTATGTTCATCTTCGGTCTCTCCTAGGGGTGCAACATATCTCTTATGGAGGGTCACTTAGACCTTCTTCATTCACCCTCTCATGGGAAGCAGTTTTTCCCCACTGGGTTTTCTCCTTTGTCATTGAGAGGTTATTATGTACATGGGTACCTCATAAGGCCTAGTAGTGAGGACCCATATTTTCATCTTGCATTGTATACTTCTCCCTAAGTTGCACTTAAGGGGGGGTGTTAGTGTGAAAGGGTACTTTATCTAACTAGTTCATTCTTAGCTAGTTCTCCATTAAAGTCCTCTTCACACTAGCTTTAGTTTACATAGGGATAAGGTGGTTGATCCTTTAATGACATGAGTTGTGACACCTCATAGGATTCCAACACTTTTCATAATCTAGTTGCATCTATCTCTTCCCTTGGCCTATATAACCACTTAGGCATTTTCTTTGTAATTCTCACTTCTCAAGATGAATATAGCTTTGCATTCTTGAGAGGAATACAATTTATTCATCCTCATATTCCTAGTTTTTCTTTCCTTCAGTCATTATATTCTTGGTAGGATACTTGGAAAATCTCACAGTATGGTTGACATGGGTACACACCTAATGAAAACAATTCCTCACTAATCCTTGTGTTTTTGTCATTTTTCTACCTTGTTGTTGGTACACACCTAGTGAATATCATACTTAACTAGAACTAGTGTGTTTCTCATTTTACCTTGTCTTGGAAGCTCACCTAGTGAATGTTGGACTTCACTAGCCCATCTGGCTTCTTGTTTGTGATTCACCTAGAAAATATCATAATTTTCTATTGTGTGAATCATGAATTTCTTTGGTATAGATCCTAGCATAACACAGCTTACTAGATCATATTTATCCATACACTCCTTTTTCATTTCACTATAAAATTGTATGTTTTTGTATATTTTCTTGCTTTATTTAATACATTTGTATTCCTTTGTGGTCATGTTGGTTTTCCATGGGATCTTAGATCCTTGGGGCTTGATCACATCACTAGATCCCTGGACCTCCTATCTCTTCAATATTTATATAATCAAACTCCTTGACATAGATTTTATACTTTATTTTCATTCTAAGCATAATTTCATACTCTTAATAAAGAGTGGGTTGTAGAGTAGGGGGATTTTCCAACCCCAAGCCTCCAACTTATGGGAGATCCCCAAGGAATGAACTACCCTAAACTACCTTAGGTTGTTTGATAGGTGTTTTGAAAATTAGGTGAGCCAACCACAAAGGTTTTAGACTGCTAAATAGATAGCTCAATGTTTGAGAATGAAAGTGTGGGAATGAGACTAGCACATCGTAGTGGCATCTCAAGAATGCACTAGCATCTTATATGGATAAAGGACTAGTAAACCACTAGAAAACAAAAAGGGCCTAGTTATGACCCAACTTTTGAGGTTTTATAGTTTAACATAGAAAATGTAGAAAGAAAAGGTACAACAAGAAGAATACTAAAAAGCTATTCTAGTAGAAAAATGATAAAGAAAGAGAGGGAAAGGATACAATTCAACTCATGAAATCCTACTCTTCAACTACAAATCTAAATGGATGAACAAACACCTACACACACAGAAACAAAAAAAGTGTTGGATTGTGTTTTGAGGTTTACCATTGTTAGGCCATGATTTTTGTCTTTGTACCTACATGGAGAGCCAAGATTCCATGATATAGAGAAGATAAATATCAAAAAAATGGAAAGAAACTATCAAATAGAGTGTAAATATAGCCTCAATGCTACTTTATAAGACACAATGATGCAATTAAATAAAATGATCAATATCACCTTCCCTTCTACTAGCACTCAAGGTTGAGAGAAAAAGATAATGAGAGATGACACCTTTCCAAGAGAATGGAGCTTTGTAGAGCCTATAAAAAAAAGTGTTACCATTAGAAAACACTATAGAGTCCAAGAAGAGAGCTTGTAGTAGCAAGAACAAGGAAGAAAATGATCAAGAAGAGTTGAAGAATGAGCTTGAGAATGAATATATTAGTACAAGAGTGAGATAATTTGAATGAAGAAGTGAAGGAATGTGTCCTCAACAAAAATTCCTCCATCGATGCAAAAATAAAAGGCTACATGGAAGGAATGGGAAGATGGTGGCAAGATTTACACAATCAAACTCATAGTTTCTAATGTAAAGGTAAAAGAAATGGGGAATTTTTCTAGGGTGGAAATTCATGCCATTACATTTTTCCACCACTTTAGTGAGCATACGTGTCAACATGGATGTGAGATAAAGTAGAAAGAGATTGAAGAGAATATTTAAATAGTGTCAAGGAAATAGATCTTTGATCTGGCACACTTGGATGTGAAGAAAGAAGAGATGCCTCTAGAGGTTCTCAGTTCTACAAAGCTAGCTAGACATGAAAGAGAGGAGACTCCACATATTCTTGGTCCTACAAAGAAAGTTACAATCACACCACAAAAATGTTAGGCATAAAATCCAATCATAAGACACACAAGTAAACATGATAAGACATAGACTACTTAGATACATTGGTCAAGTAGATAAGCTTGCAGCTAATGCAAACTATGTTGCAAGAAATTCATAGAAAAGATGGGTCTAATTGGGTTTCCCCCAAGCTAGATGTGAGGATATATGGTTTCCAATACCAAGAAACAAAGACATCTAATATAAAATAAAAGAAAAGTGATTTTGTAATGACACCAAAGAATTCACTTTAGAAAAGCTTTCAAAGGGGGGCCCTTCAATAGGAAACTCTTCAAGACACCAAGGGGTCATTCAAAGGGACACTATGACTGAAATACACCATATTTTTTCAAATTATTCTATCATCAAGGGATCCTTTTGAAATATATTTCATTAATGAATTTGTTGGAATGAATGATTCTTTTCAAAGGAAAATTTTTAGACTCTTTCATTTTAGAAAAAAGTTCTTTTTCAAAGGAAAGTTTCCATACTCTTTCACATACAAGATCATTTTTCAAAGAAAATTTCATCCAAAAATCTTAAGAGAATACAATATTTGGAAGATGAGAAATTAAATTGATACTATTTCATCAAGGAATTCATTTTAAATAAAGGAATCCTTTTCAAAATAATTCTCCTTACTAAAAAGAAAACATGGTAGTCACCCTTAAGATGGTGTGTGAGTTGCATAAAGGAGCACATGACATCCTAAGGAGAGAAATCAAAGGTAGAGATGTTGTGTTAAATAAAACATGATAAGATGTATTCATGGTATGTTTTCCCACACATGCGAGGGACAAGACCTAAGAACCACAACATCAAGAAGTAGATAGATATGAAGAAATCAAGAGATAGGGATATCTGAGAATTCAAGGTCAGATCTATTCATAGAGACAAGTAGGTATACTATGGTGTATGAAGAACTAGTCATGAATCCTCAAATTTCTTAGATCATGAAGAAAATCACATGAAAATGTAAAAATAAGTATTGGGTCAACATAGAAGAAGTGTTGGATGCTATGGTTGTGTTGTTGATATGTGGTTGGCGTTGATGTCGAAATTTCTAGCATTGATGTATTGAAGGTTGTATATGTTGAGGATATTGAAAAAATTGTAAAAGAAAGAGTTGTAGGTTTCCAATGAAATAGTGAAGGTCATGAAGGTGTCGTGCTCAGTACATTGATGTTAAGTTGTTGTGGATTAAAGGGTTTATTTATGAGAGTACCTATTTTATCCACCGAAAGTTTAAGAGGTCCACGTGAAGTTTTGATCTTGTTATGAACAATTGTGTTCTGATAGTGTTTCTATGGTTTTAATCAGGTGTTCCTAAGTGAATTTGGTGTGATTCTAGTAATCTTAGTTGTTGTGAATGTTTCTCTAGTGTTCCTTATTGATAGAGGATGTTTCTAGATCATTCTCTATCTTTATTGCATGTCCACATTGATCAGTGTGTTCATGGTAGAATATTTTTCTCATGTTTATTTGGGTTTTCATGTTCTTGGTCAACATGGTGGTTGTAAAGTGTTGTGGATCCTTGAAGATTAAATTTTGAATGTTTGGTGCACTCGAGCATGTTGTTTTGGGACACAACATAATATTGGCCAATGGTGTTCGATTCACATTGAAAATTTATTTGTAAATTTGGGACGACATTGAAAATATGTTTTATATTTTGTTTTGGCTGATGAAGTTGCTGATGAAATTCATGTTGTGGATATATAAGAGTGATTATTTTATCATTTGGAAGTGTGCAAGTGTGAATTCTATGAGTCTTGTGTGTGAATATTGCTTAGATCACTTGAAGGTAGAAGAAAAGTTTGAAGAAGAGTTAAGAAGAGTGATGAAGTGTTTATTTGCTTAACCAGAATTGTAACCAAGCATTAGCAGATGTTATTTTCTCAATTCACAATTTGGATGGTTTTAATCCAAATCTTTCTTTGGTAGTGATCCCTCTTGTATCTGAGCAATGAGCTATAGGCAATGTGCATGAATGTATGTGCATTCTCATTATTATTCTTTATACTTTTAATAGGGTATAATCTTGTGGAATAACATCCACCATGGTTTTTCCCCTAAAAGGGTTTCCACATAAAAAAATTTGGTGTTCTTTGTGTTTCTAATGTGTTGATTGTTTATGCTTTACTATTCATTCATTAGATCTAATATTAAATTTAAATCAAGTTTGAAAAGTTGAATATTCTAAGACAACTGATTCACCCCCCTCTCAATTGTCTATCCTTGTTTTTCCAACAATTGGTTTTAGAGTAGGTTCCTCTAACGAATAGATATACTATTCCTCAAAATGGTCCTTCCACTCCTGATGAGATTAAATTGGCTAAGAATAATATCAAGGCTATGGAAGCTTTGTTGAATGATCTGATGGATTTAGAAATGAAAAATGCGAGAGGTTTGAGGACAACTCATGAGATGTGGATGAAGTTGGAGACTTTGTATGAAGGATATGTATATGTGAAGGTTTCTAAGCTATAGAGTTTAAAAGGCAAGTATGAAAATTTGAAGATGGGTGAAGATGAAATTATTTCTTCTTTTATGCAAAGAGTAAATGAAATTTTGATGGGTATTAGATGTGCTGGTGGTATTTTGGATGAACAAGAAATTGTAGCTAAATTTCTCAGATCATCGCCTCCCTCCTATAATTCAAAGGCTCATGCTCTTGAAGAATTTAGATCAGTAACAAATGTGACAAGAGATATGTTGATTGGTAAGCTTGCTGCTTTTGAGTTGAGTAAATTTGGTGATTCCACCCCCAAGACTGAACCTACATTTAAAGCTTCTGTATCTAGAAGAAACAAGAAAAGGTATGATCCGAGAGAGAGGTCTAGAAATATATTCAATTATGAGGAAGAGATGAAACAACTTGAAGAAGAAGAAAGAGAGGTAGAAGAGTTGGAAGCATTGATTATCAAGAAAGAAGGAAAAGGACAAGGTAAGTATAAAGGAAAAATTCCTATTAAATGTTTCTCTTGTAGTAAAATAGGTCATTTTGTTTCAAGTTGTACTACAAGATTTCCTAGGTCTAAGCCTTACAAACCTAGATTTCAAAAGAAGTGTTATTTTGTTGAAGGTGTGACTAATGAAGAATCTGATAGAGAAAATGGAATTTAAGATGAATGGTTTTTCATTTCTATGAAGGAAAATGGTCTGGTGGCTACTGAATGTGCTAAATTTGAGAAAGCTCTTGCAACCCAAAATGAAGAAAAGGATGAGTGGGTTATTGATAGAAAATGCTCACATCATATGACTAGTGACAAGAAAATTTGGAAGTCTAGAGAAATATGACATGGTGGGGGTGTAAGACTCAGAGATAACAATGTTGGTGTGATTCATGGCAGAGGATCTATTTGTCTTGGTGGTAAAAATAACACTGATGATGTCCTTTATGTTGAAGGATTAAAGCATCACTTGTTGAGTGTTGGACAGATGGTGGACAAGGGTTATGATCTTTAGTTCAATCTTGATAGAAGATGCATGATACTTGGAAGTTTTGGAAATATTATTGCTTCAGGTATAAAGACAAGAGGTAATAATTTTCACTTGAGTGCTAGTAATGAAATTCATTAATTTCTCAAGTAGATGAAAGTTGGTTGTGTCATAGAAGGTCGTGTCATGTGAATTTTGATAACACTATCAACATAAGCTCCATTCAAGCAGTAAGAGATCTACCTAATCTAGTAAATCTTGCTAATACAATATGCAAGGAATGTCAAATGGGAAAATAAACTAGAGTTTCTTTTTAGAGTAAAATGCATCATTTTAATGGAGTACTAGAGCTGGTGCATACTGATCTATGTGGTCCCTCAAGAATTAGAAATCTACAAGGAGAAATGCATTTTATGTTGCTTATTGATGATTATTCTAGGATGATATGGGTTGCTTTCTTAAAAGAAAAATGTGAAGCATTAGAGAAGTTAAAAAGTTTCAAAGCTATGGCAAAGAATGAAATAGGTCTGAAGATAAAGTGCCTAAAGTCAGACAGAGGTGGTGAGTTCACTTCCCAGGAGTTTATTTCTTTTTGTGAAGAGAATGGAATCAAAAGATATTTATCTGCTCCCTGAACCCCTCAACATAATGGAGATGTTGAGAGGAAGAACAAAAAAAAAATTTATGCTGCTAGAACAGTGATGATAGAATGAAATGTGCCTCACATCTATTGGAGAGAAGTTGTGAACACTATTGTGTACACTTTAAATTAGGTAAATTGTAATGGTATCTCTAGTAAGACTCCTTTTGAACTATGGTTTGGTTATAAGCCTACTATTAAATATTTCAAGATTTTTGGAAGCAAGTGCTACCTTAAGAGAGATGAGGACATAGGAAATTTTGATGCAAGGAGCGATGAAGGAATCTTTCTACGTTACTCTACCAAGAGAAAGGCTTACTGGTGCTACAACAGAAGATTGAGAAAAATGGTTGAAAGTGAAAATGTCAAAGTTGATGAGGACTTTGCTAGATCATTGAGATTATATGGATATGATTCAGATGACCATTAATAAATTTTAGGTAAAGGGAAGAATGCTCAGACACAATCAATTTCAAGTTGTTCAGGTAAATCAAGAAAGTCAACAAGGAGAGACAAGTGGAAGTGTTGAAAAAAGAACAGAAGAACTAGAAGTGCAAGTGAATCATAAAACTTCAAGGTATGTGACATTGAATCAATCAGAGAATAAAATTATAGGAGACAAGAATAAAGGTGTGTAGACTAGAAGATGGATTGAGCAAGAATATTTCTTGATTTCCAAAACTGAGCCTAAAAATGTCAATGAAGCTTACAACGATGAACACTAGATGGAAGCTATGAAGGAATCTGAATTGACATAGATTAAAAAGAATAATCCATGGATTCTTGTTCCCAGACCTAAAGATAAAAGAGTGATTGGTACTAAATGGGTCTTTCAAAATAAGCTATATGAACAAGGTGAAGTTATCTAGAATAAAAAAAGACTGGTATGTAAAGGGTATTCACAAATGGAAGGTATTGATTTTGAAGAAACCTTTGCACCTATTTCCAGAATTGAAACTATAAGATTATTTCTTTCTTATGTTTTATATAAGAATTATAAGTTCTACCAAATGGATGTGACATCAGTCTTTCTAAATGGTGAGTTAGAAGAAGTATATGTTGAACAACTTAATGGATTTCAACTAACTGACAAGGAAGACATGGTTTTCCAATTGAATAAGATTTATATGGACTCAAGAAATCCCCTAGAGCATGGTATGCTAGAATAGATAAATACTTACTAAAGCTTGGATTCAATAAAGGTACATCTACAAACTTGTATTTTAAGTTGGATCATGATAAAGAGTTGATTATTGAAGTCTTTGTTGATGACATTATTTTTGGAGGAGATGATGATTTATGTATGAAGTTTGTTGATGAAATGAAAAGTGAATTTGAAATGAGTATGATTGGAGAGATGAAATTATTTTTGGGATTGAAAGTCACTCAATTAGACAATGGGATTTTCATATCTTAGTCCAAATATGTGAGAGTTGTTGAAGAATTTTGGCATGGAAGACTAAAATACCGTTGGTACACCCATGGTAACTAGATGCAAGTTAACGCAAAATGATGAATCTCCTAAGGAAAATCAAACAAGATATAGGTCAATGATTGGTGGATTGGTTTACTTAACTTAGAATAGACCATACATCTTGAATGGTGTATGTTGGTTGCTAGATTTTAGGCTGATCCAAAAGAATCTCATGTGATTGTTGTAAAGATAATCTTCAGATATATGAAAGGAACGATTATTTTGGACTTTGGTATTCTAAATATGATGATCTTACATTGAGTGCATAGATTGATGTGGATTGGGTAGGAGATGTAGATGATAGGAAAATTACTAGCACAGTGGTGCTTTCTTCCTAGGGAAGAAGCTGGTGTCTTGGTTGACTAAAAAGTAGAATCCCATTTCCTTATCTACTATTGAGGCATAGTATATTGTTGTTGCAAATAATTGTACTCAAGTAATATAGATGAAACAAATGTTGAAAGATATTAGAGTAGTATATGATGAACCTATTTCCATATACTATGACAACTCAAGTGCAATATATCAAAGAATCTGGTGCTACACTCTAAGACTAAGAAAATATCAATCAAGTTTCACTTTTTGAGGGCGAAAGTGAATCAGAAAGAAGTCAAATTAGAGTATGTGCCTGCCAAAGAATAGGTTGCAAACATTTTCACCAAGATGTTGCCAAAGGATACTTTTAAGTATCTCAGAGGGATGCTAGGGTTGATTACCCCTAGCATCTGGTGCTACACTCTAAGACCAAGAAAATATCAATCAAGTTTCACTTTTTGAGGGAGAAAGTGAATGAGAAAGAAGTCAAATTAGAGTATGTGCCTACCAAAGAATAAGTTGCAAAAAATTTCAGCAAGACATTGCCAAAGGATACTTTTGGGTATCTCAGAGGGATACTAGGGGTGATTACCCCTCTTTATATGAACTAGAGATGCATTTACTTGCATCAATCTGTATGCTTCAAAGCTATATTCTAATCTAGATTGATGTTTACATGGCTACTACTCAAGGGGAGTAGTCAGATGTGCATATATGTGGTTCAAAGCTTGTATGTGAGAAGATAATGTTTATCATTTCCATTGATGTCAAAGGGAGAGAAGATCAATGTGAGAAATTGTGAATTATATGAGGAGAAGAGCCCTATGGGAGAAGTTGAGGAAGAAGAGTCAAAATATAAGGGGGAGTAAGTATTGATTGAGAGTTGTGTTGATGGTTTTTTTCACATCATGTGTTCCTATCAATGAAAAATGGGGAGATTGTTGGATGTTGTGGTTGTGTTGCTAATATGTGGTTTTCATTGATGTTAACACTATTAGAATTGATGTATTGAAGGCTTTATATTTTAAGGATATTGAGAAAATTGTAAAAGAAAGAGTTGTAGGTTTCCAGTGAAATAGTTAAGGTCATGAAGGTGTCATGGTCAGTACGTTGTTGTTCAGTTATTAAATGGTTTATTGCTAAGAGTATCTAGTTTATCCACCAGAAGTTTCAAACGTCCCCATGAAGTTTTAATCTTGTTATGAATAGTTGTGTTCTGATAGTGTTTCTATGGTTTCAATCAAGTGTTCCTGAGTGAAGTTGGTGTGATTCTAGTATTCTCAATTGTTGTGGATATTTCTCTATTGGTCGTTGTAGTTTGTGGATACTTCTAGATCATTCTTTATCTTTTTTGCATGTCTATGTTGATCAATGTGTTCATGGTCAAATATTTTTCTCATGTGTATTTCAGTTTTCATGTTCTTGGCCAACATGGTGGTTGTAACATGTTGTGGATCCTTGCAGATTAAAATTTGAATGTTTTGCATGCTCAAGGATTTTTTTTTGGGACAAAACATAATATTGGATGACAGTGTTTGATTCACATTGAAAATTTATTTGTAAATTTGGGCCGACATTGAAAATATGTTTTATATTTTGTTTTGGCTGATGAAGTTGATGAAATTCATGTTGCGGATATATAAGAGAAATTGTTTTATCATTTAGAAGTGTGAAGTATGAAGTGTGTGAATATTGTTCAGATCATTCAAAGGAAGAAGTAGAGTGTGAAGAAGAGTGAAGAAATTTTTATGTGCTTAACCAAAACTATAACCAAGAATTAGCAGATGTCATTTTCTTAGTTCACAATTTGCATGGTTTTAATCTGAATCTTTCTTTGGCAATGAGCCCTCTAGTATCTAAGTAGTGAGATCTAGGTAGTGTTCCTAAATGAATGTGCATTCTCATTATTATTCTTTATACTTTTAATAGGGTATAATCTTCTAGACTAACATCCCCCATGGTTTTTCCTCTAAATTATTTCCACATAAAAAAAATTGGTGTTCTTTGTGTTTCTAATGTACTGATTGTTTATGGTTTATTATTCATTCATCAGATCTGAGATTAAAGTTAAATTAAGTTTGAAAAGTTGAATATTCTAAGACAAATGATTCACCCCCTCTCTTAGTTTTCTATCCTTATTTGGTGAACAAGAAGGCATAAATTTCCCCAACACTTTACATCATCTTCCGTATCAAAAAGTAATTTCATAACACAATGAAGAATGATGATACAAATAGAAGAAGTGTATGACAATTTTTTTGTGCATGTATCCAAGCACCTACAAGGGTAGAAAGGGTCCTCCAAGGAGCATCACAAACACAAAAGTACAAGCATATGGGAAGACAAATACATAAAAATATATATGCCATGGATAAAGAAGAGGTACCACCCTAGTCCTCCTTGACCAACACGTCATCCTTCTCCCTATCTAGATCATTATAAGGGGAGGGTAAACTATACTACAAGGGTGGGATAGAAAGATAATTACCCTTTGATTCACCTACAATAAGGACCAAGGAAGAAGGCCCCTAAACGTATTCTTGATTGAGTTCTTGTGAAGGAAAAGTCATCGATCTAACAAATATTGAAGATAGAGTTGGGATATCATCTACCAAATTATACATGCCCTTCACTTGAGTTCCATTTCCACCAGGTGGGAGAAGAAGGAGAAGCTTGAGAGCCACTGCAAGCCTCATCAAGATAGGTAGTGAAAAACTATCGGCATGCAAGGCCTACTTATGTCACAAGGATGACATAGGAACAAATATAACTGATTTCTAAAGAAGGGGAAACCTTCTTTAGACATCCACTAGTGAAAATTTCATCCTCCAACTTGTGCTTCAATGAAGGTGCAAAATCCTCACAGAGGAAGTGAAAGAAAAGGAGGAAGAAGAAAAGGATGCAATAGACACCACCATCATATTATACATGTCTATGGGCTGATAAAATGGAGGGATGCCAAGGAGGGACATCAATAGAGGGGTCTCTATGGAGAGAGTGATGAAAAATTGCACCATTTTAGGGTGAGAATCAACAATACCTTTCAGTGGAGCAAGAGGTAGAATAGAGGTGATGGGAACTAAGGAAGAAACAACAAGAGAAAGCATAATAGAAACAAAAGATGTAGAGATAGACATCAATGGTTCCCCATCTATCTCCTACAAGGCATCATGCTCAATAGCCATATCCTTTCACCTACACTTGTGCTCATGTGCAAGTTAGTTATGTTATTTGTTGGCACTAGAAGACATGGCCTGAGAAGATATTGAAGGTTGTTGCTCAGTTGTAGGAGTATCCTTCACACCCATTTTTAGTCGAAGGATATTCACAAGAGCAAGAGTAGGAGGAGGAAGCATTTAAGAGCATAAAAAATCACAGGAGTAGAAACAACATGAGGAGAAGTAGAAATTCATTCCTTAGCATCAAGCCTCTTCTCATTCTTTTCCTTAGGTGTAGGAAGAGGAATAGTAGGTCACAAACATTAAAAAATTGGAACAAACCCATGGGAAACTTCCCCCTACCAGAGATACTAGGTTGTGGTAACATGGGTAGCATAGGAAGTTCAAAATCCTAGTGCTTCACTCTTTTCCATGCAAGCACCATAACACTTCCCATGCAAGGAATAGGAGAGGAAGCCAAAGGTGTCACAACAACACAAGAGGCAGAAGTAGATTAAAATAGGAATAGAAAAAAGGACCTCTTTCTTGACATGGGAATAATTCATGATAAATTAAACTTAGTGAGACCTTGATTCAAGTGTTGTGATTCATTTTATGCATCCACACTAGGTCTTGGGCCCTTGCAAATCAAATAACATGCTTTTAAAGATGTCTTGTAAAGGTGTTGTAAAGTCTTGTAAAGGACTTTCATGATCTTCTAGACTTAATGAACCCATTTCTCCCAAATTCAACATTATAAAATGTGTTTAATAACATCATCACATCAATCTAGAAGGCTTATAACTTAAACTTAATGTTAAACTAGAGTTGTAATGTGTCTTTAACATTCACATTGGTTCTTGTTCCTTCCTACACTATGTGGGCCTCATTTTAGTGTTGTAATGTGTATTTAATCACACTATCACATCTGATTTTGTGTCCCAATCTTTAATTTACCTTTACATCATCATTAATAGATCCCTATTAACCCGTATTGTGCATCTTGAGGCTTAAATTGATCAAATACCTGACAAAGTTGCAATTTAAACCTTATTTTGTTATCTTCTGACATCTTAGCTATCAAAGAGGCCCCTCTAGGACCCATTTTCCATGCATGGAGAATATGTCCCATCCAAGTGGAACTCATTCACCATGGGTGGCGAATGAGTCCCATTTCACTCAATTTTGATCTTTGAGTGGGAAAAAAGTGAAATTTAACTTTAATATTACTTCATATCAACATGTGATGAGGTATTAATGGCTAAAATAGGTGAATTTCCTATAAATACAACCTTCTAAGTCCTAATTTACATCTCTCAACTCATTTTACAACACATTCATCATTCATCTTCTCAAGCAAGGTAGGGTTTTAAAATTATAAGTCATTCAAGATCAATTTTTAGACATTTGAGGGAAGATCCTTCATGTTTTGCTACATAATTTCAAGATAAAACATCATGGAAAGCTAATAAAATTCATTATTTCATGTTTCATTTCATTATTACATCATTTTTGTTTAATTACCCAAAAAGGGTTTGACCAAGGCAAACCCCCATGCCCTAACATTCAACATTTCTCTCTCTTTCCTTGTGTGTTTGTAGATTTAGGTCTCTTGGAAGCTTGGAAATCATTAAGAATAAATTTGAAAGGTTTTTCAATTCTTCTTTTCATTCAAAAAGTCAAAATATCAACAAAAACTCATTTTTAGGTTCAAAAATTAGAGTTTTGGAAGCGAACACCTATAGAGAATCAAAGTGCAGACTAAGAGCTCTAGAGTCCACCTTTGAATATTCAGAAATTAAAAAGTGGAATAATTTTCCATGAGTGGTGAATGAGTCCCACTTCTAGGTCAATCTTGATTTTTCTACATTTTTAGATGTTGTTTTATCAGAAATAGGTTTCTGCTCAATTTTACAAAACTGGGATTGATTCATCCAGAATGGTGAATCAATACAACTAGGCCTGAAAATAAGAATCATTAGCATTCTAGAATACATTTACAATATTCATCCACATCCTAGGTGCACACTTTCAGTTTGGTTCAGTTTTGTTTAGTTTTGCATTCATGTCTAGGTGATTTTGTAATACACAATGTGTTTTCTAACAAGTTGTTTTCCTTGAGTTCCCATTCATTAATAAATCAATATTATTTTTTTCTTGGATTCAAACATTGCATATAGGTATATTAAATCCTTATTCCATCCATATTTCATTGAAATTGAATGTAACATAAGCATTTTAGCCCTTCTTTCTCCTTTTAGGTGAAAAACCCTAAAAGAGCTAGAAAGAATTAAGGCGCCAAAAATCTATGATCCATTTTTGTGAACCCACTTTTTTTAATACTTTCTTGTATGGTTTGGATTCCTTCATCATACATCTATCTTGCATTGATCAAGATTGCATTTGCATGCTAGGTTTCAAATTTTGCATTCATAAAAAGTGCATTTATATTACATTTTTGGCATCTAATTTCTTGGAAATTTTCTGACATTCTAAATTTTTCATTTATTTTTGTATCATAGCACTCAAAAACAATAAATATCACTCAAAATTTTCTAAAAATTCTAAAAAAAGTTCATATTGG
This sequence comes from Sequoia sempervirens, assembly GCA_007258455.2. NCBI lineage: Eukaryota > Viridiplantae > Streptophyta > Pinopsida > Cupressales > Cupressaceae > Sequoia > Sequoia sempervirens. Next base: position 424,969,403 of record VDFB02281492.1, on the reverse strand, counting down.
GATTCATTCATCACCTTGGGTGGATCAATCCCTTTTCACCCTTGAAACAAACTTTTACATAGCTGAAAACCCTATTTTATGCTTCTATTTGCTGCCATTAGTTGTCTATATCACTTGAATAAGTTTTTGTAACTTGAATTTCATTATATTTAGCTTCCATTTCATATTTTCATTTTCCACATGGTGCATAGTGTAATAAAAAAATTGCCTTCTTTCATATCTAAAAATTGCATTTCATTTTAATTATTTGCATTTCACTTTATTTAGTTTCTTGTGTTAGTATGTGTTCTCTTAAAGCAATCCATGTTTCTAGAGTAGCAAGTGGCTTGTATGATTCTATTTTTCATGGAAATAATCTAGGACAACAAAGTAAAACATTTGATAGTCATTTTGCATACCTTCCTAGTACCTATCGGATTTGCAAGAATATAATAGCACAATAGGATGCAAGTGTAGATAATCATAAAACTCATACTTGTTCTCCCAATACCTCTCCTATTAGTCATCAAGGTATTTTGGTGAAGGGAGCTACAAGCATTGAGATTCTTGATTGTACCTCTCCTCTTCAGCCTTTGGAAGACATTAGAAAACAAGAAGATGAAATCATAGAAACATTTCTAAATATCACCTTACCTAGTCTCCATAACCATGACAATCAAAATTTTCCATCTCCTAATATCCTTCCTCGATGTCAAGAGGATAGGTTGGTATTAGAAGATACACCTATTAAGAGTCATGAGAATCTTGACCTTCCCTTCCTTAATGCTCCTCCCATTTGGGATAATCTATTTGAAAACCATAGTAATCCTTCTCTTAATGCCTCCCTCACTTGCAATGAAGATACTTTACAAACTTCAAACTTGGGTGAGCATATTACAAGCTCTCCTTGTAGGGTAGATAACATGGAATAAGAGAATGAAACATTAAAGACAATGAACATTCAACTAACACCTTCTCATCCTCATCCCCCTCTTGAAAATCTCATCATTGATCATTCCCCTATTGGCGATGAATTAATTTTGGAAGAACCAAGCCTTACTTGTCAAGAACATGTGGCTTGTTGTTCTTCTAAAATCTCTCCTTCTAGGGAGAATATCATGGTGCTCGAAAATGACAACAATAATAATGTATCTTCTATAGATAAAATGACAATTCTCAATTACCCTCCATTAGAGATATATCAAACCAAGACTATTGAGGTTATGAATGCACAAGTGTCCCTTAGACCCCCCTCGATCAATAGACCTTGCACATACCCCATGGGACATCCTAACAACCCTCTAATTCTTTACCCTCCTTCACATAAACAACAAACACAAAATAAACCTGAACTTATCCTTTACCCTCCTCAAACTAATGTGTCACAACAACCAATTTATAATACCATTTCTCATACATATAACACTCACAATAATCAGCAACCGAAACAACCAACCCCAAAAAACTTACCTTTTCCTAATCCCATCTAACCAAGTCCTCCTTGTTTACCTCCACAAAGCAGAAAGGAGTATAATCTTATGTAACAACTAAAGAATACTCTTGCTAAAATCTCATTATGTGACCTTATTCAAGCCTCCCCTCACTATCACAACATGATTCAAGTTTCCTTGCAACAAGGTCCTATCCCTTCTAATACACAACCAACTAATATAGCAGCCATGATTCATGGACCAAATATTGACATTGTTTTCCACCAAAGTGAACCCCCCTCTTTGGATGTCCAAAAAAATAATGAAGCTTTCATAATCATAATTAAAATACAAAACAAAAGGGATAAAGAGAACTCTTTCAGATACTATTTATTATCTTAATGTGTATAGTGTGAGCCTTTTGGATAGGCTTGGAATTGATAAATCAACCATTCGACCTAATTCTCTATGTATTAAAGGATTTGACAATGTCGAAAAGAAACCACTAGGGGTAATCATTATACCTCTTACCGATGGAGTTGTCACCTTGAATAGACCAATCCATGTCATGCCTTATGAACTTTCATTCAATATTATCTTAGGAAAACAATGGATTCAAACCATCAAAGGTGTGCCTTCCACTCTTTGACGCAAAATGAAATACATCTACAACAACACAGTCCACACACTTGATGCTAATCTTGCACCTAATAGTGTCTTACAACTTGAGAAAAAAATAGCCAATTTCTTAAACAAATAAACATCATCACCACCAACATATGATCCTTTGAAAGCATCCACCTCCACCACTTTAGACAAAGAAGAATATTACACAAAAAAGTTGAAGAACTTAATCATGAACAACCACCTGATCCAAAAGCAATGATAAAGATTTATGGAAAAGGTTTTGATCTTATGAAACAACTTGGATATATCATAAAAGGATGTGGTGCTAACGAACAATGTATCCACAACCCTATTAACCCTATCACACAACAAACAACTCATGGTCTTGGTTATTGTCCTGTAATAGAGATCGGCAAACCTTCACTCAACATCAACAATTTCAGAAAACATACTCCTATTTATTATTCTTAACTGAATGTCTTGACACTAGTGGTCTTGAACATCATCCTTTACCAAACATAAAACACACTACACCTTCTCTTAATGTTAATCTCATCTTGCAAGACACCAGTAATTCATTAAATTTTATACCCTCCTATAATGGAGAGGATAAAATGTCACAATCTAAAGAGTATTACATAGGTATGACATCTTCTACTAAGCAAGATGTATCTTTGACGCAAATGACAAGACCACCTTCTCCTCTTGATCAAGAGGATATCTTGTCAAGACTCCTCCAAGATCACTTGATCACTCTTCCTCCTAGAACTTGAAAGAAATTCTCTAACAAGACTTCATTCTATGCCTATTATAGACTTCATCGTCACTCCACCAATAACTATAAAGCTTTGGGTCGTAAAATCCAAAACTTTTAGTAGTTTGGTATGCTTTCCTTTGTGGGGGCACCTAATTCCTCTAATTGATATCGATTTTCACTCACCTACATGTCATCAATCATTTTGGCTCACTTTTGTCCTACATTCAATGGGGGCAAGGCATTTAGTAGCCTATTCCTCATGTTTGACTCGTCACTACCTCCTTTGGCTAGTTGTTGACCTTTCATGAACATATAAGAGCAATCTTGGGATGTGGAAGACATGCCTTAAGTTGGACCTCACATGTCACATACTACCTTATTCATGATGTAGCTTCTCAAACACATATGACTTGGCATAGGGCTTTCCAAGTAAGCTCTCATGACCTCTTCTTCTACTTTAACAAAATTTCTCACAATATAGGTTCTCACAACCACTTTAAATTTGTGGCATACAACACCACTCACATTTCATTGTGTGATTTCTTTCTTCTTGCGATGTGTCCTTTTCTTGGTGGAGTCATTGGGCTTGATTTCCTCCAAGAGCATGATATTTCTTTTGACACATCCTCTCTTGGAAACATTAAGCATGATGTTCCCTAAGATGAGACCTTGCATGGACTAAGAAAAATAACTTTGAACAATCCTTGCACTATCTTACACTTACAATGTCTATGAGTGTCAAGCATATGAATTTTTTCTTACCTCATAGAACTCAAAAATCATTTTCCTTTGTGGCACCTTATTAAAGTTATCATGAGGTATAACTTTGGTATGGTTGAGTGGGAAGCCCATTTCGAGGCATGAATTTCCCATAGCCACCTATGTGTTTGAGTGTGTACCAACTATTGTATGTTTCTCACCATTAGATTTCTCACCCCATGGACAATTAGAAGTCATGTGGCCCCAGAGTGAGTATGTTGTGGATTTATCACTAGGAGGTCAACAAAGAGTTATGTCACCCTAGAGTGAGTATGCATTTTCTTTCTGAAACAAACAAGCCTAGATCTAATCCACAACTAGTTGGACAAACAATGGAAGCTTGATCTCCCTTGTTCATTTTCATATCCTTTCTTGCCATTGCATGACTATGTATCTTGATGGTTTGAATTAGGATCTTAGATCTTGGTGGCTTGAATTCCTTCATGATATTTTTCATTCTTTTTCATCTACATCCAAACACTTAGATCTCTCTTGAATGTCTAATTTAGTGTGAGTTTGAAGCAATTTCATCCTCTCACTAAAGTGGGGGCTAAATGTGCCATAGAAAAAAGGACCTCTTCCTTGACATGGGAATAATTCATGATAAATTAAACTTAATGAGGCCTTGATTCAAGTGTTGTGAGGCATTTTATGCATCCACACTAGTTCTTGGGCCCTTGCAAATCGAATAGCATTCTTTTAAAGATGTCTTGTAAAGGTGTTGTCAAGTATTGTAGAGGACTTTCACGCTCTTCTAGACTTAATGAAGCAATTTCTCCCTAATTCAACATTATAAAATTTGTTTAATAACATTATCACATCAATCTGGAAGGCTTATAACTTAAACTTAAATGTTAAACTACTATTGCAATGTGTCTTGCACATTCACATTGGTTCTTGTGTCTTCCTAGGCTATGTGGGCCTCATTTTAGGGTTGTAAAGTATATTTAATCACACTTTCACATTGAATTCTATGTCCCAAGCCCTAATTGACCTTTACATCATCATTAATAGGCACCTATTAACCCATATTGTGCATCTTAAGGCTTAAATTGATCAAATACCCTACAAAGTTGCAATTTAAACCTTATTTCCTTATCTCCTGGCATCTTAGCTATCAAAAAGGACCGTGTGGGACCCATTCACCATGCATGGTGAATCAATCCCATCCAAGTTGGACCCATTCATCATGGGTGGTGAATGAGTCCCATTTGGCTCAATTTTCATCTTTGAGTAGGAAAAAAGTGAAATTTAGGTTTAATATTACTTCATGTCAGCCTATGATGAGGTATTAATAGGTACAATAGGTGAATTTCCTATAAATACAACCTTGTAAGTCTTAATTTACATCTCTCAACTTGTTTTACAACTCATTCATCATTCAACTTCTCGAGCAAGCTAGGGTTTTAGCATTATAAGTCATTCAAGATCAATTTTTAGATATTCAAGGGAAAATCCTTCATGTTTTGTTGTAGAATTTCCAGATAAAACATCACGGCAATGTAATCAACTTCATTATTCAATGTTTCATTCCATTATTTCATCATTTTGGTTTAATTTACCTAAAAGGTGTTTGACTAAGGCAAACCCCCATGCACTAACATTCAACATTTCTCTCTTTTGCTTTGTGTGTTTACAAATTTAGGTCTCTTGGAATCTTGGAAATCATTAAGACTCAAGTTGCAAGGTTTTTAAATTCTTCTCTTCATTCAGAAAGTCAAAATATCAACAAAAAATCATTTTTTAGGTTCAAAAATTAGAGTTTCAGAAGTGAACACCTGTAGAGAATCAAAGTGTAGACTGAGAGCTCCGGAATCCACCTTTGAATAATAATTAATTCAAAAGTGGACTCATTCAACATGAGTGGAAAATGAGTCCCACTTCTAGGTCAATTTTGAGTTTTCTGCATTTTTAGATACCCTTTTGTTAGAAATAGGTTTCGACTCAATTTTGCAAAAATCGGACTGATTCACCTAGAATGGTGAATCAGTCCCACTAGACCTAAAAGTCGGCATTAGCAGAATTATAGAATTCATTTCCATTCTTCATCCACATACCAAGTGCACACTTTCAGTTTGGTTCAGTTTTGTTTAGTTTTGTATTCATTTCTAGGTGATTTTACAATACATAATGTCCTTTCAAACAAGTTGTTTTCCTTTAGTTTCCATTCATTAATCAATCAATTTTATTTTTTTCTTGCATTAAAACATTCCATCTAGGTATATTACATCCTTATTCCATACATATTGCATTAACATTGAATGTAATATAAGCATTTTGGCCCTTCTTTCTCCTTTTAATTGAAAAACCCTAGAATAGGTTAAAAGAATTAGGGTGCCAAAAATCTATGTTCCAATAGGGAAGGAGAAGGATTTGGAGTGTGAGAAAGCTTCCCCTTTCCCTTGGATAGGTCAGAAGAGGAAACTTGGTATTGTGCTACAATAGAGGCTTCTATAGAGGTTGCATAAGGATGCATCAAATAACTAGCCTTCAGTACAAATCCCCCTATCTTATATTTAATGTAAGCCTTATATAATAGATATCCCCTAGGAGGGTGAGATCCGACCATCATAGGCTAGAAGTGATCCAATAAGAAACCTCCATGTGGCACTAGCACTTTATAGCTAAAGTCATGCACCACGTGTATAGTGCCTTCATGAGGGAACTTTAAATATTTATGAACTACAAAGGCAACACCATTCATAGAGGCTAGTCAAAGGATGCACAACCTAACTTGAAACAAGTCAAGATTTAGAATAATAATGAATGAAGCATTAACAGTCTTGGGTCTTACCAAGACTAATAAAGAAATGGAGCCCATAAGGGCCATCGAGAGTCCATCGTGGGTACAGAGTGTGGTCTCTGACTCTTCATACCTCTCCTTATGTATGATTTTTATAAATAGAGTTTCCTTCATTATCAACTTAACTTGACTTATCAAATCAACTAAGACACCAATTATGACATTTTTGTTAATCCGGGAAAGAATGTGTAGCAGGTCAGGTTTATTATTAAGAGGCTCATCATGCAAGGTGAACGTTATGTTAGGTGTTACACTTGCATTTTAGGAGGGATATGAGTGAATGAAACCATGTTCACAGACATAGATGGAACTAACTCAAAAGATGTAGAATATTATGTTTAATAGATAGTGACCTAACTATATTTCATTTTCAAATATCCAAGAGGACCCTTCTAACTCCATATCAATGAGTTATAGACTAGGTCACAAAGTTTCACACCTAGGACATGAGAGAAAGTTTCCCAAATACCAAGAAATGAAAATAAAAGGAATTAATGTTGGGTTCACCAAAAATGTAGAGTAGGGGGATTTGTCACCCCAAATGTTGCAAGTCATAGGAGAGCCCCAAAGAATGAACTACCCTAAACTTCCTCAGGCTTTTTGATAGGTGTTTAAAAAATTAGGTGAGTTGGCCATAGAGGTTTCAAACCATTGACTAAAGAACTCAATGTCTAAGAATGAAAGCATTGGAACCAAACTCCAACATGTCATGCTAGTGTCTTAGGGATGTATTAGCATCATGTATAGATAGAGGTTTGATAAACCACAAAAAATCATAAAGGTCCTACTTATGACTCAACTATTGAGGTTTTATAGTTTAACAAATAAAATGGAAAAGTAGAAAGTACAAAAATAAGAATACTAAAAATATATTCTAGTACTATAGCTATAACTCACAAAATCCAACTCTTCAACTATAACTCCAAACAGACAACCAACACCTACACACATGGAAATAGAAAAAGTTTTGGGTTGTTTTTTGAGGTTTTCCATAGTCAAACCTACATTTTGGTGTTCCCACCTCCATAGATAGCCAGTATGCCATGATATAGAGAAGATTGATGAAGATAGAATGCAAATGACACTATCAAATAGAGTGCAAAGATAACTTGAATCCTACTCTATAAGACACAATGATGCAAGTAAATAAAAAGAGCAATATAACCTTCCCTTCTACTAGTACTCAAGGATGAGAGGAGAATATGATGAGAGATGACACCTTTCCAAGAGAATGGGGCTTGGTGGACCTTGCAAAAATGAAGATTCATTACCTCGAGAAAATGTTGTAGAATCCAAGAAGAGATCTTTTAGCAACAATAAGAAGGAAAATGATCAACAGAAGGAAAATGATCAACAAGAACTGAAGAAGCCAGATTAATTTTCAATCTAGCAACATGAGAGAGAGAGAGAATTAGAATGAAAAAATGAAGGAATCAATTTGAACTAGAAAAATGGAGGTAAAGGGATGATTTTCATCGATCAACATTTGATAGAGGACATTACATTCATGAAAAACCATAAACAAAACACCTCTATAGATTCCAAAGGCAATAATTGTTTTAGTATGATAGTTCATTGCATGGACATTTGTGTGGCGTACGAGTGTCGCCGACAAAAAATTCTCCATTGATTGAAAGAGGCAAGGCTACATAGAAGGAATATGAAGATGGTAGTAGGATTTGCATCATCAAACTTATCATTTCTAAAGTAAATGCAAATAAATTGGGAATTTTCTTAGAGTGCAAATTCACACCATTACAGGGGCTAAATGTACTACACAAAATTGGCACCCTTGACAATGTCGCTTTATGTGTTTTTCCCCATAAATTATTGATCCTAATTATGTCCCAAATTTCCTAAATTATGCATTCTATAGCCCATTTTTACCACCTTTTGAGAAATTACAAGGATTGAAAAAAAATATTCAATTACTATTTTTCCCCTAACACTTAATATCTTTGAAAATAGGGTCAGGACCCATTCACAATAGGGTGTATGGGTCCACTTATTTTGTTAGGGACTAATTTAGGATGTCACTGCCATCATTTTAACTTTCAAAATTCAAATTGTAAATATGCACTATCAGGATTTAATCTTTGAGAAATTAGAGAAATGCCTAGAAATACCTGGTTATTCCATCATTTGAAATGTAACAAGCACTAAAAGAAACTTGATCATAGAAAATATTATTGTCAAGAGCACTATAAAGCAAGTTAAGAGCAACATTTCATATATTTACTACAGCAATTCAAGATCCTAACATCATGTCAAATCTTATGTGAGTTCATATGTGTTTATGTTATCATTGTTTTGTAAAGGATAACAATTTTGTAGGTCTCCAAAGAAATTTCAAGCAATCAAGAAAGCAAGATCAAGACCTTTGAGGTTATCAATATGACATTAGTCCCTCAAGGAAGCCATTGAAGGGTGTTGAGTTGCAACACTCTGTGATTTCATCATCCTACTTTTTATACATTTATCATTGGCATTGCCATTGTGGAAGTGGAAACAATTGTACAAGTTTTGATCAAGGAAAGCCCCGAAATGGCACTGCATCTCTTCTCTTAGTGAATGTGTAGATCTAAAGCTTGAAGAGGATTGAAGGAAGCTTGAAGATAAATTTTCCATTTTTGCATTTGAAGCCCTGCATCTTGTCAACTCATGGAAAATTGCCGACAAGATTATCTAACAATGTTCCAATGACTTTGCAAATAGAAATTAGAATCCCAAATCTTTCATCATAGGAATTGAAAAACAAAGTAGAAGAAGCCTACAAGGACCCATTCAATCTTGGGTGCATTAGTCCTCCTACAGTGATCAAAACTATTTTTTATGGATAGGCACATAGTCCTCTACACTTCCCGAATTTTCCTGCAAGTTACTATTACAGTCTATACTTTATTAGATTATTGCATTTTGCATATTAGGTCATATAGTCTAATTAGGTTAATTATAGAAAATCAATTCCAATCCATTTTTAAAACCATAAAGATGTAAATCTAGGTCTGATTGCCTCACCTTGATGGTTGAAAGTCAATCTAAGCACCGTGTTGATCTCCATCTTAGTGTAGTTCTAGAAAATGGAGTAAAATTGATCTTAGGTCTAGGCATTAAACTTAAGGATCACCTTTTTCTATATTAGAACTAAATTTACATATTTAAGGGTGATCCCATAGTAGTGCATCCAATTTTTGGGCTCTGTGGGATACTAGCATCAACATTTCTAGCTAAAATTTCACTTTTCCACTCTTAAACATCAAAACATTAAAAAATTGAAGATACTGAAAAATATTTATTTTATAATTTTGTGTGAATATTCTAAATATAATTTCTTAGAATTAAAATGTTTTTACCTCTTTTCTCAAACATTTTTTAATCCCCTATTTTGTAGTTTATAGTATTTTAATAAGTCATATTTTTTCATATTGTATAATATTTTCTTAATTAACATTAATTTATAATTTTTATATAATTTTTCATAATATTTTGTTGTGTGCTTTATTTATTATTATTTTTTAGTTGAGATTAATGATCATTTAGAGTAATCTTACTTCTAGATCCATAATCATTTTTGTATATACAAATAAATTTATATTTTTGAAACAAGATATCAATATGAAGTGCACACAAAGTTCTGATAATCTTTTCTCCATTTTATATTTTCTATGTGCATCAATATAGAGATTGCTATGTTTAATAAACATACTATCTAGAGTAGAATAGGAAATAAATATAACAATTGAATGAAATAATTTTAAAAATTATACATTTTGGAAAGCTTATTTAAAATGTTCAATATTGTAAAATCTTGCATCATTCTAACTCTATTTGGGATTCTAACCCTTTCTCTAAAACGTTGATTTCATTTGAAAACTCTATGAGTAATTAGGGCATGATACTATAAGACGCTTAAACCAAGGTACCTTCATCCATTCAATAGTGTCCTGAGTAAAAGTCACAAGCATGAAACATTTAAAACTTAAAACACTTTCATTTAAAATTGTCCACTTCATTTGAAATAAACTACAAACAAAATGAAAATTAATATATACATAAAAAATTCACATGTTAAAAGCACATATAATGACTAACTAAAATAATAGATCCATCATTCAAACAAGGCAAAACGATGTAAAGAAAAAGTCAAGAACTACATAGTAAATAGATAAAACTCTAGTTTAATTAAAAACGTTGCAAATAAAAAACAGCACATTGCATAGCCTACCATTAAATTTAATAGAACCTATTGATTCGGAGATCAAATTTCCTTTGACCTTCAAATTAGCAAAATTAATTTAATATAAATCAATGATTCTGACATCAAACTTTCTCTGAACGTCAAAGTAAGAAACAGTAGCGAGCTTTACTTAAAATAATGGCCGACTGCCAAAGTTGAAATAGATACTAACCAGCTGGCGCTCAGTTCAATAGGAAAATATCTATTGAACAGGTGCAACAACTTCAACGTGAAAAAGCAGACGTACCAATGAGTAACTCTTCTTTGTACTACCTTCTATATGAAGCACTTCCACTCTTTTCTTTCTTCGCCCTTGCAAACTTGTTTATACTTATCTAGCTATTTCTAGAAGATGAAAAGTCTGACAAAGAAGTTGCAGAAATTAGCTAAGAAAACACCAATGAGGAACTCTTCTGTCTGGTTAAGATGTGGAAGAAAATCAGTAGATTCCTCAGGGACTCCTCCTGGATGTTTGCCTGTTTATGTTGGGAATGAAGGACGTCGTTACATTGTTGATATACATTTTTTAAGTCACCCATTGTTTCAGGAGCTTTTACAGTTGTCATCAGAGGAATTGGGATACTCATACAAGGGCGGTCTGAAAGTTGCTTGTAACATTCAGTTGTTTGAACATCTTCTCAGGCTTATTAACTCCAGGACTCCGTCTGCTCATCAACTGCAAATATCCGATCTGTTGCAACAGTTTTCTGTATGATATTTGTTTACTATTTTGCAAATATTCAGAATATGAAATGTATTTTGTATTCTGTACCAGAGAAGTCAGAACTTATATACAGTAAGAAGAGTAAATGTTGTACACCTTATCGAGATCTTAAATATTATTTTTTAGATCAAAATGACGCGACGCCATGATAGCACATGTTTAATCGCATAATAAACAATTTCTCAAATAAGAATTGTATCAAGAAAAATCTTGCAACGTAAATTTACGTCAGACATGGCTAAAATCATGGGGCCTGCACAAAGTTTACAGTTAATATTGTAATAGACAACTATTTTACGTGGCTAAAGTTTAAACTGTTTACACGTTGTTTTTTATGTTGGAGATTAATATTGGTTGTTTTTTTAGGTCTTTATGTGTATGTTTTAAGTGTTTGCTTCAGCATATGGTTTTAATCGGTTTTTGGTGCTTATACACTTTAAAGTTGATGTAAAAAAACATTTTTTTCTAAACATCTATTAATTTTTTCTATTATTTTTTATTTTTTATGCTTTGCAAATATTTATTTTGATATTATGTTGTGGTGGGTTAATATATATAGTCTTATGATAATGTAATTGTCTAAAAGGAGGGTCTCTATAGATTGATCAGTTGTCATCATTATTAGTCTATCATGTCTTTATGTTGTCTTTCTACATTCTTTTAGAATGTGGTTGGAAGTATCAAAGTGTGTTTCATTTGTAAGTTACTTGTTGATTGACTAAGTTATGGAAAATAGATAACTAGCATAAGAAAAAATAGATTAAGTTCATTGTAGTGAAATTTTAGACATTTAAATTTATTTCCATTAAGTATTATATGAAGTACTCTTTCGCTTCTAAGCTAAATGTTGACACAAAGTATCACTCAATATAGCTTTTTAAGGAAATCCTCACTTTTATATAGTGGTATCTGAGGGTGTACTTGATGTGGTGCTCAACCATGTCTATAAGTGAGGCATGCTCTTGGTAAGCATGGAGGTGATGTGGTATTACCTCTAGTCTTGGGGAATGGTTTTCCTTGGATTTTGAAACCTATGTTGTCCGTATTTTTATTTAAGGAAGCTAGCATTTTAAGGAAATCACTATTTTCTAGAGTGGTATCTAAGGGAGGGCCTAAAGGGGTGAGAGCATGTCTTGAAGTGAGACATGCTTTTGGTAAGCATGGAGATATTCTATATGGATTTCCTAGCCATGGTAGTACGACTTGTTTACATGTAGTGATATTCTAGAGGGTTGAACTAACAATATTTTTTGTGTTTGAAGGATTGAGAACTAAGAATACCATATCCTTTCTTGTGAAATAGTCTAGGAGCAAGCCTAATCTTAGTGGGGGAGGATTTGACATCCACTCATTTAATTTAGATTGAGATGTCTTTGTTTTGACATTACATTTTGACTATGTATTAGGGTATGCATAGGTTGTTCTTGTGCTTGTTGTATTGAGTGCTTATTAGTGTTTTAGCTTCACCATATTCATTAATGATCTTGGTTGTTATTTTCTTTCTTGCATGCTATATCGTGTTTTTACACCACCTAAATGTTTCGAGATGGTATGTCTTCACATGTTGGTTGTTGGTGTCTTAGTTACATTGAGATGCATGTGTGAAAGTTTACATTCCTTGTGATGGACATGTTATAATTTCTATGTTTGGCTTACCCTAGTGATATATTCCATTGACAATTGTACATTTATTTTTATTATATAGCTTATATAAAGTTGCACACTATTTTATGTTATGTACTTATTTGGCTATTAAATATTGAGTATGTACACTTGATGTGTGCGTTGAGTATATTCAAGTATAAAGTTATTTCTCTCCATGAATATGTAGATATGAGTTATTCTCCAATGGTGGTTAATCAAAATGTCACTTTGGGCTTATATATATATATATATATATATATATATAGTAGCCACTATTGCACTCGGTTGAGTGCAAGATGAGCCCTATGTTTTCCCTTACAATTTTTAAAGATGAATTAGTGGCATTTTTAAATTCGATGTATTGTTGAAACACCAATAAATAGATACAATGTATTGTGGTTGTTTCTTTTCTCATATGCATGCAAATGCAATTTTTAGGATTAAATGTTGTATGTTAATCTCAACGCATTATGAATCAAGAAAACTAGAATAGACAACAATGGGAAATTTTCAATTTATTATGCATTACAAATGTTATTTTATTGTTGCAATTAGATTTATTTACAATCAAAAAATATTTATTTACTTGGAAAAATTAAATGGAATTATTCATGTTATAGGAAGAAAACTAATGGTATTATTTTGTTTTCCTTTGGAAAAGAAATAACTTAGGCATTTAATTTTATTTACAACATATTTTTGTGAAAAGAAAGCAATGAAAATAAAGGTGAGAAAGAAAATAAAATCATAAAATAGAAATAAATTTAATAATTAAATGAAAAATAGAAAATGGAGAAGGGAATAAGGAGAAAAGGACTCGTCTTTTTCATTTATTCTCTCACTTTGGCATTTTTCTCTAAAACCTCTTTTCCTTAAAAAAGAGAAAAGATGGATTTGTATAGAAATTATGAATGGAAGGGATTGAATTATTACTCCAACTAATGGTGCTTCATATAGGATTTCTTATGAATGGAAGTACAACTGCATGTGTGTGATTGTTGTTTCTATGATTCTTTTATCCATTATTTGCAACCTTGAATTGAGGTATTTATTTTATTTTATTTTTATTCAAAGTGAAATAACTTTCTTTCTCCATGATCACACTTGGTGTTTTTATATATCCCTTTTTTATAAGATTGAATTTGCAATTAAAATTCAAAGTCTTAGAATGATATTATTTTTAAAAAAATATCTATTTTGAGGTATGATTATGAAAAAAAATTCAAAACTTTAGAAAATATTAATTTCAATGTAAAAGCATAATTTTCTACATATTTACAACCAAAGGGTATTTTGAGAAAATTGAGAGTTGAAATCTAAAATTTCAAGCTTTCTGCAATAGTGGATTTAGGTTGTTTAGAGCTTTTCCATTGTAAAATATTTTAGAAAAATAAGGTGTATAGGGATCATCATGGAAAAACTGAACTTATGGCAAAAATCAAAAAAAATCAAAGTAGGCAACTTGATGTCAAAATTTGAATAAGCTATCTATATTATTTCAAAAATATGTAAGAAAAGAATCTATAGTAAATTGAATGTAGTTTCTAAATTACTAGGTTTTTTTTTTTTTTAAATCTATTTCGTGAAAATTTGAAATTTCAATGCAAGAGTACTTCAATTTCAGGGAATAATAAATACAGTGTTTTCCTCAATTCACCCCTAACCACAATAAAATATAACATATTTTTATAATATTTTAGACATAAGTAGAGGACCTATGTCCTGATGTGGATGCATTTTTTTTTGCAATTTTTTCCAAGTAAATAATTAATTATGATTTTTATTAAAACTTTTAAAAAATATAAAATTTTACATGTCCTCAATTCTCAATCTTAACTTTGGTCAAACTCAAAACTTCAAGGAAATTCATTTGTTCCTTTTTAATCCCATATTATGTGAAGCATAGAATGTGATGCATGTTTTGATTCAAAAATGTGATACCGCTTTGAAAGCTATAGATGTTTTTCAATCAACACTTTGAAGTCATAATTCAAATAGAAAAATGAATAATTATTTATTAAATTCAAAGTAAAGCATAATTTACATTGGTGGAAAGCTGGAGAATCCCTTTAAAAACCTTTCATTTCATCAATTTTGGTTAAAAGCCATACCACATACCCTACAAATACCCATCATATTGTCACTTTTGGCCCATCATGATCCTCAAGACATACCCATAAAATTATGTTTATGGATGAGTAGCAATGTAGGAAAAGAAGTTATCCTTATTTAATTTTTATTTAAAATAATTTTGAAATGATGAACCAATGATTTGAGGTATAGTGCTAGGAGGGAGTGACTCTAGGCATTGTCCTAGGTCTAGAATGTACTTTGAGGCTACAATGGGTGTAAAGATAGTAAATAAGTTCAATTTAAAGAAAAAAAGGGTAACTACAATAAACCAAAATATTTGGTAACAACATACTTGGAGCATATGCATAGGCCCAGTATGACTAGGTCACAAAGTTGCACACTTTGCAACACGCAAATCTACAACACACCTAGGACACGAGAGTAAGTTTCCCCAATACCAAGAAATGAAAAAAAAAGGAATTCACATTGGGTTCACCAAAAATGTAGAGTAGGGGGATTCATCACCCCAAATGTTGTAGGTCATAGGAGAGCCCCAAAGAATGAACTAACTTAAACTACCTCAGGTTTTTTGATAAGTGTTTAAAAAATTAGGTGAGTTGGCCATAGAGGTTTCAAATCACTGACCGGAGAACTCAGTTTCTAAGAATGAAAGCATTGGAGCCAAACTCCAACATGTCATGCTAGTGTCTTAGGGATGTGTTGGCATCATGTATAGATAGAGGTTTGATAAACCACCAGAAAACATAAAGGTCCTATTTATGACTCAATTGTTGAGGTTTTATAGTTTTATAAAAAAATGCAAAAGTAGAAAGTACAAAAATAAGAATACTAAAAAGCTATTCTAGTACTATAGCTATAACTCATGAAATCCAACTCTTCAACTATAACTCCAAATAGATGAACCAACACCTACACACATGGAAATAGAAAAAGTGTTGGGTTGTTTTTTGAGGTTTGTCATAGTCAGACCTAGATTTTGGTGTTCCCACCTCCATAGATAGCCAGTATGCCATGATATACAAAAGATTGATAAAGATAGAATGCAAAAGACACTATAAAATAGAGTGCAAAGATAACCTGAATGCTACTCTATAAGACACAATGATACAAGAAAATAAAAAGAGCAATATAACCTTCCCTTCTACTAGCACTCAAGGATGAGAGGAGAAGATGATGAGAGATGACACCTTTCCAAGAGAATGGGGCTTGGTAGACCCTACAAAAATGAAGATACATTACCTCGAGAAAATGTTGTAGAATCCAAGAAGAGATTTTTTAGCAACAATAAGAAGAAGGAAAATGATCAAGAAGAATTGAAGAAGCCAGATTAATTCTCAATCTAGTAACATGAGAGAGAGAGAGAGAAAATTAGAATGAAAAAATGAAGGAATCAATTTGAACTAGAAAAATGGAGGTAAAGGGATTATTTTCATCGATCAAAAGTTGATAGAGGACATTACATTCATGAAAAAACATAAACATAACACCTCTATAGATTCCAAAGGAAACAATCTTGTTAGGATGATAGCACATTGCATGGACATCTATGTGGCATACGAGTGTCACCGATAAAAAATTCTCCACCAATTGAAAGAGGCAAGGCTACATAGAAGGAATAAGAAGATGGTAGTAAGATTTCCATCATCAAAATTATCGTTTCTAAAGTAAATGCAAATAAATGGGGAATTTCCTTAGGGTGCAAATTCACACCATTACAAGGGCTAAATGTACTACAAAAAATTTCCACCCTTGACAATGTCGCTTTATGTGTTTCTCCCCATAAATTATTGATCCTAATTATGTCCCCAATTTCCTAAATTATGCATTCTATAGCCCATTTTTACCACCTTTTGAGAAATTGTAAGCATTGAAAAAATGCATTCAATTAATATTTTTCCCCTAACACTTAATGTCTTGGAAAATAGGGTCAAGACTCGTTCACCCTAGGGTGTGTGGGTCCCCTTATTTTGTCAGGGACTAATTTAGGATATGTCACTACCATCATTTTAACTTTCAAAATTCAAATTGCAAATATGGGCTATCAGGATTTAATCTTTGAGAAATTAGAGAAATGCCTATAAATACCTAGTTATTGCATCATTTGAAATCTAACAAGCACTAAAATAAACTTGATCATAGAAAATATTATTGTCAAGAGAACTATCAAGCAAGTCAAGAGCAACATTTCATATATTTATTGCAGCAATTCAAGATCCTAACATCATGTCAAATCTTATGTGAGTTCATGTGTTTATGTTATCATTTTTTTGTAAAGGATAACAGTTTTGTAGGTCTCCAAAGAAATTTCAAGCAATCAAGAAAGCAAGATCAAGATCTTTGAGATTATTAGTATGGCATTAGTCCCTCAAGGAAGCCATTGAAGGGTGGTCAGTTGCAACACTTTGTGATTTCATCATTCTATTTTTCATCCATTTATCATTGACATTGCCATTGTGGAAGTGGAAACAATTGTACAAGTTTTGATCAAGCAAAGCCCCAAAATGGAACCGCATCTCTTCTCTTAGTGAATGTGTAGATCTAAAGCTCAAAGAAGATTGAAGGAAGCTTGAAGATAAATTTTCCATTTTTTCATTTGAAGCCCTGCATCTTGTCAACTCACGGAAACTCACTGACAAGATTATCTAACAATGTTCCAATGACTTTGCAACTAGAAATCATAATCTCAAATCTATCATCAGAGGACTCAAAAAACAAAGTAGAAGAAGCCTACAAGGACCCATTCACTCTTGGGTGCATTAGTCCTCCTACAGTGATCAAAACTAACTTTTTTGGATAGTTACATAGTCCTCTACACTACCCAAATTTTCCTGCAAGTTATTGTTATAGTCTATACTTTGTTAGATTATTGCATTTTGCATATTAGGTCATATAGTCTAATTAGGTTAATTATAACAAATCAATTCCAATCCATTTTTAAAACCCTAAAAGATGCAGATCTAGGTCTTATTGCCTCACCTTGATAGTTGAAAGTCAATCTAAGCACCTTGTTGATTTCCATCTTAATGTAGTTCTAGAAAAAGGAGTAAAATTGATCTTAGGTTTAGGCATTAAACTTAAGGATCACCTTTTTCTATATTAGAACTAAATTTACATATTTAAGGGTGATCTCATAGTAGTGCATCCAATTTTTGGGCTAAGTGGGACACTAACATCAACATTTCTAGCTAAAATTTCACTTTTCCACTCTTAAACATCAAAACATTAAAAAATTGAAGATAATGAAAAATATTTATTTTATAATTTTGTGTGAATATTCTAAATATAATTTCTTAGAATTAAAATGTGTTTACCTCTTTTCTCAAATATTTTTTAATCCCCTATTTTGTAGTTTATAGTATTTTAATAAGTCATATTTTTTCATATTGTATAATATTTTCTTAATTAACATTAATTTATAACTTTTATATAATTTTTCATAATATTTTGTTGTGTGCTTTAGTTATTATTATTTTTTAGTTGAGATTAATGATCATTTAGAGTAATCTTACTTCTAGATCCATAATCCTTTTTGTATATACAAATAAATTTATATTTTTGAAACAAGATATCAATATGAAGTGCACACAAAGTTTTGATAATCTTTTCTCCATTTTATATTTTCTATGTGCATCAATATAGAGATTTCTATGTTTAATAAGTTACATATTATCTAGAGTAGAATAGGAAATAAATATAACAATTGAATGAAATAATTTTAAAAATTATACATTTTGGAAAGCTTATTTAAAATGTTCAATATTGTAAAATCTGGCGTCATGCTAACTCTATTTGGGACTCTAACCCTTTCTCTAAAACATTGATTTCATTTGAAAACTCTATTACGGGCATGATATGAAATACGTTGAAATCAAGTTACCTTCATCCATTCAATAATACTTTGAGTAAAAGTCACAAGCATGAAACATTTAAAACTTAAAACATCTTAATTTAAAAAGTATCCACTTCATTTCAAATAAACTACAAACAAAATGAAAATTGATATACACATAAAAAATCTCACCATTATAAATATAAAAATATATAAAATTAATATTAAGAGCTCATATAATAACTAATTAAAATAATATATCCACCATTCAAACAAGATAAAACAATGTAAAGAAAAAGTCAAGAACTACATAGTAAATAGATAAACGGTAGTTTAATTAAAAACGTTACAAATTAAAAACAGCACATTATATAGCCTACCATTATATTTAATAGAACGTATTGACCTTCAAATTAGCAAAATTAATTTAATATAAATCAATGATTCTGAGTTCAAACTTTCTCTGAACGTGAAACTAAGAAACAGTCGTGAGCTTTACTTAAAATAATGGCCGACTGCCAAAGTCGAAATAGATTCTAACCAGC
>VDFB02281492.1:424824830-424949875 GCA_007258455.2 Sequoia sempervirens | reverse complement strand
ATGATAATTCAATGATTCTAGTTGTCCCTAATTTTTGGGTCAGGACTAAGATACCACCTAGGGAATCTTTGTCCCCCAAAGGTCTTGGGACCCTAATTTCAAGTATGCCTTAAAGTGGCCCCTTTTTGGAGTTTGTGCCTTGACTTTTATGCCTCGGGACTAAGATGCTACCTAGGGTGTCTTAGTCCCCCTTAGGGTATTTTTAGGATTTAATTTTAAATCTTGGTGAGATTTAGTCTCCTTTAATTAATGAATTCATATGTTGGCTTGTTGTGGTGTAATTTTGGGATATTAAACATAAATAAGTATAAATGCAAGGTTCCTTCTATTGGAAAAAAAAGGACAAACAACTGAGAGAGGGAGTGAATTAGTTGTCAAAGAAAATTAAGCTTTTCTAACTTAAATTTAACTTATTTTTAGATCTGATGAATAAGCAATTAATCATAATTAATTAACACATTAGAGAGACAAAGAACACAAATATTTTTTATGTGGAAACCTTGTTAGAGGAAAAAGCACAGTGGATGTTAGTCCACAAGATTATACTCTACTAAAAGTATAGTGAAAAATAATAAGTGGAATGCACATGCATTGAGGCTCACTGCCTAGAGCTCACTGATCAATCAAAAAGGGGCTCACTACCCAACAATACATAATATGACTAAAATCCAGAGGGTATGAACTAAGAAAATAGCTTTTGAACAAGCCTAATTACAATTCCAATTAAGCTCATAAAACTTTCTTCACACTTCACACAATCTTCTTCACACTCTACTCTGCTATCGAATTATATTCGCACATACACACATAGGAGCACATTCAAAACACATGAAGTACTACTTCCACCACACCTTGCATCACTTATATATCTGCTACATGAGATGTCATCACAACTTAGTTGGCCAAGAATAAAACATATTTGCAATGTCGGCCTAGATTTACAAATAATTTTTTTATGCAAATCGACCAAAGTCGACCACAACATAGTGGAGAACCAAATTAACATCCCCAACAAAAAAATAATTTAATTAATTTTACCTTGAAGATCCACAACACGCTACCACCAACATGTCAGCCAGGAACATGAAAAACTAAACATCCACAAGAAAAGATCTTCAATCACGAGCTCACCGATTAATGTGGACATACCACAAAGATAGAGAATGATCTAGAGACATCAGAGAACACCAAGAAATAACAGAGAAACATCCACAACAAATAAGATTACCTAAATCACACAATCTACATTTAGGAGCACTAACAAAGACCACAGAAACACTGTCAGATCACAACACAATCAAATATTCACGCGGACCTCTAAAACTTCCAGTAGATGATCTAGATATACTCAAAAATAAACCCTTTAATCCACATCAGCTAATCTTTAATATAGAGAACATGACACCTTCATGACTTTCATTGAACCACTAGGAACTTGGAACACTCTCTCTTACAATTCTCTCAATATCCTTGACATATACAACAACTGATAAACCAAATGCTAATAGTGTTGAAATAAATGAAAACCACATATTAGCAACACATCCACAACATCCAACAATCTCTCCCTTTGGCATTGATGGCAACACATGATGTGAAAAATACCATCAACCCAACACATTGCCTTCTTTTGCACTTCTCCCCTACAAAGTATTTTTTACATTACTCTTCTCCGGGCCTTTGACATCAATGGAAAAGGTAGCCATAAAATTTCCATATACACGCTCTAAACCACATATCTACACATCTAACCACTCCCCCTAAGTAGCAACCACAAAAACATCAATCTAGATCAAAATATAACAATGAAGCTCACAATTTGATGCAAGAAAATGCATCTTTTAGCTCTTATCAGGAGGTGTAATTACCCCTAGCATTCCTCTGAGATACTCAAAAGTATCCTTCAAAAAAGGCTTAGTAAATATATTTGCAATTTGTTCTTTGGTAGGAACATATTCCAATCTGACTTCTTTCTTATTCACTTTCTCCCTCAAGAAATGAAATTTGATTGATATATGTTTAGTCTTAGAGTGTAGCACCGGATTCCTTGATATATTTATTGCACTTGAATTGTCACAGTATATGGAAATAGGCTCTTCATATATCACCCTGATATTTCTCAACATCTGTTTCATCCATATCACTTGAGTACAATTATTTGCAACATCAATGTATTCTACTTTAGCAGTAGATAGAGAAATTGAGTTTTTCTTTTTACTTAACTTGGATACTAGCTTCTTCCCTAGGAAGAAAGCACCACCTCTAGTACTTTTCCTGCCATCTACATCACTAGCCCAATCCGCATCAGTATATGCACACAAAGTGAGATCATCATCCTTTGGATACCAAAGTCCAAAGTCAACTATTCCTTTTAGATATCTGAAGATTCTATTGATAGTAGTCACATGTGATTCCTTTAGATTATCTTGAAATCTAGCAACCATACATACAACATTCATAATGTTTGGTCTAGTCTGAGTTAAATAGAGCAATCCACTGATCATTGATCTATATCTAGTTTAATTTTCCTTCAGAGAATCATCATTCTATGTCAACTTACATCCAGTCACCATGGGAGTACCAATAGGTTTGGACTCTTCCATCCCAAATTTATTTAGTAGCTCTCTCACATATTTGGATTGAGATATGAAAATTCCCTTGTCTAACTGAGTGGCTTGCAATCCTAAAAAGAATTTCATCTCTCCAATCATACTCATTTCAAATTCATCCTTCATCTCATCAACAAACTTCATGCATAGATTTCCATCTCCTCCAAAAATGATGTCATCAATAAAATTTTTTATGATTAACTCCTTATCATTATCTAATTTGAAGTATAAGTTTCTATCAGTAGTACCTTTAGTGAATTCAAGCTTTAATAGGTATTTGTCCAATCTGGCATACTAGGCTCTGGGGGCTTGCTTAAGTCCATACAAATTTTTCTTCAATATGCAAACCATATCTTCCTTTTTTGTTAGCTGAAATCCATTTAGTTGTTTAATGCATACTTCTTCTTCTAGTTCTCCATTTAGAAATGTTGACTTTACATCCATTTGATAGACTTTGTAGTTTTTGTGTGCTACATAAGCAAGAAATAATCTCACAGCTTCAATCCTAGCAACAGGGGCAAAGGTTTCTTCAAAATCAATACCTTCCATTTGGGAGTACCCTTTACATACCAATCTTTCTTTATTCTAGACCACTTCACCTTGTTCATGGGTGTTGCAACAATAGTGGTTTACAATTTCTGAGAGATCCTGATTTGCGTTGAAATCACATATTTTTAGAAAATATAATGATTTAAGCCTTGAAATGTTCCATTTAAAGGATTCCAATTGAAGAGGGTTTGATCATACCACCTTAGAAGAAGCCCCCTTGGATAAAACCCTGCTAGTTTTAAACCATACCTATAATGGTGTCTCCTTTACACCTCTCAAAATGTTGGGTATGTGTAGGATCATCATGGAAAAAATAGGCCCTTAAGTGGAAAAAAATTCAAAAAAATCAGTGTTAGGTAACTTGACGTAAAAATTTGAATAAGTTACCTATATTATTTAAAAAATATGTAAGAATAGAATCTGTAGAAAATTGAATGTAGTTTCTAAACTACTAGGTTTATTTAAAAATAAATAAAATCTGTTTGGTGAAAATTTGAAATTTCAATGCAGTAGTACTTAAATTTCAGGGAAAAATAAGAAGTAGGTGTCTGTCTAACCACCCTAACCATAATAAAATTATAATATTTTTTTATAATATTTTATATATAAGTAGAGGACTCATGTCTGGATGTGATGCATATTTTTTTGTATTTTTTTTCTAAGTAAATAATTAATTATGAATTTTTATTCTAGCACTAAAATATATAAAACACTTGTATGTCGACCACCTTAACTTGGTCAAACTTCATAAAATTTATTTTTCTTTTTAATCTATAGAAGTATGCTTAAAACAGCCACAAATGTGGCCTTATCAATTTACAGATTCAAAAAATGTGATACCGTTAAAAGTTATAGATGTTTTTTTGAATGACCCTATCGAGATTAGGACTTTAGTCGTAATTCCTAATAAAGAAATGAATAATAATTCAATTTATTAAAATTCAATAAAAACCCATAATTTATTGGTGGAAAGCTGGGAATATCCTCTAAAACCCTTTTAGTTTCATCAATTTTGGCTAAAAAGTCGTCCGACCACATACCCTACAAATACCCATAATATTGCCGCTGCGGCCCGCATCGCTGATCCACACTTTTATACCACCGATAAAACCACTTTTGGTTACCTTTTGGGATAAAATAAGATTCATTTAAAAAAATAAAAGGGAGTGTAAAGTATACTTAGTCCATGATTATAGCAAGAAATTATAGATTTTAAATACAGGAATTTAATTTGATTATTATTTTTTTTTGTTTCTTGTGAATGTAGGTTTTTCACCAAAAATCAAGCTCTTTGTTCTGCACATGTGGAAAAATAGTAGATTATCAACAAAATAAAATAAAAAATATGAGTGAACCAGATATTGAAGTCCTTGATCCAACAGAAAAAGAAACATTGAATTTCGATAAATACAAAAAAAGTTACATGTTATACAATTGCACTATGTCTGAATTGTAATTGGTTTGACTTCAAAACTTGATTAAAGAAAAATAATTCAATAAAAAAATATCTAACCAATTGGAAGCACTAGATATCAGAGTTACAAATCTTAATTCAAAAGAATTAGAATTTTATCCTTCATGGAAAAAAAATTATGCGTTATATGGTGAGAGTCACTTTGTAAAAATGTTGTTTTCTAAAAAAAACTAGTTTTTGAGGGAGATGGAAAAAGAAGTGCAATCTAATTCCAAAAATTTTGAAAAATATATTTTAGAATCTATAGATAAAATTTCATGAAACTCTATTTTGCATCATCTTCAAATTCCTCATAGTTTAGCTGCTATAGGTGCCCAAAAGTGAAGATTTAGTTAAAATATATATATTTCAATGTCCAGTTTGGCCAAAAATTGTAAACCACTGGGCAAAACCACAATAGTGGTTTACAATTGAGAAGAGGAAGGAAAATCAACTTTTTAAAATTTTCAATAGGAAGGATGGTTCGGTCGAACATACATGTTCGACCAAACCACTTAAATTTCAACAAAGAAATAGTATTTTAAAGGGGTTAGGTCAAACCCATGTTCGACCGAACCATGTTGAATTAGGGCACATTTATAAATCAAACCCTATCACTATGAAACAAAAAAAATGGCGAACTATCAGACCTAGAGCTCGTGCGCGACGAACAACAAACGTGATTGATAGGGAACGGTGAAAACTTGCAACGAGACCACCATTTCAGCTTGAAATATCAACTTCTTCGACTTGAAATATCAACTTGGATGTCCATTAGCAGGTTGACATTCTTTCACAGTGATTTAAAATTCCATTTGTTTGTAAATTTGTAAACTCCAATGGATTCCATGAGACCAAATTTTTCTAGTGAAATGAAAATAAATTGAATGAAAAGAAAATTCCAAACAAAATTTTCATTTAAAACTTGAAGGCACATTATGAATTTTTTTTTATTGTTTATAATGAATATATCCTATTTCAAGCTCTCATTTTGGCTCACAACTATGAATTGCATTTACTTGAAAGTTTCGAAAACCTTTTAAAAACAATACCCATTATTTAAAATTTGGATTTACAACTACCAATTGCATTTGATTGAAAGTTTCTAAAGCCTTTTAAACAAACCCAGTTTTTAACCTTTGCTTGAAAGTTTCTAAATCCTTTCAAACAAACTCATTTTGTAAAATTGGGCTTTACAGCTGCCAATTGCATTTGCTTGAAAGTTTTTAATATTCATTTGGCTTTACAGCTGCCAATTGCATTTGCTTGAAATTTTCTAATATTTTCCCCAATAGCAATGCATATATGCATGATATTATAAAAAAATTGGGACCACTTCAATGCTTCTTTTTCATAAGAACACATACCCCAATTGGGGCCTCAACCTTTGTAAAAACACTACCTTCTATTACTAATTCATTATATCATTTCTTATATACTAGCATTAACCTAACAATGAGATCTTCCTACTAATATTTTTGTTCATCTTTAAACCAAGTTTACTCAAACCTCTAATTAGAATTTAAAACTA
This sequence comes from Sequoia sempervirens, assembly GCA_007258455.2. NCBI lineage: Eukaryota > Viridiplantae > Streptophyta > Pinopsida > Cupressales > Cupressaceae > Sequoia > Sequoia sempervirens. The sequence goes on along the minus strand of VDFB02281492.1, from coordinate 424,943,733 downwards.
TTAGAATTATGAAGAAAATAGTCAACATCTATAGCCCGAAGATTTCCCCAAAATGTATAATTTAAATTTAATTTTGTTCCATCTTGAGGATATTTCCAACCTACAAGTATATCCATATTTTAGTTCTCTCTATATCCATTAATAGATTGTGTTGAAGGAATTTCTTAAATTATCAATATGGAGATATTATTTGTGAATATTATTAAAGACTTATTTTTCTTGTAAACTTGAATTCAAAATTATACTTGAATAGTACCTTAGAAAAATTAATAGGCTAGATTTATTACTTCTATATTATTGGTTGCATAACACAATCTTAATTATTCTTTGGATAAATTTTTATCTAAGTGATTGAAATGTTCAAATTGATTTTCAAATTGGTCACTCCATGAGTCTAGTTCTAGAGAATAATTTTAAGAATAAAAATCTATTTTTGTTTAGTGAATCAATAAATTACACACCTCTTAATTGGATGAATTGTTGTAATGGAGTGCAACATTTACCATAGTTTTATATAAATGATATCACATTTTTTGTGGCATTTTTCCAAATAATTTGTGTGGTGTTTATATACATGCCTATTTTGCATACATTTAAGTAAAACTAGGCATAGTAAAAAATTCTACTAAATTGAACAAATATTATTCAATGAGTGAATAATTTATTTGTAAGAGGAAGAAATGAAAAAGAAAATAGGTTTGTATTCTTTTCAAAGAGAAAATATCAATAAAAGTAACATAACTTACAACATTAAATAAAAAAAATAATAATATGTAGAAAAACATTGCAAGGTTATATTATGATAAATAATATTCAAGTAAAGTAATTATAATGTGCTTCAAGAATGAATATAAGTTAAGAATAAAGTAAATCAAAAGAATTTTTTCAAATAGGAAATTTTTATTGTAGTCAATAGAAATTATATAAAAATTGTATGAAGAATTGTTGTAGTATATATAATGAAATATTATAACATAAGTTAGAAATAGAATGTTAGATATAACTAGAGCATATACTGTTTTAGTGGCCAAGAATAATAATGTAGAATAAATGTAACATGCAACAAAGAGAAACCAAGTGTTGTAGTGTAGGAAAATAAAAATAAATAGAGTAATTTTGTTTCATGCAAGAGTAGAATGAAGAATGCTCCAATGTAAAGAATATATAGAATATAAATGTCGAAAAAAAACTATTATACTGCATTTGTAGAATTTTAAGGATTAAATGGAGTGTATGAGGGATATATTACACTTTTGCATATGAAAGTACATAATGCCTTTCAAATTTGAATAAAAATTAGAGATTGGTGTTAAAATAGGGAAGAATAGAATGTAATGGGATGAGATAAAGTTTTGGAAAAAATGTGTTGGAAAAATTGGACAAATAATGAGAAAAAAAAGAATTTTGTAGATATTTTTTCAATCCTTTCAAAATTAGTTATAAAAAAGGACATTTTTGAGATGTTAAGAATAAAATCCAACATATTATGAAAATAGAGAAAGCTATTATAAGACATTGTATGATTAGAATGAAAATTATTTCTTTTGTTTCTTGTAATTTGGTATCAAGAATGGACTATTGTAAGTATTTTATAAAATAGTAGCAAGAGGAACATGCATTTCAAAAATATAGTTGTATGATTAGAATGAAGATTCTTTATTTTTCTCCTTGTAAAGATGTCAAGAATGGACTATTGCAAGTATTTTATAAAAAAGGAAGATTTATCATTTTAAAATGGTAGTGAGAGAACATGCATTTTGAAAATACAATAATTTGTATTAAAAAGTAGTTTAAACAAAAAAAAATGATAGAGGATAATTGTATTTGAGTTTTGATAAAATCTTTAATTAATTAAAGATAAATTTAATTAAAAATAATTTAAAATGTCTTAGTTAGTAAGAATTTTTTATTCAAACTTAAGAAGAATGATTTAAAAAAAAAAATTGTTAGGATATTTTTAGAGTCATGAAGATGTTTATATAATTGTGTATTTTGTAATACCCCCATGTTGTTGATACTCTTTGATACTCTTATGTGTCGGTTTGATACTGGTTTGTGATGGTGATTAGTTCACTGACTTGGTTGTGTGTGGATTCATAGTTTGGTTGGTTTGTTGCACTTGACATTATTATGATGATTTATGATACCTTATGTGGTGATTAGATTATTTGATTATGCTATGGTTTTCTGATGTGGTTGTTAGTGAGTCTTGGTGAAAGGATGGAGTAGCATCACTCACTTGTGAGTGCCTTGCTACCCCATAATTTCCTTTCACGATGTGTCTGCAATGGAGATTTACATGTTACTTGACGTTTATTTGTATGCAGGAATTGTAGGAATAAAGTCTCAATTCCACCTGTTTCGACAGGATAGGGCAAGCATTAAATTAATCCAATGGGTACAATGTTGAAAAAGGGAATTGATAAGGAAATGTCCTCATCCCAAGTCCATCATCCTATTGTGAGTTTTGTTGTGTCATGATTTAGGTTTTGTCCTTGTCCTTGTATTGTTTGATTGTTGATTATTTATTTTATTTATGGTTGGTGGTTATTTAATTAATCTTTATTTTATAAGATTAACTAATGTTGTTTTGTTGCTTTGATAAATTGTAAGTTAGTAAAATGTTGAATTTTAAATATATTGTAAATTAAAAAGTTATTTAATTAATTAAAAGTGTAAGTAATTAATTTAAATAAATAATGATGATGATAATTATATATTATCTTTTTCCTGATATTAAATTAGAAAATCAAAAGAGAATATCTTGTGAGGATAATATCATGAGAAAATAATTATTTTTTAATTAAAATTGTGAGATAAGTGTGAGATTTTAAAAGCAAGAAAAGAACCAATGAATGGAGAGGATTTTTGAGGAAAAAGATGAAGAGCTTTATTTATTATTATTTATTTTTATTGTGAGGGAGCTTTACACACACAATGGTTTTTCTGGTTTTTGTCTGAAAAAGAAAAGAAAGATAGGTTTTGTTTTGTGCTTCTTGGTGAAAATTGTTTTGTAAGAAAAGATTAAAAAAGATTGATTCAAAAGTTAGTTGAAGGAAGGTAATTGAGAAGAAACTTCAGAGGGGTTCTACTTTCGAATAAGGAAGAAGGCTATTGTGTTTGGATTCTACATCGAACGAAGGACTCCAAGTTCTTTTAAATTATTATTTATTTTTATTTAATATTTTGTAAACAAAATCTTGTCTCCTATGTTTGAAAATCAATTTCTCTATTTGAAAGAGGTTTTCTATGATTGAAAATTTGTGTTGTTAAACCTTTGAATTTTTCTGTTGAAAACTATAGTTAAATCTTCTGTAGTTCGTCAATAAAATTTGGTTGAGAAATTATTGTTTAGAAAGAAAATCATTTTTGTTATTATGTTGAATTTGCATACCCAGATTTGTATTGGGTCTAAAAAAAAAATAGTTTATTTATATTATTGTTTTGAAATTCATGATTAAATATGTATGTATACCTATGTGTGTATATATATATATATTATGTTCTGGTTGCATTTTAAAAATATATGTATTTATACATATTCGCAAAGTATGTGACTTTTGTATCAATAAATTATAATACAAATTCGTGTTTCGTGTTTTTTTATTTATTTTGGAGAGTCAAATAAAATATATATTATGATATTCTTACTCGGTTTCGTGCTTTGCATGGAGGAATGAATTATATATATAATTTTTTTTAAAAAAAAAATTGTTTTATTTTGAGGTGTGGATGGTTGGCCAAGGCCATACCACCCACAACCTTGTGGTGGTAGTACGCAGCCAGCACGACTGCACACAACAACTGAGGCTACTGGGCACAATTCGTGGGGACTGCGGCCTCCCCATAGGGGGTGGTACATAGTACCTCCGCCTATGTGGAGGATGCGGCTGTCTAAAGTTTTATTTTATTTATTTTTAGTTTTGACTCTATTTTAATTTTCTTTTTATGTATGATTTCGATTATATATATATAATTCTAATTTTATGGCATGATATTTATTAATTTTATAATATGTTTTATAAAATGATTTTTTTTTTATATATGCTTTATATATAAATATATATACGCATAAAAGCATATATATGAATATATATATATATGTGTGTGTGTGTGTGTAGCAGATTTGATATGCTACGAATGTGAATTTAATATGATAATTTTAAGAAAATTGCAATGTTATAATGTAATTGTCCAAATATGAAATAAATTATGTATTTTGAATTAAATTGGATTTTCTCGAGTAATTGATTTATTTAATTGGCAAAATTTTTTGTGTATTAAAATAAGTTTTATGGCATTGTTTTATGTAATTTTTTTCTCTTGAGATCATTTGTTTAATCAATTGTGGCTTTTTCTTATTTGGGGTTTATGTCATGTGGGAAAACCCTAGAGTTAGTTTATCCTTCGATAGGAGCTTAAGTTATTGTTAGGGACTTCCAGAGGTGGGGATACTAATGTTATAGTTGATCTTGTAATTTGACATTTGCCCTATGTTTTGACTATGGTTGTAATTTGAGTTACACATGGATTGTACCATTTTCTCGATGTAATTTGAGTTTCATATGTTTTTGGCAAGATGGTTATGCCTCGCGGATGTTCCATTTGTTGGTTCAGTATTTTTTTGTTGGTATAATCCTTTTGTGTTGGATATTTGTGTTTGAGTGTCTAGAGAGAGTGGCTCTAAGTGGGGGCCGACACACAAAGGGGCTGTCAGCGTAACCCACGTAGATTTAAAGTAATAAGTGATAACCTAAGTAATTAAGTATGGTTGGGTGGTTTAAACATAAATAAGATAATTATGATGCCTCGTCTGCCTGTTAGTGTTATCACAGACTAGAGGGGACTGAGAAGGCTGTGGTTGGCATGATCATTGCCTCATCCTCATAAGAGGTTAACGATTCCACATGACTAACCCTATGGAGTGGCGCCTTCAGATAGGCTATCAGGAGAACCATAGATGGAGGTGGCACCTTGAACTAGGTTGCCTAGATAATCCATGTATAGATGGAGGTGACACCTTGTGATAGGTTGTCTAGATAATCCATGCAAAGCCATGTGATGACACTCTCCTCTAGCACTCCATTCATGTTGTTTATTGAAGTCCTCTAGAAGTGGTCTATTGTTATGTCTTTTGGTGATTTATCATTGTTTAATTTTGTGAGTGGTCTTTTGATATTATGTTATCTTGTCTAGAGTTAGTCTTATGCTACTGTTAGATGGGCTTGGTCTAGGATCCTTCCTTGTTTACACCCAGCACAGGGGTGGTTGGATAGAATGTGCTATGCACCCTGTTGGTTTCCCTTTGGATGCAGTTGTATCATTCAGTGCAGGGTTTTTTTGATGTTGTTGATCCAGGATTCATATGTTCCAGATGTATATTTGTATTATATATGTATTTGATTTATTGATGTATCACTCCCATGTGTGTTGGGAAGACTTTGATGTAATTTTGTATATGTGTTCATTATGATGTACTATCAGACGGATGTAATGTATATTCCTACTAGGTAGTCATTCATGAACTACCATTTGTAATTACTGATCATGTTATATTTTATCTATGGGAATATATATATACTTAATATCTTCATGATTAATTTATTTGTGAGTTTCATGTATGGTTGAATTTTAATTACTCTTATTAATGTGGCTATCATTAATGGATGTTTTAAATGGTGATATGTGAATGAATGGATACATAATTATATATTTAATGTTTAATCTATTATATTTATTATGGATTAGTTTAGTAATGTCACCTTGTGTACCCCAAGGGATTTAGTTGTGCAACTTAGAACATTTTTATGTTAGAATACTTAAGTACATTCCTCATGTTCTTTAAAAAAAGAAAATTGTTGTGTTTTTAGTTGTTCCTTTGGGGTTTGCACGACAGGGCGTTACATATTTAATGTTTGAAACAATACATAAATAATAAAATGTTAGACAATGAAAAATACATAAAAATATGAAATTTAACACAATTAAGTAAGAAAATATGAGATTTCCACTTAGATCTAGGAGAAGGTTAGGAAAGAGGGTTAAATGGGCCCTAAAATTATGTTATGGATATAGATGCTAAAACATGAGCATGAAATATAGATTAATATTGTAGTGTATGCAATTCTTGACATCATATTTTCTTTCACTTTAACGGGCTAATGTCACTATATGATAAAACTTAATTAAAGTATAAAAAATAAATGCTAAAAGAAAAAAATGAAAATAATCAAACATTTTGGATACATACAATGATATACAGTGTGTTAAATGATCAAGGAGTTGATTCCCTTTCAAACTAAGATATGGAAAACAAGCATGTCAAAAAACACAAAAATCTACAGTATATATATATATATATATATATATATATATATATATATATATATATATGTTAGAATAATACAACCAATAATACAAAGTATGCCAACAAATCATATGTAATCCAACATAAACATGATACATATATAAAAGGAAAAATTTCAAAATTACAAGGGTTGTGAGAGTATATGCCCCCTTAAATAATTATATAAAAGAAATATATGTAGTTATTTTTAAGGTAACTAGAGGGGAATATAAAAATAAAAATAGTTCATCACTAATTTTACAATAATACAATAGATCATTATCTAATGTAATCATGAAAGTTTTACTTCCATTTACAAAAGTTTACATTTTGGTACATCCAATTAGATGGAACAATCCCTATTGCATGAATTGAAGGTTTTCCGTGAAAGAGTTTATAATAAGAAATTTATTCCCTATCATAACATGGAATACCAAGTGAAGTGAAATAGGGCTTGATTCGAGATAATAAAATAATAGTTCCCAAAGGATCTCATCGAATAATAACAAAACTTTTAATAGAAAATTCAGGAAGAGTAAGATTAGAAGTATAAACAAAAATACATTTTAGGAATTAATGACTACAAAGATTAAGATTAAAAAACCATTTTCAATCAATGTATACTTAATTCTCATATAGGTTTAGTACCAAAAATGATTAGAAGATAAATAATCTTCTATTAAACCACATTGAAGTGAAGTTTAGATGGAAGAAATGTAATCTCCATAATGTCAGTATATAATACACCCAATTTGGGAAACTATTTCAATAGGCTTAGTAGAAGAGGGAATATGGATTTTTTGTATAGAATCATGAAGAAAATCATGATATTAAGGTGAATTTTAAATAATATCCCAAAGAGAAATATTATATACTAAAGTTATTTTATACTCTTATACTCTTTAGTGTTCTTAAAGGAATACAAGAAGTCAACATGAAATACTTGGATTAGATAAAGGAAGAGGAACAATCTTAGTGTTGGTTTGTTAATTTCACCAAGTGTTATAGGTATTCATTACTGCATAAAATTTAAAAATAAGAGTTTCAAGTATAATCATCAATAAAATAAAGGTTGAAATAAGATGGGTCAACAAGGGATAATTCCTAGGTTCGTTAGGAATACCTACCTAGATCATGAAAACTAAAGAAGACGGTGGGATGAAGTAAAATACCCACACAAAGATTTGGAACATCAAGGATTGAACATTGTGCATCATTATAGAAAGCTCTTGTCCATTATATCTAGTTGTGGAATTTGTATAGGCAACTTTTAAATTTTAAAAAATGTAAGAGTTGATTTATTTTACTATAATATCCAAGAAATTTATAAAAATAAGAGTAATAAAATATTTATTAAATATTATCTTTAAATGAGTAAATATAACCATATTTTCACATGGTGGATTTTATATTATCTATAAGATTTGAGGTAAGAGAAAAAATATGTACAAAGATTAAATCAAGTCATTTTCTCCTATTCTTTCGTTATTTCTTTCTTTTTTCTACTAGGGTTAAATCTTCATCTAGGTTTGTTGTGTACTTACAGGAAACCTTTGTTCCTTAGTATCATGTTCTTGTACATTGTATGGTAACTTTCATGATAAATATTGTGCATGTGTCCCTTCCTCCTATCAGATTTTGTTTATAATGGATATGAGGAAGTTTATTTCTAATTTTTTGGTTTCCTCCTTATCAAAATATTGCTTCAATAATTTAGAAATCATATTTACAAGCTTATATCATCTCTCTCATTTTATTCTCTTATTTGTGCCTTCAATAATGACTAAATTGATTTTACATGACCACCAATGTTAAGTAATGATGCTTTCCCTTTATTACTAGTTGTAGGAAATAAATATTAGATGCAACCTTTATCAATATCTTTTAAGTCTTTAATGGCACATTTTGTACTAGAGTGCACACTTGTAAATTTAAAATTTAGAACTATTTTAGATTATGTTTTGTGTGCAATCTAGTAATTTGAATGTTTTGATTATTAAAAGCTAGATAGATGTTGAATGTTTTTTTGTTAATGGTATGAAAATATTATTGACGAGTAGATGAATTATTAGAACTATTTTAGATAAATATATTCTCTATATCTAGATATATTTTTTACCAAGGTCTCAATGCTCCTTTAGGTGTACATACATATAGAACATGGAAAAAGAAGATCTTCCACCTGCAGAAAATTTGTTTGGAAATACCACTAATGAGATTAAAAATTTGAGAGATTCATTAGCACAGGGTACAAAACCAGGGATATATATTGAACCATGCATGTTATATATTGCATAGTCTAGAAAAACTAAAAGATGAACTTGAGAGGACTAGTGCATATTCCCCAAATAGAGTAGCTTCTATTCTTTCTCGCATGCGGGAAGAAGTACATGGTGGCATTCCCCTTAAACAAATATAGGATAGTGTGACCAAAGAAATGATAAAAGCCACTTGTTTTCCATTTTATCAAAATGTGAGTAAGGTTAGGGGATACCAAGTCACTAAATGTGTCGATCATGTTATGGCCTCATTGATCTACCCACAATTTCTCACAGCACATGATCTATACCCAAACAATGACTTGATTCCATTGTATTTTGTTCAACAGTTGTATGTTGAGGTCCATTTGGGCCTCAAAGTCAACTACTTGGACATTCCACCATACGTTGGTTAGGGGCGTGGCAAGATTGTTGATAGGCCCACCTATCATCGAGTAGATAGACCACCCCCAGTGTTTAGGGTATTGGTTGGTGAGAGGTCTCCTGCTCTCATCCTAGCTCTAGCCCCCATAGCAGATGAGGTTGTTGTTGCTTCCCAAAAGGAAGCAATTGACACTATAGGTGACATTGCAGTTGCCACCACTAGGATGCTTGATGATCGTGTAGGTCAGTATTTGATGTCCAAACATTCCTGATCCAGACCATTTTCAGCATAGTGGACCACCATGGATCCTTTTACAATGGTTAGCATCCCTACTCCTACATAGCTTGATGCACTTACAAGATATATGGCACGCAAGACTTTGCATTATTTGGTTGAGGACCTGTTGGAGGCATATGCCCACATTGCATCAGACAATGGGATTGGTATAGAGGATGTTAGAGATCATTTGAGATGCAGAGGTCGTTTAGTTTCAGGATCCCATCACTCTCAGCCTAGAACTAGTGAATGTTAGGATCCACCTACAGATCATTTGGCAGCTACACAGACTATGGGTTTTACTGACATGTTGACTAGTTTTGGTTTGTCATCACCAATGCCATCTCACCTGCATAGTCCTCTTCACTCATCATTTATGGCATGACATGGGATAGATCGGAGGGATGCAGATGTTGATTCGTCGATTGACCATATAGTTGATATGGTGGAGGCGTCTATTTTAGAGGACTTAGGTCATTCGATATGAGATGATATGCATGTATGTGTGCATGTGCATGTTTCAATTCCTTCTTAATTATTTTTAAATATTAGTTTTAACTTAGAGATATTCATGTACTGATATATGTATATATATTGTAGGTGGACATACCTCATGTCACTCCTAGCCTTGTTCCTCTAGATCGTGTACATCAACGTGACTCTATGGATGAATCTGCTACCAGTGGACATGTGAGTTTGAAATTTTTATATGTACATGCGTATATGTACATGTGTATATGTACATGCATATGTATGCACATAGATCTAGATAGATATTTAAAAATATACAAGTACATTCTTAAAAATAAATTTCATAAAATTTATTAAATAATATGAATTATATGTATTTAACACATTTTGCACACATTTTTATTTGTAGGGCTCAACACATCCATCAAAGAATGGCCGTTCTCATTCAGATGGTCATTTGACTAGGAGTCGACATTCATATTAGGCCCTACACTAGATCTATGATCTTTACTAGTATTTTCTTATACAATGATCTTTAGTATTCGACATTTGATGATCTTTGCTTATATACATGCATTTTGCTCTTTTCTTATATACATACATTTGGCTTTTTGCTTATATGATGATTTTTAGTATTCGACATTTGATGATATTTGCTTATATACATGCATTTGGCTATTTGCTTATATACATACATTTCGCTCTTTTCTTATAACATGTTACATGTTTATACATTGAATCTATTTACATGTACGTATGTGTTTGCTTATGTTTACATGTTTATATGATATATGTATACATTTGCTTATTTCATGATCTCTTAGAACTTACATTTCCTTATATGATATACATTTGATCTCTAGTAGAATTTTAGGAAATGAACATGCCACTTTATAATTAATTTCATTCATGTTGACCACAATAAATAATTTGCATGCACACCCATTGAATTTTATAGTAAGAAGTCAAAAATTATAAAATAAATGACTCTCAAGCTCAAGTAGACTAATGATATTTTATAAACGAGTTATAAAATATAATTATAAAGAAGAGGTAGGAACATTCCTTTTATAATTATATACCATCCTTCAAACACTTTCCCTCTAAGTTATAAAATTTTTATGTTAAATTATTTCATAAATAATCTCTTAATCTACACCATTATTAAATTATACAAAAAAATTATTCTTTCAAACATTAAGAAAATTCAATTCAAATTATACCTCTATTGTCTTTTTGACAAGTAACAAAATTATAAAATTACTCTAAGATATATGTTGCATATCTATACATTAAAAAACAAAAAACTTCACAATGAAATAACTTGTTTATTACCACTTGATTCATTTAATGATCTGGGATGTAGTTATTCCATACACTAGAATAATTTTTTCCCCATATGCATATAGATACAAGCTTATTTTTCATTATTCCATCTCAAATTGCAAGATTAATTCACATTTATATTAGTTGGAGCTCGTGGATTTTGGAGACATCTTTAAATTGAAGAAGAAAATGGGACAACAAAGAAAAAGAAAAAATGTAGCTCAATGAAAATTGTCAAAAGAAGAACAAAAGAGGCATGAACAAAACTTGGAAAATTATCATAGAAAGAAACAAGGTACACATTCTTGTTTCTTCTCTCTCTCTCTCAAGTTTTTGTTTAGGACTTTTATTAACACCTCAATTTGTTTTTCTTATAACTATGTAGGCCTTTTATGAAAACCATGTTAGATTTAACTTGGAAACTTTAATACTAAAAAATAGTCATATTGCATAGACATTACCTAAATTTCTTATCATCTATTTCCAATTATTTTGGTTCCATGAAATTCTTAAGTTTAATAATATTTGATTTCATTTGTTTCAACTCCACAAGTAAATAACTCATAGTCTCTCGCTTTCTTTGCTTGCATGTAAATTCAAATAAGTAGGAAATTCTCAAGAGGAAGTCAAGACAAATCTAGATATTGGATCAAAAAAATCTGGTGAATAACACATGCACCTTGAAGTTAGGGAGGAGACCCAAGTTCAAACAATGCTTGTTGGATAGGGGTCGGGATCACTTCCTTCTACTGGTATGGATGAGCATATAAAACTAGTTGTTCAAAAATTTTGTCACTTATAGCATCATGTCTTATCACTTTGTTTGCTTGCATACATAAACTTCACTTATATACAATCATCTCTCACTTTTCTTTGCAAAATGTGACATGTAGAAAGGGCTCAACAAGCAGGAAGTTCTCATGTTGAAGTTGAGCCAAATCTAGATAGTGGATCAAATGAATCCATTGAAGAACACATGGACCTTGAAGATAGGGAGGAGGCCCAAGTTCAAACAATGCATGTTGGAGAGGGGTTAGGATCACTTCCTTCTACTGTTATGCATAAGCATATGAAACTAGTTGAAAAGGTGATGAAACAAATTTCTTATAGAAATTTAGATCATTTACTTGAACTAGATATGGAGAAGCTGAAATGTTATGCCAACCAACCTTATAATAAGAGAAAGAGGTCAATGACTAAATCTGTAAATGGAACAATCAATCATCATTTCAATCATCTTGATACACTTGAAAAACTCAATTGTTATCATGTTTACTTCTTCGTAATGAGCTGAAAGAGTCATTACAATTGTTGAGTGTACATTTGGCATCAAATAAGAAGAAACACATGGGATTACAAAAGGATATTGCTCAAAATGTTAAAAAATGGTTTAGATTCCATTGGGAAAGGATCTCGATTAGTGGATAAAGCCACTACAAGAAGGGTGATGTTGACATCTATTGTACATCAAGATATAGCAAGAAAAAGAAAATTGTCTACACTTTCGGCTGAAATTGGTTATAGTAGAACCACATTAATAAAATATGAGAAATAAAGAAAGTTTTTGGATGAGAGTTCAGAAGGAGATTGGGAAATTATGTGTAGAGCTCCCCATTCTGATAGGATTGAAGATGTTGTTAGGAACTTGATCTCAAGTTTTTGGCATGATCAGACTTGTCCATCATCAAATACTAGAGATGCTATGAGACACAGGATTGGGCCTAGTATTTATGAAATTCATATCAAACATTGGATAGACATAACACAATTTGAGATGTATACAAACTTTTGTAATACATATCCTCATATAAAGATTAGGAAAACAATATTTCAAATATTAAAGCCACATTATGTTTAGATAAACAAGTTTTTTGAAACTTTTTGTTATCGTTATCATATTGAATTTGATCTCTACTATCAGGTGTTTCGAAAGATGAGAGAAGAAATTTGTGGGTTTCAAAATGCACCTCCTAAATAGGAAAGTTTGTTCATAAAGGCTATTTTATGTGATCATGAAAATAGACCTCAAATAAACTACATAAAAGGGATTTGTGAGACATGTGGAAATTTGGCTAAATTTCCTTCAAGAAATGAGGATAATGACCTAACAAAGACAATAAATTGTAAGAGGTAAGTACTATTTTTGGAGAGTTTATTTTTTTCAATTTGATTAGATTGTTATTTGAATTCTCTAATGTAATGTTTCATTCATTGTATGGTTTATTAAGTTTATTCACATATTTTTCTCACACAGGTACAAGTATGTAAAGTTGCAAACAAATTTTGGGAAAGAATCCACAAGGTTGAACTATGTAGAAGAGGAGATTCCTATTGGAAAATTTATGGAAGATTTTCAAAAATTGATACAACCTTACATACAACATTCCTTTTTTGCTAAGTGGCAAGCATGAAAATTTCAAACATTGAGAGATACTTTCCCATTTGGAATAGTTCGATCAGTAGTCGACTTTGCATAAAATTACTTCTTCATACATCAAAAGGAGATTCAATCGGATTATTACTTTTCAAAGTAGATAACTATTATGGTTCATGTGTGTTATTGACATGCACAATCAGAATTGGATGGTGTTGAGAGTATAGATGAAGAACGAGCCATAAAGAAAGAATGTCACTTTTATATTAGTGATGATAAAGAGCATGACATGTACTTTTTGTCCAACATTGCTTTACAAATTTTTTTGAGAATTTGAGAAGCAGGGGTGTAAAATTTGAAAATCATTTTGTATGGTCAGATGGATGTGTGACACAATTCAAATCTTCACAGCCATTATATGCACTTTGTAGATATCATAAAATATACAAAATACCACATGTTTGGAGTTATTTTGAGAGTGGGCATGGAAAGGGTGAGCATGATGGAGTAGGAACTTGCATCAAACGAGCTTTAAGAAAACATCAAATGAGTTATCTAGAATATCGTATAGACAATGCACATGATGTTGTTGAATGGTGCAAGAAACACTTTGCATCAAATGTGGTCGACACATCTTCGAGAAAAAACTGACGCATTCCACATAGACTGTTTTGGGAGATATTAGGTATGTATAGATTACATTTTCAAAAAATTGAATTTATTTAAATTTTTATATATATATATATACATGTTTGTTCACATAAGTTTGTTGTTGTACATGTATCTAGGTGTGGACAGAAGATCAACACATGGATGCAAGAGGGTAGAAAAAATAAGATCTTGGCACATTGTGTTGGGAGTTCAGATAGTCGCCATGGATGGACATTACACACAAGGGATTAGTCTTGTTTTTGCACTAAGTGCATTGCAAGAAACTATGATCATGCATGCAACAACAAAGAACTTGGATATGCTAGTAAATGGGATACAATGCCACTAGTTGTTTTAGAAAGATATGGTGAAAATGAGGAAGAAAGATTTGAAGACATTCCTTTGATTTCAATTGATTATGACCATATATCAGGATTGGTTAGAAAAGGTACATGTGTAAGTTTTCAATAATTTTTATATATTATATATATCTAGTTAATGATCTTTAAAGTCTAGAGACATTTCTAATATTTTAAGAAATTTTGTGTGTAAATTTGGTGTAGAAGAAATGTTTTTGTAGTCATAGTAGAGCCTGGAAACATCAAAGGTGTTAGCTATTATTTATTGCATTGCACAGAAGAGAGGAATAAGCTAACACAACTTGAAACAAGTGATGGAATGTCATTTCCCACAGGTGAGTTTGAATTTAAAATTATATATACATTGTGTTCACATGTGTGTGCATGACTGTTATAAACATTAAATATATATTATACAAACCTTGAGCACGAAAATGGTGTACATGTTCATATGTCTTACTAGGAAGGTTCATGTTTACCATGCAGGTTCTGTTGTAGTGCAAGGGACATATCTAAAACAAGTCAAAGTTTTTCAGCATGGGATTCATGTTGTTGACTATCAACTTGATAACAAGGTATATCAATATAGTCACTTGATAATTGCTACTGCCCTACATCTTCATGCAGTTCCACATGCACGTGGCCGAAGAAAATTGAGACTAGATAGTGAAGATCAACAAAAAATTCTACATGTTATTGAAGAGTGGACTGAACCAAAATCTTTGACTTAGATTATATAGATTATTTTCAAGTTCACTTGTAACCCTATACATGTTCAAGTGAGAACTTATAGTAACTTGTACATAGTTGTAAATTATTTTGGGTAAATTACAATTATATGTACATATTTGTTCCATGGAATTCTTAAGATCAAGAATCTTTGATAGCATCATCTCTCACATCTAATTATATACAACTTATATTTGTTTCATAGAATTCTTAAGTTCAATAATCTTATATACAATTATATACAACTTATATTTGTTTCATGGAATTCTTAAGTTCAAGAATCTTATATACAATTATATATACAACTTATATTTCTTCCATCAAATTGTTCCATGGGAAATTATGTAAATTTTAAAATTAAGCATTATCTAATTATAAAATTATTGCACACATATTTAAAACATAAATCAATGTACCCTCGAGCTCCCTCTCTCCCCTCTACCCTTAACCATTAAACTCTAAACCCTTGTACCCCCTACCCTTTATCTCTCTCCCACTCCCCCCTTTCTCTCTTAAGTCTCTCCCTCCTACCCCCTCTCCCTCTAAACCCATTGTACCCCCTTAAACCCCTATCTCTCTCCCACTCCCCCCTCTCTCTCAAGTCTCTCCCTCCTACCCCCTCTCCCTCTCTCCCTTCTACTCTTAACCCTTAAACCTTAACCCTTGTACCCCCTACCCTTTATCTCTCTCCCCTCCACTTTTTAATTATATACTTTGAATATAATAATAATAATATATAATTAATAATAATTACATATTATTATTATAATATAAAAATAATAAAATACAACTATTAAAAAACTAGAAAACAAAAAAAAAAAAAATTGGAAAAAAGAATGGGAAAACAAAGATCCATGTCAAGGGTTCGATCGAACCCCTCTAGTATACATTTTTTTATTGTATTTTAAAGTGGTTCGACCGAACATATGTTCGACCAAACCTATGATCGACTGAATATATTTTCTTGGTTCACCCGAACCACCATTTGTTTCACCTCACCCTTCTAGGCACCAAAATTGTCCAAAATTTTGCACTTCGAAGCTCAATTTGAAAATGAAAATGGAGGAGACTTCACAAACCCAACTAGTATTAGGTATCCCTCAGAATGAGCTATCCAACGAATATAATTTTAATATGTTTTGATTTTATTATCTATTTGTTTTTTAAGTTTTATTAAATATAGGTTTCTCATCGAAAATGAAGTTCTCTATTCTGAACATCTGGAAAAATAGAAAATTATCAAAAACAATTTTGAAAAATATGAGTGCACCAAATATTGGAGTCCTTCATCCAACAAAATAAAAAATAAAAAAATTGATACATACAATAAAAGTTATGCGTTATACGGTCGTGATGTGTCTGAATTGTAATTGGTTTGACTTTAAAACTTGATTAAAGAAAAAATATTCTATAAAAAACTATCTAACCAAGTGGAAGCACTAGATATCAAAGTTACAAATCTAAATTCTAAAGAATTAGAATTTTATCCTTCAAGGAAAAAAATTCATGCTTTATATGGTGTGCATCACTTTTTTAAAATGTTGTTTTTTGAAAAAACCAATTTTCATGGGTGATGGAAAAAGAAGTATAATATGATTCCAAAAATTTTGAAAAAAATATTTTTAGAATCTACAGACAAAATGTGGAGAGAATTTAGTTTGCATCATCTTCAAATTCCTCATGTTTTATCTGTTATAGGTGCCCCAATGTGAAGATTTATTTAAAAATAATAATTTCAATATCAAGTTTGGCCAAAAATTGTAAACCACTATTGTGGGATCACCCCACTATTGTTGGATCACCCTCATTCAGCTTGTTTCAAAACACCCATTTAGTGCCAATCACATTTTTGTATTTTGGCCTAGGAACTAGTGTCCATGTGTCATTCTTTTCAATCTGTGTCAACTCTTCCTTCATGGCTTCCAACTAGTGTTCATCTTGAAAGGATTTAGTGACATTTTTAGGTTCAATCTTGGAAATCAAACAATATTATTTTGCAATTTTTCTTCTAGTTTGCACTTCTTTATTCCTATTTCCTATGATTTGACTTTCAAAATGATTTAGCTTTAGATACCTTGGAGTTTTTGGAGTTTTTTGGACTTCTGTGTCTTCTAATCTTTCTTCTACATGTGCACTTGTTTGGGCTTCCTAACTGACTTGATTTAGTGGAAAATATTGAGGTTGCTTCATCAGGGAACATATGGAATAATCTGAAGTAGATTTTGTGTCTGAGAATTCTTCCTTTGGCTTGTAATTTCTTCGTCTAAATCATAACTACAATGTCTCGATGATTTGATAGAGTCCTCATCAACTCTGACATTTTCACTCTCAACCATCTTTCTCAGTCTATTGTGATAGCACCGGTAGGCCTAGTGGAGTAACCTAGGAAGATCCCTTCATTGCTTCTTGCATCAAAGTTGCCTATATCATCATCTCTCCTGATATAACACTTGCTTCCAAAGATCTTAAAATACTTAACAATAGGCTTGTAGCCAAACCATAACTCATAAGGGGTCTTACCAAAATTACCATTAACACTTACCCGGTTCAAAGTATACATGGAAGTGCTTACCGCTTCACTCCAATACATCCGAGACACATTTCCTTCCATCATCATTGTTTTGGTAGCATCCAAAATTGTTGTATTCTTTCTCTCTACAACTCCATTCTATTGAGGGGTTCAGGGAATAGATAACTCTCTTTTAATTCCATGCTCTTCATAATAAGAGTTGAACTCATTGGAAGTGAACTCACCACCTCTGTCAGATCTCAAGCACTTTATTTTTAGACCCTTTTCATTCTCTTCCATAGCCTTGAAACTTTTGAACTTTTCCAATGCTTCACATTTTTCTCTTAAGAAAGAAACCCAAATCATCCTAGAGTAATCATCAATAACTAACATAAAGTACCTTTCTCCATGAATACTTCTAACTCTAGAGGGACCACAAAGTTCAATATGTAGCAGCTCCAACACATTAATTGAATGAAATTATTTTCTCCAGAAAGGGAGTCTAGTTTGTTTACCCATATGACATTCCTTGCATATTATATTAGCAGGCTTTACTAACCTAGGTAGATCTCTTACTGCTTGAGTAGAACTTATCTTGATAATGTTGTCAAAATTTACATGACATAACCTCCTATGCCACAACCAACTTTCATCTACTTGAGCAATTAAATAACTCCCACTAGCAGTATCCAGGTGAAAAATATTACCTTTTGTCTGTACACCTGTAGCAATCATATTCCTAAAACTTCCACGAATCTTGCTTCTTCCATTTTGAACTGAAGATCATATCCCTTGTGTACCATCTAACCAACACTCAACAAGTTGTGCTTCAAGCCTTCAACATAAAGGACATCATCAGTGTTATCCTTACCACCAAGGCTAATAGATCCTTTGCCATGAATCACACCAACATTGTTATCTCCAAATCTTACAACCCCACCATCATACTTCTCTAGACTCAAAAACTTGATTTTATCACCGATCATATGATGTGAGCATCCACTGTCAATGAACCACTCATTTTTTTCTTCAATTCGGGCTGCAAGAGATTTTTCATCTTTAGTGGATTCAGTAGCCATAGGATTATTTTCAATGGTAGCAATGAAAGCCCAATAGTATTCTTTTCCATTATCCTTATCAGACTCATCATCAGTCACTGCTTCTTCAGCAAAGTAACATTTCTTTTGGAATCTATACTTTCTAGGTGTAGATCTAGGAACTCTTTCAAGAAATCTTGATGTAAAATGACCTATTTTACTGCAAGACAAACACTTAATAGGCAATACATCTTCATACTTACCTTTTCCTCTACCTTCTTGCTTTGCAATAAGTGCTTCCAATTCTTCTACCTCTCTTTCTTTGTCTTCTAGTTGTTTCAGTTCTTCATCATACTTGGATATCTTCTAGAAATATCTCTTGCTCTATATCTTTGCTTGTCGCTTCCGGATATAGTAGCTTTGAATGTGGATTTAGTCTTTGGTGTATATTCACCAAATTCACCTATTTCAAAAGCAGCAAGATTCCTGATCAACGTGTCTCTTTTCATCTTGTTTATTGATTTGAACTCTTCAATAACATGAACCTTCATCTTGTAGGAGGAAGGAAAGGATCTGAGTACCTTAGCCACAATTTCATCCTCATCCATAGAACCACCAGCACATGTAATACCCATCACTATTTCATTTACTCTCTGCATAAAAGAAGTGACATTTTCATCTTCATTCATCTTTAAATTCTCATACTTTCCATTCAAACTATGTAGCTTCACCATCTTCACCCATGCATCTCCTTCATATAATGTTTCCAGCTTCATCCAAATCTTGTGAGTTGTCTACAGTCCTACCACACTAGCCATCTTCAACTCTGTCAAAGCACTTACTAAAGTTTCAATAGCCCTGATATTATTTTTAGCTTCTTTGATCTCATCAGGAGTTGAGGGACCATTCTGAGGAATAGTATATGGATCTCTTGTAATCTTGTAGAAGGCTTCACCAATGCACATTAGGTGGCATTGCATCCTGAATTTCCATAGTGAGTAGTTAGTGCCATCAAATATAGGACTATCCTTCTTGAATGTTGTCATCCCGTATCACCTCAAGCTTTTAGACTTATTCATAGCAACTAGCTCTTATACAAATTGTTGGAAAAACAAGGACAAACATTGAGATGGGGGGTGAATCAGTTGTCATAGAAACTTAAACTTTTCTAATTTAACTTTAACTTAATCTCATATCTGATGAATAAGAAATTAACCATAAGCAATTAACACATCAGAGCTAGACAAAGAACAAAAAGTATTTTTACATGGAAACCCTGTTAGGGAAAAACCAATATGGATGTTAGTCCACAATATTATACTCTACTAAAGGTACATAGTGAAAAATAATAATTGGAATGCACATGCATTTAGGCTCACTTCCTAGAGCTCACTTCTCAATTACAAAGGGGCTCACTATCCAAAAATACATAATAGGATTAAAATCCGGAGGGTATGAACTGAGAAAATAGGTTCTAAACAAGCCTGATTACAATTCCAATTAAGCTCACAATACTTTCTTCACACTTCACACAATCTTCTTCACACTCTGCTATGCTATCGAATGATATTCACACATACACACTTACAAGTACATTCAACACACATGAAGTACTACTTCCACCACACCTTGCATCACTTAAATATCCGCTACATGAGATTTCATCACAACTTAGTCGGCCAAGAAAAATAAAACATATTCGCAATGTCAGCCCAGAATTACAAATAATTTTTTAATGTGAATCCACCAAAGTCAGCCACAACATTGTGGAGACCCAAATTAACATCTCCAACAAAAAATACTTTAATTAATTTTACCTCGAAGATCCACAACATGCTACCACCAACATGTCGGCCAGGAACATGAAAAACCAAACACCCACAAGAAAATATCTTTAATCACGAGCTCACCGATTAATGTGGATGCACCACAAAGACAAAGAAACATCTGAAACAACTAAGATTACTAGAATCACACAATCTACATTCAGGAACACTAACAAAGACCAAAGAAACACTATCAGATAAAAAAAAATCAAATTTTTATGCAAACCTATGAAACTTCTGGTAGATGATCTAGATATACTCAACAATAAAGCCTTTAATTGACATCAACTAATATTCAATGTAGAGAACATGATGCCTTCATGACTTTCACTGAACCACTAGGAACTTGGAACACTTTCTCTGACAATTTTCTCAATATCCTCAACATATACAACAACTGATACACCAAATGCTAATAGTTTTGACATCAATGACAACCATATATCAAGATCATATCCACAACATCAAACACCTTCAATCATTTTATCCTAACAAGCATTCAAGTATTCATTCCTAAGGAAATTTTACGAGATCAAGAGGATTCAAGATCAGTTCATGAAGCATTTGGAGCCATCATCAAGATTCAAGCATCATATCAAGGATCTTCTTGCATCATGTGTGTTTTTGAGATAACATTTGTGATGTAGGATTTGAATTCAAGGAAACAATGAACAATTCAAGATCTATAAAGTATTCCTTTGATTCAATATCTACATTCAAGCTAGCCATCTCACACAAGTTTGTAGATTTCACAACAAGGATTTGGTGAATTACAACATAACACTTTTTTCATTCATCATTCCCTTGATTATTCAATTTTAGTACAAGGTTTAATTACCAACAAGGGGTTTGACCAAGGAAAACCCCCATTTACTAACAATCAACAAGTTTTCCCTCTCTTGTGTGTTTTTGATTGTAGATTTAGGTTGAATACTTGAAGATCAATTGAAGTGAAAAGTTACAAAGTTGCAAAGTTATCATCTTCATGGAATCTCACCTACAGGCTAGATCTGGAAGTTTTAGGACCTAGGATCTGAGAAGAAGGAAGTCTAGACCTTCAGCCTTAGGACCACATTCAGAGATTCCAAAAATCCAAAATGGGACTAAGTTGCCACCTAGGGCATCTTAGTCCTCCCAAGGGTATTTATTAAAGATACTTTTGAATCCTGTTCTGGCATCCGAAGATTTTGCATCTACCCCGGAAAATAAGAGTGGAACTAAGACAATAGTAAGGGTTTCTTAGTTCTCCATAGCACATTTTGATAGAATTTTTTCATTTCCATACTTCCCAAGTACAAACATCATAACTTTCTATTGCTTAATTTCACCATTTGCATCCTTCATTTAGCTTGCATTACTAGGTTTTATGAGTTGAATGTTTACTTGTCTTTTCCAAGCTTTTGCTTGGTGGTGAACCCCTCAAAGCTTAAAGAACCCCCTCCTAGGTCTTCCTTGTTGATAATTGACTCACCTTTGAGGTTGATAGTCAATCCAATTTAGATTGCTCGGACACTATTGAGTGGCCGAAGGAGAATAGAGGTGGGCACTCCCCCACACTTATTTTCTTTTTCTTTCATTTTGGTAAACAAGACATTTTAGGCATTTATTTTTTCATTTGGAGTCCATTAAATCCATAGATCTAGGTTGCATTCATTCTTGCGTTGCATCTTGCATTAGTGAAAGTGCATCTAGGGTTTCTCATACTTGCATTAGTGAAAGTGCATCTAGTGTTTCTCAAATTTGCATTAGTGAAAGTGCATATAGGTTACATTTTTCCTTTCTTGCATCATTTCATCTCATTGAAAAACTAATAAGTGCATTGTTAATCATCCTACTTGAATTTAGGAACATTGTTATTACATTCAAAATTGAAAAAATTGCATTCAAATTTGCATCCAATTGCTTTCCGTTAGTTACTTTTTCTTCCATTCATTTGCATAGCTTTCTATTTCTAAAAATCAGGTCCCTAAGTACAAAACCTAGGAATATTGATAACAACTTAGAATTTTCTATTTTTTTGACAAAAGCCTCTACTAAGAAAAAAACACCCTTCCTAGCATCTTAGTCCTTCCCAGGGTTTCTATCTTAGAATCCTGTCTTTATTGTTTGCTTTAAATGTTTCACTTTATGGAACTTCAAAATCTCACCAGAAGGACCAAGATGCCCTTACTAGCATCTTAGTCCCTATTAAATTGACTTTCCACCTTTTAGGGTTTGAAATTTCTTTTTTGTGTTTCTATTTTGTTGCTTTCAGTTTTCTATTACTATTTCCAGAATTTTTGTTATCTCAATTTCCTTCATTTAAAGTTTACTTGTTTAATCTCGCATCATGGATATGTGCTTCAAAAATATTTGGATGTATTTGAAATCTCTAGTAGATGTGTCAAGATGTGCTTTTGGAAATGATCCTAATGAAATTGAACTCACTTATTCTCCTTCAACTCCTAATGCATTTCCTCCTCATGATGTTGACATCATTGGAGAAGATGATGATAGCATGAATAAGTTCCTAAATTATTGCCTTAACAAACTTGAAGCTAATGCATCCTTTTATCCATCCATGAAACAACCAAACCCCCTACAATACAACCTCTTGAGATGTTCAGTTACTGACATTCCAAAACTAAGACAAAAGTTAAACCTATGTTCCCTACAATAGGTGAACCTATTTCTTCTAAACAAGAAAAAACTCAACCATTTTATGATAACAAAGTAACAAACACTCCAATCAATCTAGAAGAAACATATGGAAAATGATTCACAATCTTGAGTAAATAGGGATGCAATATAACAAGTGAACATAGCATTTATCAAATACTAGAGAAAATACCAACTAATGAAAACACAAAGGGATTAGGATATCAAGATCCCACTCGCAACATAAGACCTTCTATAGAATACCTAAGGATTTGTAGCAATGGTACAATAATCTTAGATTCTCCTCCTAATATGAGTGTCCTTTTTCCTAAAGAAGGACCAATAACTCATAACAACGACAAGGGAAATAGGGTCACCTTAGATCCTCCTCCTCCACATTCAATTTGGGAAGTTGGTGAATCTAGTAAACACAAACGAGCTTACAAATTATAAAAACTACAACCCCCTCGTCTACCACTTGAAAGTGAAAGAAAATCAAATATCCTTCTCAACCAAGGACTTATACTATTGTCACTAGAGAAAGCTAGGCTCATACTACATCCTAAACATGCAAAAATTCCACATTGTTGATACCACAAAACTCTTGGACATATTACTAATGAGTG
Organism: Sequoia sempervirens; assembly: GCA_007258455.2. Classification (NCBI taxonomy): domain Eukaryota; kingdom Viridiplantae; phylum Streptophyta; class Pinopsida; order Cupressales; family Cupressaceae; genus Sequoia; species Sequoia sempervirens. The sequence continues at coordinate 424,919,923 of VDFB02281492.1, read as the reverse complement.
TCGTGCATTCAAGATCATATTGAGTAAATATCACAGTGATAGAGATAGTTGTTATCCAATGATCAAATACCATCTCCTTCAACCTTATTGTCATGTAATAGTTGTAGAATACTCTATTCTCACTATTACATGATCTATCCTTCAACTTAACTCAACTCATTCTTGTCTTGCACTTAGTGGGGCAAAGAAGTATATAGCCTTGTCCTAGTAGTGCATTTGTCATTGTCCCTTAGGCTCGTTATCTACCTTCTACTTATACAGACTGAGATTGGGAGGTAGATGAAATACTTTAGGTTCACTCGCCTATGCTTTGCTAGTCTTTTAGCTTTCCTTTTTGCATTATTGCACATGTGTATTGTGATCCCCTATGATGTATAGTTTGATCTTTCCTCTCTATGTGCATTCATCTATTTGTACCTTCATTCTTCTATATGTCATAAGACTTTTCCTTTTCATTTATCTTTATCTTTCATTTGCATTATTGTCTTGTGTTTTCATTTTTAGGATGAGCCAAGGCATCGAGACACCCTATGTCTCTTCCATGTTGACCCAAAATATTTTTAATTATCTTTTTTTTTTCATTCTTGTCTTGTTTTTTCCTTTTAGGGATGATGCAAGGTGTCGAGACACCCTATGTCTCTTCCATGTTGACCCGAAAGGTTTTTCTTTGTTTTCGTGTGTGTGTGTAAAATGTGTAAAGATAGTATCAACACAAACCTTAATGAAACAATTTATATTCAACGATTCAAAGAAAAGAAACTATTCTAATTTACAACAAACTAAATCTTTCAAGAACGTCTCATTTCCCTCTATTCTTAATGATTATTTTAACCTTTTGGCCCTCAAATTTCTATGTGCACAAAGGCTATTAAAATGACACTTAATAAATGAGATTTGTATTCAACATGCAAGCCTATTTAATGCCTACATGAAACTATATGAAAGCAATGATAATGAATGCTATGATGAGTGGAGGATGATGTTTATGATAAATGAACAAGTGGAGGTGGATGCTATGGTATTGAACTAGAATGATCTATATATGATTCTACATATGATCAAATGCAAACTTAAATTGAACTAATCTAAAATGCAACTATGATGCAAGATTTAAAGCTAAGATGTAAATGCAAATCAAAACATGATGTAAAGATTAGCTATAAGACTCCAAAATGCTCGAAGCTCCAATGATAAAACCTGCATGATAACTTTACTTCAAATGTAGATGCAAAATACAAGGCCCAAGGGTTCTATTTATAGCCTTTTCCAAGCATATAGTGAAGTGGCAATAATAAACGGTCCAGATTCATATAAGAAAAATGGATGGTGAAGATGAAGAGAATCAAGATGTTGTCCCCTTGACCAAAGACAACATGTCATTTGGATGGAAGAATCTCTTGAACAATGGGAAACATGCCATTTGGATGGAAGATTCAAGTGTGTGAAGAGAAGACCATGTGCTTCCAAAATTGGTGGAAGTGTGGGAGGAATACATCATGTGCTCCAAAATTGGTGGAAGTGTGTGAAGAATAAGTCATGTGCTCCAAAATTGGTGGAAGTGTGGGAGGACTAATTCATATGCTCCAAAATTGGTGAAAGTGTGGGAGGAATGAGCCATGTGCTTTTTAAAATAATTTGAAGATAATTCTAATTAAAAATTAGAGTTATTTATTTTCATGTGACCTTGGTGAGGTGGCACAAAAAGTTGTCGAAATGTTCTTTAATTCCTAATTGGATTTACTAAAGATTAATTAAATAAAACAAGTTTAGAGAACCTTGTTTATTTAATTAATTTAGAAGAATATTTTTTTGGATTTGGAGAATTAGAGAAGGGTGAACAATATAAATAAATTAAGAATTTATTTATACATAGTTGGAATATTAATCAAATAGCTAGTATTTAATTAACTAAAGGTGATGACTATTTTTAGATGTATACATTTTTCCACTCTTTGAAGTAATGTTTTTACACGTTGCTTCAAATAAAAAATTTGATACCGATGCTTGGAAATGTTTTCAATGCCCAAGACGATGACCCAAACATTGATTTTCAAGTACTGGCAAATATATGCCCCCTCAAGAGATAAATCGGTGAAGTTTGGAATTTTGATGATTTGTCAGAATTGTTGTAAATTTTGATGATGATTTCAAAATTTTATGATGTACAGATGATTTATCTCCCAAAAAATGATGTATAATCCAATAGGTGATGATTGGATTAATTAATTCCTTATGTTTCCTCCTTGTGTTTGATGTTTGATGATTGCATTCAACTGATTGATTTGATGATTTTGATGTGATAGTTGATGATTGAACCTCATGGTAGGTGAGGATCAATGATAGATTGATGATTGACCTCATGAATGGCGAGGATCAATAATAGATTGATGATTGACTTCATGATAGGTGAGGATCAATGATAGTTTGATGATTGAACTTATGATAGGTGAGGATCAATGATAGATTGATTATTGAACTCATGGTAGGCGAGGATCAATGATAGATTGATGATTGAACTCATGATAGGTGAGGATTAATGATAGGATTGTGATAATGATGATTGTCCTCATGATAGGCGAGGATCAATGATAGGTTGAGGTTGATTTGATTGATTGATTTGCGATATGTTATGATCATAGGAGGATTTCTGCATCTGGTGTAGGAAGATTCATATTTGATTGGGCGATATGGTTTGACTTCTCTGATTGATTAATGTATCGAGACTTGATGATGTTTTGAGACCTGATGTATACACTGATTCAGTTGAGACATTGATGATGTACCTCTTTATTTGAGATATTATGATACACTGCCAATTTTGATATTGATGTATCTCTTTATACCTTTGGATATCATTGTACACTTGACATTATGATTTTGAGGTTATATGATATGCAGCAATGATGATGATTGATCTATGTGCCTATATGTGTTTATGATGTTTATATGATGATAATCATGATGATTATGATGGATGCATTTTATTGTGATGTTTTATGAAGGTTGATGTAATATGATATGTTATGGATGTAAATGATGATGCAACTGATGTTTTATGATTCTATGATGCTTTACAAATGATGCCTATATGATACATGTGATGGATCTTATTATGCTAATGATATGTGATCCATTTTATGTTTTTGTTCTTTTCATATGCAAATAAAGGATGCAATGAGTGAATGAATGTATGATGGATGAAATGATGATGTTTTATGTTTATATGATGATGATCATGATGATTATGCAATGATGATGTTTATGTGATAATTTATGTGATGTATGCAATGATGATATGATAATGTATGATTGATGATTGATGATTCTACATGATCTATGGATGATGTTTTATGCTATGTGAGATGGATTTGATTATGCAAATGCCATGTGATGAAATGTTATGTTCATATTGAGTATGTATAGATATAATGCAAATAATGTATGATGTTTTGTAATGACGAATTATGATTATGTGATGCAAATGATTATGCAGATGATTTTGTTCTAGGGTCTTAAGATTAAATGAGTGAGTCTATCCACCTTCCAAGAGTTGTGGGAATTAGGTTGTCGTCAATTGATTCTTTGTTACATTAAGCTTCACAAAACCTAACATATTTCCCAATTCTTTTGGAAATCTGAAGAGACTCACTCATTTAAGCTTAGTGAACCACTTCCCTAATGCCACTAAATGAAATGACTTTGATTATGTAAATGATATGTCATGGATATTGTTTTGTGTATTCCGATGCAAATATTATGATGTGATGCATGAACGGATGAATGATGTTGTAACGTTTTCCAATGCAAGTGATATGCAACTAAATGGGAATGTTTTCTAATTATATGAAAATGATGTGTTTTTGGCAATGTCAAGTGTACTCAATCCCTTAATGCAAGAGATAACATCATTGTTGCAGATTTGGAAATGCCATAAATACAAATGCAAACTAACATGGATGCAATGTACTCTAAACATGTAGCTCTTGTATGCAAAAGTTGTCATTCATAATAGCCGATTTGTCATGCTTTTTATCATCATTGGGCCTTTAAAATGTTGAAAGTGAGTACAAGCATCAAGGGTATATTTAGACCTTGCTGACCTGAGTACTACTTCCATGATGTTTGATAGTGCAAGTTAACACAAGCATCTAAGTATATTTAAACTAAGATGACCTACGTATTCCTTCTGTAAACAAACAAGAGTTAACTAGTTTCCTATGTAAATTTGGAATGTCATTAGTGATACTCTGTAGCACACGTCCGGTGACAATTTGGACAGTAACAATGACCAACTCATAGATAGCAGACAAAGAAAAATCATACACCTTCCTTGCTCCTCTAGTCTGATACATCATTGAGGTGCTCCAGAGATAAGATAACGAAATTCAAAGTACAACAATTGAACATTTTTGTTTAATGTAATAACCCATGATTCAAAAGAGCATCATCCTTTTGATTTGATTTTATGTTCAATTTTTTGATTTTTTGGGATTTTTTGATTTTCCAATTTTTAGGTGTTTTCCAAGATTTTGACCAAGAATCTAACCTAAAGACCTATCCTAGGGGTCTTGGGGGTTGATCAAAGATTAGCCTTGCCTATGTTATATACATAGAGACCACGTAGTTCGACAAGATGACTCTATTTTTAACATTTTGACTGACTTTTGACCTATTTTTGAATTTTGATATGATATGGATGTTTAATGAATTTTTTATGGTGATTGATGTTCAATGTTGGGTTGCATTTTAATCATCATTTTTGGGTTGTTTTTGTCTTCCTGCTATTTTTTCATTGGTTTAAGCCCAAATTTTATTTGCCCACAGTGCATTTAGGATTTTTCCCCCAGTCTAGGGTGAGAAACGACCGCAATGCCAAGATATGTACATGGAGCCTTCAAAGGATAGATAGATGGAGGAAAAAGAGAATGGAGAAAGTGAATGGTTTACATGCCCAAATAGATGCAAAAGCTAACCTATCACAAATAGCACCTGTTGCCAAGTTTTCACTACTTGTTTTTATTGCATTTTTTCAGATTTTATAATTTTTTTGATCTTCTCAATTTTATTTTTTTTTGTATTTTCCCCTTTTTCTTTTCTTTTTTGTTGTTACCAAGATGCTTGTTTGCTAGGTTTTCATCAAGGAAACCATTTTTTCAAGACATTTTTTTATGCTTTTGGTATTTTTCAAGACCTTTTCCCCAATACACTAGATGATTCAAGTGTAGAACTTCTTGAGATGTAGGCTATTGAGGGGTTCATCAAACAAATCCCCTTCTAGTGTAGAAAACTGAACTGCTCCTGATTTGAAGACTACTATGACGATGCCTTGATCTTGTGTGAATGACCATGTTGGATGAAAGGGCCCAATTGAAATGAATAACATGAGTGGAAAATATGACAAATGATAGAGGTGATGGATTAAAGAGGTTATGATAGGATCCTTAATTTTCATACTATAGGGGCCATCAAGCTTTAGACAAAAAGGAGCTTGGGCAACTAATGAGTTATAGTACATGAAGGAGTCGCCATCAAAGACACATTGAAAGACATCACCAATGGAAGTGTAATGATATGACGAGTATGTGAACATGAATGGGTGGAAGGGAATATGTGGTATGAGTGACATGGATGTAGACCGTGAGTCAACAAGTTCTTTCTTTGATTTTCTTCTTTAATAGATGCCCCAAATGAGTTTTGAGGGAGAGGTATATTTGGAGATCAACTTTTCCTCGCTTTTATTTTTTACTTTGATTTTTGATTTGTCTAGTAGCTTTTTATATTTCTTTCTTTTTGATTGGTCCAATAGCTTTTTGTATTGGCTAAGGGACTTTTCTTGATCTTTTTTTCTTTTGATTTGTCCAATAGCTTTTTATTTTGGCTAAGGGACTTTTCTTGATTTTTCTTTCGTGGCAAGCTTTCTTTTGATTTTGAATCTCCTTTTGAAAAGGAATTTTTACCTTTGATTTATGATTTTCCTCCTTTATATTTTCTTTAGATGATGCTTGTTGATCCATGTCTACAAGGTGGATGGATGTGGGTGAGATGAATGAAGTGGGAGTGGTGATGCCATCAATGGAGTCTTTGATACTATCCTTTTTAGTATTGCTAACATCAATGGAGGCTTGCACATCCTTAGTGACTTGGAAAGATGACTTGATACAGGGAACATTAGGAGATTCATACCATAGCCGAGTGCAAGTGTGATGGAAGGATGGTTGGATATCCTCAGTAGGATCATGGTAAAAAAGTGGGTTATCATAGATATCCTATCCAAATAAGGGGTTATCATAGGTATCAAAAGCTTGTGTGTAGCCAGATATGGAAAGGGTAGGTGTATCATCAAGATCCCAAAAGGTTTCAATCCCAACATCGTCATCTTTCTACATTTCTTCTGTAGCAGTCTCAACATCATTGTTGGAAGTATGACCTTTCACAACAACAATAGTAGTGTCATTTATTAGAAACTTATCTAGACGGTATTCTCCACATCCTAGATCATGAATTTGGACTTTGAGGTTTGATAGTGTAGTGACTAGAGTGGATGTTTTGATGGTTTCATGATCAACATTTATTTGAGGGGAGGATGTTGTACAATTGCTAGGGATGGTGATTTCAGCTTTAGGAATTTGATTATGGCTAAACATTAAAGAATTAGGATATCATGGTATTGTGATTTTGACTTCATTGTGAGAAAATTTCAAGCATTGATGGTATGTAGAGGAAACTTCTTGCATTTCATGTATCCATAGTCTTCCAAGGAGGATATTATAGGTCAAGGGGAGATCAAGGACTTGGAAAACCGCATCTTTCACCACAGGGTTGATTCTGATTGGTAGAGTAACTGATCCTTTAGATAAGTTCTCTTATGCATCATATCCCTTCATGGTAATCTTTTTACTAGAGTCTATTACATTTTTTGAATATCCCAAGGCATGTATAAACTTCAAAGAGCAGATATTTCAACCATCTCCTCCATCTATTAGAACACATTTGACCAGACATTTATGGATCAAAACCTCAATATGAAGTTGAACATTATGTGGATGGGTGAGTGATGCATCATCATTTTTAGTAAATGATAGACAATTAGGTGTGGTTAAATGTCCCACCATAGCTTGGGATTAGAAAACTTTCAAATCAGCTGGTATAATACTTTGTTTATCATTTATTGGATTACCAACAATAGAAATGTTAAGAACAGTAGTAATGTAGACATAGTTTACATTCTTTCCTTTGGTGTTCGCTAATGAGGATTCCCCCTTTTCATAGTTTGGTATAGGGTTCTTAAACGCTCAATGATCATTGTTTGTTTAAGGCCCCTCTACAAATATTGTCTTGTTATCAATAAAATCTTGCACTAAATGTTTTAGTTGTATGCAGTCATTGGTTTTATGTCCTTTGTTCCTATGAAAGTCATAGAAATGTGCATCATTCCACCATGATGGTTTAACTTGTGGGTTATAATCTCATGCCTCCAGTAACGTTATAACCTTCGCTTCAATAAGCTCTTTCAGTGTTGATTCTAAGGATTGTCCAAAAGGTATGAACCTTCTTTGATTTGATGATGGTACTTTGTATGAGGTTGAAGCTGGTTTGGATTTGTTATTGTTTGGCCTATTGTTTTGATTGGTTTTGGTGGCAACGGTTGTTGAATTGAATACAGGTTTTTTCATTTTGTGTTTTAGCTAAAGCATCGTTGTTACCAACATTCTTGTTGTGTTTCCAAAACTTGGGTTTGTCACCACTATTGTAATTGTTGGAGGAGTTTGATGAGTTGTTTTTGTTGTATATTTTAATGACTACTCTCTTGACTAAAGCATCTTCAATTCTAATCCCATTTTCAATTAATTTTTTGAAGGTTGGCGGACATTGGAATTCCAATCTATAACTCATCTTGTCATTGAGGTTGTTAAAAAAAATTCTATCTTTTCCTTTTCGGGTATGGGATGAGAATATCATGCAAATAACCTTCTCCATTTTTGCAAGAACACAAGGAATGATTCACCCTTCTTTTATTTTAGGTTAAAAAGATCTTTCATTGTGATGCCATGTTGGATGTTGTATGAATATTGGGTGATGAACTTGTTGACTAATTCCCCAAAGGTGTTAATTGGTGTGGTGAGTTTGGAGAACCAATCAAGACAATGTCCACCTAAGATTCATGGGAATAATCTCATCAAATATGTTTCCTCATATGGAAATTCAAGAATCATGGTCCTAAATTCCCTCACATGGTCTATCAGATCAATTTTTCCATTGTATTTGTCATACTTAGGGAATTCACAATGTCTAGGAAAAGGTATCATGTGGATACTTTGATCAAATGGATAAGCACAAATGTCTTGTAGAAAGTATCATTTTGAGGTTCCTCATTGCATGCCAAGATTTTTTTGTCGGAGATTTATCATTTGTTGAGTTAGGGAAACCATGTGTTCTATTTTAGGATTTTTAGGAGGTGCTTTCAATTGATTGACATTAAAGTATTCTGGGAATTTGACACCTTGTTTAGCTACCATAAGGAGGTATTTTTCCCCACAAAAATATTTTCTAAACACTTGTGGAAATTGGGGTCTTGTTCAACATGTTGGATATCTTCTTTGGTTATTTCTTCCCCATCAGCGTTGTTGAGTTCATGAAAAGGATTCTCTTCAGCCTCCACAATGGTGTTTTGTGTTTCACTATTTTGAGTTTCAGTGTTTTGAGTCTCAATGATCAGAGTTTCAATGGTTGGAGTTTCAATGTTTTGATTTTTGAGTCCTTTTTCATTAAGTTTTCATTTTTGTAACTTTGTTTGAACGAGCATACAAGTGTTATAGTTTAGAATAAACTTTGATCTAGGTTTTGGAAAAGTACCAAGGATTACAACTAGGTCAAATAGAATGACAAATTCTTAATGAGACTAAGTTGGATTTGATTATATAACTTTGTTTCATGATGAGAGGATGATAAATCCTAATGATGAAACTAGGCCTAATAATCAAAGGTGTGATAAATTTGATGATGTTGGTACTTTGTGATGTTAGATCTTGGTTTAGGTTGGAAAATTCAACTTGTAGAGGTCAATTTTAACAAGTTTATACTTCTAAGGTATCTAAGGAATGATCTTGGACTTTGAGAAAGTTGTGAAATTTTGGTTCAAACTGTGAAACTAGCTATAAATGTTCTTCCTAAACGAGGTACTCAAATCTTTGGAAAAGTCTTGGATTTTGGCAATAGTAAAACATGTATAATTCAAGATTTCTCTTGCAAGCTCTTTTTTAGAAATTGAAGGTCAACCTCTCTCTAAATTTTTAAAGTGTTGATACACGTTTTTGATGTTCTTTTGGACTAAGAGGTTTGGACTTTGGTTTTTGAATTTTAATCTTTCATGAAATCATTTGGTAACGCACATGTTTAGACTCTATTTTACCTACAGATTGGTTGAATACTTCTAAGGATCCCCAAGATGATATTGATTGTCAAACGAGAGATGCACCTAGGTCATTGTTTTGTGTTTTGTAGAAGGCACCAAAATAGAGACAAAAGGCACCACAAAATGTGCAAAAGGTACCACAAAATGAGAAAAAGGTGCCAAAACAGAGACAAAAGACACCAAAATGGGTTCAGACTTTTTTTTTTGAAAGTTTCTTTGAAAATTTGCTTGGTTTTCCTGATTTTTCAATGGGAGACTTGGTTGTTTCACAAAATGCAATTCTGAATCAGGGTTTTCACTTTCGATATGTGATGTTTTGTTTGTTTTGAAAACACTTTGATAAAGACACATCAATAAATTTACACTCCTAGGTTGTGAAAGACTGTATTCTTTTGGATTCCACACAGAATTTACCCCAACCGCACTTATTCTTAGCAGATGACTAGATGCTTGACCCCATTGGATCCCCTCCATGGCACTCACCTCTCAAGGCATCCAAGCACCAATACCCATGCATCTCCCATGGCATATTTCTCATCTCTACTAAAAATTGTGAGAATGTGGATGCCTTCGCAACAACTATTGTTGCACCAAAGAATAGGTAAAGGTTTTTTGCCAAACTATAACAAGGGTTTTAATGTGGGCATTATGTTCGTGGGGGATAATCCATATGGTGAGAGACCACTATTGCCCTTCTTGTCAGAACTATCCTCATGATATTGGCCTTTGTTCCAATATCCACATTTATATACAGACTGGAAAGCACTTGGCTTTAGCATGTTACTAGTTAGGTTGTTCCCTTAGGTGATTACTTTTTCCCACAAGGCAAGCCCTCTAAGATAAACAAAAGCAAGAAAGTATACATGTAGTTTGATCACTCTTTATTCTGCATGAATAAAGAGAGAACACACACAATATACTCCACTCACACTCGCACACAAAAAGTGAATGGGTCTAGCTTTTTTATCACCTAGTTAAGGGGAGAGCATATGCCTACCATCCATCAAGCACAAAAGACATGGGGTTCATTAACACTTTAATTAATATATGTTCCTAACTCAACCAAAAGGAAACATGGTGTTCATTAACCTTTTAATTAAGCTATGTTCCTATCTTAACCAAAAAGAAACTAGTAAATCACTTCCATCCCCTACAATATGTCAGTAGTTTAATAAGAGTGTCTTTGACAAGCATTTTTCAGAAACCTGAAAAATGACAACACAAAGTATTAAGCTTTGGAAACTGAAAAAAGGTGTCAAAACAGACACAAAAGGTGCCAAAACAAAGACAAAAGCTGCCACAATAATGGGTTACACTTTTTGGGACATCCTGATTTTTGCCTGAAATCACGTATTTTTAGAAAATACAATGATTTATGACTTTAAAGGTTCCATTTAAATTATTTTAATTAAAGAGGGATTGATCAAACCCCCTTAGATCAAACACCCTTGGATAGAACCTTGTTAGATTTCAACCATACCTATAATCGAGTCTCCTCTACACCTATCAAAATGCTGATAAAAAACCACTTTTGATTTACATTTTGAGTGATCAAATGAATTCATTTAAAATATATGCTTTGTAACCCTGTATCCCTTATTAATAGCTTCCTAAAAAGTATAATTTTAAATATGTTTAATTTGATTATTATATTTATTTCTTATTTATTGTGAATGTAGGATTTTCAATGAACATTAAGTTCTTTATTTCACACATACGAAAAAATAGAAAAATAGAGAAAAAAAATTCTAAAAAATACATGTTCCCTAGGTATTGATGTCCTTATTCCAAAAAAAAAAGAATAAGTTAATTCAAATGAATACAAAAAAAGTTATGCATGTCGAAGTACACCTTTGTCCAAATTATATTTATGCTGACTTAGAAAATTAATTAAAAAATATATATGTAACAAAAAATTATGAAAAAATATCCATCCCCTAGATATTGGTGTGAAAAAATTGTATTTTAAAAATCAGAATTGTATCCTATATATAAAAAGAGTTATGTGCACCGAAGTGAACATCACTTTTTAAAAATGCTAATTAGTAGAAAAAATAAGTTATTAAAAATTACATAAAATGATTCACAATTTATTTTTTAATTTTTTTCAAAAAATATAATTAGAATCTACACAAAATATCTAACAAATAACTAGTTTGATTCATCTACAAAACCTTAATGGTTTAGCTGCTATAGGTGTAAGAAAGTGAATGTCTGGTGAAAAATCCTAATTTTAATGTCAAGTTTGGCCAAAAATTGTAACCCAAAATTGTAGAGTAGCCTAGAATTGTGCAAAAGGCACCAAAATAGAGACCAAAAGAGCCAAAACAAAGACAAAAGGCACCATAGAATGAGAAAAAGGTGCCAAAATAGAGACCAAAGGTGCCACAATAGATGCAAAAGGTTCCAAAATAGGTGGAAGAGGCTCCAAGAGACTCCAAAACGGGTGCAAGAGGCTCGAAGAGGCTCCAAAAGGCTCACGTTCAAACCTATGAATATAAATTTTCAAGCATGTTAGTAATAAATGGGGCAAGGACCCACAATGGGGACCATTTTCTGTGTGTGTGAAATGTGTAAAGTTAGTATCAACACAAACCTTAATGACATGATTTATATTCAAATTTTCGAAGCAAAGAACCTTTTCTAATTTGCAGCAAACTAAATCTTTCAAGAACGTCTTATTGTCCTTTATTTGTAATGATTATTTTAACCTTTTGGCCCTCATATTTCTATGTGCACAAAGGCTATTAGAATGACACTTAAGAAACGAGATTAGTATTCAACATGCAATCCTATTTAATTCCTACATGAAACTATATGCAAACAATGATGATGAATGCTATGATGAGTGGAGGATGATGTTTATGATAAATGAACAAGTGAAGGTGGATGCTATGGTATTGAACTATAATGATCTATATATTATTCTACATATGCTCCAACACAAACTTAAAATAAACTAATCTAAAATGCAACTATGATGCATGATTTAAAGCTAAGATGTAAATGCAAAGAAAAACATGATTTAAAGACTAGCTTAAGACTCTAAAATGCTCCAAGCTCCAATGATAAAACCTGCATGATAAATTTACTTCAAATGTGGATCAAAAATGCAAGGCCCAAGGGTTGTATTATAGCCTTTTCCAGGCATATAGTGAGGTGGTAATAATCAACGGTCCATATTTGAATAAGAAAAATGGATGGTGAAGATGAAGAGAATCAAGATGCTTTCCCATTGACCAAAGACAACATGCCATTTGGATGGAATAATCTCTTTACCAATGGAAAACATGCCATTTGGATGAAAGATTCAAGTGTGTGAAGAGAAGACCATGTGCTTCCAAAATTGGTGGAAGTGTGGGAGGAATAAGTCATGTACTCCAAAATTGGTGGAAATGTGTGAGGAATAAGTCAGGTGCTCCAAAATTGGTGGAAGTGTGGCAGGAATAAGTCATGTGCTCCAAAATTGGTGGAAGTGTGGGAGGAATGAGCCATGTGCTTTTTAAAATGAGTTGAAGATAATTCTAATTAAAAATTAGAGTTATTTATTTTCATGTGACCTTGGTGAGGTGACACAAAAAGTTGTAGAAATGTGCTTTAATTCCTAATTGGGTTTCGTGAAGATTAACTAAATAAAACAAGTTTAGGGAACCTTGTTTATTTAATTAATTTAGAAGAATATGTTTTTAGATTTGGAGAATTAGAGAAGGGTGAACAATATAAATAAATTGAGAATTTATTTATACGTAGTTGGAATATTAATCAAATAGCTAGTATGTAATTAATTCAAGGTGATGACTGTTTTTAGGTGTATACATTTTTCGCTCTCCTTGTGTCACTCTTCCAGTTCTATGTATATTTGGGGAATTATGATAGTTCTGAGCTCTCTAATATCATTGTAGAAAATACATATACTAACCCTGAATCCATAGATCCCTTCTATGTTTCTAGGGGGAAAACCTTCTCTTTTCCTTTTTCGTTCTCATGTTTTGGCTAATTTAAATTAATTTATCATAGCATGGTGTTAACAATTTCTTTAAAGTGGGGGCATATTGGCATTATTTTGGCATGATTTAATTTGCATTTGTTTTCATGTTCCTTGTGTGATTTTTTTCCTTCTTGTGATGTTTCATTTTCTTGGTGTTGTCATTGGGTTTGTTTTCTTCCAAGAGCATGATATTTCCTTGTCCTATCTTGGAAACATTAAGTACAATGTTCCTCAGGATGATACCTTTCACTTGTCCACACTTGGAAACATTAAGTACAATTTTCCCCAATATGAGACCTTGCACTTGTCCTCTCTTGGAAACATTAAGTACAATGTTCCCTAGGATGAGACCTTGTATTTATCCTCTCTTGGAGACATCAAGCATGATGTCCCCTAAGATTAAGACATCACATGAACTTTAAGTCAGATCCCTTTGAACAGGGTATGTGCATGATCATGATAGGCCAAAAAGTGGCGATATGATGGGTATGTGTAGGGTATTTGGCTGATGACTTTTTTTTTAACCCAAAATTGATGAAATGAAAAGGGTTTTTAAAGGAGATTATCATCTTTCCACCAATGGGTATGTGCAGGATCATGGTGGGCCAAAAAGTGGCAATATGATGGGTATGTGGCTGACAACTTTATTTTTATCAAAAATTGATGAAATGAAAAGGGTTTTAAAAGAGATTCTCAGCTTTCCACCAATATAAATTATGCTTTACTTTGAATTTAATAAATAATTATTATTATTTTCTATTCAAATTATGACTAAAATCTTGATTGATAGGCTGATTGAAAAACATCTATAGCTTTCAATGGTATCACATTTTTGAAATCAAAACATGTGTCACATTCTATGCTTTGCATACTATAGGATTAAAAAAGAAAAATTGAATTTCATGAAGTTTTGACCAAGTTAAGGTGGTTAGACATCGAGTTTTTATATTTTTTTAAAATTTGTAATAAAAATTCATAATTAATTATTTACTTGGAAAAAATTACAAAAATATGTCATCACATGGGACATGAGTCCTCTCTTTATATCTAAAATCTTATAAAAAATATTATCATTTTATTGTGGTTAGGTTAGACAACACCTATATTTTTTTTAAGTACCCATTGAAATTTCAAATTTTCACCAAATAGATTTTTTTTTTTTTAAAAAACCTAGTAGTTTAGAAACTACATTCAATTTGATTATATTCTTACATATTTTGAAATAATATAGATAACTTATTCAAATTTTTACGTCAAGTTGCCTAACTCTATTTTTTAATTTTTTGCCACTTAAGGGCCTTTTTTTCCATGATGATCCTGGGTACAACATGCACATTGATGAACAAAAAAGGGTTTTACAATATAAATTATGCTTTACTTTGAATTTAATAAATAATTATTATTCATTTTCTATTTGAATTATAATAAAGTCGTGATTGATAGCTGATTGAAAAACATCTATAATTTCCTTCAGCGTATCATTTTTGAATCCACATGTGTCAATTCTATGCTTTGCATACTATAGGATTAAAAAAAAAAAAATGAATTTCTGAAGTTTTGACCAAGTTAAGGTGGTCAAACATATGATTTTATATTTTTTAAAGTTGTAATAAAAAATTCATAATTAATTATTTACTTGGAAAAATTACAAAAAAATATGCATCACATCGAACATGAGTCCCTTATATATCTAAAATATTATAAAAAATATTATCATTTTATTGTGGTTAGGGTGGGTCGGGCCAGGACACCTACTTATTTTTCACTGAATTTAAGTACTACTCACATTGAAATTTCAAATTTTCACCAAATAGATTTTTAAAAATAAACCTAGTAGTTTAGAAACTAAATTAAATTTTCTATAGATTCTATTCTTACATATTTTTGAAATAATATAGATAACTTATTCAAATTTTTACATCAAGTTGCCTAACTCTGATTTTTCTAGATTTTTTGAAACTTAAAGTCTTGTTTTTTCCATGATGATCCTGCACATACCCAACATCCCTCTTTCTTGTTGCATTTTTCCTTTTTGTGCCTTATTAATATCATGAAGGTATGGCTTTGATATGGTCCCTTTGGGCTCACCTAGTGAATAACTAGCTTCACTAGCCCGTGTGAGCCTACATTTTCTTTTTGTGCTTTATTAAGGTCATGGAGGTATGGATTTGATATGGTCCCTTGGGGCTCACCTAGTGAGCAACTAGCTTCACTAGCCCTTGTGAGTATGAATTTTTTATTTTTTCCTTATCATAGTCATGGGGGTATGACTTTTATATGGACCTCTTGGGGCTCACTTAGTGAACAACTAGCTTCACTAGCCCTTGTGAGCATGTATTTTGTTTGCATAGTGGATAGTGCATTCCACTTGTAAACCTATCTTGGAAAAATAGCCTACACAAGTCCACAACACATTGGATGGAAAATTGAAGCTTCATCTGTTGCATTTTTATTTTTCTTTTTCCTTTTCTATCTTTGATGGTGTATGTTTGTAATCTGGTTATGGATTCACATATCATTCACATGTGTGTTCCTTTGTGCCTATGTTTTTCTATCATAGGATCTTGATCTTGGGGGCTTGGCCAACCTCTTGGTTATTGTCATTCTATCTTACTAGAATTTGTAAATTTGAACCCCTCTTTATTGTGTGGTTGGCTACATTAGTGATATTTTGAAGCAAGTTCATCCTCTCACTAAAGTGGGGGCTAAATGTAGTGTAGGAAAATGCATACCCTTGCATTTTCACACTTGTTTGGGCTCACCTTGCTTTATGTATCCCTATTTATTTCTTAATTGGTCCTATTTGGCATCCACAAGTCTAATAAAATACTTTTTTTTTTGGCTAATCCTAACAAACATCAATGGATAAATGATAATTCATTGATTCTAGCTATGTGTCCCTAATTTTTGGGTCGGGACTAAGATGCCACCTAGGTTGTCTTTGTCCCCCAAAGGTCTTGGGACCCTGATTTCAAGTGTGCGTTAAAGTGGCCCCTTTTGGAGTCTATGCCTCGAGTTTCATGCCTCGAGACTAAGATGCCACCTAGGGAATCTTAGTCCCCCTTAGGTTATTTTCAAGATTTAATTTCAAATCTTGGCAAGATTTAGCATCCTTTAATTAATGAATTCATATGTTGGCTTGTTGTGGTGTAATTTCAGGATACTAAGCATAGATAAGTTTAAATATAAGGTTCCTTCAATCATTTTATCCTAACAAGCATTTAAGTATTCATTCCTAAGGAAATTTTATGAGATCAAGAGCATTCAAGAGTAGTTCATCAAGCATTTGGAGCCATCATCAAGATTCAAGCATCATATCAAGGATCTTCTTGCGTCATGTGTATTTTTGAGCTAACATTTGTGATGTAGGGTTTTGATTCAAGCAATCAATTCAAGTCAAGATCTATCAAGCATTCCTTTGATTCAAAATCTAAATTCAAGCTAGCCATTTCACACAAGTTTGCAGATTCCACAACATAACACTTTGTTCATCCATTGTTTAGTGAGTTGCAACATAGCACTTTGTTCATTCATCATTTCCCTTCATTATTCTATTTTAGTACAATATTTAATTACAAAGGGGTTTGACCAAGGAAAACCCCCATTTACTAACCCTCGACAAGTTTTCCCTCTCTTGTGTGTTTGTGATTGCAGATTTAGGTTGAAGACTTGAAGATCATTTGAAGTGAAAAGTTACAAAGTTGCAAAGTTGCATTACAAAGTTGTCATTTTCACGGAGACTCGCCTACAAGCCAGATCTGGAAGTTTTAGGATCTAGGATCTAAGAAGAAGGAAGTACAAACCTTGTGCCTCAAGAGCACATTCAAAGATTCCAAAAATTCAAAATGGGAGTAAGTCACCACCTAGGGTGTCTTAGTCCTCCAAAGGGTATATTTTGGAGATTCTTTGAGATTATGTTTTAGCATATGAAGATTTTGCATCTATCCCAAAAAATAGTAGTGGGACTAAGACAATAGTAAGGGAATCTTAGTCCTCCATAGCACATTTTGATAGCATTTTTGGATTTCCAAAATCCTCTTCACATTTCCAGACTTCCCAAATACACACATCATAACTTTTTGTTGCTTAATTTCACCATTTGCATCCTTCATTTAGCTTGCATTACTAGGTTTTGTGAGTTGAATATTTACTTGACTTTTCCAAGCTTTTGCTTGGTGGTGAACCCCTCAAAGCAAAAAGAACCCCCTCCTAGGTCTTCCTTGCTGAGAATTGACTCACCTTTGAGGTTGATAGTCAATCCAATTTGGTTTCCTAGGACATTATTGAGTGGCCGAAGGAGACTAGAGGTGGACACTCCCCCACACCTATTTTCTTTCTAGTTTAGTTTGAACGATCGTTTTCGAGCATGTTTTCCACTTGTCAACTAATGTTTTCGGTGGTAACAGCATGGGATGCCTTGTAACTTCCTGGGAAGCTTCTTTTCCCTCATATTCTCTCTTTATATGCTATCTTTTATATCTATTTTGATCTTCTGAACCTTTCTAGCTTTGGCTCCTACATTTTTGTCCTTTATTATGTTTGTTATCTTGCTTACAGAGCTCTTTACAACTTTCTATAGTAGTACACTCAAGCTTTTACATCACTCTTAAGCTCTCGCAGTGCTCATTGTAGCTCTCTTGGCTCTCACAACCCTCTCTTTCATCTTTGCTCTCTTTGGATTCCTTAAGCCTTATAGCTGATATGTCCCTTACTTTGTGCTTGTGAGCATCTTAGGACTCATCACATCCCTATGATATGGGTTCTCCTCCTCTAGCGGGGATTTCTTTTATCACTCCATTTTTCATTTCTCTCTATCTATTTGGTTGTTTGTGGATGTGGGAACACCAAAACAGGGGTTTAATTGAGGAAAACCCCTATACAACCCCAACATTTTCTCCAAATCTTATGAATGAAGGAATTGAAGATGTTCATTTGCTAGAAGCTTCATTACTTGGGTTTTCATGAGTGTCTTCTATCTCTTATTCTTTAACTTTATCATTTACCTTTCTTTATTCTTAGTTCTATTATATTATATTACTTTATCATGTTCCAATATTTCTTAGCAGCTAGAGTAGAAGTAGACTCTTTGTTGTTTTCCACGACATTATCAGTTTTTGGTTCGTACAAGACATCAGTGCACCTTTGGGACTCTAGCATGCTACACTATCATCCATGTGTCGTGTTGGTGTCCTTTGGCCGAGAGTTGGTCAATTTATCAAGAAAACCTTTGTGATCTACTCTTTCTGATTCTAAAACTCTCACTTTATTCCTTGAGGTAGTTTAGGAAAATTTTCCCCTTGGGAATCTCTTGAGAATAAAGAGACTCGTGAGTAGATGATCCCTCTTCTCTACATTTTGGTGAACCTGACGTGAAATGCAATATTTTTTAAGAAAACTAGTAATTTATTTACCCCAACTTGGTGGGGTCATAACTTTTGACTCATAGATCAGAATTCAAAACCATTTACACCATTGGAAAGGTCTCCAAGAGGAATAATTCAGACCCTAAAATACTACACCTTTGATAATTGAACTTTAGGGGCTGACACAAGTTTGGACCCTAAATTATGCTCTGAAGACCTTTGAAAATACAAATTACTAGAACCCAGAAAATATCGAAAAATTCTAAAAATTTGAATTTTTGGTTTTTCTCAGTTCTTCCACCCCTAGAATTCTCTAGATAAGTTGACTTATTTATTCATTGTTTATTATATGTAGCTTACTATATTCAAAATGAATTTAATATTTTCTTTTATTAGTTCAGTATCTAATATATTCAAAATGTTAATGATGTTCCATTTCATGCATGTGATGGTGACTTGGCTTTGCCTATGTCACTCAATATATTTGATCCTTCTCATGAAATCCCTCTTACTTCGAAGGATATTTTGTTGGAAGAAGATGAAATCATTGATACCTTTCTTAATGTTACTCTACCTTATCTTCATTCCAATGCACTCTCTTCTAGGGATGATGCATTAGTGAATGGTGAATCTCCTTCCACATTTGATCCTCCTTGAATCGATGTTGAGAATATCTATTCAAATAATTATTCCACTAGTTGTGATGATTCTATAAATGTAATCTATGTCTCTGCTACACCTCAAAGTCCTAAGAGACCGGTCATTTACCTAACTCTAGCTAGTCCTTCTCCTAAAAGGGTTTGTTCTATTAAGGGTGTTCCATTTGATAGTGACTCTCCTGATATTTCTAAGGTTGCCTCTTATAGAGCGATAGCCCATTCTTATAATACTAGAAAGAATAAACAAAATGTTAATCAACCTGGTTCTTTACCACCTCATCAACCAATTCTTCCTTCAACTCCTAAACCTACAACAAAAGCATCTAGAGATTATGATCTTGTCAAGCAACTCCATGTTACTTCGGCTAAGATATCACTATGGGACTTGCTTCAGTTTTCTTTGGTTTATCAAGGTATTCTTTAGGAAGCCTTGAAAAAGATCCTCTTGTCTTTTTCTACTAGGACGACGGATATTAATGAATTGATAGCTCATATTCATGTGGATTCACTAAATATTACATTCTATACACATGAACTCCCACCTTTGGAAGTGTAGAAACAAGCAAATCCTCTGATGATTATAGTTAACATTAATAATATAGACATTAGATGTACTCAGGTTGATGGTGGTTTGTCACTCAATGCATGTAGCATTGATCTATTGCCTAAGATTAATATTGATTCATCTTCTCTTAATGCTTCTTATGTTGAAATTTGTGGGTTCGATAGCATCAGTCGTTAAACCCTAGGCACAATAGTCTTGCCTCTAAGGTTGGGACCCATTACTGTGGCCACCCTTGTATATGTTATGTTAGAAAAGTTACGATATAACCTTCTTCTCAATAGACCATGGATTCACACTATGAGTGTAGTCCCATCTACCTTGCATAAATCTATTAAGTTCATTTGCAATAATCCAATAGTCACAGTCAGGGCTGACCTTGAGGCAATGCACTTATGTGAGATGGAAGCTACTGGTCAAGCCTCAATTTTTCCTACTCTTATCCCTTTAGTTTCTTCTCATGTGTTGATGTCTACTCTAGTAGTACCTATTATAAAGGATTCTCTTGAGATAGATGTCCCTAAAGATATTTCTGAAGAAAGAAATCTTGATTTTTCTCTTAACTCCCATCAAAAGAATGCATGTCTTTGTGATGATTGGGTTTCTTTAGACTTTACATAATCCTTCATCAAAGAACATAAAGTTGAACCGATCCACTTGAACCTTCCAATAAAATCATCCACACCCCCTATCAAAGATGGTTATTCTTCTGTATCATGAGCTAATGTGAACATAAATTGTAATGTTCTTAGTGTTGATCCACCTTCCGAGGAAGATGATCACACTTCTCTTAAAGATGTTAATGTTGATAGTTCTATCAAGAAGGTTGATGGCGATCTTGTAGAAGAGCATAATCCTCATTGTTGGAATAATGCTCTCTATGAAGATCCTCCTCCTCAATATTTGCAAAAACATTATGGCCCTAGCTTTATGCTTGTCTCTAAGTATGGATATGGGCGTAAAGGTTGTGGGCGTAATGAACAAGGCATTCAAGTCCCTATAGAATGTGCACCTTGTAAGTGTAATTTGGGACTTGGTTGCTTGAATGAATAGTCTAAGTGGAAACCATGGTTGAAAGTTGGCATGATTCCCACTCAACCTCATTCTCGTGGATTGATTCATCCGCCCTTGTCTACTATCTTCATGTTTTCTTCTTGCAAGCAGTCAAAATTTTATCCACAAGAGAAAGGGTTGCTTTCTACTCCTCATCCTCTACATGAGCAAGATTTTATTTTGTTGAGGCTTTTAAAAGCCCACTTAATTACCCTTCCTCCTCCTACACATAATAAATTTCATAAGCATGATAAAGAAAAATAGTCTTTCAGTGCATACCATCGAGTGCTTGGCCATTCCACTTGTGAATGTAAGGCCTTGAAGGATAAAATGTAACAAATTCTTTATTCAACCGCCATCACTTATTTATTTGATGATGCAAGGTCTACCTCTTCTTCAAAATACAAGTGATATCAAGGTCTACCTCTATCTTATATGGTCTAAGTATCTTTCATGGTTCTCCTCCCCTATATGTTGGGAGTGGTGATAACTTATTCTGGAGATGTGCATCCTTCTAGGGACCCCCTCTCTTCTTTGTGTATTTCAAATGAACTATCCCTTGAGTGGACCCCTATTTCTTTTGAAGGGTTCCCAAGGGACCCCCTTTGAATGCTTTTCTCTCAAATGAATTCTATGGCATCTAGCTTGGGGGTAGCCTAACTACACCTATCTTTTTTGTGATTGTCCTGTAACACAGCTTGCAATAGCCATAGGCTTCTCTAATTAGTCTTTATCTGTAGGACCAAGAACCTATAGAGATCCTTTGCATCAATTTTTCCTAACATGTTTAGTCTGCAGATTAACATGTTGCTTTCCAGGTGCACCTGTGAAGCTGATTTTCAACTCAACTTGCAGGACTGAGAACCTGTGAGGACCCAATCCGGCTCTACGGAGTCCCCTACATGGGGATTCCCTCAAGAGAGACTACATGGGGTTCCTTCTTTGCAAGTCTAAGGACCAATAAAGTGCTTTCATCCTATGGGATATATTCACCGTTGGACTATGGGCCTCTGGTATAGTTTGTTCAACTCTATAGGAGAGAGTACCTACAGAGCTTTTTGTTCACCTTTTGTAGGTCTACGGATCTATGATCCATTTTTTCAACTCTCCTTGGGTCCAAGGACCTATGGATCCATCTCTCTTGCAATTTTCATTCCTTTCGAGGTTATCCATCTCTCTCTTAGATTATCTTTCTTCTCAATTGTGTATACAACATCGAAGACTTGCATCTTCTTCATCCTAAGTATATGCTCTTTCTCTCTTTGATATTGGTTGCTTCCCTAAATTTTAGGTGCATTCTTCTATTGAAGCAATAAATACGTACATTCTTCTCCTCATTTAAGAATTCTTCTATGTCTATTATTTCTTAATTTGGGGATGACACATGGTATTGAGACAACCTTCTATATCGAGGTCTCTTTCACTTTTCTAACTCAAATCCTTTAGTTTGTTGTGTTCTTGTGTGTGTGTTTTTATGTTCTAACCCCTTGATGTAATGGATTTTATGTTATAACATTGGCATGATGTTATTTATGTTTAGTAGATTTCCATTAGCATGCATATTAGTGTAGATTCATATGCCCGCTAAAGTGGGGGAAAAATATAATGGCATAAAATTGCACCCCTTGCAATTTCACATACATTCTTGCATTTTCTTTAGTGTCCACTCCCCTAGCATTTGTGTAGCCTCATTTTAGCCCCTGCATCAGCCTTTTTCCCTCAAGTAAGATTCTTATGACCCCTTTTTCAGTTGCTACCTTTACACGTCAGCTTTGCATCAAACTTGTTCTTTTTCCTATCTTCATCGTTTTGTAGCATGATGTATCTAAACATTAGCATGGCGTATGAACATCCACATGGTGCACTAGCATCTTGCGACATTTTAACATTTGAATGACCATTTCCAAGAATGTTTTCCACTTGTTAACTAAGTTTGTCAGGGGTAACAGCTTGGGAAGCCTTGTAACTGCCCAAGAAGGTTCTTTTCCCTCCTATTCTCTCTTTATATTCTATCTTTTCAATCTATTTTTGTCTTTTAAACCTCTCTGGCTCTGGATCCTACCTTTTCCTCCTCTATTGATTTTTCTATCTTTCTTGCAAAGCTTTTTACAGCTTGCTACAATAACACACTCAAGCTTTTTCAACGTGCTCTTAATCTCTCATAGTGCTTTTTGTAGATCTCTTAGCTCTCACAACCCTCTCTTTTGCCCTTGCTCTCTTTGGCTTCCTTAAGCCTTATAGGTAATATCTCCCTTACTTTCTGCTTGCAAGAATCTTGGGACTCATCATATCCCTGTGATACAAGTTCTCCTCCTTGAGTAGGGATTTATTTTATCACTCCTTTGTTCATTTCTCTCTATTTATTTGACTTTCCATGCAAGTGGGAACACCAAAACGGGGGTTTGACTAAGGAAAACCCCTATACAGCCCCAACATTTTCTCCAAAGCTTATGCATGTAGGAATTAAAGACATTCATTTGCTAGAAGCTTCATTGCTTGGGTTTTTGTGAGCGTCTTCTATCTCTTATTCTTTAACTTTATCATTTACCTTGCTTTATTCTCAATTCTATTATATTCTATCACTTTCTCACGTTCCGATATTTCTTAGCAGTTAGAGTAGAAGTAGAATCTTTGTTGTTTTCCTTGAAATTCTTAGTTTGCAGTCTGTATAAGACACCAATGCGCCTTTGGGACTCCATCGTGTCGCGTTATAATCCATGTGTCACGCTGGCGTCCTTTGGTTGAGAGCTCATCAATTGGTCTAGAAAACCTCTATGATCTACTTTATTTGATTCTAGAACTATTTCTCTTTTCCTTATGGCACCTTCAAATTATTCAAATTTTGAGTGCCCATAATGAGAAAAGTTGATTTGCACACTCAAAAACACAGTTGAAAAATTTTCCCAAGTGGCCTACTTTGGAAGGTCATAATTTGAAGCCAGTTAACTTTCATGCCAGACCCCTTGGTGAGAACATTCATTTGACATATGCAAACATGCATGTCAGTTTTCAGCTTCCCGTGACGAGTTTTGATAGAGTTTTGAAAAGAAAAGTTGGAGGGTTCTAAGACTGTTTTGTTGTTTAAAAACTATCAAGCCTCTAAAGTGGCCTCTTGTTTGAGTGGATATTTCACAATTGGATAATTATCAAGACAAACGGATTGTTTCCCTGCATTCTCCCCACATTCGTATGCTCCATGGTCCATTTTTAGAGCCTCATGATCAGATTTGATATTTTTACCAAGTCAAAAGCAAATGTAGTTTGTTCAGTTTTTACATCTATATTTTTTGAATGTTTCAAGGTGGTCATGTTTGACCCTAAATATCTAGTGAAGAATGATGATCCGAGGAAATACCTCTTGCACATATTCTCAATGGTCCTAAATGATTTAATTTTTCTGGTGGGGCTCCCTAGTAGAAGATTTAATAAGTTTTCAAGGAGGTGACTTGGTGTGCTCGAGTTGGTTTCTCATAGGTGAAATTGCAAAAATGTCTGAGTGAGCCACTTTAGCATTTCATATATTTCAGCTCAAGATGACTTTTGCTAATTGATTTGTTGCACTGAATTCTTGGGTCAAATTTCTACACACCTACTCAGTTTCGCAATTCCTAGACGAGTTTTGATGGGTTAGTTAAGGTCTGGCTGACTGCAATAAGGCCAAAAATGGTGTTCTGGAAATTTTCAAATTTTTCAATTCTAATGACAATCGATTTCTTTTTTGGTCTAAAACCTCTATAGCTCCATTTTCATAAAAAATGTAGGTCATTTGATACATTATTTTAATGTATTTCTTGTGAGGTGAAGATGTCCCGAGGGAAAGTTTACAAAGGAGGTACTTGGATTTTAAGGGCTGGAAAAAATTTAGGGAATTGGGTTTTCTCTAAATATTTGACAATGTCCCTACACAAATTTTTGTGGCTCCAAGTGTCCGAGTTTGCCTGCCATGAATTTTCTCCCAATGGGTTGAAGGCGTAATTAGAAGTCACAAATTTTCTAATGTTTCAAATGTTAATATTTAAAATATTGTGACTATTTTAAATATTGTGAATTAATACAAAGACGCATTTAGGGAAAATATAAAGTGCATTTCAAATGTTCTGGAGAAAAAGAAAATTTAATTCTTGCTTTTCATTGGCTGAAATATGACTTTCACGAAGTTGCACGAAAAAAATCATTGCCGATCACCAATTGTGAGTGAAAATGAAGAAACAAAGTAGAGATGCAATTTTTTCTAGTGACAAGTCTTCATTTGGGTAGGTCAATTAAAGCTTTGAAGCAAAGGATAGGTTAAATTAATAAATTTTCAAAATTCTCCTACAGGCATTAGTGTTTCCATTTTGAGTCCAGAGTGAAGAAACAAATTAGTGATGAGCAATGGTTGTTGTGTCCATAACACATCGATGTTTGGTGTAACTATTTCCATAATGTATCAACAATGGAGTGATATTTCATCACCCATCACTGATTTCATTTTTTCTTCTCTCCTCAAATCAGAGATGTGTGATGGTATCATGACAAGGCTCAAAGTAATGAAGGAATGGTGGGCCCATGGTAATTTGTAAATATTATCCTTTGGGGATTAATTTAATGGTGTAAAAGTATGTGAAGACTAATGCATAGGTAAATGGTTTCTGTAGCAAATAAAAAATTAACTAAATCCTCCAGAGTTCATTGAGAAGCTGTAGAACATGATATTACCCATCGCTGATCTATTGTTCATTTTTTTTCTACATTCGTGATACGTGATGTCAAACCTTTAATATCGCCCATCGCTGATTTCGTTTTCCTTTTGTGAACCCCAATCCTATACCTACACAAATACAAGAAACAAACACAATATTAGTTCAAATGCAAGCAAGAACAAGGATTCCCCATGAAATTCATTTGCAATGCTCAAATAGGAAAGACAATAAAGAAATGAACCAAGAAAGCAATGAAATCCTATTTTAAGATGCAAACTCTCAATCCCACGGGGGAATTGGTGCCAATTTGATGTGTAAATTGGCCCTTTCCCAACTCCTATGTAAGCTTTGATGAAGATTGGTGGATGATTAAAGCTCCTTGGTGAAATTTTGACATAATCTTGCTATGAAACCATGAAAATGATGAACTTTGCTATGAAATAGATAAAATTAGCTCTCAACAAGAAGAGAGTAACTTTTCTCTAAGTTGTGGATGAAAAATACAAAGAGAAGCCTTCTATAAATAGAAGAACAAGATGAAGGAATGAGCCAAATGCATGAATGTGGGATCATTCAACATCCAATGGGAAAGTGCCACTTGTCAACATGTGAATGGAGGAAGCTTGAGCACATTTTGATGAATTTGCAAGTTTGAAATTTGAATTTGATGAAATGACATGTTTATGGGGGATGAAAGAAGAGAGTTAATGCCAAGTTGACTTGTGTAAGAGACATGTAAGAGCTCATAAATTCCAAGTTGGAGGACAAGTCCTTTTTGGGGGGATATTTTCAAAATTGGAGGAATATTCCCTTTTTGATGCCATTTTGAAAGTAAATAGGGAATTATTAAATCAAATAAATGATTTAATTGTGCAAGTTGCAAAATCTAGAGGATTGGAGTGATTAGGATTAAATTAATCAAAATTTGAGTAATTTAATGAGGGATTAGCTGATTTGACCATTTTGACTTAGATTTATGGATTAAAATAAATCAAAAGATGGAAAATGATTTAGACTTAGTTAAATAAATATTTTGATTTATTTAGCTAAAGGGGATGATGTTGTGGTTTAGTTAAATAAATTTGATTTATTTAATTAAATGAAGAACTTTAGAAGGTTAATTAAATAAACTTGATCTATTTAATTGATCAGGTGAATATGATTTGATTAAATATGAGGAATGCATGATGGATTAATTAAATAGTTAATAGAGGGGTGATTAAAGAAGAATTGAAGTTAGTTGATCAGGATATTTTTCATGTCTACATTTTTCCCCTCTTTGAAGCAATGCACATGCTATGTTGGTTCAAATAATAAACTTGCCGTGATCAAAATTTAAAAAAAAATGATTTTTTTCGGATGCCCCAGTGGAAAGAAGTATACTGGTACATTGGCCCCTCAAGAGATTGAGTAAAAACATTCAATTTTAGGGTCAATCTTGTGATAAAGAGGTTCAAAATGGTCGTATGGGTGGTTATGCAAATGAGATGGTTTTAAGATGCTTAGAATAACCAATCTATATTATCCTAAACAGCTTAAATGATAATATACTACATTTGAGATGGATGATGTGATGATGCTTATATGATTATGCAATGGATGTTTGATGTAAATGTATGGTTTTATGAGATGCTTAGACTACTAGATCTATATGCATATTAGATGATTAGTGTTTCTTATATTCAATATGATATGATATGCAATATGTTGATGGTTTGTGGATGCAAGATGGATGCATTGGTGATGATGATTACCTGATCATGACTTGATGTTAACGTGGAAAATAAGAAAGAAGAAATGAGATGATGACAAGAGGATCCAACAAGTCCACATGATCTATGAGACTTTATTAGAGATGATGATAAGAAATGGATGATTTGCTTATCAAGAATTGGGATTTTAGAAGGGCCACTTACCTTATGTTTGAATAGGCACGATGCATCAAGGTATAAAGAACCAGGATGGTGTTGCACCTAGTGCGATGGACTTTGAATCAACAAAGAGATAGGAGTATTCTTGTTCATACTTGGCATATAGAAACCTTGCTAGGATGCACCTAACAAAGAAAGCATTCACCAAGTTATATTACAAGAACATCCAACAAGCACAGTAGACAAAAAGATAATGATCGATGCCCCATTCCTTTCTCTCCAAATTGCTTTGATTAGATATCGTCGAGAGGTCATTGGAATGAGCGCAATAAGATAAATAAAAAAGAAAAGATCAAGCATACAAACAAGTCAATGTTCTTCATACCTCTAGCCAAAGGGATTTTTTTTGTTTAGGATAAGTATCCAAAGTGATATCCAAAATGATTCCCATTGTCAGAACAATATATCCTAGGACATCCATTGCATAGAATGATGATGGGTCGAGAAGTTGTTTGATAGGATTTTGATATAGGGTTGAGTGATATGTTTGTGAATGATCAAGAGTTTGATTTTGAATTTAAAAGTTTGATTTTGATTTTGATTTTGTGTTTGAAGTTTTCTTTTGCTGATTGTTGTGGTTGTTTCTATTTGTATTTCCAAAGGATGAAGGTGACAATTGTTTTATTATGCATGATTGATTATTATGGGTGAAAGCGAGATGAGACAGATGGATTTTTTAAAATATTTGGATGCTTTTGATGTTTTTGAAATGTTTTGAGGCTATTTTTGGTATTTTCAAGATGTTTTGAAAATGTTTTGATTTTCAATTTTCAAATGCTTTGGGGTTTTCTGAGATTTTATGAATGTTTTAGGATTATGTGTCTTTTTTGAATGTTTTTTTGTTTTTCATGTCTTGGGGGCTAATCAAAGATTATCCTTGCCTATGTTTAAGCTCAGATACAACATAGTTTGGATGGCATTTTTTTGACGTTTTCTAATTTTATGGATGTCTTTGGATTTTCTTGGTTTTTTGGATGTTTTTGGATTTTCTTGGTTTTTTGAATGTTTTTGGATTTTTCGCATGATTTTGACAATTTGGATATGGATATGTAATGATATTAGTGCTCTATTTTGGGATTTTTTTGAAAACCAAGCTAAGGCTGATTCATTAGATCAATGGATTGATGATGATAACATTGTTGAGGATACACAACAATGCAAGGATTTAATTGATCATGATTGATGATGATAACATTGTCAAGGATACACAACAATGCAAGGATAGTGTTAAGCAACACGATGATCGGGAAGGATATCCCAAGATGATGATTAGATTTGATTAGATTTGATTGATCAGGATTTTGAAGCTTGGTTTGGAACAAAATTATTTTGAATGATTTGATGTGACGTTTGAAGTGAAAATTAGACGCAACTCATATTGATTGTTTGGATTGATGTTCGATGAAAGATGAAGATTGATAAGGAATGTCTTCTCATCAAAATATGCGATGGACTTGTGATTTGGATTCTTTCTCACATGTGGTTTGACCAATTTGATTTCATGTTTGCCAATGTTTGGATTGCCATATAAGTTGGAGGATATAGATCAAGATTTATACTTGAAGCAAGATGTAAATATATCTACCCCCAATGTCTAGCAATGTACAAAATGTCATGGTTGGATGCCAGGATGGGTGTATGGATGGATGGATATGGATTATCTTGCAATAAGATAAGGTGTTCAGATAGAGGATGGTTATTTGGATAGTGCTTCATGGTTCAGATAATGTTGGGTAGGATGGGATCAATGAAAATGACTCATGTCAAGATGTTTACCTTAAGCAAGTGTAAAGTGTACACCAAAGTTTCATCGAGATCAAGATAATTTTGAAACAAGATGTAGAATGGATGAAAATGGGTTGGATAAATGGTTTATGTATGAATGGATTTACTATGGATGGAATTGATGGAATGTTGTCCAATTTATTATGGATGAGATAAGATGCTTCCTCCTAAACTAGCACACATAGATGCTTGATTCTACACATGACGCCTATTTGCTAGGTTTTCATCATGGTACCTATCCAAAGAGATGCCCATGGAGTTTTCACTAGAGGATGATTTTTTTCTTTACTATTTTCAATCCTTTTTCTGATTTTTTTTTGGATTTTAATATTTTTTGGTTTTTTTGGTTTCTCTAAAAGATTTTAAGCTCATGTTGAACCACCTAGTGTCTCCAATGTAGATGCCCCTATCATAATGTGCCATCGATATCCTGCTTGAAGAAGCTAATTTTCCAAGGTACATGCACTTGAATACAACTTTTGAGATTCTTGATCAGCTTTGTTGATATTGGGGTTAACTTTGTCTTTGTGCACACATCGCGATAGAGTTCCTTCTGAATCCTTATGATGAAGGGTTGTTGCCAACTGTAAGAATTGGCTATGAAGGTAGCCACCCAAGATCTAGAGGCCTAATAGAAAGCACAAGCATAAGAGAGATAGAAACAAGATGACAAGAATAAACTGTATTTTGTCAATAGAATAGAACGTAATGAGCTAATGTACATAGGAGACCCCTTGGTTATATAGCCAAGGTGAGAACATAGAAGGGCATAAGATTATGACAAGTGTCCTAATCTTATGACATGAGACAACTATGAAAAGCTATCACTCCACCTAAAGTGGAAAGGTGATAAGGTGATAATCACCACAAAAGGTGGAGAGATAATTACATGATGTGTCCGGGTATGTGCAGGATCATGGTATGCCAAAAAGTGGCAATATTTGTAGGGTATGTGGCTGACGACTTTTTTTTCACCCAAAATTAATGAAACGAAAAGGGTTTTTAGAAGAGATTCTCAGCTTTCCAAAAATATAAATTATGATTTAATTTGAATTAAATAAATAATTATTATTCATTTTCTATTAGAATTACGACTAAAGTCCTGATCGATAGGCTGATTGAAAAACATCTATAACTTTCAAACGGTATCATATTTTTTGAATCCAAAATATCGTCACATTCTATGCTTTACATACTATAGGATTAAAAAAGAAAAATTAAATTTCATGAATTTTTGACCAAGTTAAGGTGGTCAGACAGACGAGTTTTATATTTTCTAAAAGTTGTAATAAAAATTCATAATTAATTATTTACTTGGAAAAAATTACAAAAAATATGCATCACATCTGGACATGAGTCCTCTACTTATATATAAAATCTTACAAAAAATATTATCATTTTATTATGGTTAGGGTGGTCGACATACACCTACTTATTTTTTCCCCGAATTTAAGTACTACTACATTGAAATTTCAAATTTTTACCAAATAGATTTTATTTATTTTAAATAAACCTAGTATTTTAGAAACTACATTCAATTTTCTACAAATTCTATTCTTACATATTTTTGAAATAATATAGATAACTTATTCAAATATTTACGTCAAGTTGTCTAACACTGATTTTTTTGAATTTTTTGCCACTTAAGGGCCTGTTTGGCATACCATGATCCTGCACATGCCCGTCCACAAAAGGTGGAAGTGATAAAGTAATGACATGTCAAGTCACCAAAAGTGGAAAATCTCCAACAACCACCTATGTGGTCCCTAAGTAAACTTAACTAAGGTGTAATCATGACCTAGGACAAGGTACAAGACATTTAATTACACCAACACCCCCCCTTAAGTGCAACTTAGGGAGAATGTACATAAATGGAAACAATGCAAGATGGGTCCCGGCTACTAGGCCATGTTAGGAACCCATGTACAAATGCAATGCAATCTCTCACAAGTGGAGTAAAGATAGAAAAACCTAGTGGGAAAAAACTACCCCCCAAAAGAGAGATGAAATACAAAAGCCTATGAATATAGCATGAGAAGGAAAAAACCCCATGTGAGGAAAAAGTCCCCCCCATACAAGAGAAGAAGAGAGACAAGGTATCCCCCCCTCAATGTACAATGATCACCCATGGAAGATGCTAGAGAAGGAATGAAGAAGCTGCTCCAAAATTTTTGAACAACGTTCCTCCCCTTGGGAAGAAACAATACCAAAGGTGTATGAATGAAGTCTCCCCAATCCACAAGTAAAGAAGGAAGAAACCTCAAAATGTAAGAAGTCTTTGAAATCTGCTCAAAGTTCCCTATGTTGATGGTGAAAGATGCCTATCCCAAACTATGTGAAGCTGCAATGGAGTCACTTACTGGAACCTGTGAGAACCCCTTTGCAACAACACTCTCATCCACTGAAAAACACAACTCAAGATCTAGCAAGGATGCAGGTAGAACATACTCCAAAGACAATGTCTCCTCAAGAGAGAAAGTGGCCTCCTCCAACTGTGGTACATATGCATCCACAATCACATCAACCTCGAAAGACTGATCATGTAGGGGAGGGTCAGAGTGTTCCATCACAACAATTGAAGAAGAATCACCTTCATCAAAAGGAAGATGAAAGTAATCAAGTGTGTCTCCCAAATCTACAATGTAGGACTCCACAAACAAACTGCCAATGTCTGACAAGTAGTCATCCCATGAAACTGTTGCTGGAAGACAAGGTATGCACTGTTGCACTGAATCACAAGGCACTGAAACTGTCAGAACACAAGTATCATCAGGTACATTAGTCAATATAGAAGATGGAGTATCAACAATAGGTTCAAGAACCTTAGGAGTAGAGAGCACTCCAAGATTCAAGTAACCATACTCAATCTCCTCAAGTGTGTCCACACTAGGGTGAACTGAATCATCAATAGGAGATAAATATGAGAAGGTGTAGAACCGAGAACGATGATCAACCTCCCCAATTGCAACAAGAGCCCTGCTATGCAAATCCTGAATAATGACAGAATTTGGTGTGAACTCTACACTCTTTCCTGTACCACTATGTGTAATCTGATAGATAGAAAGGATGTTCCTTGACAAAGTAGGCACACATAGAACATCATTATATGATCCACCTTCAATATCAATAGACCCCTTCCCACAAACTGCCAAATAAGTGTTGTTGGCCATCAAAATGGGTGGTGATGAACAAGAAACAAATGAAGAGAACATATCCTTGGACGAAGTCATATGATGTGAAGCTCCTGAATCAAGGATCCACTTATCTTAATTGGAATCCGCAAAAGCAAGAAATTCTTGCCCCTTATGTTTCTCATGTTGAGATGAAGAAGGAGATGAGCTTGATGTTGTTACCATGAGAGTTGTTCCTTTTCCCTTAGAAGAAGAGGAAAGAAATGAGTCCTTCTCCTAATATGCAACTGGCAAGTTGATGTTGTTCTTCTTAAGGATATGTTTCAACTCATCAATTTGCTTAACATGACAACGATGCTCCTCATGGCCAAACTTTTTGCAATATGCGCATGTTGGTTGCTCCCTCTTGCTTGAATTGTTGTACTTCTTTGAAGAAGATGAAGTTGAGCTTTGTTGTGGAGGAGTAGATTGTTGGTTCTCTCCTTGTGGATTTGGTGAAGATTGCTTCTGCTTCTTATTGGAACCCTTTCCTTGAGTCCCTTGATTCCCTTGATTAGCCACCAAATCCTTGGAATTTGAAGACTTGAGAATCCCCATGCTTACCAACTTTGCTTGTTCTAACATCAGCATTTCTGTAAAAGCATCAAATGATGGCATAGTGAAAGAACTACCAACTGTCAAGCGATGGGTTTGGAAGCTAGAAACAAATGCTGCATATTTTGATGGAAGCTTTCCCAACAAATTGTAGACCAACTGTGCATCCTTCTTATCAATGCCACAATCCTTAAGTTGTGCTCTTAGCTCATTTGCCTTAGTGACATAGTCTTGGATTGTATCAAAATTCTTGTGATCTGACATTGTGAGATCATTGTCAAGCTGATAACCTCTAATCTCATCAACTTGGCCATACAATTGACCAAACTTTTCCCAAGCTTCTTTAATTGTTTTACACTTATCAATTTGAAAGATTAGATCTTTTGATACATATTTCCTTAATGTTCCAAGAGCCATAGTATTTTTATTGAGCCAATCCAAATGAGCAACATGATTAGCTTGAGGATCAGATGGTGCAACAACAGTTCCATCAATATAATGAGTTAATCCTTTTTCCATTAACTTACTCCAAGCATCAATTTTCCAAAAAGCATAGTTATGTGGAGTTAACAAAGGAAAATTAGGAGAACCCATAGCAGTAAAATGAAAGAGAAAAATATGTAGAGAGAGAGGCACAATCAAACAAGACACCCCCCCAAATTCACTCAATCAAAGAACCCCCCCCAAAAAAGATGATTTGGCACTTTATAATTAGTGCATGTACAATGGCGACTTGCAAGCCAAGAAAAGTGGGCTTCTAATTTTCAATTTTTTACAATAGCCTTAAGTAGGCTACAACACACTCAAATGACTGATACAAAAGACCAAACTGAGATATAATCTTTACAAATGCCAAAAATAGGCCAAAAATGACCAAGTGCTGAAAGTACAATTTCTGATCACAATCACTACAAACTAATAGCACCAATGTGAAGTTCAGAAAAAATCATGCACTTTCAAAAAAAATAGCACCTGAAAAGGAGTTCATATGAGTCTAAACGAAGCCTCTGAAGTTGGAAAAATGGTGACAATTCAGCTACATCTGAGAGAAAATGAATTTTCTGAAACATCCATGCACCAAAATCAGAAAATAACTGCACCACAGTGATGTATATGAAAAATTAGCCCAAATAAAAAAAAAATGCACCAAAAAAGGCCTCAAAACGACCAAGATATGAGCCTCTAAAGATGAACTGCAAAATAAAAAGGCTCAACCGTGAGGGGTCTAAATTTTCAAAAATATGATGACGTAGGGCTGACGGCATCAATTTACAACACTAAATTTGACAACCATATTCCCCTCACGAGAAGCAAATGGTTAAATTTGACGGCTATATGCACGTTACAGTGGCCATCAAGCCTCGCTGTCGGAATATTCTCTGGCCCAGATTCCGCCATCGGAATATTCTTTTATTGGACGGAATATTCTTCGGCGCTTGGTGGAACTTTTCCGGCCACCTACCAGTTGAGGGAGTTTCCACATGGTGGAGATGGTGGGGGCCGCGTGGCGGCGGGACGCCACGCCATGTGGTGGCTGCAGAAGTGGCGGGTACCATGTACCCTACTATGTACAGCGTACTACGAATTAAATCCGCAGAGTTAAATTTTTCTTTTTATTTTTTATTAACAAACTTTTCAACAATTAAAAAACTACGAAAGTTTTTTATTACAAATTAAATTTCGCAGAAAAATAAGAATTTTTTTTAATAAAATAAATCGTACCTGACGTAATAATGGCTGGGACGTACGGCTCGGCCAGCAAAATTTTTTTGCCTCGACGGACAACTTGCTCCGATTTAGATGAATTGGCAGTTGATTTATAGGTTTTTTGCCCTTTTAAGTAGGATGGCGATGTCCTTTTTGGCTAAAAATGCTCTGAAGTGGTAGCTAGCTCCTGGATCTAGAAACCACCTCCAATCTTCAACCCTTTGCAGATTTGGCCTCCAATGTCCAACTGAGATGAAACAAAAGGAAAATCTGACTATCTCAGACACTTCAGACGCAATAGTGAGCTCAGATCTGATGCAACAAGCTCCCAAAATGCACCAGTAATACAAGGCCAAAAATGGAACCCTGCAAGAATCTCTCCAAAATGACTAACTAAAGGCACTCTAATAGCTCTGATACCATGTAAGAATTGGATATGAAGGTAGCCACCCAAGATCTTGAGGCCTAATAGAAAGCACAAGCATAAGAGAGATAGAAACAAGATGACAAGAATAAACTATATTATGTCAATAGAATAGAATGTAATGAGCTAATGTACATAGGAGACCCCTTGGTTATATAGCCAAGGTGAGAACATATAAGGGCATAAGATTATGACAAGTTTCATAATCTTATGACATGAGACAACTATGAAAAGCTATCACTCCACCTAAAGTGGAAAGGTGATAAGGTGATAATCACCACAAAAGGTCGAGAGATAATCACATGATGTGTCCACAAAAGGTGGAAGTGATAAAGTAATGACATGTCAAGTCCACCAAAAGTGGAAAATCTTCAACAACCTCCTATGTGGTCCCTAAGTAAACTTAACTAAGGTGTAATCATGACCTAGGACAAGGTACAAGACATTTAATTACACCAACACCAACACATGGTCAATGTGAGAATTGGATATCATGCATGGAGGCGTGGATGGAGTGTGTTTAGGGATAAAAGATGGATTGGTTGATAGTTTGGAACCTTTGACTCTCCAAACTTGGGAGCTGAGAAATGATGGGTGGATACAAAAGTGTGCATCGAATTAGGACCAACTACTTGATATACTTTGTATGTTGCTTGAGAAGCCTACTTCTTCCTTTGTGGACATCTTTGATGGATACTTTTCCCTTTTCATTTTTCCCCATA
Source organism: Sequoia sempervirens (assembly GCA_007258455.2). Lineage (NCBI taxonomy): Eukaryota > Viridiplantae > Streptophyta > Pinopsida > Cupressales > Cupressaceae > Sequoia > Sequoia sempervirens. The sequence continues at coordinate 424,883,910 of VDFB02281492.1, read as the reverse complement.
GTTTCTTTGACTAATGGAGTTTGATCTAGGGATAATTTTTCTTTGTATTATTTGGTATCCATGTGTATTTTATTTTTCCAATATGCTTCTTAGCTTCGTTTGCTTTTATGACATTTGTTTTGCTTTGATTCAAATCTTTCTTTTGATGTTGGTCCCAATTCATGGATGGGATGGTGGGTGGATTAAGATTCATGACATGGCTGGTTGTAGTATTAGCATCGGTTTCATCATAAGGATTCTTTGTGCTCCCTATGTTGAAATTTGTACTAGATAAAGTTGCCCCCAGTATGTTGGTAGTGGCACCTTCATTCCTTGATTCTGCTTGTTTTGAGATGTCTTGTTTAGTAAGCATGCTCTGATAAATGACAACTGTAGATGACATTATTTTAATTTGCTGCTTTGCTAACTCTGGAATGTCCTATTTTGTCTGACTCATTTATTTGAGTGGATAATGTTGGATATCTTCATACATGATGTCCTTAGTCTGAATTTGGGATATATCTAATTCTGATGTTGATAACTCTATTTGATTGTAGGAATCAATAACCCGCTCTTTTGTGTAATAATGTCAGGAGTAAAGGAATCTTGATTTGAATGAAGATCATCTACGTGTCCATCCAAAGAAAGCATCTCATGGGTAGATGGAGTATGTGCTATGTGGATATGATCATCATTTTGGACATCTTGTATAGATAGGAGAGTGTCCATTAGATCATTGTAACTAGTATATTGGAGATATGAATTCTTGATCTTGAATGATTTCATAATTTCTTTTGACATGCTTTGGATCAAGTTCTTGACATGGGTGAGTTTCAAAGGATGGATTGCTTACAAAGGGTTCTTGGAAATCATCATTAGGCATGGTAAGTGGTTCAATATACTCTTGATCTTTGAGTGGACTTGGATCAAGTGTTGAGTTGAGGATTCCTTCAATACCAGTAATCATGAGGTCAAAGGATGTCAATATTTCTTGGAAAGGACCATTGCTAGACCTTGGTGAGAGATGTTGATCATGGTTTAGAATAAATTTTTGAGATATGTCCTCTAACTCATTAGGTGATGTAGAGACATTTTCAACATGATTATTGGTCGATGGATTGTTGATTATAGGATCAAATAATGTTAACACTCCTTGAAATAGATCATTGTCAGATATTGTTGAGGGATTCTTATCATGATCAAAAAGTGACTCTTGATGTATGTTGATGGATAGGTATTGATCATGTGATTGCTGACTTGGATCGATACATGGAGTCATTAATATTTTGTTGGGATTTTGAACAACATTTGCTTGTTGGGGTTGGTATTTGGCTTGAGCTTGCGCTTGTGTTTGTTCAGAATCTTGTGCAATCTATGTAACTTGTGCAACTTGTGCAGCTTGCGCTACTTGAGCGGCTTGGGCAGCTTATTGTGCAGCTTATCAGTTTTTCCTTTGCTAAAGTGTTGTTTGCTAAGCAGCCTTCTAAGTGGCTTGCAACACAATGTTGTATTTTCTTGATGTATTTGGATTGGGTGGTGGTGGTGGTGGAGATGGGTTTGGAATGGTGCTTGTTGTGATGATGAGTGGCACCATCATATTGATGAGTGAGTTATGAGTTGTGAATGGTGTGATTGATATGCTTAGTCCTTGCAAGACCATGTTTTGAGGGATGGTTGATGATGTGGCGATGATTTACGTTATCGGGATGGTTGCCATATGTTGTTGCCATGTCAATGGCAATATTTGAGGATTTGATATGATGCTTTGATTGATGCTTGGTGAGTTGAATTTATTTTGTTGATTGATGTTTGGTAGAGGGGGAGGCCATCAACCAAGAGGTGGTGTGGATATTGATGGAAATGTTGGAAGTGGTGGAAAAGTGAGTGGCATACTCCCTTAAGGAAATGATGAAGATGTAGGGTCAAAGATGCCCCCTGGTCCAAATAAGTCACCTTCTCCTTGCAAGGTCATAGGGAGAGAGGTTTAAGGTGTTGTGTGAAATGATGATGATGGGTCATTAGGATAATGAAAGGTGAGGGGGACATATGGGTGTGATGGATTTTGAACAACATTCGTGTGATTTGTAAACATATCTATCCAAAATTTTACCAAGTGTGCATTTGAAATGTTCATGTTTGGTAAAGTTGTGCTTGGTATATTCACATTTGACATGTATGGATTTGGTGACTTAATGTTGTTTTGTTGAAGACTCATGCATTGGTTGTTTGGTTGATAGATTTGTAGGTTTGGACTTGAATTTAAATCTACCATCCGGAAAGGTGTTCCAAAATTTTGACTAGGCATACTCACATTTTTTGTACCATTGAGGTTTGTAGGAGATAATGATCCCATGTATGGACTATGTAAATGTGTGTTGATAATCAATTGGCATTGTAAGACTTTGATAATTTGGTTGGTTTAGAATGCTCATGATGTATGGATCAATTTTATATTCCATGTTCTTCTTGTGTTTTTACCTTGTTACAAAAGTGAACGTCTAAGATGTTTAGGACCAATGACGAGATGAAGGATGAAGGGGTGAATGATATCCGTGTTGAAATTTTAGTAACTTTGGATCAATGCCAAACTTAGGGTTTGATTTTGATTGGTTTGATTGTATAATGAACTTGAAAACCCTAAGATGTTAGATGTGATCTTAGGATGAACTTGTTCAAAAGGTTTATACTTTAACTAAGTGTGTGAAGAAGGATTCATCAACACACACCTAACTAAACAAATGATTTTGATTTGGTTTAAGGATGTACCCAAGTCTAGATAATGATGTTTCCAAAGCTCTAAAGTTGCTTTATGAGATGGAGATGATAAATGTTTAGAAATGGATGAAGTGTTTGATTTGATCCTAAATGAACCAAAGAAGAACCTTGTTTATAAGACCAAGATAGGGAAGAACATGCTTTTCTCTAAGAGTAGATCAAAACCAAAAGACCAATGTTTGCATGAAAACCATATGACCAAAAGATGCCAAACACATGTGTGGGGTCCAATTGATTTAATCTTTCCTTAATGGATTCTTTTTACCACAAACAATTCTTTATTAAATTTTGAAACTAGATGTCCCATATCCTAATTCTCTTTCATCCCACAAAGTCCATTATGTGGAAATCTAGAAAATCAAGGCAAAAGTTTCATAATGTTGACCTTAGTAGGTCCAAATTGAGATGAAATCCAAATGCTTAGAAGCCTCTAAGGATGAGAATCCCAAGGGAAAACAATAGCATGTGAATTGTTCAAGGATATTTGCTTCTCCTAAAGGGTCTAAAATTTGATGCTCATGTTGAATGTTTGTTTTGTCCAATGTTTACGATCAAGAAAAGTGTTTTGATTCCAAGAACATGCACAACCCTATGGATATGAAAGACTATATTTGTTGAGTCCCCACTTGGACAAATCCAGCTACGCTTATTTTTAGTGAATGGTTAGATGCTTGACCCCACTAGCTCCTCTCCACAACGCTCACTTCTTGGGGCAGCCAAGCATCAGTACCCATGAAACTCCCATGGAATACTTTCCATTTCTACTAAAAACTATAAAAGTGATGGGAGGCTTCAAAACGACCGTTCTTGCACCAACAGATAGATAGGGATTTTGGCCTTTCTACAACAAGAGTTTTAATTTAGACTTTTTCGTTCATAGGAGTTGACCCATCGAGGTGAGAGACCATTGTTTCCCTTCTCATCAAAGCCAACCGTGTGCTACTAGCCATTTTTCCAGTACCCAATTTTATATCCCAGCTGGAAATACTCTTGCCTTTAGAGTGTTACCAGTTGAGTCCTTCCCTTGGGTGAGTACTTTTTCCCACAAGGTAGGACCTCTAAGATAAACAATAGCAAGTAAACATATCCGTAACTCGATTGATATTTGTTGAAAAAAAAATAGAGAATACACGCAATAGGTTTGAATCACACTCGCAAGATGTTTTGTTCAATTTTTAATCCTAAAATGAAGTGTGGAGGCAATTACTTTACCCAACTTAAGACCACCAAAAGACCTTTTGATTCTCAAGATTGTAGTGAGGTGCAAGAGAAGCACATACATCCTTCCAATGGTATTACTTTGAGTAAGAAATTACAAAACAAAGAAGCACATGTTCATTTTAATCCCACAAAGCAATAATGACTTATTTTTAAGCACGAAAGGAAAATGTGAAGATTGCTTTGTTCAATTGTTAAATCCAAAAACCAACTCTATTAAGTTTTTCCTAAGATTCATTTTAAGCCCTTTGTCATGAAAATTGAAATGATCCTTTTAGAGGCCCAAAAATATGTGAGTTGATTTAAAATAGAAAACTAAATCATAGAATGGAATCCCTTCAAAGCATTAAAAAATGCTTTGTCAACTTCAAAATTTAAGGCTTCAATCCTCTTTGACTCCAAGATTCTTCCAAGATTGCCTCTTATCTTTCAATGTTCCAAATCCCTTGCACGAATGAAATGCTCCTTCTTCGTTTCCTATAAAGAATACAAATTTATCACAAATAAAGAAGTATGAATTTTAAGGAATCAATGATAACATAAAGAATACAATTTCAAACCAATAAAATTCATAAACTTGTCAAAACAAGAAAAATAGTCCTGTGAGATAAAGATTTTCAGAGCTATCCTTTGGATTTGATAGGCAACGTTTAATTTTAGTCTCTAATAAAGCTTTGCTTGGATTTGATTCCTGTGTGATAGAGACCACCATTATTTTTTATTGCAAACAAATTTTTCCTTCAAATTCCATGCTTGTATGATGTGATGATTATATCTTAAAAAACCTAAAGACATGCAAATCCTTTAGTTTTACTGCATAAGTCAAGACATTTTTCTTTTCATTAATACAAGAAGTATCAATTTGTAAAATTGCATCATTCTCATATAGTTCTGTGATAAAATACATAGCTTTGAGGCCTTAGTTCCTATCATAAACATCAATAGAACCCCTTTGTTACCATATTTCCAATATATTTTGCAGAACATTCATATTTGAATAACAAAAAACATTAGTAATGTTGAAAGTTCGCGACCTCAATATACCAACAAATGATTAATAAACAAAAGACAATTGGGAGCTGACTTCACTTGTAATTTAGCATTTAAGAACTCTCTTTGGCACAAAAAAACAACTATGAGATGGCGGCACTCATAATTAGATAAAAAGATGAAACTTCTAATGCATTAGCATTTAAGAACACAATCTGTTGCAATAGTGTACAACCACCAAAAAGAGTATGAACCTTCACATCAATGATAAAATGTCAAAGCCATGTTATTTTTTGATATGATGCCTCAAGTAAATTCTAATTCAATGTGCTACCTTATCAGCTGTCACCTCTACATCATTCTTCAATTGTTGATCTAAAAATATTTGGCAATATTTGATTGTTCTTGAGTATAACAACTATAAATACTTGGATATTTATTCTCAACTGCAATAACCACTATGGAAAGTGTAAGCAAAATTCTACAGCATGAAACACGTCTTTATGAACCAATCACTTGATTTGATGAATGTATATGAATTGAACATCTTATGTAGAAGTTGCCTTGATGAACACAGCGGTTATTTTACCAATCAATAAAGTGATGAAGTTGCACCATTAATTGAACACACCTCTAAAAAGTGTTGGTGTAATAATTAATATTTAATTACACATTAGCATAAGTTTACTTAGGTAATTATTTAATTCCTAGGTTAATTAGTAGTCATCCTTATCTTGTTGAGTTATCTCGTTGCTCAAGATAAGATTAGGGTTATGCATCTTTGCTTTTATAAAGCAAATCATTATCTTGTAATTATGAATTCTCAAATAATAATTATTTGTACATCTTCTTGCAAATATTTTATTTTTTTGTTTTTCTCTTCTGTGGAAGGTGATTTTTCTGATTTGTAAATCTAATCTTGGATTCTAACATGGTATCAGAGCCTCGATTTGTAGCCCCTTCTCAGATTTTTTGAGAAAATCAGTGCAGATTCATTTGGGATTCCTCGAGGGTTTCATACCTTGAGTTTGTATCTCTATTTGGGTGCTCTTTCATGTTTACTTTCGACACATGTTGGAGGAAATCTGAGCTCATATTCGAGTTCAGGGTTGTCGAAAAAGTCAAAATCAACTTTTGTTTTGCCTAAATCCAACATTTTATGCCAGAGTTATGAGGGTTTGAAGATTTGCCAGATCTGGGAGTTGTGAAGCTTCTGGTGAGTTTTCAGGCAGATCGGACCTCACCATTAGATCCAAAGCATCCGAGAGATGAAAAAATGAGATATAACACACCCTATTTCGGCGTCAGCTATTCGCAAGTAAAATTTTTTTTACTCAACAGGTCGTACAGCCCGCCAGGTACAGGGTACGATTTGCAGAAATTAAAAAAAAAAAAAATTGCATGTATTTTTTTTATTAGGCTATCCAAGTATTTGAATTAGGCTTTAAGAATTTATGTGGGGCATATATTAATTTTTATATGGCGGATATAGTTTTTTGGGGGGATTTGTTTTTACAGGGGTCATAACCTGCAATTGACAACCCGCAACACTGTCCTTTCTCTGGCCCTCATGCCTCCCACCTGCCGCTATGCCTTTGCCAGCTATTTTTCCATTGGCCCCTCTTTCTACCGGCCACTTTATTTATCTGGCACCCTCCATATTTCTCCCATCAGTTACTTCCTATCACTGTTGGCCTAGCTCAGTCCACTAGCCCCAATCAACATTTTCTCCCGAGCTCCCGGTTCTATCATAAGCCCCGGGGGGCTCCAAATACCCATGGTGGCGCCACCCTTGCGTTGCCTCCGCTCGGCCCACCTACCACCCCCTTGGTGGCGGGTTTTATTTTTTCTTTGGCAGCACCCACGGTCACATGGAAGACCAAGGGCCAGGATGAAAGGAGCTTAAATATTGCGCCCATTTAGCCTGCCCGTACCCTGAAGTGTCCTTCTACAGTCCTTGTTTCATTTCATCATAAATTTTGATCTCGGAGGTGAATTTTTTGAAACAGGATATCGCCAGAAAGCTAGCGAGCCCAATTTTTTAATGGTGTAGTTGGTTCTTAGAAATTTTGCTATTTGATGGGAGTTTTTTCCAATTGAAGTCTGATGTTTAGATGTTGCTTCGGAGGGCATATCTTTTGACTTGGTGATCCTTTTTTCATCATTCTCACAGCATCGAAAAGCTGATTATGTCCTCTATACAGATCTAAAATCAATTTCTATTTTATGTTTATGCATTTTTATCATGCTCTCCTTTTACAATTGTTGGGTTATTGTAATAAATTAACTGATATAAAGTTCCATCAAGGGGGGTTTTCTTGCATAATAAATCTAATTAGAGTCTAGTTTTCACTTTGATCTCCATATCCATCTTGATTTGTTTGAAACACGTATGGGTTATCTAGTTTCCTAGTTTCTTTTGGCCACATTTTTTCTATTGCTTGACACATATCGGATTCATCGGTTCACACTTCAGTTGAGAGATTATGTTTCTTGATCCACATTGGTACAAATTCTTCTCAGTTTGAGGGCCATGTTTTTATGGTTAATGTTCCAGATTCTTTTTTGGTACTCCTTCCCATGGAAGAGTTTTAGTCATAGTTTGGCATCGGCATCGAGATACACAACTTCCAGATTCTGTCATCATTTCATCTACTGTTGCTTACATATTCCAAGGTTGATCTAGTACATGAGTTTCTAGTGTTCCTTGGCATTGAGTTTGTTGTTGTATTTGTGATTTTGATATGGTATTTTGCAAATAGAAGTATCTTTCCTTGCTTTCCAGATTTGGGGTTCCATTGTTGCTTCTTCAGAGTTCTTCCAGTGCTTCTTCGCAGTAGTTCATCTCTCTGAGGGGGGTTTTTCCCACTTGTTTTTCTCTCTCTTTGCATTTGTAAATGAGTAACTGATCAGGCCTTGTTGTCGGGACTCATCTTTGCATAATAATTTTCTTCTCCCTAAGTTGCACTTATGGGGGGGTGCTGGTGTAATTAATATTTAATTACACATTAGCATAAGTTTACTTAGGTAATTATTTAATTCCTAGGTTAATTAGTTGTCATCCTTATCTTGTTGAGCTACCTTGTTGCTCAAGATAAGATTAGGGTTATGCATCTTTTCTTTTATAAATAAAATCATTATCTTGTAATTATGAATTCTCGAATAATAATTATTTACACATCTTCTTGAAAATCTCTATTTTTTCTATTTTTCTCTTCTGTGGAAGGTGATTTTTCTGGTTTGCAAATTTGATCTTGGTTTCTAACAAAAAAAGGAAAAGGAATTGATTGATTGATATAGAATGTGGACTTATAGGGTACCAAGAAAAGGATGAAAGCAATGACAGTGATGAAAACCAACTAAAGCATCAAACGACATTTACAAAGGATGAATCTTAGACTACTTACCTTTAGCATTCATTAGCTGAAAAAGACATGAGAAACTCTCTAGTCTATGTTCTGGTAGTATTATCTGCCATATCATTTTACATAGCTAATTCAATTGGATTAAGAGATTGGATACAAGTTGCTAAGGCCCCATGCGAAAACAATATATATATATATATATATATATATATATATATATATATATATATATATATATCATGAATGAATAATATACGTCTGTAGTACAGGGAGATACTATGTTTCTACCTAAAGATAAATCCTAGAGAAGTAAACAAACATAGAATAATATTAAATGTTTGTTGAGGCTATTGTTTTGTTGTCTCCTTCCACGTTCATCATTTCTGTAAATTTTGTATTTTATCATCCTCTCTAAAAAGAGTTTACGGAGAGTTTTTGTGCACCTCAACAACTTTTCCAATCAAGACTTAAGCCTTTTCAAATGCAACTTTGGTTCCTTTCACTTCTCCAATTTGGCAAGTAGCATGACACACTAAAGGCGTGAGAAACTTTCAAGCAAATTTAATTGGCAGGTGAAAAATCTGTGACAATAAAAAAAATGCAGCTCTCTTATAAGAACATACTATTCACAAGTGTACACAATAGTGAATAAAGTAACTGGTTCACATTTTTCCAACTACAACATGGTTTAGCAACAAATTCAATCAATTCGATATTACACAGAGAATATTTGATTTACATTCTTCTAACTAAGTAAATGGCATGTCTTTTTTGATGAGCAAGTAAATTCAGCCAAAAAATCCATAGGATAGTTTCACAATAGCAACATTAATGAATATAAGGGACGACATCAACAGAGACCAGATTTGAACTAGTAATTGACAAATTAGCATTTTAATCAACAGATTTGAGTGTATAATTCTAACTATTATGATGTGGATGGGCACATTTTTCACAAGAATTCTAAGTTTTGTACAAATGACACTCAAGATGGCTTTACTTTTACTCTCTACTCACTAATGGTCCATCAACACAACCGTTGATATTTCTGTAGTATAGAAGAAAAGGGTGTTGACAAAGATTTTATTTTCATGGCATATGCAGAGGATATTAACAATTTGATTTTAATGTGTAATTAAAAACCTTTGATTGTTACTTCCTCAAAGAAAATACTATTAGTAGACTTAAAGCTAAATTTTACAACCTTTTTAAAGGTAGAAATCAATCAGTCATGGTAACTGTTAATCACAACCAAGAAATTCTAGAAAAAAAACTAAGATCTGCACTTGTTAAACATGTACAAACATTATCATATACATTAGAGTAAACCAACCAAATAGCCCTCCCTTTAGCACCAAAATGTGAACCCCAATCCTATACCTACACAAATACAAGAAACAAACACAATATTAGTTCAAATGCAAGCAAGAACAAGGATTCCCCATGAAATTCATTTGCAATGCTCAAATAGGAAAGACAATGAAGAAATGAACCAAGAAAGCAATGAAATCCTATTTTAAGATGAAAACTCTCAATCCCATGGGGGAATTGGTCCCAATTTGATGTGGAAATTGGCCCTTTCCCAACTCCTATGAAATATTTGATGAAGATTGGTGGATGATTGAAGCTCCTTGGTGAAATTTTGACATAATCTTGCTATGAAACCATGAAAATGATGAACTTTGCAATGAAATGGATAAAATTGGCTCTCAATGTCAAAAGAGTAACTTTTCTCTAAGTTGTGGATGCAAAATAAAAAGAGAAGCCTTCTATAAATAGAAGAAGAAGATGAAGGAATGAGCCAAATGGATGAATGTGGGATCATTCAACATCCAATGGGAAAGTGCCACTTGTCAACATGTGAATGGAGGAAGCTTGAGCACATTTTGATGAATGTGCAAGTTTGAATTTTGAATTTGATGAAAAAACATGTTTAGGGGGGATGAAAGAAGAGAGTGAATGCCAAGTTCACTTGTGTAAGAGACATGTAAGAGACATGTAAAAACTCATAAATGTCAAGTTGGAGGACAAGTCCTTTTTGGGGGGAGATTTTCAAACTTGGAGGAATATTCCCTTTTTTATGCCATTTTGAAAGTAAATAGGGAATTCTTAAATCAAATAAATGATTTAATTGTGCAAGTTGCAAAATCTAGAGGATTGGAGTGATTAGGATTAAATTAATTAACATTTGACTAATTTAATGAGGGATTACCTGATTTGACCATTTTGACTTAGATTTATGGATTAAAATAAATCAAAAGGAGATGGAAAATGATTTAGACTTAGTTAAATAAATATTTTGATTTATTTAGCAAAAGGGGATGATGTTAGTGGTTTAATTAAATAAATTTGATTTATTTAATTAAATGAAGAACTTTAGAAGGTTAATTAAATAAACTTGATTTATTTAATTAAAGAGATAACCTAGGAGATTAATCAATTAAACTTGATTTATTTAATCGATCAGGTGAATATGATTTGATTAAATATGAGGAATGCATGATGGATTAATTAAATAGTTAATAGACAGGTGATTAAAGAAGAATCGAAGTTAGTTGATCAGGATATTTTTCATGTCTACACATTTCTCACACCAAATTTGAGATGTGTGATGGTGGTTAGGAAATACATAGGTAATTTAAGTTTTATATTGCTCGATAATAAAAGAATTAAAATCTTCACTGAGTAAAATAGAAGGCCTTTAGCTACAAAATAATTAAAATAAAATGTGCACAAGTGCAACCAAGCCGTGGAGTTCTTTGATACATCGCCCATCATGATTTTTATTAATTCTGTCCTTAGTGTATCTGCAATACACAATGTTGGGCAGTGTTTGCAAGGAAGTGTTTGTGCAAGGTGTGGTGGGCTCATAGAGAATGCCTTATGGAAATATATTAATGGTGAGGAGGTAAATTAAATGATACATTCCTAATTAAATTGTTTTTGCAGCCTAAGGTAAAAATTAACATGAGGAGGACTTTTCCCATCACTATTTATCATCTCCATTTTTAATTCTATGGGGGTATGTGCAAGATCATCATGGAAAAAAAGGCCCTTAAGTGGCAAAAAAATTAGAAAAATCAGAGTTAGGCAAATTGACGTACAAATTTGAATAAGTTATCTAAATTATTTTAGAAATATGTAAAAATAAAATCTGTAGAAAATTGAATGTAGTTTCTAAACTACTAGGTTTTTTTAAAAAAACTAAAAATCTATTTGGTGAAAACTTGAAATTTCAATGCAGTAGTACTTAAATTTTAGGGATAAAATAAGAAGTAGGTGTCTGTCTAACCACCCTAACCACAAAAAATGATAATATTTTTTTATAAGATTTTAGATATAAGTAGAGGACTCATGTTTCGATGTGATGCATATTTTTTTGTAATTTTTTTCCAAGTAAATAATTAATTATGATTTTTTTACTACAACTTTTAAAAAATATAAAAAACTCCTATGTCTGACCACCTTAAATTGGTGAAAACTTCATGAAATTCAATTTTTATTTTTTTAATCCTATAGTATGTGAAGCATAGAATGTGACGCATGTTTTGGATTCAAAAAATGTGATACCATTTGAAAGCTATAAATATTTTTCAATCAGTCCATCAATTAGGACTCTACTCATAATTTGAATAGAAAATCAATAATAATTACTTATTAAATTCAAAGTAAAGCATAATTTAAGTATTGGTGGAAATCTGAGAATATCCTTTAAAAACCTTTTTCGTTTCATCAATTTTGGGTAGAAAAACAGTCATCAACCACATAACCATCATATTGCCACTTTTTGACCCATCATGATCCTACACATACCTATGGGTGATGTGCGATGGAGGCTTGGGTAATGTTTGAGTGAATGAAGGTGGATGCCTAGTGAAAATTATTTAATGTTTTCACAAAAAAACATTATTCTTTGATGCAAGTAAAATTCAAAATATAGATGCATGGGTAATTACTTTATTTCCCAATAAAGTGAAAATTGATCTTTCAAGATAAAATTAAAAAACTTAATTTGCTACATATTGAAATAATGCATTTCATAGAGATTGTTTAAAATGTAAAAACCTTTCATGGTATAGGAAAAAACATTGGGTTACACGGCAGTGAAAAGATGAATATGGAGGTGAATAAGTTTTCAACAAAAAATAAAGGATGAATGAGGGTTTTATGTCGGTGGTGGTAATGAATATTTTCATCTACGAAGTAGAACAAAGTGAAGAGTGAAAGTTTCTCATAGAGGAATTTTTATTCTTTCATAAACAAATATGTTCAACTGCAAAATGAAGATGAATGATGGGTTTTTAGATAAGGAATATTTTCTATTATAGGAAAAGTCACGCATGAGGCGTGGATATGAAAGTAGGTTGAAAATTCTTCAGGAAGCAAAGGGTAGTTATGGATCAACAGGAGCTAAAGGTGCCAGATGTCAATTGAAGATGTAGTTTTAGGGTTTCTCCTTCTTCTATATCTTTCTTCTTCTCTCATTTGTACAGGTTTTGAACTTCTCAATTAGGTGAATAAGGTAGAATAGTGTTGATTCTAAGTTGTAAATGAAGTATATAAATTGTAACAGTTTGGTTTTATGAGCAAATATTAGCCAATTTGTATAGAAATATATTACTATCATGACGTTGTCTCCAGATTTGTAAGCTTTTAATTATATGAATTCAATATATCAAGGTATTTTGAAGTTTTTCATTTTAACTTTCTTGAGGTTGTGTTGTTTGACCAAGGTTCTATCTCAAGTAAAGAGTTAAATTGCTTTGATCAGATAACTGTGATTTAGAGTGCACAAATGGGATTGGTAAGTAGAAACTTATGACAAATATGAGTGGATTTGTTAATGTAAAGCATTAACATATTTTAAATCCATTGGCTGAACCTAGTTGCTGACAGGATCTATGTTGAAGTTTTATATTTGACTCCATGACCCATGATTAGGAACTGATTTATCACAAAGCCTAAGACATTTTCAAAAACAATCTAAATTATCATTGTAAATCTCTATTACTTTTGTCTTGTTGCTTGTTATTTAAGTTATTTTTGTTCCTTGCATCTTCATGGTGTTTGAAAGAGTATAGAGGCTGAGTTTGAGAGAATTTTATTAGTTAAACCTCTATGTGTTTGAGATGAAGATATCTAAATTATTCATTCTCAATAATGTTCAATGCAAGTGGGATTATGCTTCAACCTGGTAGAATATATATGTAATACCCATCAGTCATATACTTGAGAACTATCCGCTTTCATAAGTCTATTATTTGTTGTTTGGCATAGTTTTATCACTCATTCAAGCCTACAATTAGGATCACCCTCCTAAGTATTGTGGAGCTCAAAGTGTATAAGGGTTTCATAGCCTTGTTAGTTGGCTTTTCTTTTCTTCAATCGTCAAATAGTGCAGATTCCTTTCCCTGAACTATTAATCCCCTATTTTAGGCATTGTGTTTCTCGTTAGGATTGAAGGTTGCAAGAAAAATAACCAAAAAATTGGTGAATCTACTAGGGACTTTATAATAGTAGATCATCTAGCCTTAACAATCAAGAATTTGGTGAATCTAAAAATCTGGCTCAGATATTAAGCAATATTTAGACCTAGAAGTAATTTTGTTGCAACAATTTTAAAGAATTAATATGTGATTCTATTATGGGAGAAGACCCATAAGGAAATTCATCTTTGAAAGAGCTTCATACTGCTTGAAGTTTAGTCCTCTATGAAGAGAGGTAACAAATCTATCTAAAGAACCCGATGAAGACGTGAAGAAGTCACATATCTACAAATATTTCCAATCAGGAAGAATAATTTGCAGTAGATGCACATATCTAGGTATTTCATAGTTTTTTGTTTTCAAGAAAGATAAATCTATGTATGAAAACCATAGTTGTAAGTCTTATAAAAAATTTGGTTCCCTATTCAGTGAAATTAAGCACTAAGAAAGGGAATAGTAGTGATTTTTTTGCATACTTCTATATTACTAGATTGTAGTATCTATTATGAAGTATGAAATGGTTTTTGAAGAACTAATTCAGAAGATCTTAAGCATGTTGAGATAGGAATTTTCATTGTAAAAGCTTAAGATCGGGCTATAAAAGAAGTTTGAGTTACCCTGTGTAAATTGCATAGTATGAAAAGGCTTGTAGAGCTATAAGAAAATCTATCATCAGCCTATGCATTATTGTGTGGACCCAAATGTAACAATGCACAGAGCTCAACCCTTGTCATGTAATTAGAGAAGTTTCAACACTAAAAGATATAGACCCATCAATTTTAGTGGAATTAATGGTTACAAAAATGTTATTCCATCTGATATTAGAGATAAGTTACCAAAATTCAATGGTACAAAGAGGGAATCAACATGAAAGCATCTATAAGAATTCAACAATTTAATGGATGACTATGAGATAGATCATGAGGATGTGATTATAATGGTGTTTCTTCAGTCTTTGAAAGGAGATACAAGAGATTGGTTATGTAATTTACCAACATGCTCCATTTGTTCTTGGGATGAGTTTAAAGTAGTGTTCATAGAGAAATTTGGTGAAAGAATCAATGATAATTTTGGGCTCAATAAATTTATGAGCATTGAGAAAGAAGAGCATGAGCTGATTCCAGCTTTTAACTAGAGATTTGTTAAAACATTGAGGGATATTCCTAAGATTTTGGGACTAAGTGATGCAGTGTGTTTAGTTGTTTATTTGGGAGCTTTTGATAATAATATGAGCTATCCTCTAAGAGATAAGGATCCTAAAACCTTGCATCGGGCCTATAAGATAGCCATGAACAATGAAAACAACTAGAAATATGGAATGGACAAAGGTAATTTGAATACAAGTGTTTGATGCCCTCAGACTCCAGATATTGATGAAAGGTGTAAGTTAAAAATTTAAAATCAATGCCAAAACACTTACACTCCTATTATTTCAACTTATACATCATTCCATAATGTTGATCACATAGATCCCAAAAATAATTGTCAAGAAGTTTCATACATTTGTGATCCTATGGTCTCTATTGAAACCCTCTCTTGCATAAGGAGGCATGAAGGAGAATCATCACATTATCTCTATGCAAGATTTATGGATACTCTATCTAAAATTCATGAGTGTTACAGACCTAAAAAATTCAAAATGCATTGATTTATTTTATGAATCTTATGAACCAAGTTTGAGTGCTCTACCAAAGGATTTGAAGCCTATAAAGCTTGACCAAGTATGAGAATACTTTTTTCATTTTGAAAAGGTTATAGATGATCATCAAGAAGCTATCATGTTTTCAATCTATGATGATAATGATTCTGCTACTCCATATGAGTTACACAAGAACATATCATGTGAAGAAGAAGAGAGTAAAGAAAAGGCTGAAAATGTACACCACACTGAAGAAAATGAAATGTGTGGTTTCAATTCTTTTGAAGATTCCAACACTTGTTTTCCTATGGAAGACATAAAACTGAGCATTTATTCTGAAAATTTTGAACATAGTCTCAATACTGATGAGTTCTCTTGTTGTAGTAATGATAATGGCACTGAGTATGATCATTTCTCTGTATATTGTGATTTTCCTTATGAAGAAGAAAAAGAATCATTTGCTACAAATAAGAAATTTGTTGATAATGATGGGAACACATGTTTACTTGAGGAGGAACAATTTTCTTCCTATAAATTTTTTTCAGAATATGAGTCAAAGATGTTAACTACTGATGATGAGAGTGAAGTTGAAAATATATTTGTATGCTCTCCTAGTGATTGTAGTGATTTTGAATATAATGGTGAAATGGAAGAGTTAGACTTGCATGTTAAGGAGGCTAAAGATTTTATGTCAAAAATTAATGTAATGGAAAACCCCTTATTTGATGAGCCTCCATCTTCACTAGAAATGAGAAATGGTGATCCTTATTGGTGCATAGATAATCCACTCTCTGTTGAGAACTTTGATGATGCATCTAATACAGGGTTAGAGTGTGTTCTTGAGAAAAAAAAAGCAACACATTAATGTGCTCCTTGAGGGAAATGCCTATGAATGTTTTACATTTGATACATATGTTGTAGAAAAGGATGAGTATCATGATGCCAACTACTTAGAGGAGTATGAATACTTTCAGTTTCCAATTCAGTTGGGAGGTATTTTGGTGGAGTGTGACAATGAGATGAGTAACAAGGAATGTTATTTCCAGTATGAACATGTTTCATATGATGAACATAACACATATGTGTCTTGTGATGATGAAATTTTTCATTTTATGCCTAACTATACAATACAAAATGACAAAGACTACACGGGAAATGTTATGGTCAAAAATTTGTGACAAATGTTAGTGGAAATGTTTGAAATCAAGTAGATTCTCACTTGTTTAGAAGAGGCATGACACTAGCTTGGGGAGGAATGAGGTTACTCTTGTTGCAATGTTCTTGAAGAGGTAAATGTGGGTTAAGTGAATTTAGTTCCTTCAATAGGCTGGTATTTAACAGAGGCAAAGAAGGGTTCTTTTTTTCATTTGGTGGCCTAGGGTCATCAAATATGGCTTGAAAAATTGATGACAACTTCGTTGCCTAATGTTTCTGGCAATTTGTCTGCTCTCCCAGAGATCTAAAATCTCACCATGCCCGCAAGGGGCATGTGTCCCCACTTAGAGCCACTGATGGAACCTTCCAAGTTTTCAAATTTTCAGTGCCCATAATGAGAAAAGTTGATTTGCACACTCAGAAAGTCACCTGAAAAATCTGCCCAAGTGACCTACTTTGTAAGGTTGTAATTCAGAGCCAGTTAATTTTCATGCCAAACCCCTTGGTGAGAACATTTACTTGACATAAATGAATATGCATGTCAGTTTTTATCTTCCCATAATGAGTTTTGATAGATTTTTTAAAAACAAAGTTGGAGAGTTCTAGGACTATTTTGTTGTTTGCAAACTATTAGGCCTACGAAGTGGCCTCTTGTTCATGTGGGTATTTCACAACTAGATGATTTTCAAGACAAATGGATTGTTGCCCTACATTCCCCCCCCCCCCATTCATATGCTCCCTAGTCTGGCTTTAGAGCCTCATGGTCAGATATGATATTTTTACCAGGTCAAAATCAAATGTAGTTTGTTCACTTTTTACAACTATATATTATGAATGTCTGCAGGTGGTCCAGTTTGACCCTAAATATGTAGTGAAGAATGATGATTCTAGGAAATCCCTCTTGCACACATTTTGAATGGTACTAAATGATTTAATTTTTCTGGTGGTGGTTCCCCAGGAGAAGATTTGATAATTTTTCAAGGAGGTGACTTGGTGTGTTTGAGTTGGTTTTCGATAGGTGAAATTGCAAAAATGTCTGAGTGAGCCACTTTACCATTTAATATCTTGAACCCCATGATCAATTTTTCTAATTCGTTTGTTGCACTAAATTATTGGGTCAAATTTCTACATGCCTACTCAGTTTCGTGGTTCCTGGATGAGTTTTAATGGGTTAATTAAGGTCTTGTTGACTGCAACAGGACCAAAAATGGTGTTTCAAAAAATTTCAAATTTTTCAATTCTAATGACAACCCATTTCTTTTTTTGGTATAAAATCTCTACATCTTCATTTTCATAAAAAAAAGAGGTCATTTCATGCATTATTTTAATGTATTTCCGGTGTAGAGAACATGTCCCAAGGGCCAGTTTACAAAGGAGGTACTTGAATTTTAAGGGCTCGGAAAAATTTGAGGAAATGGGTTTTCTCTAAATAATTTAAAATGTCCCTACGCAAATTTTTATGGCTCCAAGTGTCCCAGTTTTCCTGCAGTAAATTTTCTCCCAATTGGTTACAAGCGTAATTAGAAGTCACAAATTTTCTAATGTTTCAAATGTTAATATTTAAAATATTGTGACTATTTTAAATATTGTCCATTAATGCAAAGAGACATTTAGGTAAAATATAAAGTTCATTTCAAATGTTTTGGAGGAAAAAAAAGTTTAATTCTTGCTTCTGAATTTTCCCATCGTAAATCTATTGTTATTTTTCTTCTTGCATTTGCGATACAAGATTTTAAACCCTTTATATCATCCATCGCTGATTTTGTTTTCATTTCTCACACCAAATTGAAGATGTGCAATGGTGGTCATGAAATGTACGGGTAAAAATTTTATATTGCCAGATAGTAAAAGAATTAAAATCTTCACCAAGTAAAATAGAAGGCCTTTTAATGCAAAATAATTAAAATAAAATGTGAATGGGTGTAGCCAAGCCATGGATTTCTTTGATATATCACCCATCGCGATTTTTATTAATTTTCACCTCAATGCATATGCGATATGCGGTATTGGGCAATGTTCGTGCAAGGTGTGGTGGGCCCGTGGAGAATGCCTTATTGAAATATTTTAATGGTGAGGAAGTAAATTAAATGATAAGTGCCTAAGTAAATGGTTTTTGTAGCCTAAGGTACAAATTAAAATGAGGACTTTTCCTAGTGCTATTTATCATCTCCATTTTTAATTCTATGGGCGATGTGTGATGTAGGCTTGGGTAATGTTTGAGTGAATGATGATGGATACCCAGTGAAAATTATTTAAAGTTTTCACAAAAAACATTATTGTTTGTTGCAAGTAAAATGAAAAATAAAGAGGCATGCGTAATTATTTTATTGTCCAATAAAGTGAAATTTAATCTTTCAAGATAAAATTAAAAAAAAATATTTGTTGGGTATTTAAATAATGCATTTCATGAAGATTGTTTAAAATGTAAAAACCTTTCACGGTAAAGGAAACAACATGAGTTACACGGCAATGAAAAGATGAATGTGCGGGTTGAAAATATAGGATGAATGAGGGATTTATGTCGATGGTGGTAATGAATATTTTCACCTATGAAGTAGAACAAAGTGAGGAGTGGAAGTTTCTCACTGAGGAATTTTTATTCTTTCATAAACTGATATTTTCAACTACAAAATGAAGATGAATGATGGCTTTTTCAGATAAGGAATATTTTATGTTACAGGTCAAGTCAGGCATGAGGTGTGAATATGAGAAAAGGTTGAAGATTCTTCAAGAAGCAAAGGGCGGTTATGGATCAACTGGAGCTTAAGGTGCCAGATGTCAACTGAAGATGTAGTTTTATGGTTTCTCATTCTTCTATATCTTTTCTTCTTCTCTCATTTGTACAAGTTCTAAACTTCTAAATTAGGTGAATAAGGTAGAATAGTGTTGAGTCTAAGTTGTAAATGAAGTATGTAAATTGTAACAGCTAGGTTTTATGAGCAAATGTTAGCCAATTTGTACAAAATATATATTACTCTCATGAAGTTGTCTTTATATTTGTATGATTTTAATCATATGAATTCAATATATCAAGGTATTTTTGAGTTTGTCATTGCAACTTTCATGTGATTGTGTTGTTTGACAAGGGTTCTCATTCAAGTAAAGAGATAAATTGCTTTGATTAGATAACTATGATTTAGAGTGTACAAATAGGATTGGTAAGTAGAAATTTATGACAAATATGACTGGATTTGTTAATGTAAAGCATTAACATATTTTAAATCCATTGGCTGAACCTAGTTGCTAATACGATTTCTATTGCAGTTCTATATTTGACTCCATGGCCCATGATTAGGCACTAATTTATCACAAAGCCTAAGACATTTTTAGAAACAATCTAAATCATTTTAAATCTCTATTACCTTTTTCCTATTGCTTGTTGTTTAAGCTATTTATGTTCCTTGTATCTTCATGGTGTTTGAAAGAGCATAGAGGCTGAATTTGAGAGAATTTTATCTGTTAAACCTCTATGTATTTGAAATGAAGATATCTAAATTATTCGTTCTCAGTAATGTTCAATGCAATTGAAATTATACTTGAATCTGGTAGAATATACAATACCCATCAATCATATACCTGAGAACTATCCACTTTCATAGGTCTATTATTTGTTATTTGGAATAATTTTATCACTCATTCAGGCCTACAATTACGATCACCCTCTTGAGTCTTGTGGAATTCAAAGTACAGAAAGCTTTCATAGCCTTGTTCATTGGATTTTCTTGTCTTCAATCTCCTAATAGTGTAGATTCTTTTCCCTAAACACTTAATCCCCTAGTTTAGGCGTTGTGTTTCTCCTTAGGATTGAAGGTTGCAAGAAAAATAACCAACAGATTGGGGAGTCTACTAGGGACATTCTGATAGTAGATCATCTTGTAAGGAAAATGAGATGCAGAAACAACTCTCCTAAACATCAATACCTCAGGGAAGAATGCAGATACACTTTTAATTTTTTCAATTATAGTTCAATTAAGATGCACTTTGAAATAAATATCAGAAATAGAGAATTAGACAACCACATATGAACACCAGATATACGTGGGAAAACCCTTACGGGGGAAAAAACCACCACACCAAGAGAAGTCACTTTGTATTACAGTAACAAATAATTACGTACAAGTTACAGACTTATCTTTCTAATGTCTGTTTACACCAACATTCACCATGAACAATCTTGTACAGGAACCATCACGTTATAGTCTACATAGAATAGAATTCACTCTGATACAATTCAAACTGTTCACACACCTATTGATCGAACCAACCATCCAACCATCAAGCATCTGCAACTACAAACTATATTCATGGCATTCCCTATCTGTTGAACTTCCTCACAGAACTGCCACAACAAACTATCTTCCAACTGTTCAGATTTGGCTCCTCCTATTGGTCCACGAGACACCACATAGGAAAGTCTCACTCGGTCAAATAGCTTCAAGCTGTGTTGTCATATCAGTGAGACACTTAAGGTGTCTCCTTGATGCCAACACAGTAAACACTCGATATCGTCAAGACTCCATCCTATTTCCAAGATGTTACATCGAGTCCAGAGAGCTATCGCTCAGCTTTCGCCATGTCGCCAAGACATCACTTTCGTTGAGACATCATACCAAAACCTCAAAGTCACATAGCCATGAGTTTTCCATTCAGCAAGACTATCACTCTTCGGTGAGACCATATACCAATATTCAAAGTCACAATGATCTCCACATTCCTATCGGAAAGACTTACCACTCACCAAGAGGCTACACTAAGATATCTTATGTTATACCAAAGCCATCAATAGTCGCCAAGACCTTTTTCTATTCGCTAAGAGTTCACATCGAGATCTTTAAGTTACATCGAGCACCGAACAGTCGACAAGACTTAACACTTTCGCCAAGACCTCTCCCCGATCGCCTTGAGTTACTCCGATGAACATTTGGTTGTATCCCCATTAGCAAGACCTTTGTCATTCGCTGAGATTTCTTCCTGAGACCTTTGATTTACCCTAAAGTCTCCCAGTGTGTCTGTTCAGCAAGACATTCGCACATCACTGAGAGCTCATCATGAACACCTAAGACTCTCCTCGATATCTGATTGAATGGCCTGTCGGCCAAAGATCTCCACATGTAAGAGATCATAGCGAATGCTCCTTGTCACAACGATAGGAACTTTCAGTGAGACAAAAGCTAGGTCACATCGACCTATACAAATCACAATGTATCAAAGCTGCTAGTCGGCCAGACATGATAGATGTCATACCGACTTTGCTCCAGTAGATGTTACAGCCTATGGGATTGAGACATATATTTCCAAAAATCTCCCACTTGACGAAGATCACATAGGAACCTCTAGAGCACAACAAAACTTACTGAAAATCATGGGCACTAAGGCCCATTGAACTAGCACACCACCGAAACTTGTATGTGCTCACTAGCTTCGTCAATGAATCTGCAACATTCTCCAGAGTATCAACCTTTTCCAAACTGACCTTTCCATCTTCCACCATATCTCATACAAAAGGGTACTGCACATCTATATGTTTCATCCTGGCATGCAAAGTAGGATTCTTTTCTAGAAAAATTACACTCTGACTGTCACAAAAAATAGTTATTAGTCCTACATCAAAACCAATGTTAGAACACAAACATTTTAACCAAATTGCTTCTTCACAAGCATGAGTAGCTGCCATGTATTCAACCTCTATAGTGGACAAAGCGACTACAGCCTGCCGCTTACTCATCCAACTCACTACACCACCATTGAACATGAAAATGTATCCACTGGTGGACCTCCTGCTGTCAATGTCCCCTGCCCAATCAAAATCCACATAGCCTCGAATACTGAGAGTCCTCTGTGATTCAACCAAGTTCCCATGGTAACACAAAGCATATTTTGAAGTCCCCTTCAAATATCTAAACACTCTCTTCACAGCATCCCAATGTGTTCTTCCTAGATTAGCCATAAACCGACTAAGTACTCCCACTGCTTGGGCAATGTCTAGCCTTGTACAGAATATTGCATACATAATACTACCAACTGCACTAGCATAGGGCACACTAGTCATGTCCTCCATCTCAGTAAGATATTTTGGACAGTCTTCAACAGATAGCTTTGTTCCCTGCAAGACTGGAACAACTAACTGCTTGCAATCATTCATGCAAAATCTCTCTAGAACAGTCTTGATATACTTACTCTGACTCAGCCAAAGCTTTTTACTATAACTATCCCTGGTTATCTCCATCCCCAGAATATACCTTGCTACAGCAAGATCTTTCATTTTGAACTTAACAGACAACTGAGACTTAAGATCAAAAATCATTAGCTTACTATTGCCTATGAACAATATATCATCAACATAGAGAACAATAACAAGTACTTGATCACTTTCAGCTTTATAATAGACATAATTATCAGATTTTGATCTCACAAATCCCAAAGATAATACAAAAGTATCAAATTTCTGGTACCACATTCTAGGTGACTGCTTTAACCCATATAGAGACTTCTTTAATTTTCAAACCAGTTTCTCTTTACCTTTCCAACAAAGTGCTCAGGCTGGGACATGTAAATCTCTTCTTCAAGATCACCATGAAGAAATGTTGTCTTCACATCCATCTGTTCGACATCTAAGTCATACATTGTTGCAAGTGACAAAAGAAATATGATAGATGCAGCTTAGCTATAGGAGAAAAAATCTCCCCATAATCAATTCCCTCTACCTGGGAATAACCCTTTGCAACCAGTCTAGCCTTGTACTTTTCCACACTACCATCTAGACCAATCTTATTCTTAAAAACCCATTTGCAGCCAACAGCTTTTCTGCCTTTAGGCAAGGGCACCAAACTCCAAGTATCATTTTTCTCTAATGATGCCATTTCTTCATTCATGGCTTCCAACCAAGAGTCTGAATTAGACATTCTAAATGCCTCTTTCACAGTCCTAGGCTCATCAGTGCTAGAAATCAAAGCATAGGAACAAGTAGAATCTATCAAAGAGAACCCATACCTATCTAGTTGTTTTCTTTCGTGGGTTGACCTCCTCACTTGCTGAGGCTGAGGTTCTTCTTCTTCAGAACTTTTAGAACTGCTTGAGCTCTCCTCAGTTTCAAGTACATTTTGAATTTCCAATTCTTCTTTCTCTGGTGTAGGAGGAATTAAAGCTACATCCTTATTGTTTTCAGACTTTGTCTCTAACTACAGATCCAAAGTGGAAGGTTTCAGCTCACGAAATATTACACTTATGCTATATACAACCTTCTCTGTATTAGGATTCCAAAGCTTGTATCATTTTATAAAAGCACTATAGCCAATAAAAATATATTTGACAGCCTTGTTCTCTAATTTAGATCCTTTCACATACGAAACATGAGCATATGCCTCACAGCCAAAAACATGAATATTTCTTAAAGAGGGCTTCTTAGCAGACCACGCTTCCAAAGGTGTTTTCTCAACAAGAGCAGAATTTGGAGAATGATTAATTAGGTAACATGCAGTAGATATAGCCTCAACCCAGAACTTCTCCTCCAAGCCAACACTACTGAGCATACTTCATGCTCTCTTCATCACTGTCCTATTGAACCTCTCTGCAACTCCATTCTGCTGTGGAGTATAAGGTGTAGTCTTATGTCTTTTAATCCCATGGTCTTTGCAATACCTCTCAAATTCATCATAACAGAATTCACCACCATTATCAGTCCTTAAACATTTAATTTTTCTACTAGTCTGATTTTCAACAAGGTTCTTAAATTCCTTAAATCGACTAAACACTTCTGATTTACTTTTCAAAAAATAAACAAATGCTCTTCTTGAATAATCATCAATGAACGAAACATAATATCTTGAATTAGAAAAAGAAGGAACATCCACTAGACAAAAAACATCAAAATGGATATAATCTAGCAAACCAGAAGATTTCTGAGGACTGGAATAAAAAGAAACACAGGTGTTGCTTTCCGTATATACAGTGTTCACATAATTCAAATTCAAGGGTACAATCTTCAAGCCCCTCAACCAGGTTTTTGTTCTTCAAGGTTTTTAAACCTTTCTCTCCAATGTGGCCTAGCCTATGATGCCAGAGAAGAGTCTTCTCTGCTGGAAGTTTTACTTCCATAGAGTTTACATAATTAGGGATATTTCCCTCTTTACCTCCATGAGCAGCTTTCAGTGACTTTACAGAGACACTGTTACATTGAACAGCCTATGCATCTAGCTTGTACAGGGTACCAATTCGAGCACCTCTAGCCAGCACCATTGAACCTCTAGTCATCTTGCAACCATTTCTAGAGAATGTGACTTGCACTCCAATATCATTCAGCATACCTACAGAAAGTAAGTTTCGAGCCAGACCTGGTATATGCATTACATTATTGATTCCCTTCACTCTGCCATCAGGGAATTGGATTCTGACTCTTCCATGGCCAACAATATCTAAAGTTGAATCACTTGCCAAGTACACCTTTCCACCATTGTATTCTTCATACTTTGTAAACCACTCTCTATGAGAGGTCATGTGGAAAGATGCTCCAGAATCAATCAGCCAGACATCATATGATGCTTGAGTAGCCAAGGCTGCAATGAAGACGTCACCATCACTATGAGAAGAACCATTATCGGAAGAGCCCTTCTTTTTTTTTCCTCTTTAGAATCCTTTCAGACATGACCAGGTTGCCCACTATTCCAGCACTTCACCTTGGACTTCTTGCCAAGAGACTTTGATCTCCCCTCTAATTTCGATTTGGACTTCTTGTCCTTCTTCTTTCCTTTCTCTTTTGACCTTCCTCTAACAACAAGAGCTTCCTTTGCCATCTCAGAAGATTTCCTTCTCATTTCTTCTAACAGCAAAGAACCAAAAACATCTTCCATCTTGAAGCTGGATGTTGTACTCCCAATAGCCATCACTAGATGATCCCATGAGTCTGGCAAAGAACATAATAATAGCATACAATGATCCTCTTCTTCAATCTTCACACCAACAAATGTTAATTGAGAAAGCAACATGTTAAATGCGTTCAAATGATCAACTACAGACCCTCCTTCCTGCATTCTCAAAGAGTACAGTTTCTTCCTCAAGAACAATTTATTCACCAGGACTTCCCCTGATAAATAGACACCAGTCTCTTCCACAAGGAAGATGTAGTCTTCTCTTCATGCACATTGAGAAGAACGCATGAGAAGAATAGAGTCTGCTAAGCAGAGCCTTATCAACCCCTTAGTCTTCCTATTTGCAAGGTCCCAATCTTCTTGCTTCATGCTTGTAGGTTTAGTTCCAGACACAGCAAGCAACAGATCACGATCCACTAAGAGATCCT
This sequence comes from Sequoia sempervirens, assembly GCA_007258455.2. Taxonomy (NCBI): domain Eukaryota; kingdom Viridiplantae; phylum Streptophyta; class Pinopsida; order Cupressales; family Cupressaceae; genus Sequoia; species Sequoia sempervirens. The sequence continues at coordinate 424,858,011 of VDFB02281492.1, read as the reverse complement.
CCATTTTGAGTTTCCATAACTCAAAGTTGCTACCATTGAACTTCTCTATTTCAAACTTTCCTTATGTGCTAGCCATCTCAGTCTATAATTAGAAATTGACAAACTTCTATAGGACTCCCACTGAACATAATTGACACAAAAAACCCAACATACCCACAAGGATAACACAACTGGATAGGTTCTGATACCACTTGTAAGGAAAATTAGATGTGGAAACAACTCTCCTAAATGTCAATACCTCAGGGAAGAATGTAGATACACTTTTAATTTTTTCAATTACAGTTCAATTAAGATGCACTTTGAAATAAATATTAGAAACAAAGAATTAGACAACCACATATGAACACCAGATATACGTGGGAAAACCCTTACGGTAGAAAAACCCACCACACCAAGAGAAGTCACTTTGTATTACAGTAACAAATAATTACATACAAGTTACAGACTTATCTTTCTAATGTCTACTTATAGCAACATTCACCATGAACAATCTTGTACAGGAACCATCACGTTACAATCTACACAGAATAGAATTCACTCTGATACAATTCAAACTATTCACACACCTGTTGATCGAACAAACCATCCAACCATTGAGCATCTGTAACTGCAAACTATATTCATGGCGTTCCCTATCTGTCGAACTTCCTCATAGAATCACCACACGAACTATCTTCCAACTGTTCAGATTCAGCTCCTCCTATTGGTCCATGAGACACCACATAGGAAAGTCTCACTCGGTCAAACAACTTCAAGCTGTGTTGTCATATCGATGAGACACTGAATGTGTCTCCCCGATGCCAACACAGTAAACACTCGATATCGCCAAGACTCCATCCTATTATCAAGATGTTACATCGAGTCCAAAGAGCTATCACTCATCTTTTTCCATGTCACCAGGACATATCGCTTTTGCTGAGACGTCATACCGAAACCTCAAAGTCACACAACCGTAAGTTTTCCATTCGGCAAGACTATCGCTCTTTGGTGATGCCACATATCGATATTCAAAGTCACAACGATCTCAACATTCCTATCAGCAAGACTTACCGCTCACCAAGAGGCTACACCGAGATATCTTATGTTATACTAAAGCCATTAGCAGTCACCAAGACCTTTTTCTATTCGTTAAGAGTTCACATCGAGATCTTTAAGTTACATCAAGCACCGAACAGTAGGCAAGACTTAACACTTTCGCCAAGACCTTTCCCCGATTGCCTTGAGTTACTCCGATGAACGTTTGGTTGTATCCCCATCAACAAGACCTTCGTCATTCCCTGAGATGTCTTCCCGAGACCTTTGATTTACTCTGAAGTCTCCCAATGTGTCCGTTTGGCAAGACATTCGCACATCCCTGAGAGCTCATAGCAAACACCCAAGACTCTCCTCGATATCTGATTGAATGGCTTGTCGGCTAGAGATCTCCACGTGGTAAGAGATCACAACGAATGCTCCTTGTCACAGCGAAAGGAACTTTTGGTGAGACAGAAGCTAGGTCACAACGACCTATACAAATCACAATGTATCAAAGTTGCTAGTTGGCCAGACATGATAGATGTCATACCAACTTTTGTCTAGTAGAGGTTACAGCCTGTGGGATTGAGACATATATTTCCAACACATCTAGCCTTAAGAGTCAAGAATTTGGTGAATTTGAACATCTGGTTTAGGTATTGAGCAATATTCAGACCTGGAAGTAATTTTGTTGCAACAATTTCAAAGGATTTATTTGTGATTCTATTGTGGGAGAAGACCCAGAATGAAATTCATCTTTGAAAGAGCTTCATACTACTTGAAGTTCAGTCCTCTGTGAAGAGAGGTGGTGACTCTATCTAGAGAACCTAATGAAGATGTGAAGAAGTCTCATATCTACAAATATTTCTAGTTAGGAAGAAGAATTTGCAGCAACTACCCATATCCAGGTATTTCTCAGTTTTTGTTTTTCAAGAAAGATAAATCTATATATTATGAAAACCGTAGTTGCAAGTCTTGTAAATTTTTTGATTCCCTATTCAGTGAAATTAAGCACTAAGAAAGGGAATAGTGGTGATTTTTTTGCATACTTTTCTATTACTAGATTGTAGTATCTACTACGAAGTGAAGTATGAAATGTTTTTTTGAAGATATTAAGCATGTTGAGGTAGAAATTTGCATTGTTAAAGCTTAAGATCAGGCTGTAAAAGAAGTTTGAGTTTCCCTATGTAAATTATATAGTATGTAAAGGCTTGTAGAGCTATAAGAAAATGTATCATCAACCTATGCATTCCTATGTGGACCCAAATGTAACAATGCATAGTGCTCATCCCTTGTTATGTAATAAGAGAAGTTTCAACATTGAAAGATACAGACCTATAAATTTCAGTGGAATTAATGGTACCCAAATGTTATTCCATCTAACATGATCAGAGATAAGTTACCAAAACTCAGTGGTACAAAGAGTGAACCAGCAACAAAGCATCTATAAGAATTCAACAATTTAATAGATGACTATGAGATAGATCATGAGGATGTGATTATAAGGATGTTTCTTAAGTATTTGAAAGGAGATACAAGAGATCGGTTCTCTCATTGTTCTTGGGATGAGTTCAAAGCAATACTCATGGAGCAGTTTGGTGAAAGAATCAATGATAGTTTTGTGTTCGATAAAATTATGAGCATTGAGAAAGAAGAGGATGAGCTAGTTCCAACTTTTAACCGGAGGGTATGTGCAAGATCATGATGGGCCAAAAAGTGGCAATATTATGGGTATTTGTAGGGTATGTGGTAATGACGACTTTTTTTACCCAAAATTGATGAAACAAAAAGGGTTTTTAGAGGAGATTCTCAGATTTCCACCAATATAAATTATTATTTAATTTGAATTTAATAAATAATTATTATTCATTTTCCATTAGAATTATGACTAAAGTCCTAATCGATGGGCTGATTGAAAACATCTATAACTTTCAAATGATATCCCACTTTTTGAATCTGAAACATGCTTCACATAATATAGGATTAAAAGAAGAAAAATTAAATTTCATGAAGTTTTGGCCATGTTAAGGTGGTCTTTACAAGTGTTTTTATATTTTTTAAAAGTTGTAATAAAAAATCATAATTAATTATTACTTGGAAAAAATTACAAAACAATATGCATCATCTAGAAATGAGTCCTCTACTTATATATAAATCTTATAAAAAAAATATTATCATTTTATTATGGTTAGGGTGGTCAGACATACACCTACTTATTTTTTCCTTGAAATTTAAGTACTACTCATTGAAATTTCAAATTTTCACCAAATAGATTTTATTTATTTTTAAATAAACCTAGTAGTTTAGAAACTACTTTCAATTTTCTACAAATTCTATTCTTGCATATTTTTGAAATAATATAGATAACTTATTCAAATTTTTATGTCAAATTTCCTAACACTGATTTTTCTAAATTTTTTGCCACTTAAGGGCCTATTTTTTCCATGATGATCTTGCGCATACCCCGAAGATTTGCTAAACCATTGAGGGAAATTCCTAAGATTTTGAGACTAAGTCATTTAGTGTGTTTGGTTGTTTATTTGGGAGATTTTGATAATAAGATGATCTATCTACTAAGAGATAAGGATCCTAAAACCTTTCATTAGGCCTATGAGATAGCCATGAACAATGAAAACAACTAGAAATATGGAATGGAAAAATGTCATTTGAATATACGTGTTTGCTACCCTGAGACTCCAAATATTGATGAAAGGTGTAACTCAAAAATTGAAAATGAATGTCAAAACACTTATAGTCCTGTTATTTCATCTTATGAATCATTCCATAATGTTGATCACATAGATCCCCAAATTTTTTTTAAGAAGTTGCATACATTTATGATCCTATGGTCTTCGTTCAAACCCTCTCTTGCATAAGGAGGCATGAAGGAGAATCATCACATGATCTCTATTTACGATTTATGGATACTTTTTCTACAATTCCTGAGTGTTACAAACCTAAAAATTCAGAATGCATTGATTTATTTTATGAATCTTATGAACCAAGTTTGAATTCTCTACCAAAGGAGTTGAAGCCTGTCAAGCTTGACCAAGTATATGAATACTTTTTTCTTTTTGAAAAGATTACAGATTATCATCAAGAAGCTATCATGTTTTCAATCTATGATGATAATGATTCTGCTACTCTATATGAGTTACACAATGAGATATCATGTGAAGAAGAAGAGAGTAGAGTAGAGATTGAAAATGTACACCTCAGTGAAGCAAATGAAATGTGTGGTTTCAATTCTTTTGAAGATTCCAACACTTGTTGTCCTATGGAAGACATAAGATTGAGCATTCATTTTGAAATTTCTGAACATAGTCTCAATACTAATGAGTCATCTTGTTCTAGTAATGATGATGGCATTGAGTATAATCATTTCTCTATTGATTGTGATTCTAATCATGAAGAAGAGATAGAAAAATTTTCTACCAATAAGAAATGTGATGATAATGATGGGACCACATGTTTACTTGAGGAGGAACAATTGTCTTCTTGTGAAGAATTTTCAGACTATGAGTCAAAGATGTTTAAAACTATTGATGATGAGAGTGAAGTTGAAAATCTATCTATATGCTTTGCTAGTTACTGTAGTGATTTTGAATATAATGGTGAAATGGAAGAATTAGACTTGAATACTAAGGAGGTTGAGGCTTTTATGTCAAAAATAAATGTAATGGAAAACCCCTTATTTGATGAGCCTCCACCTTCACTAGAAATGAGAAATGGTGATCCTTATTGGTGCATAGATAATCCACTCTTTGTTGAGAACTCTAATGATGCATCTGATACAGGATTAGAGTGTGGTCTTGAGTAAACAAAGCAACACATTGATGTGATCTTTGATGGAAATTCCTATGAATGTTTTACATTTGATACATATGTTGCAGACAAGGATGAGTATCATGATGCCAACTACTTGGAGGAGTATGAATACTTTTAGTTTCAAGTTTAGTTGGGAGTTATTTTGGTGGAGCGTGACAATGAGATGAGTAACAAGGAATGTTATTTTTAGTATGAGAATGTTTCATATGATGAACATAACACATATGTGTCATGTGATGATGAAATTTTTTAGTTTATGCCTGACTATACAATACAGAATGACAAATATTACATGGGAAATGTTATACTCAAAAAATTTATGACAAATGTTAGTGGCAATGGTTGTAATCAGGAAGATTCACACTTGTTCAAAAGAGGCCTAACACTTGCTTGGGCAGGAATGAAGTTACTCTTGTTGCAATTTTATGGAAGAGGTAAATGTGGGTTGAGGGAATTTAGATCCTTCAACAAGCTAGTGTTTGATAGAGGAAAACAAGGGTTCTTCTTTTCATTTGGTGGCCTAGCGCCATCAAATATGGTTTGAAAATTTGATGAGAACTATGTTTCCTAATGTTTTTGGCACTTGGTCTGCTATCCCAAAAATATAGAATCTTGCCATGCCCGCAATGGGCATTCCTCCCCACTTGGAGTCACTGATGAAACATTCAAAATTTTCAAATTTTTAGTTCCCATAATGAGAAAAGTCATTTTGCACACTCAGAAAATCACTTGAAAAATCTTCCCAAGTGACCTACTTTGGAAGATCGTAATTCAGAGCCAGTTAATTTGCATGCCAAACCCCTTGGTGAGCACATTCAGTTAAAATATGTGAACATGCATGTCTGTTTTCAGCTTCCCATGATGACTTTTTGATAGAGTTTTGAAAAGCAAAGTTGGAGGGTTCTGGGACTGTTTTGATGTTTGCAAACTATCAGGCCTGCGAAGTGGCCTCCTGTTTGAGTGGAAATTTCACAACTGGATGATTATCAAGACAAACAGATTGTTTCCCTACGTTCCCCCCACATTCATAAGCTTCCTAGTTTGGTTTTAGAGACTCATAATTATATTTGATATTTTTATCAGTTCAAAAGCAAAAGTAGTTTGTTTAGTTTTTACATCTATATTTTTTTAATGTTTCAAGGATGTCAAGTTTGACCCTAATTATCTAGTGTAGAATGGCGATTCAAGGAAATCCCTCTTGCACACATTCTCAATGGTACTAAATTATTTAATGTTTCTAGTGGCGGTTCCCTAGGAGAAGATTTGATAAATTTTCAAGGAGGTGACTTGGTGTGCTCGAGTTGATTTCTGATACCTGTTAAATTACAAAAATGTCTGAGTGACCCACTTTAGCATTTAATATCTTGCACCCATTGATGATTTTTTCTAATTCATTTGCTTCATTGAATTCTTGGGTCAAATTTTTGCATGCCTACTTAGTTTTGTCGTTCCTGATGAATTTTGATGGGTTAGTTAAGGTCTTGCTGACTACAACAGGGCCAAAAATGGTGTTCCAGAAAGTTTCAAATTTTACAATTCTAATGACAACTCATTTCATGTTTTGGTCAAAAACCTCTATAGCTCCATTGTCATGAAAAAATGGAGGTCATTTGATACATTATTTTAATGTATTTTTGGTGTGGCAAACATGTCTCAAGGGCCAATTTACAAAGGAGGTACTTTAATTTTAAGGGCTAGAAAAAATTTAAGGAAATGGGTTTGCTATAAATAATTGACAATGTCCCTACACAAAGTTTTGCATCTCCAAGTGTGCTAGTTTTCTCACAGTGAATTTTCTCCCAATGGGTCGTAGGCGTGATTAGAAGTCAGAAATTTTCTAATGTTTCAAATGTTAATATTTAAAATATTGTGACTATTTTAAATATTGTGCATTAATGCAAAGATGCATTTAGAGAAAATATAAAGTGCATTTCAAATGTTCTGAGGAAAAGCAAGTTTAATTCTTGCCTCTAATATTTCCCATCACTGATCTATTTTTCCTTTTTGTCCTGCATTTGCGATACGTGATGTCAAACCCTTTAAATCACCCAGCGTTGATTTCATTTTCATTTCTCACACCAAATTGGAGATCTGCGATGGTGGTCAAAAAATTTATGAGTAAAAGTTTTATATTTCCCGATAATAAAAGAATTAAAGTCTTCACCAAGTAAAATAAAAGGCCTTTTGCTACAAAATAATTAAAATAAAATGGGCACCGGTGCAGCCAAGCCGTGGAGTTATTTGATACATCACCCATTGCGATTGTTATTATTTTTCCCCTCAATGTATTTGCGATATGTGATGTTGGGCAGTGTTTGTTTGACAATGTTTATGCAAGGCGTGGTGGGCCCATGGACAATGCCTTATGGAAATATTTTAGTGGTGAGGAGGTAAATGAAATGATATGAGCCTGAGTAAATAGTTTTTATAGCCTAAGGTACAAATTAAAATGAGGACTTTTCCCATCACTATTTATCGTCTCCATTTTTAATTCTATGGGCGATGTGTGATGGAGGCTTGGATAATGTTTGAGTGAATAATGGTGGATGCCCGGTGAAAATTATTTAATGTTTTCACAAAAAAAAATATTCTTTGTTGCAAGTAAAATGCAAAATACAAAGGAATGGGTAATTATTTTATTGCCCAATAAAGTGAAATTTGATGTTTCAAGATAAAATTAAAAAACTTTATTTGTTGGGTATTGATATAATTCATTTCACAGAGATTGTTTAAAATGTAAAAACCTTTCATGGTAAAGGAAAAAACATGAGTTACAGGGTAGTGAAAAGATGACTGTGCAGGTGAATAAATTTTCAAAAACAAATAAAGGATGAATGAGGGTTTTTATTTGTGGTGGTAATGAATATCTTCACCTACAAAGCAGAACAAAGTGAAGAGTGAAAGTTTCTCACTGAGGAATTTTTACTCTTTCATAAATAGATATTTTCAGCTGCAAAATAAAGATGAATGATGGATTTCAAGATAAGGAATATTTTTTGTTACATGGTAAGTCAGGCATGAGGCATGGATATGAGAGCAGGTGGGTATGTGCAGGATCATGATGGACCAAAAAGTGGCAATATGATGGGTATGTGGCTGACAAATTTTTTTATACCCAAAATTGATTAAATGAAAAGGGTTTTTAAAGGAGATTCTCAGCTTTCCACCAATATAAATTATGCTTTAATTTGAATTTAATAAGTAATTATTATTCATTTTCTATTCAATTATGACTAAAGTCTTGATTGATATTGATTTAAAACATCTATAGCTTCTCAAATAGTATCACATTTTTTAATCTAAAACATGCATCACATTCTATTCTTCACATACTATAGGATTAAAAAAGGAAAATTTGAATTTCATGAAGTTTTGACCAAGTTAAGGTGGTCGACATATGAGTTTTATATTTTTAAAAATTTAATAAAAATTCATAATTAATTATTTACTTGGAAAAAATTACAAAAAATATGCATCACATCGGAGCATGAGTCCTCTACTTATATCTAAAATATTATAAAAAAATATTATCATTTTATTGTGGTTAGGGTGGTCAGATAGACACCTACTTCTTATTTTTTACCTAAAATTTAAGTACTACTGCATTGAAATTTCAAAATTTCACCAAATAGAATTTTTTTTCTTTTAAAAAAACCTAGTGGTTTACAAACTACATTCAATTTGCTACAGATTCTATTCTTACTTATTTTTGAAATAATATAGATAAATTATTCAAATTTTTACGTCAAGTTGCCTAGCTATGATATTTCTGATTTTTTTGCCACTTAAGGGCCTGATTTTTCCATGATGATCCTGCACATACCCAAGTTGAAGATTCTTTAGGAAACAAAGGGATGTTATGGATCAACGGGAGCTCAAGGTGCCAAATATCAACTGAAGATGTAGTTTTAGGGTTTCTCCTTCTTCAATATCTTTTCTTCTTCTCTCTTTTCTATAGGTTCTCAACTTTTGAATTAGGTGAATAAGGTAGAATAGTGTTGAGTTTGAGTTGTAAATGAAGTATGTAAATTGTAATAGCTAGGTTTTATTAACAAATGTTAGCCAATTTGTACAGAAATATATTACTTTCATGAAGCTGTCTCTAGATTTGTAAGCTTTTAGACATATGAATTCAATATATCAAGGTATTTTTGAGTTTTTCATTGCAACTTTCTTGTGATTGTATTGTTTGACTAGGGTTCTCTTTCAAGTAAGGAGTTAAATTGCTTTGATTAGATAACTGTGATTTAGAGTGCACAAATGGGATTGGCAAGTAGAAATTTATGACAAATATTAGTGTATTTTTTAATGTAAAGAATTAACATATTTTAAATCCATTAGCTGAGCCTAGTTTCTAATAGGATCTTTGTTGAGGTTTTATATTTGACTCCATGGCCCATGCTTAGGCACTGATTTATCACAAAGCCTAAGAAATTTTCAGAAATAATCTAAATCATTTTAAATCTCTGTTACTTTGGTCTTGTTGCTTGTTGTTTAAGTTATTTATGTTCCTTGTATCTTCATGGTGTTTGAAAGAGTATAGAGGTTGAATTTGAGAGAATTTTATTTGTTAAACCTCTGTGTGTTTGAGATGAAGATATCTAAATTATTTGTTCTTAGTAATGTTCAATGCAAGTGGGATTATTCTTGAACTTGGTAGAATATACAATACCCATCAATCATATACCTGAGAACTATCTAGTTTCATAGGTCTATTATTTTTTGTTTGGGCATGTGCAGGACCATCATGGAAAAAATAGGCCCTTAAGTGGCAAAAAATTCAAAAAAATAAGAGTTAGGCAACTTGACGTAAAAATTTGAATAAGTTATCTATATTATTTCAAAAATATGTAAGAATAGAATCTATAGAAAATTGAATGTAGACTCTAAACTACTAGATTTTTTTAAAAGAAAATAAAATCTATTTGGTGAAAATTTGAAATTTCAATGCATTGGTACTTAAATTTTAGGGAAAAAATAAGAAGTAGGTGTCTATCTGACCACCCTAACCATAATAAATTGATAATATTTTTTTATAATATTTTATATATAAGTAAAGGACTCATGCCCCGATGTGATGCATATTTTTTTGTAATTTTTTTCCAAGTAAATAATTAATTATGAATTTTGTATTACAACTTTTAAAAAATATAAAAACTTGTATGTTTGACCACCTTAACTTGGTCAAAACTTCATGAAATTCATTTTTCTTTTTTTAATCCTATAGTATGTGAAGCATAGAATGTGATGCATGTTTTCGATTAAAAAAATGTGATACCATTTGAAAGCTATAGATTTTTTTCAATCAGCCTATCAATCAGGACTTTAGTCATAATTTGAATAGAAAATGAATAATAATTACTCATTAAATTCAAAGTAAAGCATAATCTATATCAGTGGAAAGCTGAGAATATCCTTTAAAAACCCTTTTCATTTAATTAGTTTTGGATAAAAAAATAGTCATCAGCCACATACCCATCATATTGCCACTTTTTGGCCCATCATGATCCTGCAAATACTTGTTTGGCATAATTTTATCACTCCTTGAGGTCTACAATTAGGATCACCCTCTCGAGTCTTGTGGAGCTCAAACTGTAGAAGTATTTCATAGCTTTGTTCATTGGCTTTTCTTGTCTTCAATCTCCTGATAGTGTAGATTCCTTTCCCTAAACACTTAATCTCCTAGTTTAGGCATTATATTTCTCCTTAGGATTGAAGGCTGGAAGAAAAATAACCAACAGTTCCTTGAGGTAGTTTAGGGTAGTTCACCCCTTGGGAATATCTTGAGAATAAAGAGACTCATGATTAGCAAAGCCCCCTTCTCTACATCACCTAGGACAAATCCTTTTCCCATTTCCTACAAAAGACCAAGAGATAATGAAAATAATCCCTTCAAACCTCCTAGGATAAAACAAGTCTACAAAGTTAAAGAGAAAGTGGTTGAACAACTTTTTTGGTTTCTTCTATTGCTCCCCTTAGGGAAGAAAAAAATCCTATGGTTGACAAACCTGATCCTACACAAACACAACTTGAAATTCCTAATAAAAGAAACATAAGTACTAAAGAGCATAAAATTAAATGGTGTTCCCTTGCTTGAAGGCTAAATGAAGAAACAAAAAAAGAAAATAAAAATCCAAACCTGACAAAAGCAATGCACAATGAGTCTCCCTCATTGAAAAAAGATCCTATAGTGCAACCGCAACAAGAGTTGAACCCTTATTTGGACATTATCATTAAACCTCTTCTTGTGATTAATTTAGATGATGATGAGGAGATTACTAAAATTGATGAGGAGGTACATAATGAATTGAATACATTTTTTCCCTCTTCCATGTGCTTAAATGATAATTCTCATAAGAAGAGCTTTGAACTTCGTAATGACCCTAGTTTGGGACTTGCTATTGTCCCTTTGGCTATTTTTCTTCCTTTTGTATATGATAAACATGATTGGGATGTGGATGACCTACTTTAGGTTGACTTGCATGTGCCTAACTAGTATTTTTTATTATTTCCTTCTCTTTTGTGTGATTGCATGTGTGTAATGTGACCCCTCGAAGCATTCTATTTGATGTTCTCTCTGTTTCTGGAATTCGTCTATTTGTACCTACATTCTTCCTTATGTTGTAAATATTTTATCTTGGCCTTTTATCTTGTCTTGTGTTTTCCTTTTGTGGATGATGCAAGGCATTGAGACATTCATGTCGCTTCCATGTTTACCCAAAATCTTTTCCTTTATCTTTTCATTTGTCTTGTGTTTTCCTTTTGGGAATGACGCAAGGCATCGAGACATTCATGTTGCTTCCATGTTTACCCAAAATATTTTCCTTTATCTTTTCATTTGTCTTGTGTTTTCCTTTTGGGAATGACGCAAGGCATCGAGACATTCATGTCTCTTCAATGTTGACCCAAAATCTTTTCCTTTATCTTTTCATTTGTCTTGTATTTTATTTTTGGGGATGACAAAAGGCGTCGATACATTCATGTTTCTTCCATGTTGACCCAAAAGGTTTTGTTTCTTTGTTTTCGCTCTCTTTGTGTCATTCTTCTAGTTCTATGAGTATTTGGGGAATGATGACAGTTCCAACCTCTCTAAAAATATTGTAGCAAGAACATTTTGACCCCAAATCCATAGATCCCTTATGTGTGTTTAGAGTTTGATTTTGGGGGAAACCCCTTGTTCTTTTCATGAAATATATTTATTTGGAAGCATATGTCTTGGCATAGGGCATGATCATCCATCTTGATCGTTTTCATCCTATATTACTGGCATTGGTGCACTTGGACCCCACTTGATGTGACTTTGTCTACTTTAGTGTGATTTTGAAGCAAGTTCATCCTCTCACTAAATTGGAGGCTAAATGTGGCAATGGAAAAGTATCCCTCTAGCTTTCCTTTCTTGTTTGGGCCCTTGTTAAATTGAGCTTGATCTTGTCTTGATTTAGTGTTGTAATGTGTTTGACACATTCACATTAAGTCTTGGGCCCTTGTGAACTAAATGGACTTAAGTGTACCTTATTTAAAGTGTTGTAAAGTGTTTTTCCACACTTTCACACCTTTCTAGGGTTCTCATTATTAATCAGTCTTCTTTATGCCTTATTTGGCCTTATTTTGCATTCACAAGCCTTGATTAATGTATCTTTTTGAGGATAATCCTAACATAAATCAACATCCAATCATAATTCAGTTGTTTCTAGGTTGTGTGGCATAGATTTAGTGATCTAATACTCATAAGCCACCATGGGTGTACGAGTCCCACCTAAGTTTTTAGGCCCTGATCATTATTTTACATCATTCTAAGCATTTTTGAAAATGTGTTCCATAACTAACACCTAATGGGACTCATACACCACTTTTGGCGTATGAGTCCCATGTGGCCCAAAATAAAATTTAATTCAAATTCTTCATGGGGTTTCATTCTCCTAGATCTGAGGTCGGCTTGTAATGTTGTAATTTTGGGAAATTTGGCATAAACAAGTATAAATACAAGGTTCTTTTACTCATTTTCACCTAAGCATTCAAGAGATCACATAGCAACTTGAGTATTCATGCATTATAGCAAATTGGAATTCAAAAGATCATTCAAGAGCATTCAAGTGTTTATAAGAGTCTTTAAGAGCTAATTATTAAGTGTTTATAAGAGTCTTTAAGAGCTAATTATTAAGTGTTTATAAGAGTCTTTAAGAGCTAATTATCAAGTGTTTAGAGCATTATTCAAGTATCAAGCATCATATAAAAGCCATTATGCATCATGTTTATTTTTGAGCTAACAATTGTGATGTAGAGTTTTAAGATTCAAGCTAGCATTCAATTCAGGATCTATCACATTCAAGGAAGAGTTAAGATCTACATCCATTGGAGCCACTTCATACACATTTGCAACACTTTATTGTTAGGGTTTGGTGAGTTGCAATATTTCATTTTTTTCTTTCACCATTCCTTCATATTATTTCATTTCATTTCAAGGTTTGATTACCAAAATGGGGTTTGACCAAGGCAAACCCCTTTTCTACTAACAAAACAACATTTTTTCTTCTCTTTAGTGTGTGATTTGCAAATCTAGGTTGAAGGCATATTGAAGAGAAAGTTTGGATAAAGTTGTCAAGTGTTCAAATTTTTCAAAGTTGTCACCTTGCATTGGAGATCATTGAAAGACATCTACAGGTTGCAAATCAGAGATTTACATCTAGAAATCAAGTGTAAAGGACAAAGCAAAAATTGTAGAGCAAAATCATACTTTCAATTTCTAGAAATCCCTAAAAGGATTGATATGCCACTTTTGGCATATAAGTCCCAGTACAATGAATTTTTCATTTTTAAAGAGCTCCAAATATATCTATGCCATATTTTTGTTCCTACACAGAAATTGGGTATGTGCAGGATCTTGATGGGCCAAAAAGTGGCAATATGATGGGTATATGGCTCACAACTTTTTTCTTACCCAAAATTGATGAAATGAAAAGGGTTTTTAAAGGAGATTCTCAGCGTTCCACCAATATAAATTGTGCTCTACTTTGAATCTAATAAGTAATTATTATTCATTTTCTATTCAAATTACAACTAAAGTCCTGATTGATAGACTGATTGAAAAACATCTATAGCTTTCAAACGGTATCACATTTTTTGAATCCAAAACATGCATCACATTCTAGGATATGTGCAGAATCATGATGGGCCAAAAAGTGGCAATATGATGGGTATGTGGTGACTTTTTTTAACCAGAATTGATAAAACAAAAATGGTTTTAAAGGAGATTCTCAACTTTCCACCAATATAAATTATTCTTTACTTTTAATCTAATAAGTAATTATTATTCATTTTCTATTCAAATTATGACTAAAATCTTGATTGATAGGCTGATTGAAAAACATCTATAGCTTTCAAACGGTATCACATTTTTTGAATCCAAAACATGTGTCACATTCTATGTTTCACATACTCTAGGATTAAAAAATAAAAATTGAATTTCATGAAGTTTTGACCAAGTTAAGGTGGTCAGACATACAAGTTTTTATATTTTTTAAAAGTTGTAATAAAAATTCATAATTAATTATGTACTTGGAAAAAAATACAAAAAATATGCATCACATCAGGACATGAGTCCTCTACTTATATCTAAAATATTATAAAAAAATATTATCATTTTATTGTGGTTAGGTGGTCAAACAGACACCTACTTCTTATTTTTCCCTAAAATTTAAGTACTACTACATTGAAATTTCAAATTTTCACCAAATAGATTTTTTCTTTTTTAAAAAAACCTAGTAGTTAGAAACTACATTCAATTTTCTACAGATTCTATTCTTACATATTTTTGAAATAATATAGATAAATTATTCAAATTTTTACATCAAGTTTCCTAACTCTGATTTTTCTAATTTTTTTGCCACTTAAGGGCCTATTTTTTCCATGATGATCCTACACACACCCTCTATGCTTTGAAAAATATAGGGTTAAAATAGGAAAAAATGAACTTCATGATGTTTTGACCAAGTTAAGGTGGTCAGACATATGATTTTTTTATATTTTTAAAATTTGCAATAAAAAATTCATAATTAATTGTTTACTTAGAAAAATATTACAAAAAAATATGCATCACATCGGGACATGATTCCTCTACTTATATATAAAATATTATAAAAAAATATTATCATTTTATTGTGGTTAGGGTGGTCAGAAGACGCCTACTTCTTATTTTTTCCCTCAAATTTAAGTACTACTGCATTGAAATTTCAAATTTTTTACAAAATAGATTTTTTTTTTAAACAAACCTAATAGTTTACAAAATACATTCAATTTTCTATAGATTCTATTCTTACATATTTTTTGAAATAATATAGATAACTTATTCAAATTTTTATGTCAAGTTTCCTAACTCTGATTTTTCTAATTTTTTTGCCACTTAAGGGCTTGTTTTTTCCATGATGATCCTGCACATACCCAACCCTAATATGAGACTAAATCATCTAGTTTGGAGTATGAATCCCATTCAACATTAAATTTAGTGTTTTTATCATTTCAAGACTTCATTCAAGCCTCTACAGATTCCCAAGTGCACATCTTTGATCTCTCAGTTTTACATTCTGAATTACATGGATTTCTAGGTCATTTAATTAAATCTTGCATATCATTAAGTTTCATAATTAGTTCTTGCATTTGATTAGTCTTTCCAATCCATAGCTTGGTGGTGAACCCCTCTTTAGTTTATAATCATACCCTATAACAACCCTATTGCATGATCTCTTTCTCCTTTGCATTTATTAGATTGAGATCTCTAAGGTTTCCTTGAGTGAATCTTGAGTTTGAAATAGGAACCCTGTCTCCTCAAAGGTAGAGTGCTCCCATCCTATTTCCCCTTGTTTCAATATTATATAACCACCAAAATACTACCATTTTCATGACCAAAAAATTACTATAGACATAAAAATAAACTCTACCAAAATGAAACTAGAGAATTGTTTTGGTTGTATCCAACATATTAACATAGGTCTCATAAACATGAAACCATGAAGTGATAACCAAAGGTTAATTTTATTATATCACATGACATATGGATTCATGAATAATTTGTATTACTTATCAAGATGAAACATAGAATCTTAAAAAAATGGCTAGATGTTATCTTCTTACAAATAGTCTTTAAAGGATTCTATTATTTAGTTAGTGCATATGCATAACTTTAGTATATCTCTAGCACTACATTGAAGTTAGGATGATAATAAGTATTGACCCAACATGTCACAGAGATGTAAATCAATAAAATATAGTCTCCTTAACCTAACAATAAAAATCAACTTGATAATGTAGTAAATAATTTTTTTCCCAAGTTTTAGTTGCCAAATGAATCAAATGAGATCGATGAATAGAAAAATGGATACCTAAAGATATCACACTTTTCCCACTAATCATTCACTAATGTCCTAGGAGTCCCAATTGGATTGACTAACAACATCTCAAGGTGAGTCAATTTCACAATTAGGAAGGACCTAGGAGGGGGTTCTTTGAATTCTAAGGGGTTCACCACCAAGCATGCTTGGAAAAGGAAATGTTTGAAAACATAGTGTGATATGTAAAATGACCTAAAACTAGAAATGTAAGTTAAATGAGAGATGCAAATGATGAAATTATGCAATAGGGAGATAGTATGTGTGTACGTGGGAAGTTTGGAGATGTTGGGAGGATTCTGGAAATGCAAAGAAGCTTCCAAAATTTATTGTGGAGGACTAGGCACCCAAGATGGCGTATTAGTCCCACTGCCATTTTTTGGGGAAAATATGAAGTCTTCGGATGTCAGAACCGAATCTGAAGAAATCTCTTGAAAAATGTTCTCAGGAGGGCTAAGATGCCCACTATGGCATATTAGTCTCATTCTAAATTTCTGCAAACTCTAAATAGAATCCTGAGCTCCAAGGTTTGCACTTGCTTTCTTTCCAATCTTAGGTTCAGAAATTTTTGGATTCAACCTATAGGTGAGTTTCTGTGAAGATGGCAACTTTGTAATGCAACCTTGCAACTTTTGCAACTTTTCACTCCAAGTGATCTTCAAGTCTACAACCTATATCTCCAATCAAAAATATGCAAGATGGAAAAACTTGTTGTTTGTTAGTGAATGGAGGTTTGCCTTGGTCAAACCCCTTGTTGGTAACTAAACCTTGAAATGAAATAGAAATAAAGAAGAAAATGGAGAATGAATAACATGCATTGATACAACTCACCAAACCCTTGCAAAGTTTGCAAACTTGTTTTCAATGGCTACAATGGATATGGATCTTGAATTCTTGAAAGTTCTTGCTTGAATTGCTTGGTTGGATCAAAACCCTACATCACAAATGTTAGCACAACAACACACATGATGCAAGAAAACTATTTGATATAATGCTTGAATCTTGAAATGGCTCCAAATGCTAGATGAATCTTCTCTTGAATGCTCTTGTGAACTCAATTATGCTATGATAAAAAGATCTCACAAAAGACTTTTTGTTTAAATGAATGAAGGAACCTTATATTTATACTTATGCTTAATATCCCAAAATTATATCACACTAAGCTAACATATGAATTCATTAAATAAAGTAGGCTAAATCTCGCCATAATTTGAAATTAAATCCTAAAAAGTGACTTAGGGAGGACTAAGACGCCCTAGGTGGCATCTTAGTCCCAAGTCCTAAAAAATTGGGGCACAGACACCAAAAAGGGGCCCAATCAAGATATCCCAAAATTAGGGTCCTAAGAGCCTTGGGGACTAAGACACCCTAAGTGGCATTTTAGTCTCGACCCAAAAATCAAGGACACACTGATGGAGTCATTAAATTATCATTTATGTGTTGGAGAATGTTGGGATTAACTAGAAAAAAATATAATTCATAGGGCTTGTAGACACAAAATAGGACCAATTAAGCTATAAAGAAGCATAAATAAAGCAAGGCAGGCCCAAACAAGTGTGAAAATGCAAGGATATGCATTTTCCTACACTACAAAGATTAAAAGTAACAAACGTTTAAATTGATTACATAATGAGTGACAAATTTCTCTCCTTTTCCATTTTAATTATTGCTAAATTTAAATACGTATCTCTTCCTCTTGCTTTCCCATTTTCTTTCAAGACCACACATATACCTATCATGATTACATGAATTTGTGAAGAAAATTCATACGTATACCTTCTTCAATGGAAAACCAATAAATTAAGAATTGAAAACACCATAGAATCAAGATATCCTTAGCTTCCTATAGTGAAATATTTATATAAGTATCTCGTGAAACCAAAATAGTAAAAAAACTTTAATCCATGAAACAAGTTACCTTCATAAATAATAATTAGGTTCTAATAAAATAAAATATAATATGACTATATAATATCTAGGGTTGGCCCATATGTGGGTATGTGCAAGATCATGATGGGCCAAAAAGTGGCGATATGATGGGTATGTGGCTGACAACTTTTTTCTTACCCAAAATTGATGAAATGAAAAGGGTTTTTAAAGAAGATTCTCAGATTTCCACCAATATAAATTATGATTTACTTTGAGTTTAATAAATAACTATTATTCATTTTCTATTTGAATTATGACTAAAGTCCTTATTGATGGGCTGATTGAAAAACATCTATAGCTTTCAAATGGTAACATATTTTTTGAATCTGAAACATGTGTCACATTCTCTGCTTCGCATACTATAGGATTAAAAAAAATGAATTTCATGAAGTTTTGACCAAGTTAAGGTGGTCAGACATACGAGTTTTTATATTTTTTAAAAGTTGTAATAAAAAATTCATAATTAATTATTTACTTAGAAAAAAATTACAAAAAATATGCATCACATCGGGACATGAGTTCTTTACTTATATCTAAAATATTATAAAAAAATATTATCATTTTATTGTAGTTAGGGTGGTCGAGAAAGACACCTACTTCTTATTTTTTTCCTGAAATTTAAATCAGCATTGAAATTTCAAATTTTACCAAATAGATTTTTTTTTAAAATAAACTTAGTAGTTTAAACTCTACATTCAATTTTCTATAGATTCTATTCTTACATATTTTTGAAATAATATAGATAAATTATTCAAATTTTTACATCAAGTTGTCTAACTCTGATTTTTTTGAATTTTTTTCCACTTAAGGGCCTATTTTTTCTATGATGATCCCACACATACCCTTGTACTATATAGGACATAAAATTAAACAACTTGTATCAATGATCCATTGTCATAAAAAATTAAACCAAGAAAATAGTCTTCCAAACATCTCAATAATGATTGAAAGGAATAATTTGTTGATGATACACATCGTCTATAGTTTTAAGGTATAGGACTAATAAGTTCCTATTGGAATACCCATTTAGAATCATTATTTTGTACCATTATACTTAGAATAATTGTCTAGTATGAAGGGTCCTACAAAATACTAGTAGCATAATTTTTTTTAATAAAATCTATACTATGAACATAAATAATATATCTAATTGAATTAAATAAATTGGAATATAACACATTATTATTAAGTCCATTCCAATTCAACTACTAGTACAGTTTTATATTTACAATGTTAGATCATATAACATGCAAAATAACACAAATATTTATTTCATGCTATGTAATAAAATCTTAAAATTTGAATTGTTACATATTGAATATAATGGAAAGTCCAACTTTAATAAATAATGAGAAAGGATGACATACTTAATAGATATGTTCAAAAAATAGAATGATAATGAAAATCAATGAAATACTTGAAAGACATTATATGTAACATAAGGACATATTTGGGTGTTTCAAAGTTATTTTTAATATATATTCAAGTGAGTGCAATCTCTCTATTATGATTTTATCATTACAACCATGAGAATGATTCTACAAATAATTAAAAATATTAAACTAATTATATAGGAGGGAAAAAATAGAAAAAAGTATAATTTTAGCAATATTTTTTATTAAATTCTAAAATATTGATACTAAAAAGGAAAAAAAATGATAGACCACTATAGTAAAGAATGGTTGAAGATGTTATTGAACATCTATAATGAGCTCGCTATTTAACCCACTAGATTAGATAATTGTAATAACTAGCTATCATAATCCATTGCAATGGGTTTTCACAATGGGAGCAAGCATTTGACCTAGAAAAAATGGCTACTTGTAGTGAAACATGACACAAAATTCAAAATTGGAGTGTCATTGTCTCTAAATTTAGTAAGACAAACATATCTACTTCATTCACAAATTGTTACTTCTCTCTTATTGTAATAAGAATTTATAATTTCTTCATCTTGAGCTAGTAGGCCAACTTAAAATAGTAATTTGTACCCCTACTTGTAAGAAAGGAGGGTAAAGAAATTATTAGGTGGCAATGAATCAACAATTGATCTTGCAGTTGGTATCCATTATCACAATTTTATAAAAATACATCCAATGCCTCAACATTTAAAACAAGAAAAGGAAAAGACATAGTGTTGGTGTCAACCACCACCGAGGAGCGCCATCTACTACAAAAAACCTTCACAATGCACGAGAGAAGCACATGCTATTTAACCAAAAATGAATAAATTGAGATGTTGTAAAATACATATTATACGGGCTTTTTAAAGCTATGAAAAAGGTGATGGGTAAACAACTACCTGATACAAGAAATAAAACTATTATAATAATTATCCCTAAATTAAACTTAATACACTAAAACCCACCCTTAAATACAAACTTAGGGAGAATGAAGATGCAATATGGGTTCCAACTACACAACCATGTTAGGTACCCATTTACAATGCAAAAAGAAATTTCTCACAATCTGAGAAAAGGAGAAAAACCCTGTGGGAAAAAACCCCTCTCCAAAAGAGAGAAAAGAAAACAAAAATAATGCATGGATGGAGGACTCAATCACACCCCCCAAGGACTACATACATCATGTATATATACAATAAATGATCCCCCCATAGGAAGGAAAAAAGAGATCTATTATATCCCCCCATAATGAAGAAGCTCCAATGTTGATGAAAAGTGCCTGAAAAAAAAATGATGATCCAATGCCTACAAGCAACTCCTCTCCCCTTAGGAAGAAACAAGTCCACTAGAAGAATCTACTCCATGTCCAACTAAAAAGAGAAAGGAGGCCTCCAAATAGAATAATTGGGTAAGTGCACAAAGTTGAGTCCATGAAACATGGAAGTTTTTCCTTAACCAAAAAATTAAAATCGGCTTTGAGGAAACGGGATCCCGATTTTAATAAACGGGATCCTAATTTTTAAAAATCGAGATCCCGTTAAGGTTCAGGATCCCAAGCCTGACATGGAACACGATCCCGCTTTTTAAAAATCAAGATCCCATTTCCCATAGGATCCCGAACCAATGGAAAAGGCATGGGATCTCGATTGTCATGAAACGGGATCCCGATTACTACGAAACAGGATCCCGATTTCTATAAATCGGGATCCCATTTCGTAGAAATCGGGATCTCGTTTTATATTGGTATTTTTTTTAAACACATTTCACTGCACAGCAGACAGGACCCCGAGTACTGGAGAAAGCGACCCCCACAATCAGCTACAGGTACCTGCCTACATGGCATTTTTTTGCATTTTTCTATTTTGAATTGAAATTTTGAAGAAAATAAGTGAATTTAGCATGTTTTTTTAAATTTATTTCATGTTTTAAGAATTTTTTAACTGTTATCGTAGAAATGAATAATTGTAAAAATAGATGAAAAAATGTAATGAAACCTGAAGTCTTTTTAATAAAAATGAAAAAATGAACCTTGAATTGTGTTTTACAAACAAAATTTAACTTTTGAAACCGAAATTGTTCGATTAAACCAAAAAAAAAGAATTTGAAAACCCTAATTGAAACAAAACAAAAAAAATTCATTTCAAAACCTAGAAATTGAAATGAAATAAAAACATTGCATTTACAAATCCAAATCAAGCTTTTGAAACCCCAATTCAAATCAAAAGACAAAAAATTGAACTTGAAAACCCTAGTTTGAATTGAAACAAAAAATTGCATTAAAACCCTAATTGCTTAGAAATTGAAACCCTAAATTGAATTGGAACAAATTTTTTTGTTAAAACCCTAAATTGAAATCGAACAAATCATTTTGATTTTGAAAACTAGGTAATTTTGAGCTCAAAAAAATTCATTTGCATTGCTTAAATGTTTTAAATTTTATTTGCTTTGTATGGAAAAATAATATATATTAAACTTTAGTTTCAATGTTAAATTATAATTAGATTAGAAAACAATATGTTAAAGAATAGTTAAAATTCATAAATTTTATCTTGATGTTTGTTTGCAAATTTAGTTAGCTTAAATTCAAATCTAACGCATAATCGATTCCAATTGACACTAACTTGCAAGTCTAAATTATGCCAAGGGCCACCCAAAATTCACCCTAAGTTTGCTAAACCCTAGACCCTAAACTGTAAAATCTAAACCCTCAACACTAAAGCATTTGAATTTTGTCTTAGGACCTTAAAATGAAATTTGGTTGCCTTAAAAAACCCTCTATTGTCACCTTTTAGTAGAGCTTTTTGTAATGTTTTCACTTATTTGAACACATAATATATAAAAACTTTTGGTTTCTACAAGTTTATGAAGAGTGGATGATCACTCTCTATGACAATTAGACATGATCATTAGGGTTGTAAATAATTGGAAGAAAACTAAGAGCGTGAGTGAGAGTGCCATGGGTAAAGTTTCTTTCATTGGACATACCTAACATTATGTAGGTTCAATGTCAAGAATGGGTCTATTTGGTAGATTTATGAAAACTATTTTGAATATCTAGAATGCCATAAAATTATAATTATAGCAATTCCAATTGGAAACACTTGGGTACATATATATCATATGAAATTTAAATCTAGGAAAGTGTCTATTATATAGGAGAGTTGATAATACATGGAAAGAGGTTTGTATGGGAATATATGTATTAAGAAAAACATACCACATGACCTCTATAGGTTTTTTAAGCTGTGATCCTAGATAATAATCCACCCATGTCCTCAATCATAATGGATTTTTTAGTAATTAAGAGAGATTCAATAACCATAAAATTACTTATATTTTGATACTATATAGATTTATGTGGAAGGATAGAAATGCATCAATAAGGAGACCAAGATGGAATCATTTAACACCTACAAGGTACACCTATTACATGGGAAAGGGAGGAGGTACATGATGATAGGTTGGAGGAACTACATGCTATTATTACAATTTAGAGATAGGAGGATGATTCATATAAAAGAAATATAATTAAATATTTATATTATTTAATATATTATATTTAATATAATATATTAAATAATATAAATATTTAATATCATAAAATATAATATAAGATTACAATTAATGATAGGTAATGTTACAATTCAATTTTGGGGGTTTCTAATGAGGATTAGGCTTAAGATTCAATTAGGTTTGTAGTAAATAGTTAGGTTACAATTAGAATATATATAAATATTAATATAATTATAATACAAATATATAAATTAATTTAAACATAATATAATATAGGAATACATTTAAGATTAGGTAAAGGTTATAATTTAATTAAGTTTCAATTAGGTTTACAACTAATTAGGATATGGTTAGGTGGGACTACTTAGCATTCGCATGTGCAAGATCATGATGGGCCTAAAAGTGGCAATATGATGGGTATATGTAGGGTATGTGGCTAACAACTTTTTTTTTACCCAAAATTGATGAAATGAAAAGGGTTTTGAAAGGATATTTTTAGCTTTCCACCAATATAAATTATGTTTTATTTTGAATTTAATAAATGATTATTATTTATTTTCTATTTGAATTACGACTCAAAGTCCTAATTGATAGGTTGATTGAAAAACATCTATAGCATTCAAACAATATCACATTTTTTTGAATCCAAAACATGCATCACATTCTATGCTTCAAGACACTATAAGATTAAAAAAAAAGAAAATTTGAATTTCATGAAGTTTTGACTAAGTTAAGGTGGTTAACATATGAGTTTTTATATTTTTAAAAGTTGTAATTGCACCATAATTAATTATTTACTTGGAAAAAATTATTAAAAAATATGCATCACATCGGGACATGAGTCCTCTACCTATATCTAAAAATATTATAAAAAAATATTATCATTTTATTGTGGTTAGGGTGGTCAAACAAACACCTACATCTTATTTTTCCCTAAAATTTAAGTAATATCGCATAGAGATTTCAAATTTTCACCAAATAGATTTTTTTTTTTAAAACAAACCTTAGTAGTTTAGAAACTACAGTCAATTTTGTATAGATTCTATTCTTACATATTTTTGAAATAATATAGATAACTTATTCAAATTTTTATGTCAAGTTGCCTAACTCTAATTTTTCTGATCTTTTTGCCAATTAAGGGCCTATTTTTTCCATAATGATCCCAAGACATGCCCATTCTATTATGGTTAGAGTATGGGTTACATTTAAGATTATTGTTATTTTTGTGATATGTATAGATTGATTCATTTTTAACATGATACTTTTTTTTATTAGAGGGGTAAACACTTTTGACCTAGAGCTAGATGGAACCAATGAGGCTATAGTATGACTAAATTTGGACCTCACTAGACATCTAGATCCCCTTAAGCCATCCTATCACCTTAAATCGTAAATCAATTTCTTAAGGGGATCAAAGAAGTTCTTAAAAGTTGGTGAAGTTTCCCAAGGCAACCAAATTTAACAATAATAATATCGTGCAAGATTATAATATGAATGAGATTTCATGATATAGGTTGGTCAGTTGAAACAAGAGTAGATCTCAATCAACTATTCCACAAGAAAATGTTCTTCACTAACTTGCAAGTTCATTAAATATTCCAAGGGGCACCAAAACTTTACCCTAAGTTTTGTAAACCCTAAACCCTGAACTCTAAAATCTAAACCCTAAACACTAAACCATTCATTTTGTCCTACCTAGCACTTTAAAGTGAAATTTGGTTGTCTTAGGAAAATCCACCATATTTTATTCCCTTATGCCATGTAATTTTGTCCTAGGATCTTACTACATGTACATCCCCTTAAGTTATCCTATTACCCTAAACCCTGAACTCTAAAGTCTAAACCCTAAACCCTAAAGCCATCATTTTTTCTTTAAAGGCTCTTAATGAAATTTGGTTGCCTTGGGAAACTTCACCAAATTTTATTCACTTGAGCCATGCCATTTTCTCCTAGGACCTCACTAGACGTAAATCCCCTTAAGCCATCTGTCACCCTAAATCGTAATTTGATTTCTTAAGGGGATCAAAGAAGTTCTTAAAATTTGGTGATCAAAGTTGCCATCATGATCTAGGTTGGTCAGTTGAAACAAGAGTAGATCTCAATCAACTATTCCACAAGAAAATTTTCTTCACTAACTTGCAAGTTCATTAAATATTCCAAATTCTAAACCCTAAACACTAAACTCTAAATTCTAAACCCTAAACACTAAACCATTCATTTTGTCCTACCCATCACCTTAAAGTGAAATTTGGTTGTCTTAGGAAAATCCACCACATTTCATTCCCTTATGCCATGTAATTTTGTCCTTGGATCTTACTACATGTACATCCCCTTAAGTTATCCTATTACCCTAAACCCTAAACTCTAAAGTCTAAACCGTAAACCCTAAAGCCATCATTTTTTCTTAGGCTCTTAATGAAATTTGGTTACCTTAGGCAACTCCACCAAATTTCATTCCCTTATGCCATGTAATTTTTTCTTACTACATATATCCCCTTAAGTTATCCTATTACCCTAAATCCTAAACTCTAAAGTCTAAACCGTAAACCCTAAAGCCATCATTTTTTCTTAGGCTCTTAATGAAATTTGGTTGCCTTAGGAAACTCCACCAAATTTCATTCCCTTATGCCATGTAATTTTTTCCTAGGATCTTACTACATGTAGATCCCGTTAAGCTATCCTATTACCCTAAACACTAAACTCTAAAGTCTAAACCCTAAACCCTAAAGCCATCATTTTTTCTTTAAAGGATCTTAATGAAATTTGGTTGCCTTGGGCAACTTCACCAAATTTTATTCACTTGAGCCATGTCATTTTCTCCTAGGACCTCACTAGACGTAAATCCTCTTAATCCATCCTGTCACCCTAAATCGTAATTTGATTTCTTAAGGGATTCCAATATGACATTTCTTAAGGGGATCAAAGAATTTCTTAAAATTTGGTGATCAAAGTTGTCCAAGGCCCAACCAAATTTAACAATAATAAGATCCTGCAAGATTATACAATATCAATAGTTAATTGTAATTTGATTCAAGTAACATGTGCCTTAGACATATAAATGAGGCTTGCATATAATTTTATCATTTGTATTCAATTATTTAAGGCCATTTATATTGAATGGTTTAAAGGTATTTCCTAAACATGTATCTTACATCTTGAAATTACAAATCTAATGCAGGTTCACTCATATCTTAAAGATCACATGGATCGATTCAATAATATTTGCAATCCACCTCCACGCCATCCATCTCCAACACCTTCACCTCCACCTCCACCCACTCCACCTCGTAACCCCCCACCTCCACCATCTGAAATCAATGAACATGCTCATTTGCAAGCACAAATCAATGCTTCTACTAGAACCATCCAAGATCAAATCAACATTATTCAAAATGAAGAATGTGACGCACCTCCTGTGAGGATGTTTGCATCTAGGATGCAAACCCTTGTTGATGTTGTTATGGCTATGGATTGGATCATAGATGAGCATCGACAATGGCTAGAGGAGAGGAGAACTCCTGATTTTGAAAAGGAAAACACAAAGAAATGAAGATCTATGTAGTAGAGAGCCATAATAGTTTATAAATTAAAACAATTATCTTAAATAGTTATGAATTTATAAATTTGGTGAACGATGGATATTTTGTGTGATGAATTTATAAATTTGGTTCCAAATGGATATTTTTAGTGACATGAATTTATGATTTTGGTTCTAGATGGATATTTTTAGTGACATGGATTTATGAATTTGGTGGAATTTATGAACTTATAATGAATAGTATATAATAGTATATATTTTATGACTATCTACTAGATCATGATTTCTCCCATCAAAAATTGTAATATATGTGTGTGTGTTAGACATAAAATGAGCTTTTGTGAATGTTTCAAGTTTATTGTTTAGTATGTATGTGCATGTATTAAAAATTTGCATATATAGTTCTTAAATTTTGAAATTTGTATACATATGTACATAGTTTAGTTTAATGATTTGTATGCATGCAAATTATGCATCATATTTTTTATTTTAAATGTACATGTACATACATTAATTTTGAATTTTGTATGGACATGCTCTTGAGTTGGACAATCAATGTATATATATGTGCATTTCAATTAAATATATGATCTTAATATATATGTTGCTCATCCTATTTCAATTAAATATATGGTCTTAATATCTGTATGCACATGGACTATTTTGTATGATTTAATGTAGGTGCACATTTATATCGAGCATATTATGGATGATTTTAACATTGATGATATCATCAATCCACCACCTCAGCCACAACCACATCCGCCTCCCCCCCCTCCACCTCCACCTCCACCTCCACCTCCACCTCCCCCTCCACCTCCACCTAATATGCCACATCCAACACCTATCACATATGACGAGGCTCACTTGAGAGCATGAATAAATGATCAAGTTGCATCCTTACAAAATCAAATCAATGCTATGCGGAGTCAAGCATTGATTCCTCCACATGTGAGACATTTTGCATCTGCAATGCAAAATGTTGTTGATTCCATCAGGATGATCAATTCTGATCTTGATAGGAATCAACGAGACAGAGAACAAATGAAATAATTTTATTCTAATGGTCTCTCTTACAAACAAATATTAGACCTTAAAATAATGAAATCCCATCTATCCCCCTACTTTCTTGACCCCGTTACTCGACAACCCATTCCACCCAACAAATCTAGAATATCCATGAGGTGGTGCATACATCCGTAGATGAGTGCACATTTTTGGGATTGATGGTATATGGTTTTTGATAGTCTCCCACATGCTAATTGGGAGTGCCCATTATATTTTTTGAGAAAACTATATGTAGAGTTTGTTTTGGGGCAAAAGCCCAATTATTTTGATTTTAGATCATTTCAGGGTGTTGGTGGCGGCATGCCACAACAGAGATTAGGGGAAAGGGTTGATCCTCGACACCCCATGCATGCGCAACCCCTTGTTGTTGCTCCTGGTCCTCCCATTCCTCAGACCTATACATCATCAAGCTCGGGTCTCAACATTAGGTTCCCTTAGTACACCTCAGGAGACCTTGATCAAGACGCTCGAGTAGCAGCCAGTGGGGGCATAGAGACGATGATGATGATGGAGGATTTTTTTATGGAGCTGGTCCAAGTACCACTCTAGGAGTGTTGAGGCACGTCCCCCATATATGTACTAGTTGTCATCAAGTATGCTATGGACCTGATCAGGCCACACCTAGTTCAGGTGAACGGGGAGATTCTGGTTGTTCATCTGGTCACATCAGTTCATTTGTAGAGTTCCTCATAGAAAAACATCACCCTAAGGACACTACGACATAGGTATAAATATGCATCTAGATGTATGTTCATTTTATAAGAATTTTGATGGTTGTATATATCAAAGAAAAGTTTGCAATACATTTTAACAATCAAATTGTTTGGTGTACAGATGACACTCACGATGCAAGGGCAAACATCTGTTCCATGAGTACATACATCGAACCCGGTCATACTCGGCAACCCTTATGGGGTATTTTGATTTCAATTTTTAAAATTATATATGAAATCATAAATTATTTAACTTGAGTTTTAAATTTATAATTGAATCACATATATGTTTCAAATATTTGTGTTGGTTTAGGTGAGTCAATCGACATCCACATCGATTCCTCCTGAGGGATTGTCAAGCACTCCTCCACTATCGAGCATCATAGATCAGGGGCAGGTACATTCATATTGCAAATTTGTTTAAAGTTTACATTAGTATAATTACAATTTTATGAGTTTTGAATTCACTAGATATACGAAATGCATGCATGTACACTTGTAAATATTATTTAAGCGTTAAATTTCTATGTACATGTATGTCTAGGTTGATACCACAATAAGAATGGGCATTGGGAAAACATTTGATGTTGCAATTACTCGTGAGGCCACTGATTTCCAGGTTTCTTATAAAACTTTCTACACAAAATGTACAAACTTGAATATATATATATATATATATATTAACCTAATTCAATTGTACATGCTTTAATTTTGATCTTGTAGGACTTTGTTAGTGCAACTTTCAGCCCTGACCCAGACATAGTTACACCACCAAGAGGACATGTAGCGCAGGTTCCATATCAAATGGTAATTTAATTTTTTTATTATATTTAAAGTCAATTGTTATATTTAAAGTCAATTATAAATTTTAAATTGAATATATACATAATATGAGATTTTTACATATTATTTTTCTTTTATAGCATGAGACACATCTTGTAGTTGAGCATGTATAGACAGGTCCTGGAGAAGAGCCTAGTGCACAACCTTAGAATATGGTACAATTAAAATATGAGAAATTATAAATTAAATTGAATTATAAAAAAATTAATTGTAGAGTTGTACATCTAATTTTGAATTTCTTTGTCTTGTTTATGTAGATTGATTTAGAGAATTTAGAGGTTGCTTCTGGTGCACTAAAGCATCCAGACATAGATATGATGGTAATTTAATTTTATGATGGATTATAAACTAAATTGTCATTAAATCATTTTTTATTGTCTTACATCTAATTTCATCTTTCTCTTATATAGAGTGTTTCAGGTCATCCACATAGTCTGCATGGTGTGAAGAAGTCTCTTGATTATAGAGACAGTACATGACCTAGAAACATGTGATTTTATGTGTTATATTTGTTTATTTCATGGACTATATTTCTTTTTTCTCATGTACTCTGTTGGACTTTATTTCATGCGCTTAATATATTGGTTTCATGCACTTAATATGTTACATAAATTATGGACTTTATTATTGTTTGAAATTTTAATTTACACATATACATTTATGCATTTTATGTTCATAGTCAAGACATTAATATAGGACATTAATGTTAAATTTAGTGATCTCATACATGGATTAATATAGGACATTTTAATATTTATACTTTGCAAATTTAGTGATTTCATACATGATATGCATGATATGTGCATTCAATAAATAG
The DNA here is from genome assembly GCA_007258455.2 of Sequoia sempervirens. Lineage (NCBI taxonomy): Eukaryota > Viridiplantae > Streptophyta > Pinopsida > Cupressales > Cupressaceae > Sequoia > Sequoia sempervirens. The sequence goes on along the minus strand of VDFB02281492.1, from coordinate 424,827,964 downwards.
CGATACTTACTCAATGAACTTATTCAATTCACGTCAATCAATAATTAGTCAATAAATCATAATTTACAAACAAAAGCAATCTATTTATATACCAAAAAGGATAAAATTTTAAGAAATAAACAATACCATAGAAGATTAGAGAATAAAATTAATAAATACTATAAATAATAGTTCATCTAACACTAATTTATAAGTTGTCAAAACAAATAATGACGTCTTAAGGGGGTGTCTAAAGGGGTCATAATAGAACGCCTTAAGGGCATGTCTTAAGGGGTTATAATACGTCTTAAGGGGATGTCTAAAGGGGTCATAATAGAACGTGTTAATTAAGGGGATGTCTTAAGGGGTCTTAAGGGGATGTCTAAAGGGGTAATAATAGAACGTGTTAATTAAGGGGATGTCTTAAGGGGTCTTAAGGGGATGTCTAAAGGGGTCATAATAGAACGTGTTAATTAAGGGGATGTCTAAAAGGGTCATAATAGAACGTCTTAAGGGGATGTCTTAAGGGGTCATAATACACCTAAATGGGATGTCTTAAGGGGTCTTAAGGGGGTGTATTAAGGGGTCATAATATGTCTTAAGGATATTTAATTGATTTAACAATAATGTATGCATGATATTTAGTGATTATACACATAAACATAAAGTTTCAAAGTAGGAAAACATGCACATTTAAGAAACAAAATATATAGAATATTGATTTGATACATAGAAGTACATAGAGTATGTTTAATTTTGTAAGTATGTATGTACATATATGTCATCTCAAAACAATGTTTACAAATTTGGATATGCCATTCAAGAACATCTCAAACTCGGCTAGAATCTAATAGGTCTTCACACCACCTGATATCAAAAGGTACAAGCAATATCAATGAAATCATCAAAACATACATATTTTAATTTATATAAAACTATCTATATGTACAAAACTCAAGTACTGCATTTAAAAGTATTCCACACATGTTTGTGTAGGTTGAATCCAGCATCCTCTCCTTTTTGTTTCAAAGTATGAGATCAATGCAATGATGGCTTAGGATACAAAAATGACAATAATAAATCAATTTTAACTATTAATGTCCAAGCAATATCAATATGTAATCAAAACATGTATTTAAATATAATTTAACTAATAATTACCTATTTTTACCAAGTATTCCATGTTGTCTAGGTTGAATCTGCATGGACTAGATCCTTTTTGTGATTATGCCTTAAGGATATATAAAAGAACAATTTAAATCAATTTCAACTAATAACACACTTGACCAATGTCGAAACATGTATTTAATTTATTTAAAAGGACAAAATAAAACTAAATCTATATTTACCCATATCTACTTATTCCATTGTACCATCTGCATCCTCTCTTTTTTGCAATGCATCTATGATTGCCTCATGCTTTTCCATAGAAATTGACCATAGCAATTTTTTTGAAGGTCTTCCATGATAACGCTCTAGTTTTATATGTGTTGCCACCACCAAATGTGAATGATGCATAATATTTTTATGTGTTTCATAGTCTTCGAATGCAGGTAGACCATTCTTTCTTCTCAAGTATTTTTGTAGCCAAGTGCCAACAACCACCATCGATCCTATTGGAAAACATGTTCAAAAACCATCCTCAAATAAGTTCTCAAAATTTTCTTAAGGGGATCAAAGACTTGTAAAAAATTGCTTAAGGGGATCTAAAACTTGTTATCAAAATTTGCTTAAGGAGGTGTCTTAAGACGATCACCGTACCTGTTGGATAATGAAAGCCATCATCATCTTCTCAAGGTGTTATCAACTTATGTTTAGTTTCCACACAACGAGCCAACCAATATTTTGTTTTCTCTTCATTCCCCTCAGGTGCAATAATAGCATACACATGTCCTACCAACAAAATTTGATTTAATAACTTGTGCATATCCATATAAATAATTTAGTATTACAAAATAACTTAATAAAGTGAAATAAAATGAAATAAATTGAACTAAAATTACCTTCTTGTACAAGGTCTAAAACACGGTCATAATCCTCAGATGCAAACAATTGATCATTTTCTTCAATAGTTCTTTCATATTGATTATGTGCTTCTATAGGTGTCAACGATCTTTGCTCCCATTGTTCAACCCATTCTATATTTTCGCAAGCTTCCCAATCTCCTGAGATACAAAAATGGCAAAAACATGCAAGCTCCCTTGTCCAAATAGTCCATGTGCTTGTTGTCGCACTCCTAAATGAATGCCATTTAGTAGATCCACTAATTGTCTCGCAATCAACTCTAGATGCAATGTTCTCTCTTCCACCAACCAAAAGAATCGATGAACTGTAGAGTACTCACTCAAAGCAGGTGCAAATAATCTTGTATTACACCAATCCACAATCCCACGTGCATCTTTAAATTTTACTGCATCCTCAAATTTTAATTGTTCTCTAGCAAGAATTCTTTTGACACACGCATCTACCCATCATGTTCTCTTACTGATGCCCACTTTCAAAAACTCCATATATGTTGGACATTAAGTTCCTTGTAAACCCTACTTAACCAATAGAATATTCTAGCATTTTTGAACTACCCCATACAATTATCTGACCATATGAGGTGTTCTTTCATATGGATTCCTCTTTCTCTTAAATTTCTATAAAATATACTAAAACAATATTGAACAAACTCTGATGAGTGTAACTGATTGTCACTCAAATAAAAATGATACTCCCTCAAAACTTTTCTATCATCCTCAGTGCTATCATCTGCATGTCTATAAAAAATATGGACAAACATAGCTACTTGCATTGAATTATAATATTGAGATTGAATTTCGTCTTGCGAAGCGAGAGTATAATTCTCCACAAAATCAACCACTAAATGTATAGTACCAATTGGAAATGTGTTTCTACATGCGCAGAATTGGCCATCAAGCCATCGAGCATGTTTAGAGTGCATAACATATTTTGGTACAATTTTATTATTAAATTCACTCATAAATGCATGCACACTAACTTTTTCTGTAACTAAATCACAATGTTTTCCTATTTTTCCATCTTTTAAATAATAGTGAACATTCCTAAATCTTTTGACATCTACTAATTGTTGTCCAAAATCATGATCAACACTTTCATGCAAACAAATTCTTAAAAATGAAAGATTTCCA
>VDFB02281492.1:424652424-424824730 GCA_007258455.2 Sequoia sempervirens | reverse complement strand
CAACAAAAAAAATAAGAAAAAGGGGAAAATACAAAAAAAAAGAAAAAATTTGAGAAGATCAAAAAAATTATAAAATCTAAAAAAATGCAATAAAAACAAGTAGTGAAAACTTGGCAACAGGCGTTATTTGTGATAGGTTAGATTTTCCATCTATTTGGGCATGTCAACCATTCACTTTCTCCATTCTCTTTTTCCATCCATCTATCTATCCTTTGAAGGCTCCATGTACATATCTTGGCATTGCAGTTGTTTCTCACCCTAGACTGGGGGAAAAATCCTAAATGCACTAGGGGAAAATAAAATTTGGGCTTAAACCAACAAAAAAATAGCAGGAAGACAAAAACAACCCAAAAATGATGATTAAAATGCAACCCACCATTGAACATCAATCACCATAAAAAATGCATTAAACATCCATATCATATCAAAATTCAAAAATAGGTCAAAATTCAGTCAAAAAGTTAAAAATAGAGTCATCTTGTGGAACTATGTGGTCTCTATGTATATAACATAGGCAAGGCTAATCTTTGATCAACCCCCAAGACCCCTAGGATAGGTCTTTAGGTTAGATTCTTGTCAAAATCTTGGAAAACACCTAAAAATTGGAAAATAAAAAAATCCCCCAAAAAAAAAGAATGAACATAAAATCAAATAAAAAGGATGATGCTCTTTTGAATCATGGGTTATTACATTAAACAAAAATTTTAAATTGTTGTACTTTGATTTTTGTTATCTTATCTCTGGAGCACCTCAATGATGTATCAGACTAGAGGAGTGAGGAAGGTGTATGATTTTTCTTTGTTTTCTATCTATGAGTTGGTCATTATTACTGTCCAAATTGTCACCGGACATGTGCTACAGAGTATCACTAATGACATTCCAAATTTACATAGGAAACTAGTTAACTCTTGTCTGTTTACAGAAGCAATACACAGGTCATCTTAGTTTAAATATACTTAGATGCTTGTGTTAACTTGCACTATCAAACATCATGGAAGTAGTACTCAGGTCAGCAAGGTATAAATATACCCTTGATGCTTGTACTCGCTTTCAACATTTCAAAGGCCCAATGATGATAAAAAGCATGACAAATCGGCTATTACGAATGACAACTTTTGCATACGAGATCTACATGTTTAGTCTACATTGCATCCATATTAGTTTGCATTTGTATTTATGGCATTTCCAAATCTGCAACAATGATGTTATCTCTTGCATTAAGGGATTGAGTACACTTGACATTTCCAAAAACACATCATTTTCATATAATTAGAAAACATTCCCATTTAGTTGCATATCACTTGCATTGGAAAACATTACAACATCATTCATCCATTCATGCATCACATCATAATATTTGCATTAGAATACACAAAACAACATCCATCACATATCATTTACATAATCAAATTCATTTCATTTAGTGGCATTAGGGAAGTGGTTCACTAAGCTTAAATGAGTGAGTCTCTTTAGATTTCCAAAAGAATTGGGAAATATGTTAGGTTTTGTGAAGCTTAATGTAACAAAGAATCAACTGACGACAACCTGATTCCCACAACTCCTGGAAGGTGGATAGACTCACTCAATTAAGCTTAAGACCCCACAACAAAATCATGTGCATAATCATTTGCATCACATAATCATAATTCATCATTACAAAACATCACACATTATTTGCATTATATCTATACATACTCAATATGAACATCACATTTCATCACATGGCATTTGCATAATCAAATCCATCTCACATAGCATAAAACATCATCCATAGATCATGTAGAATCATCAATCATCAATCATACATTATCATATCATCATTGCATACATCACATAAATCATCACATAAACATCATCATTGCATAATCATCATGATCATCATCATATAAACATAAAACATCATCATTTCATCCATCATACATTCATTCACTCATTGCATCCTTTATTTTCATATGAAAAGAACAAAAACATAAAATGGATCACATATCATTAGCATAATAAGATCCATCACATGTATCATATAGGCATCATTCGTAAAGCATCATAGAATCATAACACATCAGTTGCATCATCATTTACATCCATAACATATCATATCACATCAACCTTCATAAAACATCACAATAAAATGCATCCATCATAATCATCATGATCATCATCATATAAACATCATAAACACATATAGGCATATAGATCAATCATCATCATTGCTGCATATCATATAACCTCAAAATCGTAATGTCAAGTGTACAATGATATCCAAAGGTATAAAGAGATACATCAATATCAAAATTGGCAGTGTATCATAATGTCTCAAATAAAGAGGTACATCATCAATGTCTCAACTAAATCAGTGTATACATTAGGTCTCGAAACATCATCAAGTCTCAGTACATTAATCAATCAATCAGAGAAGTCAAACCATATTGCCAAATCAAATATGAATCTTCCTACATGAGATGTGGGAATCCTCCTATGATCATAACATATCTCAAATCAATCAATCAAATCAACCTCAACCTATCATTGATCCTCGCCTATCATGAGGACAATCATCATCATCACAATCCTATCATTAATCCTCACCTATCATGAGTTCAATCATCAATCTATCATTGATCCTCGCCTACCATGAGTTCAATAATCTATCTATCATTGATCCTCACCTATCATGAGTTCAATCATCAAACTATCATTGATCCTCGCCTATCATGAATTCAATCATCAATCTATCATTGATCCTCGCCATTCATGAGGTCAATCATCAATCTATCATTGATCCTCACCTACCATGAGGTTCAATCATCAACTATCACATCAACATCATCAAATCAATTGGCTGAATGCAATCACCAAACATCAAACACAAGGAGGCAACATAAGGAATTAATTAATCCAATCATCACCTATTGGATTATACATCATTTTTCACGAGATAAATCATCTGTACATCATAAAATTTTGAAATCATCATCAAAATTTACAACAATTCTAACAAATCATCAAAATTCCAAACTTCACCGATTTATCTCTTGAGGGGGCATATATCTGTTAGTACCTGAAAATCAATGTTTGGGTCATCGTCTTGGGCATTGAAAACATTTCCAAGCATCGGTATCAATTTTTTTATTTGAAGCAACGTGTAAAAACATTACTTGAAAGAGGGGAAAAATGTATACATCTAAAAATAGTCATCACCTTTAATTAATTAAATACTAGCTATTTGATTAATATTCCAACTATGTATAAATAAATTCTCAATTTATTTATACTGTTCACCCTTCTCTAATTCTCCAAATCCAAAAAAATATTCTTCTAAATTAATTAAATAAACAAGGTTCCCTAAACTTTTTTTATTTAATTAATCTTCACTAAATCCAATTAGGAATTAAAGAACATTTCTACAACTTTTTGTGTCACCTCACCAAGGTCACATGAAAATAAATAACTCTAATTTTTAATTAGAATTTTCTTCAACTCATTTTAAAAAGCACATGGCTCATTCCTCCCACACTTTCACCAATTTTGGAGCATATGAATTAGTCCTCCCACACTTCCACCAATTTTGGAGCACATGACTTATTCTTCACACACTTCCACCAATTTTGGAGCACATGACGTATTCCTCCCACACTTCCACCAATTTTGGAAGCACATGGTCTTCTCTTCACACACTTGAATCTTCCATCCAAATGGCATGTTTCCCATTGTTCAAGAGATTCTTCCATCCAAATGACATGTTGTTTGGTCAAGGGGACAACATCTTGATTCTCTTCATCTTCACCATCCATTTTTCTTATTTGAATCTGGACCGTTGATTATTTCCACCTGACTATATGCTTGGAAAAGGCTATAAATACAACCCTTGGGCCTTGTATTTTGCATCGACATTTGAAGTAAAGTTATCATGCAAGTTTTATCATTGGAGCTTGGATCATTTTGGAGTCTTATAGCTAATCTTTACATCATGTTTTTCTTTGCATTTACATCTTAGCTTTAAATCTTGCATCATAGTTTCATTTTAGATTAGTTCAATTTAAGTTTGCATTTGATCATATGTAGAATCATATATAGATCATCCTAGTTCAATACCATAGCATCCACCTCCACTTGTTCATTTATCATAAACATCATCCTCCACTCATCATAGCATTCATTATCATTGTTTTCATATAGTTTCCATGTAGGCATTAAATAGGCTTGCATGTTGAATACAAATCTCGTTTATTAAGTGTCATTTTAATAGCCTTTGTGCACATAGAAATTTGAGGGCCAAAAGTTTAAAATAATCATTAAGAATAGAGAGAAATGAGACATTCTTGAAAGATTTAGTTTGTTGTAAATTAGAATATTTTCTTTTCTTTGAATCGTTGAATATAAATTGTTTCATTAAGGTTTGTGTTGATACTATCTTTACACATTTTACGCACACACACAAAAACAAAGAAAAACCTTTCAGGTCAGCATGGAAGAGACATAGGGTGTCTCGACACCTTGCATCATCCCTAAAAGGAAAACACAAGACAAGAATGAAAAGAAAAGAAAAGATAATTAAAAATATTTTGGGTCAACATGGAAGAGACATAGGGTGTCTCGATGCCTTGGCTCATCCTAAATGTGAAAACACAAGACAATAATGCAAATGAAAGGTAAAGATAAATGAAAAGGAAAAGTCTTATGACATATAGAATAATGAAGGTACAAATAGATGAATGCACATAGAGAGGAAAGATCAAACTATACATCATAGGGGATCACAATACACATGTGCAATAATGCAAAAAGGAAAGCTAAAAGACTAGCAAAGCATAGGCGAGTCAACCTAAAGTATTTCGTCTACCTCCCAATCTTAGTTTGTATAAGTAGAAGGTAGATAACGAGCCTAAGGGACAATGAAAAATGCACTACTAGGACAAGGCTATATACTTCTTTCCCCCACTAAGTGCAAGACAAGAATGAGTTGAGTTAAGTGATGGGATAGATCATGTAATAGTGAGAATAGAGTATTCTACAACTATTACTTGACAATAAGGTTGAAGGAGATGGTATTTGATCATTAGATAACAACTATCTCTATCAAAGTGATATTTACTCAATATGATTTTGAATGCACGACACTCATTAGTAATATGTCCAAGAGTTTTGTGGTATCGACAATGTGGAATTTTTGCATGTTTAGGATGTAGTATGAGCCTGGCTTTCTCTAGTGACAATAGTATAAGTCCTTGGTTGAGAAGGATATTTGATTTTCTTTCACTTTCAAGTGGCAGATGAGGGGGTTGTAGTTTTTGTAATTTGTAAGCTCGTTTGTGTTTACTAGATTCACCAACTTCCCAAATTGAATGTGGAGGAGGAGGATCTAAGGTGACCCTATTTCCATTTTCGTTGTTATGAGTTATTGGTCATTCTTTAGGAAAAAGGACACTCATATTAGGAAGAGAATCTAAGATTATTGTACCATTGCTACAAAGCCTTAGGTATTCTATAGAAGGTCTTATGTTGCAAGTGGGATCTTGATATCCTAATCCCTTTGTGTTTTCATTAGTTGGTATTTTCTCTAGTATTTGATGAATGTTATGTTCACTTGTTATATTGCATCCCTGTTTACTCAAGATTGTGAATCCTTTCCCATATGTTTCTTCTAGATTGATTGGAGTGTTTGTTACTTTGTTATCATAAAATGGTTGAGTTTTTTCTTGTTTAGAAGAAATAGGTTCACCTATTGTAGGGAACATAGGTTTAACTTTTGTCTCAGTTTTGGAATGTTAGTGACTGAACCTCTCAAGAGGTTGTATTGTAGGGGGTTTGGTTGTTTCATGGATGGATAAAAGGATGCATTAGCTTCAAGTTTGTTAAGGCAATAATTTAGGAACTTATTCATGCTATCATCATCTTCTCCAATGATGTCAACATCACGAGGAGAAAATGCATTAGGATTTGAAGGAGAATAAGTGAGTTCAATTTCATTAGGATCATTTCCAAAAGCACATCTTGAAATGAAGGAAATTGAGATAACAACAATTCTGGAAATAGTAATAGAAAACTGAAAGAAACAAAATAGAAGCACAAAAAAGAAATTTCAAACCCTAAAAGCTGGAAAGTCAAAGTTAATAGGGACTAAGATGCTAGTAAGGGCATCTTGGTCCTTCTGGTGAGATTTTGAAGTTCCATAAAGTGAAACATTTAAAGCAAACAATAAAGACTGGATTCTAAGATAGAAACCCTGGGAAGGACTAAGATGCTAGGAAGGGTGTTTTTTTCTTAGTAGAGGTTTTTGTCAAAAAAATAGAAAATTCTAAGTTGTTAACAATATTCCTAGGTTTTGTACATAGGGACCTTATTTTTAGAAATAGAAAGCTATGCAAATGAATGGAAGAAAAAGTAACTAACAGAAAGCAATTGGATGCAAATTTGAATGCAATTTTTTCAATTTTGAATGTAATAACAATGTTCCTAAATTCAAGTAGGATGATTAGCAATGCACTTATTAGTTTTTCAATGAGATGAAATGATGCAAGAAAGGAAAAATGTAACCTATATGCACTTTCACTAATGCAAATTTGAGAAACCCTAGATGCACTTTCACTAATGCAAGTATGAGAAACCCTAGATGCACTTTCACTAAGGCAAGATGCAATGCAAGAATGAATGCAACCTAGATCTATGGATTTAATGGACTCCAAATGAAAAAATAAATGCCTAAAATGTCTAGTTTACCAAAATGAAAGAAAAAGAAAATAAGTGTGGGGGAGTGCCCACCTCTATTCTCCTTCGACCACTCAATAGTGTCCTAGGAATCTAAATTGGATTGACTATCAACCTCAAAGGTGAGTCAATTATCAACAAGGAAGACCTAGGAGGGGGTTCTTTAAGCTTTGAGGGGTTCACCACCAAGCAAAAGCCTGGAAAAGACAAGTAAACATTCAACTCATAAAACCTAGTAATGCAAGCTAAATGAAGGATGCAAATGGTGAAATTAAGCAATAGAAAGTTATAATGTTTGTACTTGGGAAGTATGGAAATGAAAAAATGCTATCAAAATGTGCTATGGAGGACTAAGAAACCCTTACTATTGTCTTAGTTCCACTCTTATTTTCCGCGGCAGATGCAAAATCTTCAGATGCCATAACAGGATTCAAAAGTATCATTAATAAATACCCTTGGGAGGACTAAGACGCCCTAGGTGGCAACTTAGTCCCGTTTTGAATTTTTGGAATCTCCGAATGTGGTCCTAAGGCTGAAGGTCCGGACTTCCTTCTTCTCATATCCTAGGTCATAAACTTCCAGATCTGGCCTATAGGTGAGATTCCATGAAGATGATAACTTTGCAACTTTGTAACTTTTCACTTCAAATGATCTTCAAGTATTCAACCTAAATCTATAATCAAAAACACACAAGAGAGGGAAAACTTGTTGATTGTTAGTAAATGGGGGTTTTCCTTGGTCAAACCCCTTGTTGGTAATTAAACCTTGTACTAAAATAGAATAATCAAGGGAAATGATGAATGAAAAAAGTGTTATGTTGTAATTCACCAAACCCTTGTTGTGAAATCTACAAACTTGTGTGAGATGGCTAGCTTGAATGTAGATATTGAATCAAATGAATACTTTATAGATCTTGAATTGTTCATTGTTTCCTTGAATTCAAATCCTACATCACAAATGTTATCTAAAAAACACACATGATGCAAGAAGATCCTTGATATGATGCTTGAATCTTGATGATGGCTCCAAATGCTTCATGAACTGATCTTGAATCCTCTTGATCTTGTAAAATTTCCTTAGGAATGAATACTTGAATGCTTGTTAGGATAAAATGATTGAAGGTGTTTGATGTTGTGGATATGATCTTGATATGTGGTTGTCATTGATGTCAAAACTATTAGCATTTGGTGTATCAGTTGTTGCATATGTTGAGGATATTGAGAAAATTGTCAGAGAAAGTGTTCCAAGTTCCCAATGGTTCAGTGAAAGTCATGAAGGCGTCATGTTCTCTACATTGAATATTAGCTAATGTGGATTAAAGGCTTTATTGTTGAGTATATCTAGATCATCTACCAGAAGTTTTAGAGGTTTGCATAAAGATTTGATTTTTTTTTATCTGACAGTGTTTCTGTGGTCTTTGTTAGTGTTCCTGAATGTAGATTGTGTGATTCTAGTAATCTTAGTTGTTGCAAATGTTTCTCTATCTTTGTGGCACATCCACATTAATCGGTGAGCTCGTGATTAAAGATCTTTTCTCGTGGGTGTACGGTTTTTCATGTTCCTGGCCGACATGTTGGTGGTAGCATGTTGTGGATCTTCGAGGTAAAATTAATAAAAGTATTTTTTTTGTTGGAGATGTTAATTTGGGTCTCCACAATGTTGTGGCTGACTTTGGTGGATTCACATCAAAAAATTATTTGTAATTCTGGGCCGACATTGCAAATATGTTTTATTTTTCTTGTCCGACTAAGTTGTGATGAAATCTCATGTAGCGGATATTTAAGTGATGCAAGGTGTGGTGGACGTAGTACTTCATGTGTGTTGAATGTACTCGTAAGTGTGTATGTGTGAATATCATTTGATAGCATAGCAGAGTGTGAAGAAGATTGTGTGAAGTGTGAAGAAAGTATTGTAAGCTTAATTGGAATTGTAATCAGACTTGTTTAGAAGCTATTTTCTTACTTCATACCCTCCGGATTTTAATCCTTTTATGTATTTTTGGATAGTGAGCCCCTTTGTAATTGAGCAGTGAGCTCTAGGAAGTGAGCCTAAATGCATGTGCATTCCAATTATTATTTTTCACTATGTACTTTTAGTAGAGTATAATATTGTGGGCTAACATCCATATTGGTTTTTCCCCTAACAGGGTTTCCATGTAAAAATACTTGGTGTTCTTTGTCTAGCTCTGATGTGTTAATTGCTTATGGTTAATTGCTTATTCATCAGATATGAGATTAAGTTAAAGTTAAATTAGAAAAGTTTAAGTTTCTATGACAACTAATTCACCCCCCCTCTCAATTGTCTGTCCTTGTTTTTCCAACAATTCGTATCAGAGCTAGTTTCTATGAATAAGTCTAAAAGCTTGAGGTGATACAAGATGACAACATTCAAGAAGGACAGTCCTCGATTTGATGGCACTAACTACTTACTATGGAAATTTAGGATGCAATGCCACCTAATGTGCATTGGTGAAGCCTTCTGCAAGATTACAAGAGATCCATATACTATTCCTCAGAATGGTCCCTCAACTCCTAATGAGATCAAAGAAGCTAAAAATAATATCAGGGCTATTGAGACTTTAGTAAGTGCTTTGACAGACTTGAAGATGGCTAGTGTGGTAGGATTGTAGACAACTCACAAGACTTGGATGAAGCTGGAAACATTATATGAAGGAGATGCATGGGTGAAGATGGTGAAGGTACAGAGTTTGAATGGAAAGTATGAGAATTTAAAGATGAGTGAAGATGAAAATGTCACTTCTTTTATGCAGAGAGTAAATGAAATAGTGATGGGTATTACATGTGCTGGTGGTTCTATGGATGAGGATGAAATTGTGGCTAAGGTACTCATATCCTTTCCTTCCTCCTACAAGATGAAGGTTCATGTTATTGAAGAGTTCAAATCAATAAACAAGATGAAAAGAGACACGTTGATCAGGAATATTGCTACTTTTGAAATAGGTGAATTTGGTGAATATACACCAAAGATTGAATCCACATTCAAAGCTACTATATCCGGAAGCTACAAGCAAAGATATAGACCAAGAGATATTTCTAGAAAGATATCCAAGTATGATGAAGAACTGAAACAACTAGAAGACAAAGAAAGAGAGGTAGAAGAATTGGAATCACTTATTGCAAAGCAAGAAGGTAGAGGAAAAGGTAAGTATGAAGATGTATTGCCTATTAAGTGTTTGTCTTGCAGTAAAATAGGTCATTTTACATCAAGATTTCTTGAAAGAGTTCCTAGATCTACACCTAGAAAGTATAGATTCCAAAAGAAATGTTACTTTGCTGAAGAAGCAGTGACTGATGATGAGTCTGATAAGGATAATGGTAAAGAATATGATTTGGCTTTCATTGCTACCATTGAAAATAATCCTATGGCTACTGAATCCACTAAAGATGAAAAATCTCTTGTAGCCCGAATTGAAGAAAAAAATGAGTGGTTCATTGACAATGGATGCTCACATCATATGATCGATGATAAAATCAAGTTTGTGAGTCTATAGAAGTATGATGGTGGGGTTGTAAGATTTGGAGATAACAATGTTGGTGTGATTCATGGCAGAGGATCTATTAGCCTTGGCGGTAAGGATAGCATTGATGATGTCCTTTATGTTGAAGGCTTGAAGCACAACTTGTTGAGTGTTGGTTAGATGGTACACAGGGGATATGATCTTCAGTTCAAAAATGGAAGATGCAAGATTCGTGGAAGTTTTAGGAATATGATTGCTACAGGTGTACATACAAAAGGTAATATTTTTCACCTGAATACTGCTAGTGGGAGTTATTTAATTGCTCAAGTAGATGAAAGTTGGTTGTGGAATAGGAGGTTATGTCATGTAAATTTTGACAACATTATCAAGATAAGTTCTACTCAAGCAGTAAGAGATCTACCTAGGTTAGTAAAGCCTGCTAATATAATATGCAAGGAATGTCAGATGGGTAAACAAACTAGACTCCCTTTTTGGAGAAAACAATTTCATTCAATTAATGTGTTGGAGCTACTACATATTAAACTTTGTGGTCCCTCTAGAGTTAGAAGTATTCATGGAGAAAGGTACTTTATGTTGGTTATTGATGATTACTCTAGGATGATTTGGGTTTCTTTCTTAAGAGAAAAATGTGAAGCATTGGAAAAGTTCAAAAGTTTCAAGGCTATGGAAGAGAATGAAAAAGGTCTGAAAATAAAGTGCTTGAGATCTGACAGAGGTGGTGAGTTCACTTCCAATGAGTTCAACTCTTATTGTGAAGAGCATGGAATTAAAAGAGAGTTATATGTTCCCTGAACCCCTCAATAGAATGGAGTTGCAGAGAAAGAATAAAACAATTCTGGATGCTACCAAAACAATGATGATGGAAGGAAATGTGTCTCAGATGTATTGGAGTGAAGTGATAAGCACTGCCATGTATACTTTGATCTGGGTAAATGTTAATGGTAATTTTGGTAAGACCCCTTATGAGTTATGGTTTGGTTACAAGCCTATTGTTAAGTATTTTAAGATCTTTGGAAGCAAGTGTTATATCAGGAGAGATGATGATATAGGCAACTTTGATGCAAGAAGCAATGAAGGGATCTTCCTAGGTTACTCCCCTAGGCCTATCGGTGCTATCACAATAGACTGAGAAAGATGGTTGAGAGTGAAAATGTCAGAGTTGATGAGAACTCTATCAAATCATTGAGACATTGTAGTTATGATTTAGATGAAGAAATTACAAGCCAAAGGAAGAATTCTCAGACACAAAATCTACTTTAGATTATTCCATATGTTCCCCGATGAAGCAACCTCAATATTTTCCACTAAATCAAGTCAGTCAGGAAGCCCAAACAAGTGCAAGTGTAGAAGAAAGATTAGAATACACAAAAGTCCAAGAAAGTCCAAAAACTCCAAGGTATCTAAAGCTAAATCATTTTGAAAGTCAAATCATAGGAGATAGGAATAAAGAAGTGCAAACTAGAAGAAAAATTGTAAAAGAATATTGTTTGATTTCCAAGATTGAACCTAAAAATGTCACTAAAGCCTATCAAGATGAACACTAGTTGGAAGCCATGAAGGAAGAGTTGACACATATTGAAAAGAATGACACATGGACACTAGTTTTTAGGCCAAAATACAAAAATGTGATTGGCACTAAATGGGTGTTTTGAAACAAGCTGAATGAGGGTGATCCAACAATAGTGGGGTGATCCCACAATAGTGGTTTACAATTTTTGGCCAAACTTGACACTCAAATTATTATTTTTAAATAAATCTTCACATTGGGGCACCTATAACAGATAAAACATGAGGAATTTGAAGATGATGCAAACTAGAGTCTCTCCACATTTTGTCTGTAGATTCTAAATATATTTTTTTCAAAAATTTTGGAATCAGATTGCACTTCTTTTTCCATCACCCACAAAAATTAGTTTTTTTAGAAAACAACATTTTAAAAAAGTGATGCACACCGTATAAAGCATGAATTTTTTTCCTTGAAGGATAAAATTCTAATTCTTTAGAATTTAGATTTTTAACTTTGATATCTAGTGCTTCCAGTTTGTTAGATAGTTTTTTATCGAATATTTTTTCATTAATCAAGTTTTAAAGTCAAACCAATTACAATTCAGACATAGCACGACTGTATAACGCATAACTTTTATTGTATGTATCAATTTTTTTATTTTTTATTTTGTTGGATGAAGGACTCCAATATCTAGTGCACTAATATTTTTTAGTTTTTTTTTTTGATAATTTTCTATCTTTCCAGATGTTCAGAATAGAGAACTTCATTTTCGGTGAGAAACCTATATTTAATAAAACTTAAAAAACAAATAGATAATAAAACCAAAACATATTCAAATTATATTCGTTGGATAGCTCATTTTGAGGGCTACCTAATACTAGTTGAGTTTGTGAAGTCTCCTCCATTTTCATTTTCAAATTGAGCTTCGAAGTGCAAAATTATGGACAATTTTGGTGCCTAGAAGGGTGAGGTGAAAAAAATGGTGGTTCGGGCGAACCAAGAAAATATATTCAGTCGATCATAGGTTTGGTCGAACATATGTTCAGCCGAACCACTTTAAAATACAATAAAAAAATGTATACTAGAGGGGTTCGATCGAACCCCTTGACATGGATCTTTGTTTTCCCATTTTTTTTTCCAATTTGTTTTATTTTTTATTCGTTTTTATATTATTATTAGTTTTTTAATAGTTGTATTTATGGGGCATTGAGGACAATTTTTATATTGAGAGAGGAGCCAGGGAATAATAATATGTAGTGGATTAGAGGGACCAGAGATTATTAGATTATATATTAAAGGGTTTAGGGTTTAACCTGGTTAAGGGTAGAGGGGAGAGAGGGAGAGGGGGTAGGAGGGAGAGACTTAAGAGAGAAAGGGGGAGTGGGAGAGAGATAAAGGGTAGGGGGTACAAGGGTTTAGGGTTTAAGGGTTAAGGGTAGAGGGGAGAGAGGGAGCTTAAGGGTACATTGATTTATGCTTTAAATATGTGTGCAATAATTTTATAATTAGATAATGCTTAATTTTAAAATTTACATAATTTCCCATGGAACAATTTGATGGAAGAAATATAAGTTGTATATATAATTGTATATAAGATTCTTGAACTTAAGAATTCCATGAAGCAAATATAAGTTGTATATAATTGTATATAAGATTATTGAACTTAAGAATTCTATGAAACAAATATAAGTTGTATATAATTAAATGTGAGAGATGATGCTATCAAAGATTCTTGATCTTAAGAACTCCATGGAACAAATATGTACATATAATTGTAATTTACCCAAAATCATTTAGAACTATGTACAAGTTACTATAAGTTCTCACTTGAACATGTATAGGGTTACAAGTGAACTTAAAAATCATGTATATAATCTAAGTCAAAGATTCTGGTTCAGTCCGCTCTTCAATAACATGTAAATTTTTTTGATGATCTTCACTATCTAGTCTCAATTTTCTTTGGCCACATGCATGTGGAACTGCATGAAGATGTAGGGCAGTAGCAATTATCAAGTGACTATATTGATATACCTTGTTATCAGGTTGATAGTCAACAACATGAATCCCGTGCTGAAAAACTTTGACTTGTTTTAGATATGTCCCTTTCACTACAACAAAACCTACATGGTAAACATGAACCTTCCTAGTAAGACATATGATCATGTACACCATTTTCGTGCTCAAGGTTTGTACAATATATATTTAATGTTTATAACAGTCATGCACACACATGTGAACACAATGTATATATAATTTTAAATTCAAACTCACCTGTGGGAAATGACATTCCATCACTTGTTTCAAGTTGTGTTAGCTTATTCCTCTCTTCTGTGCAACACAATAAATAATAGCTAACACCTTCGATGTTTCCAGGCTCTACTATGACTGCAAAAACATTTCTTCTACACCAAATTTACACACAAAATTTCTTAAAATATTAGAAATGTCTCTAGACTTTAAAGATCATTAACTAGATATATATAATATATAAAAATGATTGAAAACTTACACATGTACCTTTTCTAATCAATCCTGATATATGGTCATAATCAATTGAAATCAAAGGAATGTCTTCAAATCTTTCTTCCTCATTTTCACCATATGTTTCTGAAACAACTAGTGGCATTGTATCCCATTTACCAGCATATCCAAGTTCTTGGTTGTTGCATGCATGATCAGAGTTTCCTGCAATGCACTCAGTGCAAAAACAAGACTAATCCCTTGTGTGTAATGTCCATCCATGGCGACTATCTGAACTCCCAACACAATGCAAAGATCTTATTTTTTCTACCCTATTGCATCCATGCATTGATCTTCTGTCCACACCTAGATACATGTACAACAAAAAACTTATGTGAACAAACACACATATATATATATTTAAATTTAAATAAATTCAATTTTTTGAAAATGTAATCTATACATACCTGATATCTCCCAAAACAGTCTATGTGGAATGTGCCAGTTTGT
Organism: Sequoia sempervirens; assembly: GCA_007258455.2. Lineage (NCBI taxonomy): Eukaryota > Viridiplantae > Streptophyta > Pinopsida > Cupressales > Cupressaceae > Sequoia > Sequoia sempervirens. Next base: position 424,810,049 of record VDFB02281492.1, on the reverse strand, counting down.
TCTCGAAGATGTGTCGACCACATTTGATGCAAAGTGTTTCTTGCATCATTCAACAACATCATGTGCATTGTCTATACGATATTCTGGATAACTCATTTGATGTTTTCTTAAAGCTCGTTTGATGCAAGTTCCTGCTCCATCATGCTCACCCTTTCCATGCCCACTCTCAAAATAACTCCAAACATGTGGTATTTTGTATATTTTATGATATCTACAAAGTGCATATAATGGCTGTGAAGATTTGAATTGTGTCACACATCCATCTGACCATATAAAATGCTTTTCAAATTTTACACCCCTACTTCTCAAATTCTCAAAAAAAATTGTAAAGCAATGTTGTACAAAAAGTACATGTCATGCTATTTATCATCACTAATATAAAAGTGATATTCTTTCTTTATGGCTCGTTCTTCATCTATACTCTCAACACCATCCAATTTTGATTGTGCATGTCGATAACACACATGAACCATAATAGTGATCTACTTTGAAAAGTAATAATCTAATTGAATCTCCTTTTGATGTATGAAGGAGTAATTTTATGCAAAGTTGACTACTGATCGAACTGTTCCAAATGGGAAAGTATCTCTCAATGTTTGAAATTTTCATGCTTGCCACTTAGCAAAAAAGGAATGTTGTATGTAAGGTTGTATCAATTTTTGAAAATCTTCCATAAATTTTCCAATAGGAATCTCCTCTTCTACATAGTTCAACCTTGTGGATTCTTTCCCAAAATTTGTTTGCAACTTTACATACTTGTACCTGTGTGAGTAAAATATGTGAATAAAATTAATAAACCACACAATGAATGAAACATTACATTAGAGAATTCAAATAACAATCTAATCAAATTGAAAAAAATAAACTCTCTAAAAATAGTACTTACCTCTTGCAATTTACTGTCTTTGTTAGGTCATTATCCTCATTTCTTGAAGGAAATTTAGCCAAATTTCCACGTCTCACAAATCCCTTTTATGCAGTTTATTTGAGGTCTATTTTCATGATCACATAAAATAGCCTTTATGAAAAAACTTTCCTATTTAGGAGGTTCATTTTGAAACCCACAAATTTCTTCTCTCATCTTTCGAAACATCTGATAGTAGAGATCAAATTCAATATGATAACAATAACAAAAAGTTTCAAAAAACTTGTTTATCTAAACATAATGTGGCTTTAATCTTTGAAATATTGTTTTCCTAATCTTTATATGAGGATATGTATTACAAAAGTTCATATACATCTCAAATTGTGTTATGTCTATCCAATGTTTGATATGATTTTCATAAATACCACACCCAATCCTGTGTCTCATAGCATCTCTAGTATTTGATGATGGACGAGTCTGATCATGCCAAAAAATTGAGATCAAGTTCCTAACAACATCTTCAATCTTATCAGAATGGGGAGCTCTACACATAATTTCCCAATTTCCTTCTGAATTCTCATCCAAAAACTTTCTTTATTTCTCATATTTTATTAATGTGGTTCTACTATAACCAATTTCAGCCGAAAGTGTAGACAATTTTCTTTTTCTTGCTATATCTTGATGTACAATAGATGTCAACACCACCCTTCTTGTAGTGGCTTTATCCACTAATCGAGATCATTTCCCAATGGAATCTAAACCCTTTTTTAACATTTTGAGCAATATCCTTTTGTAATCCCATGTGTTTCTTCTTATTTGATGCCAAATGTACACTCAACAATTGTAATGACTCTTTCAGCTCATTACGAAGAAGTAAACATGATAACAATTGAGTTTTTCAAGTGTATCAAGATGATTGAAATGATGATTGATTGTTCCATTTACAGATTTAGTCATTGACCTCTTTCTCTTATTATAAGGTTGGTTGGCATAACATTTCAGCTTCTCCATATCCATTTCAAGTAAATGATCTAAATTTCTATAAGAAATTTGTTTCATCACCTTTTCAACTAGTTTCATATGCTTATACATAATAGTAGAAGGAAGTGATCCTAACCCCTCTCCAACATGCATTGTTTGAACTTGGGCCTCCTCCCTATCTTCAAGGTCCATGTGTTCTTCAATGGATTCATTTGATCCACTATCTAGATTTGGCTCGACTTCAACATGAGAACTTCCTTCTTGTTGAGCCCTTTCTATGTGTCCCATTTTGCAAAGAAAAGTGAGAGATGATTCTATATAAGTGAAGTTTATGTATGCAAGCAAACAAAGTGATAAGACATGATGCTATAAGTGACAATTTTTTTGAACAACTAGTTTTATATGCTCATCCATACCAGTAGAAGGAAGTGATCCCGACCCCTATCCAACAAGCATTGTTTGAACTTGGGTCTCCTCCCTAACTTCAAGGTGCATGTGTTATTCACCGGATTTTTTTGATCCAATATCTAGATTTGTGTTGACTTCCTCTTGAGAATTTCCTACTTGTTTGAATTTACATGCAAGCAAAGAAAGTGAGAGACTATGAGTTATTTACTTGTGGAGTTGAAACAAATGAAATCAAATATTCTTAAACTTAAGAATTCCACGGAACAAAAATAATTGGAAATAGATGATAATAAATTTAGGTAATTTCTATGCAAGATGACTATTTTTTAGTATTAAAGTTTCCAAGTTAAATCTAACATGGTTTTCATAAAAGGCCCACATAGTTATAAGGAAAACAAATTGAGGTGTTAATAAAAGTCCTAAACAAAAACTTGAGAGAGAGAGAGAAGAAACAAGAATGTGTACCTTGTTTCTTTCTATGATAACTTTCCAAGTTTTGTTCATGCCTCTTTTGTTCTTCTTTTGACAATTTTCGTTGAGCTACATTTTTTCTTTTTCTTTGTTGTCTCATTTTCTTCTTCAAGTTAAAGATGTCTCCAAAATCCACGAGCTCGAACTAATATAAATGTGAATTAATCTTGCAATTTGAGATGGAATAATGAAAAATAATCTTGTATCTATATGCATATGGGGAAAAAATTAGTCTAGTGTATGGAATAACTACATCCTAGGTCATTAAATGAATCAAGTGGTAATAAACAAGTTATTTCATTGTGAAGTTTTTTGTTTTTTAATGTATATAGATATGCAACATATATCTTAGAGTAATTTTATAATTTTGTTACTTGTCAAAAAGACAATAGAGGTATAATTTGAATTGAATTTTCTTAATGTTTCAAAGAATAATTTTTTTGTATAATTTAATAATGGTGTAGATTAATAGATTATTTATGAAATAATTTAACATAAAAAATTTATAACTTAGAGGAAAAGTGTTTGAAGGATGGTATATAATTATAAAATGAATGTTCCTACCTCTTCTTTATAATTATATTTTATAACTCATTTATAAAATATCATTAGTCTACTTGAGCTTGAGAGTCATTTATTTTATAATTTTTGACTTCTTACTATAAAATTCAATGGGTGTGCATGCAAATTATTTATTGTGGTCAACATGAATGAAATTAATTATAAAGTGGCATGCTCATTTCCTAAAATTCTACTAGAGATCAAATGTATATCATATAAGGAAATGTAAGTTCTAAGAGATCATGAAATAAGAAAATGTATACATATATCATATAAACATGTAAACATAAGCAAACACATGTACATACATGTAAATAGATTCAATGTATAAACATGTAACATGTTATAAGAAAAGAGCCAAATGTATGTATATAAGCAAATAGCCAAATGCCTGTATATAAGCAAATATCATCAAATGTCGAATACTAAAAATCATCATATAAGCAAAAATCCAAATGTATGTATATAAGAAAAGAGCCAAATGCATGTATATAAGCAAATATCATCAAATGTCGAATACTAAAGATCATAATATAAGAAAATACATGTAGTAAAGATCATAGATCTAGTGCAAGGCCTAATATGAATGTCGACTCCTAGTCGAATGACCATCTGAATGAGAACGGTCATTCTCTGATGGATGTGTTGAGCCTTGCAAATAAAAATGTGTGCAAAATGTGTTAAATACATATAATTTATATTAAATAAATTTTATGAAAGTTATTTTTAAGAATGTACTTGTATATTTTTAAATATCTATCTAGATCTATGTGCATACATATGCATGTACATATACACATGTACATATAAAAATTTAAAACTCACATGTCCACTAGCAGCAGATTCATCCACAGAATCATGTTGATGTACACGATCTGGAGGAACAAGGGTAGGAGTGACATGAGGTATGTCCACCTACAATATATATACATATATCAGTACATGAATATCTCTAAGTTAAAACTAAAATTTAAAAATAATTAAGAAGGAATTGAAACATGCACATGCACACATACATGCATATCATCTCATATCAAATGACCTAAGTCCTCTAAAATAGACGCCTCCACCATATCAACTATATGGTCAAGCGACGAATCAACATATACATCCCTCTGATCTATCCCATGTCATGACATAAATGATGAGTGAAGAGGAATATGCAGGTGAGATGGCATTGGTGATGACAAACCAAAACTAGTCAACATGTCAATAAAACCCATAGTCTGTGTAGCTGTTAAATGATATGTAGGTGGATCCTAACATTCACTAGTTCTGGGCTGAGAGTGATGGGATCCTGGAACTGAACGACCTCTGCATCTCAAATGATCTCTAACATCCTCTATACCAATCCCATTGTCTGATGCAATGTGGGCATATGCCTCCAACAGGTCCTCAACCAAACAATGCAGAGTCTTGCTTGCCATATATCCTGTAAGTGCATCAAGCTATGTAGGAGTAGGGATGCTAACCATTGTAAAAGGATCCATGGTGGTCCACTGTGCTGAAAATGGTCTAGATCAGGAATGTTTGGACATCAAATACTGACCTACATGATCATCAAGCATCCTAGTGGTGGCAACCACAATGTCACCTATAGTGTTAATTGCTTCCTTTTGGGAAGCAACAACAACCTCATCTACTACGGGGGCTAGAGCTGGGATGAGAGTAGGAGACCTCTCACCAACCAATACCCTAAACACTGGGGGTGGTCTATCTACTCGACGATAGGTGGGCCTATTAGAAATCCTGCCATGCCCCTGATCAACGTATGGTGGAATGTCCAAGTAGTTGAATTTGAGGCCCAAATGGACCTTAACATACAACTGTTGAACAAAATACAATGTAATCAAATCATTGTTTGGGTATAGACCACGTGCTGCGAGAAATCGTGGGTAGATCAATGAGGCCATAACATGATCGACACATTTAGTGACTTGGTTTCCCCTAACCTTACTCACATTTTGATAAAATGGAAAATAAGTGGCTTTTATCATTTCTTTGGTCACACTATCCTATATTTGTTTAAGGGGAATGCCACCATGTACTTCTTCCCGCATGCGAGAAAGAATAGAAGCTACTCTATCTGGGGAATATGCACTAGTCCTCTCAAGTTCATCTTTTAGTTTTTCTAGACTATGCAATATATAACATGCATGGTTCAGTATATATCCCTGGTTTTGTACCCTGTGCTAATGAATCTCTCAAATTTTTAATCTCATTAGTGGTATTTCCAAACAAATTTTTTGTAGGTGGAACATCTTCTTTTTCCATGTTCTATATGTATGTACACCTAAAGGAGCAATGATACCTTGGTAAATAATATATCTAGATATAGAGAATATATTTATCTAAAATAGTTCTAATAATTCATCTACTCATCAATAATATTTTCATACCATTAACAAAAGAACATTCAACATCTATCTAGCTTTTAATAATCAAAACATTCAAATTACTAGATTGCACACAAAACATAATCTAAAATAGTTCTAAATTTTCAATTTACAAGTGTGCACTCTAGTACAAAATGTGCCATTAAAGACTTAAAAGATATTGATAAAGGTTTCATCTAAGATTTATTTCCTACAATTAGTAATAAAGGGAAGGCATCATTACTTAACATTGGTGGTCATGTAAAATCAATTTAGTCATTATTGAAGGCACAAATAAGAGAATAAAATGAGAGAGATGATATAAGCTTGTAAATATGATTTCTAAATTATTGAAGCAATATTTTGATAAGGAGGAAACCAAAAAATTAGAAATAAACTTCCTCATATCCATTATAAACAAAATCTGATAGGAGGAAGGGACACATGCACATAATATTTATCATGAAAGTTACCATACAATGTACAAGAACATGATACTAAGGAACAAAGGTTTCCTATAAGTACACGACAAACCTAGATGAATATTTAACCCTAGTACAAAAAAGAAAGAAATAATGAAAGAATAGGAGAAAATGACTTGATTTAATCTTTGTACATATTTTTTCTCTTTCCTCAAATCTTATAGATAATATAAAATCCACCATGTGAAAATATGGTTATATTTACTCATTTAAAGATAATATTTAATAAATATTTTATTACTCTTGTTTTTATAAATTTCTTGGATATTATAGTAAAATAAATCAACTCTTACATTTTTTAAAATTTAAAAGTTGCCTATACAAATTCCACAACTAGATATAATGGACTAGAGCTTTCTATAATGATGCACAATGATCAATCCTTGATGTTCCAAATCTTTGTGTGGGTATTTTACTTCATCCCACCGTCTTCTTTAGTTTTCATGATCTAGGTAGGTATTCCTAACGAACCTAGGAATTATCCCTTGTTGACCCATCTTATTTCAACCTTTATTTTATTGATGATTATACTTGAAAATCTTATTTTTAAATTTTATGCAGTAATGAATACCTATAACACTTGGTGAAATTAACAAACCAACACTAAGATTGTTCCTCTTCCTTTATCTAATCCTAGTATTTCATGTTGACTTCTTGTATTCCTTTAAGAACACTAAACAGTACAATAGTATAAAATAACTTTAGTATATAATATTTCTCTTTGGATTACTATTTAAAATTCACCTTAATATCATGAGTTTCTTCATGATTCTATACAAAAAATCCATATTCCCTCTTCTACTAAGCCTATTGAAATAGTTTCCCAAATTGGGTGTATTATATACTGACATTATGGAGATTACATTTCTTCCATCTAAACTTCACTTCAATGTGGTTTAATAAAAGATTATTTATCTTCTAATCATTTTTGGTACTAAACCTATATGAGCATTAAGTATACATTGATTGAAAATGATTTTTTAATCTTAATATTTGTAGTCATTAATTCCTAAAATGTATTTTTGTTTATATTTATAATCTTACTCTTCTTGAATTTTCTATTAAAAGTTTTGTTATTATTCGATGAGATCCTTTGGGAACTATTATTTTATTATCTAGAATCAAGCCCTATTTTGCCTCACTTGGTATTCCATGTTATGATAGGGAATAAATTTCTTATTATAAACTCTTTCACGGACAACCTTCGATTCATGGAATAGGGATTGTTCCATCTAATTGGATGTACCAAAATGTAAACTTTTGTATATGGAAGTAAAAATTTCATTATTACATTAGATAATGATCTATTGTATTATTGTAAAATTAGTGATGAACTATTTTTATTTTTATATTCCCCTCTAGTTACCTTAAAAATAACTACGTATATTTCTTTTATATAATTATTTAAGGGGGCATATACTCTCACAACCCTTGTAATTTTGACATTTTTCCTTTTATATATGTACATCATGTTTATGTTGGATTACATATGATTTGTTGGCATACTTTGTATTATTGGTTGTATTATTCTAACATATATATATATATATATATATATATATATATATATACTGTAGATTTTTGTGTTTTTTGACACGCTTGTTTTACATATCTTAGTTTGAAAGGGAATCAACTCCTTGATCATTTAACACACTGTATATCATTGTATGGATCCAAAAATTTTGATTATTTTCATTTTTTTCTTTTAGCATATATTTTTTATACTTTAATTAAGTTTTATCATATAGTGACATTAGCCCGTTAAAGTGAAAGAAAATATGATGTCAAGAATTGCATACACTACAATATTAATTTATATTTCATGCTCATGTTTTAGCATCTATATCCATAACATAATTTTGGGGCCCACTTAACCCTCTTTCCTAACCTTCTCCTAGATCTAAGTGGAAATCTCATATTTTCTTACTTAATTGTGTTAAATTTCATATTTTTATGTATTTTTCATTATCTAACATTTTATTATTTATGTATTGTTTCAAACATTAAATATGTAATGCCCCGTCGTGCAAACCCCAAAGGAACAACTAAAAACACAACAATTTTTTTTTTTTAAATAACATACTGAATGTACTTAAGTATTCTAACATAAAAATGTTCTAAGTTGCACAACTAAATCCCTTGGGGTACATGAGGTGACATTACTAAACTAACCCATAATAAATATAATAGATTAAACATTAAATATACAATTATCTATCCATTCATTTACATATCACCATTTAAAACATCCATTAACGATAACCACATTAATAAGAGTAATTCAAATTAAACCATACATGAAACTCACAAATAAATTAATCATGAAGATATTAAGTATATATATATATTCCCACAGATACAACATAACATGATCAGTAATTATAAATGGTAGTTCATGAATGACTACCTAGTACCTAAATATACATTACATCCATCTGATAGTACATCATAATGAACACATATACAAAATTACATCAAAGTCTTCCCAACACACATGGGAGTGATACATAAATAAATCAAATACATATATAATACAAATATACATCTGGAACATATGAATCCTAGATCAATAGCATCAAAAAAACCCTGCACTGAATGATACAACTGCATCCAAAGGGAAACCAATAGGGTGCATAGCACATTCCATCCAACCACCACTGTGATGGGAGTAAACAAGGAAGGATCCTAGACCAAGCACATCTAACATTAGCACAAGACTAACTCCAGAAAAGATAACATAATATCAAAAGACCACTCACAAAATTAAACAACGATAAATCACCAAAAGACATAAGAATAGACCACTTCTAGAGGACTTCAATAAACAACATGAATGGAGTGCTAGAGGAGAATGTCATCACATGTCTTTGCATGGATTATCCAGAAAACCTATCAGAAGGTGTCACCTCCATCTATACATGGATTATCTAGACAACCTAGTTCAGGGTGCCACCTCCATCTATGGTTCTCCTGATAGCCTATATCAAGGTGCTGCTCCATAGGGTTAGTCATACGGAATCGTTAACCTCTCATGAGGATGAGGCAATGATCATGCCAACCACGGCCTTCTCGGTCCCCTCTAGTCTGTGATAACACTAATAGGCAGACGAGGCATCATAATTATCTTATTTATGTTTAAACCACCCAACCATACTTAATTACTTAGGTTATCACTTATTACTTTAAATCTACATGGGTTATGCTGATAGCCCCTTTGTGTGTCGGCCCCCACTTAGAGCCACTCTCTCTAGACACTCAAACAAAAATATCTAACACAAAAGGATTATACCAACAAAAAAATACTGAACCAACAAATGGAACATCCGCGAGGCATAACCATCTCACCAAAAACATATGAAACACATCCAGAAAATGGTACAATCCATGTGTAACTCAAATTACAACCATAGTCAAAACATAGGCCAAATGTCAAATTACAAGATCAACTATAACATTAGTATCCCCACCTTTGGAAGTCCCTAACAATAACTTATGCTCCTATCGAAGGATAAACTAACTCTAGGGTTTTCCCACATGACATAAACCCCAAATAAGAAAAAGCCACAATTGATTAAACGAATGATTTCAAGAGAAAAAAATTACATAAAAAATGCCCTAAAACTCATTTTAATACACAAAAAATTTCGCTAATTAAATAAATCAATTACTCGAGAAAATCCAATTTAATTCAAAATACATAATTTATTTCATATTTGCACAATTACATTATAACATTGCAATTTTCTTAAAAATATCATATTAAATTCACATTCGTAGCATATCAAATCTGTTACACACACACACACATATATATGTAAATATATATATATTCATATATATGCTTTTATGCATATATATATTTATATATAAAGCATATATAAAAAAAAATATTTTATAAAACATATTATAAAATTAATAAATATCATGCAATAAAATTATAATTATATATATATAATCGAAATCATACATAAAAAGAAAATTAAAATAGAGTCAAAACTAAAAATAAATAAAAATAAAACTTTAGACAGTCGCATCCTCCACACAGGCGGAGGTACTATGTACCTCCCCCTATGGGGAGGCCACAGTCCCCATGGACTGCGCCCAGTAGCCTTAGTTGTTGTGTGCAGTCATGTTGGCTGCGTAATACCACCACAAGGGTGTGGGTGGTATGGCCTCAGCCAACCATCCACCCCTCAAAATAAAACAAAAAAAATTAATTTTTTTAAAAAAAATAAAATTATATATATAATTCATTCCTCCATGCAAAGCACAAAACCTAGTAAGAATATCATAACATATATTTTATTTGACTCTCCAAAATAAATAAAAAAACATGAAATGCGAATTTGTATTATAATTTATTGATACAAAAATCACAGACTTTGCGAATATGTATAAATACATATATTTTTAAAATGCAACTAGAACATAATATATATATATACACACATAGGTATACATACATATTTAATCATGAATTTCAAAACAATAATATAAATAAACTATATTTTTTTTAGACTCAATACAAATCTGGGTATGCAAATTCAACATAATAACAAAAATGATTTTCTTTCCAAACAATAATTTCTCAACCAAATTTTATTGACGAACTACAAAAGATTTAACTATAGTTTTCAACAGAAAAATTCAAAGGTTTAACAACACAAATTTTCAATCACAGAAAACCTCTTTCAAATAGAGAAATTGATTTTCAAACATAGCAGACAAGATTTTGTTTACAAAATATTAAATATAAAGAAATAATAATTTAAAAGAACTCGGAGTCCTTCATTCGATGTAGAATCCAAACACAATAGCCTTCTTCCTTATTCGAAAGTAGAATCCCTCTGAAGTTTCTTCTCAATTCCCTTCCTTCAACTAACTTTTGAATCAATCTTTTTTAATCTTTTCTTACAGAACAACTTTCACCAAGAAGCACAAAACAAAACCTATCTTTCTTTTCTTTTTCAGACAAAAACTAGAAAAATCATTGTGTGTGTAAAGCTCCCTCACAATAAAAATAAATAATAATAAATAAAGCTCTTCATCTTTTTCCTCAAAAATCCTTTCCATTCATTGGTTCTTTTCTTGCTTTTAAAATCTCACACTTATCTCACAATTTTAATTAAAAATTAATTATTTTCTCATGATATTATCCTCACAAGATATTCTCATTTGATTTTCTAATTTAATATCAGGAAAAAGATAATATATAATTATCATCATCATTATTTATTTAAATTAATTACTTACACTTTTAATTAATTAAATAACTTTTTAATTTACAATATATTTAAAATTCAACATTTTACTAACTTACAATTTATCAAAGAAACAAAACAACATTAGTTAATCTTATAAAATAAAGATTAATTAAATAACCACCAACCATAAATAAAATAAATAATCAATAATCAAACAATACAAGGACAAGGAAAAAACCTAAATCATGACACAACAAAACTCACAATAGGATGATGGAGTTGGGATGAGGACACTTCCTTATCAATTCCCTTTTTCAACATTGTACCTGTTGGATTAATTTAATGCTTGCCCTATCTTGTCGAAATAGGTGGAATCGAGACTTTATTCCTGCAATTTTTGCATACAAATAAATGTCAAGTAACATGTAAATCTCCATTGCAGACACATCATGAAAGGAAATTGTGGGGTAGCAAGGCGCTCACAAGTGAGTGATGCTACTCCATCCTTTCACCAAGACTCACTAACAACCACATCAGAAAACCATAGCATAATCAAATAATCTAACCACCACATAAGGTATCATATTTCATCATAATAATGTCAATTGCAACAAACCAACCAAACTATGAATCCACACACAACCAAGTCGGTGAACTAATCACCATCACAAACCAGTATCAAACCAACACATAAGAGTATCAAAGAGTATCAACAACATGGGGGTATTACAAAATACACAATTATATAAACATCTTCATGACTCTAAAAATATCCTAACAATTTTTTTTAAAAAATCATTCTTCTTAAGTTTGAATAAAAAATTCTAACTAACTAAGACATTTTAAATTATTTTTAATTAAATTTATCTTTAATTAATTAAAGATTTTATCAAAACTCAAATACAATTAACCTCTATCATTTTTTTTATTTAAACTACTTTTTAATAAAAATTATTGTATTTTCAAAATGCATGTTCTCTCACTACCATTTTAAAATGATAAATCTTCCTATTTTATAAAATACTTGCAATAGTCCATTCTTGACATCTTTACAAGGAGAAAAATAAAGAATCTTCATTCTAATCATACAACTATATTTTTGAAATGCATGTTCATCTTGCTACTATTTTATAAAATACTTACAATAGTCCATTCTTGATACCAAATTACAAGAAACAAAAGAAAGAATTTTCATTCTAATCATACAATGTCTTATAATAGCTTTCTCTATTTTCATAATATGTTGGATTTTATTCTTAACATCTCAAAAATGTCCTTTTTTATAACTAATTTTGAAAGGATTGAAAAAATATCTACAAAATTCTTTTTTTTCTCATTATTTGTCCAATTTTTCCAACACATTTTTTCCAAAACTTTATCTCATCCCATTACATTCTATTCTTCCCTATTTTAACACCAATCTCTAATTTTTATTCAAATTTGAAAGGCATTATGTACTTTTATATGCAAAAGTGTAATATATCCCTCATACACTCCATTTAATCCTTAAAATTCTACAAATGCAGTATAATAGTTTTTTTTCGACACTTATATTCTATATATTCTTTACATTGGAGCATTCTTCATTCTACTTTTGCATGAAACAAAATTACTATATTTATTTTTATTTTCCTACACTACAACACTTGGTTTCTCTTTGTTACATGTTACATTTATTCTACATTATTATTCTTGGCCACTAAAAGATTATATGCTCTAGCTATATCTAACATTCTATTTCTAACTTATGTTTTAATATTTCATTATATATACTACAACAATTCTTCATACAATTTTTATATAATTTCTATTGACTACAATAAAAATTTCCTATTTGAAAAAATTCTTCTGATTTACTTTATTCTTAACTTATATTCATTCTTGAAGCACATTATAATTTCTTTACTTGAATATTATTTATCGTAATATAACCTTGCAATGTTTTTCTACATACTATTTGTTTTGTTCTTTAATGTTGTAAGTTATGTTACTTTTATTGATATTTTCTCTTTGAAAAGAATACAAACCTATTTTCTTTTTCATTTCTTCCTCTTACAAATAAATTATTCACTGATTGAATAATATTTGCTCAATTTAGTAGAATTTTTTACTATGCCTAGTTTTACTTAAATGTATGCAAAATAGGCATGTATATAAACACCACACAAATTATTTGGAAAAATGCCACAAAAAATGTGATATTATTTATATAAAACTATGGTAAATTTTGCACTCCATTACAACAATTCATCCAATTAAGAGGTGATGTAATTTATTGATTCACTAAACAAAAATAGATTTTTATTCTTAAAATTATTCTCTAGAACTAGACTCATGGAGTGACCAATTCAAAAATCAATTTGAACATTTCAATACTTAGATAAAAATTTATCCAAATAATAATTAAGATTGTGTTATGCAACCAATAATATAGAAACAATAAATCTAGCCTATTAATTTTTCTAAGGTACTATTCAAGTATAATTTTGAATTCAAGTTTACAAGAAAAATAAGTCTTTAATAATATTCACAAATAATATCTCCATATTGATAATTTAAGAAATTCCTTCAACACAATCTATTAATGGATATAGAGAGAACTAAAATATGGATATAATTGTAGGTTGGAAATATCCTCAAGATGGAACAAAATTAAATTTAAATTATACATTTTGGGGAAATCTTTGGGCTATTGATGTTGACTATTTTCTTCATAATTCTAATAGTTTTAAATTCTAATTAGAGGTTTGAGTAAACTTTGTTTAAAGATGAACAAAAATATTAGTAAGAAGATCTCATTGTTAGGTTAATGCTAGTATATAAGAAATGATACAATGAATTAGTAATAGAAGGTAGTGTTTTTACAAATGTTGAGGCCCCAATTGGAGTATGTGTTCTTATGAAAAAGAAGCATTGAAGTGGTCCCAATTTTTTTATAATATCATGCATATATGCATTGCTATTGGGGAAAATATTAGAAAATTTCAACCAAATGCAATTGGCAGTTGTAAAGCCAAATGAATATTAAAAACTTTCAAGCAAATGCAATTGGTAGCTGTAAAGCCCAATTTTACAAAATGAGTTTGTTTGAAAGGATTTAGAAACTTTCAAGCAAAGGTTGAAAACTGGGTTTGTTTAAAAGGTTTTAGAAACTTTCAAGCAAATGCAATTGGTAGTTGTAAATCCAAATTTTAAATAATGGGTATTATTTTTAAAAGGTTTTAGAAACTTTCAAGTAAATGCAATTCACAGTCGTGAGCCAAAATGAGAGCTTGAAATAGGATATATTCATTATAAACAATAAAAAAAAAATTCGTAATGTGCCTTCAAGTTTTAAATGAAAATTTTGTTTGGAATTTTCTTTTCATTCAATTTATTTTCATTTCACTAGAAAAATTTGGTCTCATGGAATCCATTGGAGTTTACAAATTTACAAACAAATGGAATTTTAAATCACTGTGAAAGAATGTCAACCTGCTAATGGACATCCAAGTCGATATTTCAAGTCGAAGAAGTTGATATTCCAAGCTGAAATGGTGGTCTCGTTGCAAGTTTTCGCCATTCCCTATCAATCACGTTTGTTGTTCACCGCGCATGAGCTCTAGGTCTGATAGTTCACCATTTTTTTTGTTTCATAGTGATAGGGTTTGATTTATAAATGTGCCCTAATCCAACATGGTTCGGTCAAACATGGGTTTGACCTAACCCCTTTAAAATACTATTTCTTTGTTGAACTTTAAGTGGTTCGGTCAAACATGTATGTTTGACCGAACCATCCTTCCTATTGAAATTTTTAAAAAGTTGATTTTCCTTCCTCTTCTCAATTGTAAACCACTATTGTGGTTTCGGCCAGTGGTTTACAATTTTTGGCCAAACTGGACATTGAAATATTTTTTTAACTAAATCTTCACTTTTGGGCACCTATAGCAGCTAAACTGTGAGGAATTTGAAGATGATGCAAACTAGAGTTTCATGAAATTTTATCTATAGATTCTAAAATATATTTTTCAAAATTTTTGGAAATAGATTGCACTTCTTTTTCCATCTCCCTTGAAAACTAGTTTTTTTCAGAAAACAACATTTTAAAAAAGTGACTCACCGTATAACGCATAATTTTTTTTCCATGAAGGATAAAATTCTAATTCTTTTGAATTAAGATTTGTAACTCTGATATCTAGTGCTTCCAATTGTTTAGATATTTTTTTATTGAATATTTTTCTTTAATCAAGTTTCGAAGTCAAACCAATTACAATTCAGACAGCGCAATTGTATAACATGTAACTTTTTTTGTATTTATCGAAATTCAATGTTTCTTTTCCTGCTGGATCAATGACTTCAATATCTGGTACACTCATATTTTTCATTTTTTTTTTGTTGATAATCTACTATTTTTCCACATGTGTTGAACAAAGAGCTTGATTTTTGGTGAAAAACCTACATTCACAAGAAACAAAAAAAATAATAATAATCAAATTAAATTTTATTAAAATTATAATTTTTTGGAAGCTTATAATAAGGACTACATACTTACAATTTTTTTTTTTTTTAAATGAATTCATTTGATCCCCCAAAAGGTAAATCAAAAGTGGTTTTTTATCAGCATTTTGATAGGTATAAAGAAGACACCATTATAGGTATGGTTTAAAACTAGCAGGGTTTTATCCAAGGGGACTTTGTCTAAGGTGGTATGATCAAACCCTCTTCAATTGGAATCCTTTAAATGGAACATTTCAAGGCTTAAATCATTATATTTTCTAAAAATATGTGATTTCAATGCAAATCAGGATCTCCTAGAAATTGTAAACCACTATTGTGGCAACACCCATGAACAAGGTGAAGTGGTCTAGAATAAAGAAAGATTGGTATGTAAAGGGTACTCCCAAATGGAAGGTGTTGATTTTGAAGAAACCTTTGCCCCTATTGCTAGGATTGAAGCTGTGAGATTATTTCTTGCTTATGCAGCACACAAGAACTACAAAGTCTATCAAATGAATGTAAAGTCAACATTTCTAAATGGAGAACTAGAAGAAGAAGTATGCATTAAACAACTAAATGGATTTCAGCTAACAAACAAGGAAGATATGGTTTTCATATTGAAGAAATATTTGTATGGACTTAAGCAAGCCCCCAAAGCCTGGTATGCCAGATTGGAAAAATACCTATTAAAGCTTGAATTCACTAAAGGTACTACTGATAGAAACTTATACTTCAAATTAGATAATGATAAGGAATTAATCATAAAATTTTTTGTTGATGACATCATTTTTGGAGGAGATGGCAATCTATGCATGAAGTTTGTTGATGAGATGAAGGATGAATTTGAAATGAGTATGATTGGAGAGATGAAATTCTTTTTAGGATTGCAAGTTACTTAGTTGGACAAGGGAATTTTCATATCTCAATCCAAATATGTGAGAGAGCTACTAAATAAATTTGGGATGGAAGAGTCCAAACCTATTGGTACTCCCATGGTGACTGGATGCAAGTTGACATAGAATGATGATTCTCTGAAGGAAAATTAAACTAGATATAGATCAATGATCAGTGGATTGCTCTATTTAACTTAGACTAGACCAAACATTATGAATGTTGTATGTATGGTTGCTAGATTTCAAGATAATCTAAAGGAATCACATGTGACTACTATCAATAGAATCTTCAAATATCTAAAAGGAACAGTTGACTTTGGACTTTGGTATCCAAAGGATGATGATCTCACTTTGTGTGCATATACTGATGCAGATTGGGCTGGTGATGTAGATGGTAGGAAAAGTACTAGTGGTGGTGCTTTCTTCCTAGGGAAGAAGCTAGTATCCAAGTTAAGTAAAAATAAAAATTCAATTTCTCTATCTACTACTAAAGCAGAATACATTGATGTTGCAAATAATTGTACTCAAGTGATATGGATGAATCAGATGTTGAGAGATATCAGGGTGATATATGAAGAGCCTATTTCCATATACTATGACAATTCAAGTGCAATAAATATATCAAAGAATCTGGTGCCACAATCTAAGACTAAACATATATCAATCAAGTTTCATTTCTTGAGGGAGAAAGTGAATGAGAAAGAAGTCAGATTGGAATATGTGCCTACCAAAGAAAAAATTGCAAATATATTTACTAAGCCTTTTCTGAAGGATACTTTTGAGTATCTCATAGGAATGCTAGGGGTAATTACACCTCCTAATAAGAGCTAAAAGATGCATTTTCTTGCATCAATTTGTGAGCTTCATTGTTATATTTTGATCTAGATTGATGTTTTTGTGGCTGCTACTTAGGGGGAGTGGTTAGATGTGTAGATATGTGGTTTAGAGCGTGTATATGGAAATTTCATGGCTACCTTTTCCATTGATGTCAAAGGCCCAAAGAAGAGTAATGTAAAAAATACTTTGTAGGGGAGAAGTGCAGAAGAAGGCAGTGTGTTGGGTTGATGGTATTTTTCACATCATGTGTTGCCATCAATGCCAATGGGAGAGATTGTTGGATGTTGTGGATGTGTTGCTGATATGTGGTTTTCATTGATGTCAACACTATTAGCATTTGGTTTATCAGTTATTGTATATGTCGAGGATATTGAGAGAATTGTAAGAGAGAGTGTTCTAGGTTCCTAGTGGTTCAATGAAATTCATGAAGGTGTCATGTTCTCTACATTGAAGATTAGCTGATGTGGATTAAATGGTTTAGTTTTGAGTATATCTAGATCATCTACTAGAAGTTTTAGAGGTCCGAGTGAATATTTGATTATGTTGTGATATGACAGTGTTTCTGTGGTCTCCGTTAGTGCTCCTAAATGTAGATTGTGTGATTCAGGTAATCTTATTTGTTGTGGATGTTTCTCTATTGTTTCTTGGTGTTCTTTGATGTCTCTAGATCATTCTCTATCTTTGTGGTATGTCCACATTAATCGGTGAGCTCGTGATTGAAGATCTTTTCTTGTGGATGTTCAGTTTTTCATGTTCCTAGTTGACATGTTGGTGGTAGCATGTTGTGGATCTTCAAGGTAAAATTAATTAAATTATTTTTTTGTTGGGGATGTTAATTTGGTTCTCCACTATGTTGTGGTCAACTTTGGTTGATTTGCATAAAAAAATTATTTGTAAATCTAGGCCGACACTGAAAATATGTTTTATTTTTCTTGGCCAACTAAGTTGTAATGACATCTCATGTAGCAGATATATAAGTGATGCAAGGTGTGGTGGAAGTAGTACTTCATGTGTTTTGAATGTGCTCCTATGTGTGTATGTGCGAATATAATTTGATAGCAAAGTAGAGTGTGAAGAAGATTGTGTGAAGTGTGAAGAAAGTTTTGTGAGCTTAATTGGAATTGTAATCAGGCTTGTTCAAAAGCTATTTTTTCAGTTCATACCCTCCGGATTTTAGTAATATTATGTATTTTTGGGTAGTGAGCCCCTTTTTGATTGATCAGTGAGCTCTAGGCAGTGAGCCTCAATGCATGTGCATTCCACTTATTATTTTTCACTATACATTTAGTAGAGTATAATCTTGTGGACTAACATCCACTGTGGTTTTTCCTCTAACAAGGTTTCCACATAAAAAATATTTGTGCTCTTTGTCTCTCTAATGTGTTAATTAATTATGATTAATTGCTTATTCATCAGATTTAAAAATAAGTTAAATTTAAGTGAGAAAAGCTTAATTTTCTTTGACAACTAGTTCACTCCCCCTCTCAGTTGTTTGTTCTTGTTTTTCTAATAGAAGGAACCTTGCATTTATACTTATTTATGTTTAATATCCTAGAATTACACCACAACAAGCCAACATATGAATTCATTAATTAAAGGAGACTAAATCTCACCAAGATTTAAAATTAAATCCTAAAAATACCCTAAGGGGGACTAAGACACCCTAGGTAGCATCTTAGTGCTGAGGCATAAAAGTCGAGGCACAAACTCCAAAAAGGGGCCACTTTAAGGCACACTTGAAATTAGGGTCCCAAGACCTTTGGGGGACAAAGATTCCCTAGGTGGTATCTTAGTCCCGACCCAAAGATTAGGGACAACTAGAATCATTGAATTATCATTTATCCATTGTTGTTTGTCAGGATTAGCGAGAAAAAGATATAGTTTGTTAGGTTTGTGGATGAAAAAAGAGGACCAATTAAAATATAAATAGGGATAAATAAAGGAAAGAAGGCCCAAACAAGTGTGAAAATGCAAGGTTATGCATTTTCATACACTACACGAATGTTAAAATGTCATAGGATGCTAACACACCACACAGACATCTACATGCTAGGTTAGCGTCTAGACACATCACACTACAAAACAACGAGGAGAAGAAAAACACCAAGTTTAATGCAAAGCTGACGTGTAAAGGTAGCTACTGAAAGAGGGGTCCTGAGCATCTTGAGAGTGAAAAAGTCTAATGCAGGGGCTAAAATGAGCCTACAGATATGCTAGGGGAGTGGACACTAAAGAAAATACAAGAATGTATGTGAAATTGCAAGGGGTGCAATTTTACGCCATTATAGGTGGGTCTTAGATTATTGGAATTTCTTTAGGTTTAATAATTGTTTCATCAACGATGGTAGGCTAGGTTGTGTGTTGAGGCATGTTTTGAAGGGATAGTTTTTCTATGCATTCCACCTTCAACTTTTGATAGGATTTGAAAAAGAAGTCCTTTTAGGTTCTATATTCTCAGGCCAAAAGAAAACTAATGAAAAGTTTCCACAGGAAGACAAAGGGTTAAAGCCACTATGATGCATGGTGAATATTTCATTTCTTAAGGGAAAATTTAAGCATTTATGTACTACTGATAGGAAAAATTCCATGGAGTGTAGCCATGGGTGACCAAGTTTCACACAAAATTGGTCTGACATCGATATGATGGATAATGAGACATCTAATGTTTTCAGTCCTTTTTGTGAAGGTAAGGTGATTAATCCCATTGTAGGGAAAGCAAAACTGTTATGAATCTTTATCCATGCTTTCAGTTTATTATATGTTTCATGATAGAGATCATGCATAAGTAGGAATTGATTAGCAATCACATTCTCTCCACAGACAAGATCAATTAATATCCCATTAGTGGGCTTATCATAAATTTTTCCAGCTATGTAGAGAGGGCCATCATGTGCATTTCTAATGATACCTTTAGATGAGAAAGTAATGTCAAGAGACTTATTAGTTCAATCCTTATGAGGTTGAGTTTCAATCAATGCAATCAAGCCTTTTTCAATAGTATCCATAGGACCTTTGAAGATAGGACTTTGTTGAATACTATCCATGTTTTCATCATCCATGTTGACATTCATCACATCATTCTTTGTAGTTTCACTAGCCATATCCAACTATTTCAAATCTAAATTTATATGCTATGTTCTTCTTTTTCTACACTCTACTATCCTAATTTTTTTTTCTATTTATCAGATATGTCTTTTCTAAAAATCATCTTAGTTTGTTGTATTTTCACAATTGACCTAGGAACTTCTTTGCATCTTCAAATTAATCAATTAATCAACATCAAATCACATGCAACTATTCCCAAAGGAAAGGATTAAAAGCTTGATCCACCATTTTGTCTCTTCCATTGAGGTTAGTAGACAAGTGGGTGTTTTAGATCACTTTTAATCTATCTCCCTTTGTGATGCTAGAAAGAGTATGGTTTAGACCCTAGATATATTTTTTATATCATTTTAAGTTAAATAGAGGTGGTTAGGGAATAGAATGAGACACTATAAGAGAGAAGAATATGGGTAATTCTAAGGCTAAACCAATATGATAAATAAAATTATCCTTCATGTAAGAAGAGGAACCTTTTTTAATGATTTGTTCTATGAATTATTGTATTTCCCCAAGCCACATACCTAGGACATTAATGGACAAAACATGGAATAACAATTTTCTTGTGAAATAAAAGTAGCATTAAGAAATCCACACAACACTAATACATGCTCAAGATGTCATAATAACCTATGGTGACACACTCAACATGCTCACCAATATACAAATCATTGTGACACAATTAAAATATTTAAAAACACAATGAGATAAAATGACATGGTTTCCACTAAAACAAGACATACGAAAGAGTTAATATTCCCAAAATTATTAACACTACCTCTAATCTTCTTTACCCAACAATGCTAAAAAATGTATTGGTACATGAGACACAAAAAATTAATAGTAAATATTTATCCTTTTTGTTGAGGGTAAGTCAAAATACTTGACCATCAATACGATATTAAAATAGCTACAAGTTATACTTCTTTGAAATTTGATAACTAAACACCCTAATATCAAATTTCTCCCAATTTTGATACCCTGACAACATGGTATTGTGATTCACCCAAGTTTGATACCTTGACACAAAGAACGAAAAAAAATATAAGGCATAGAGAGAATCTAAGGTGTAGAAAAACTAGTAGGCTCAACTTTCACACTCAATGAGTGATAACTTCCTTAATTTATGATCTATTAAAAAATGGTTTGAGATAAACATTCAAGGAATTATGAGCATAAAATGGCTATAATAGAGCCTTCCAAATGAGTTAAATCCCAAGAAACATAGGAAAAGGCTACGATATCTTCTTAGCACAATGAATGGAACAACAAGCCAAACATAAGAAAATAGATGCATAATATAAAGCTTTCTTGAAACCAATGTTGAGATGGAAACAAAGTGAAAATATGGAGTTGAATAATTATAATAATACAATAAAGATTCATAAAAATACATCCACAAGAAAGCTCTACAAAAAATTAAAAAATCTAAACCATACATGCTTGGTTGTTATGTTTAAGGTTATAAACATGCCATTAGCCTCACAAGAAGAGGTGTGGAAAATACCAAAATATTATAATAAAAAATATTATTTGAATGGTTTCATTCTAATCATAGGTGAAACTTAAATCACATCATAAATAATATCAAAGTACAACTGTGTAGTAATTACAAAGGTCATGTGGACCTTACTTACAAAGATTAAAATAAAAACTTAAATGATTTCATAACATAATTGCAAGATAGATGTAGTTTCCCAACATGGAAGAATCAAACTCCAATACTTAAATGATACAATGAATATCATTATAATTACATTAGATAAAAATCTTCTTAAAAATACATAGTACACAATCTTACAAATATAAGAAGCTATTGCAAGGAAAGAACCTCTATTAGAATATAAAATCTCCTACAAGATGAAGCCTCCATTAACTTTGATTCCCAAAAATGGCACATCAATCAACCACATTGTACCTATAGGTGCATGGGTAAAAGCAATAAGTTGGGTCCATGAAGAGGGAAAGTTTCGGCCAAAAGAAAAGTCTAACAAAAATTGAATACTTATTAAAAAATGTGTATGCGTTGTGCTTCAGGTACCCAAGCCTAAAAAAAATGTGTATGCACTAAAAAATGCATATGTGTTATATAACACATACACATTATATAACATGTACGCATTGTATAACATGTACACATTTTATAACACGTACAAGTTATTTATTTAAAAAATTAAATACCTTTTAGAAATGTGTATGCATTTTAAAATGTGTACACAAATGCGTACACATTTTTTAATACAAAACACATACGCGTTTCTAAAAAGTATTTAATTTTTTAAATAATCAAGAAAATAAAAAACACATGCGTTTTTAAAAGTGCCTACGGGTTTTTAAAATTTTGAATCCCCAACCCACATGTGGCCTTGTTTTTAGATACGGGAAAGGCTTGACAACCTGACCCTTAGCCTTTGACCTACAACTAAAAAACTAAGACAAGTTCAAGAGAAATGCCCAACTTTGGCAATATGGCTGATGGACTTTCTTTCTGAATCAATCTATAAAATTAAAATCCATTAGAGAAAATGATGTCTAGTTTCCAAATATATAATTTTTTAGAATATTCTATTATATTTGTTATTTTTTAATTAATTTCTTAGCAAACTAGTCCATAAACTTGAAATATTAGACTTTTTTTTGGTTTTTAATAACTTTTTGTTCGTTAATTTTCTTGAAAAACAAAAATCTAAGGCAGCAATCTTCAAACAATTCTCTACACAATGAAAAAAAAAATTCAAACAATGTTTTGTTTATGTCCAATTATGTTGTCCATACACGTTGATTTTTAAAAACAACAATTAAGGCCAATAAAAATTCAATAAAAAAAAATATTTAGAAACAAATTATAAAAAAAATCCTCATCAATATTCATGGTTTTGGCCATCTTTCCCCAAAATGAATTAGAAAAATACTTTTATTTGGGTCAAAAAGTGGTGTCAGTACATGTGCATGATATGGTAAAAAAAATGAATTTTAAAAAGTGGTTTTTATACATCCATATCAAAAATAAATTTCTATCATCTAGGTATTTGAATAAATTACACATTTGGAAACTAGATTTAAAATTCTAAATTTCGTATTACTATTTTTTTTTAAGATTCATTGTGTAAGTTCCTCAAATTTTTAGTCCAAGTGTGATAAATTATAAAAACAGCAAAAACACTTCCACTTTTTGAGCTTTTTGTGGACCCAACTTCTTGCATTAGCTCGCATACCACTATTCTAGAAGATAGTCACTTGGATAGAAGCACAACACTTATAAAAAAAGGGAGTATGACTCACAAAAAACATCAATGAATACGTGCATTCATTGCATCTTACACATTTCATTTAGTAAGATAAATCATCATAGCATACATGTCAACAATCATTATCAACATCTAAAGAATATAGGTCAAAATATTATTAACATTAAATGTATAACATTCCAACAAGAGCAATCAACATAAAATCCATAATAGGAAAAAATGTATGATCAAAATAAAATGCATAACTTGCTGAAAAACATGATCAGCATAAAATGTATAATAGGTCAACACTAGAACACACATCACATAAATAAACACATGAAAAAAAAATCATCCAATCAAAACATGGCATAAAGGTCTCACATTGGACATCAAATCCAACATCATGAATCGAATCATAGAGAGGAAAGGAATGCCATCACAAGAGAATTATGGGGTAAATTTGTGGGCCTGAGTATGTATGTGTGTTTCCATGGGAGTACCCCAATGAAAATAACCACCCTATTAGTGTGCATAATTTCCTTTAAGTAGTCATACTGGGCCTATGCATATGCTCCAAGTATGTTGTTACCAAATATTTTGGTTTATTGTAGTTACCCCTTTTTTTCTTTAAATTGAACTTATTTACTATCTTTACACCCATTGTAGCCTCAAAGTACATTCTAGACCTAGGACAATGCCTAGAGTCACTCCCTCCTAGCACTATACCTCAAATCATTGGTTCATCATTTCAAAATTATTTTAAATAAAAATTAAATAAGGATAACTTCTTTTCCTACATTGCTACTCATCCATAAACATAATTTTATTTTTTCTAAAATATTTTACAATGGAAAAGCTCTAAACAACCTAAATCCACTATTGCAGAAAGCTTGAAATTTTAGATTTCAACTCTCAATTTTCTCAAAATACCCTTTGGTTGTAAATATGTAGAAAATTATGCTTTTACATTGAAATTAATATTTTCTAAAGTTTTGAATTTTTTTTCATAATCATACCTCAAAATAGATATTTTTTTAAAAATAATATCATTCTAAGACTTTGAATTTTAATTGCAAATTCAATCTTATAAAAAAGGGATATATAAAAACACCAAGTGTGATCATGGAGAAAGAAAGTTATTTCACTTTGAATAAAAATAAAATAAAATAAATACCTCAATTCAAGGTTGCAAATAATGGATAAAAGAATCATAGAAACAACAATCACACACATGCAGTTGTACTTCCATTCATAAGAAATCCTATATGAAGCACCATTAGTTGGAGTAATAATTCAATCCCTTCCATTCATAATTTCTATACAAATCCATCTTTTCTCTTTTTTAAGGAAAAGAGGTTTTAGAGAAAAATGCCAAAGTGAGAGAATAAATGAAAAAGACGAGTCCTTTTCTCCTTATTCCCTTCTCCATTTTCTATTTTTCATTTAATTATTAAATTTATTTCTATTTTATGATTTTATTTTCTTTCTCACCTTTATTTTCATTGCTTTCTTTTCACAAAAATATGTTGTAAATAAAATTAAATGCCTAAGTTATTTCTTTTCCAAAGGAAAACAAAATAATACCATTAGTTTTCTTCCTATAACATGAATAATTCCATTTAATTTTTCCAAGTAAATAAATATTTTTTGATTGTAAATAAATCTAATTGCAACAATAAAATAACATTTGTAATGCATAATAAATTGAAAATTTCCCATTGTTGTCTATTCTAGTTTTCTTGATTCATAATGCGTTGAGATTAACATACAACATTTAATCCTAAAAATTGCATTTGCATGCATATGAGAAAAGAAACAACCACAATACATTGTATCTATTTATTGGTGTTTCAACAATACATCGAATTTAAAAATGCCACTAATTCATCTTTAAAAATTGTAAGGGAAAACATAGGGCTCATCTTGCACTCAACCGAGTGCAATAGTGGCTACTATATATATATATATATATATATATATATAAGCCCAAAGTG
This sequence comes from Sequoia sempervirens, assembly GCA_007258455.2. NCBI lineage: Eukaryota > Viridiplantae > Streptophyta > Pinopsida > Cupressales > Cupressaceae > Sequoia > Sequoia sempervirens. The sequence goes on along the minus strand of VDFB02281492.1, from coordinate 424,784,173 downwards.
ACATTTTGATTAACCACCATTGGAGAATAACTCATATCTACATATTCATGGAGAGAAATAACTTTATACTTGAATATACTCAACGCACACATCAAGTGTACATACTCAATATTTAATAGCCAAATAAGTACATAACATAAAATAGTGTGCAACTTTATATAAGCTATATAATAAAAATAAATGTACAATTGTCAATGGAATATATCACTAGGGTAAGCCAAACATAGAAATTATAACATGTCCATCACAAGGAATGTAAACTTTCACACATGCATCTCAATGTAACTAAGACACCAACAACCAACATGTGAAGACATACCATCTCGAAACATTTAGGTGGTGTAAAAACACGATATAGCATGCAAGAAAGAAAATAACAACCAAGATCATTAATGAATATGGTGAAGCTAAAACACTAATAAGCACTCAATACAACAAGCACAAGAACAACCTATGCATACCCTAATACATAGTCAAAATGTAATGTCAAAACAAAGACATCTCAATCTAAATTAAATGAGTGGATGTCAAATCCTCCCCCACTAAGATTAGGCTTGCTCCTAGACTATTTCACAAGAAAGGATATGGTATTCTTAGTTCTCAATCCTTCAAACACAAAATTTTTTATTAGTTCAACCCTCTAGAATATCACTACATGTAAACAAGTCGTACTACCATGGCTAGGAAATCCATATAGAATATCTCCATGCTTACCAAAAGCATGTCTCACTTCAAGACATGCTCTCACCCCTTTAGGTCCTCCCTTAGATACCACTCTAGAAAATAGTGATTTCCTTAAAATGCTAGCTTCCTTATATAAAAATATGGACAACATAGGTTTCAAAATCCAAGGAAAACCATTCCCCAAGACTAGAGGTAATACCAGATCACCTCCATGCTTACCAAGAGCATGCCTCACTTATAGACATGGTTGAGCACCACATCAAGTACACCCTCAGATACCACTATATAAAAGTGAGGATTTCCTTAAAAAGCTATATTGAGTGATAATTTGTGTCAACATTTAGCTTGGAAGTGAGAGAGTACTTCATATAATACTTAATGGAAATAAATTTAAATGTCTAAAATTTCACTGCAATGAACTTAATCCATTTTTTCTTATGCTAGTAGTCTATTTTCCATAACTTATTCAATCAACAAGTAACTTACAAATGAAACACACTTTGATACTTCCAACCACATTCTAAAAGAATGTAGAAAGACAACGTAAAGACATGATAGACTAATAATGATGACAGCTGATCAATCTATAGAGACCCTCCTTTTAGACAATTACATTATCATAAGATTGTATATATTAACCCACCACAACATAATTTAAAAATAAATATTTGCAAAGCATAAAAAATAAAAAATAATCTAAAAAATTAATAGATATTTAGAAAAAAATGTTTTTTTACATCAACTTTAAAGTGTATAAGCACCAAAAACCGATTAAAACCATATGCTGAAGCAAACACTTAAAACATACACATAAAGACCTAAAAAAAACAACCAATATTAATCTCTAAAATAAAAAACAACGTGTAAACAGTTTAAACTTTACCCACGTAAAATAGTTGTCTATTATAATATTAACTGTAAACTTTGTGCAGGCCCCATGATTTTAGCCATGTCTGACGTAAATTTACGTTGCAAGATTTTGCTTGATACAATTCTTATTTGAGGAATTGTTTATTATACCATTAAACATGTAACTATCATGGCGTCGCATCATTTGGATCTAAAAAATAATATTGAAGATCTCGATACGGTGTACAGCATTTACTCTTCTTACGGTATCTAATTTTTGACTTCTCTGGTACAAAATACAAAATACATTTCATATTCTGAATATTTGCAAAATAGTAAACAAATATCAGACAGAAAAGTGTAGAAACAGATCGGATATTTGCAGCTGATGGGCAGAGGGATTCCTGGAGTTGATAAGCCTGAGAAGATGTTCAAACAACGGAATGTTACAAGCAACTTTCAGTCCGCCTTTGTATGAGTATCCCAATTCCTCTGATGACAACTCTAAAAGCTCCTGAAACAATGGGTGACTTAAAAAATGTATATCCACAATGTAACGACGTCCTTCATTCCCAACATAAACAGGCAAACATCCAGGAGGAGTCCCTGAGGAATCTACTGATTTTCTTCCACATCTTAACCAGACAGAAGAGTTCCTCATTGGTGTTTTCTTAGCTAATTTCTGCAACTTCTTTGACAGACTTTTCATCTTCTCGAAATAGTTAGATAAGTATAAACAAGTTTGCAAGGGCGAAGAAAGAAAAGAGTGGAAGTGCTTGATATAGAAGGTAGTACAAAGAAGAGTTCCTCATTGGTACGTCTGCTTTTTCACGTTGAAGTTGTTGCACCTGTTCAATAGATATTTTCCTATTGAACTGAGCGCCAGCTGGTTAGTACCTATTTCAACTTTGGCAGTCGGCCATTATTTTAAGTAAAGCTCGCTACTGTTTCTTAGTTTGACGTTCAGAGAAAGTTTGATGTCAGAATCATTGATTTATATTAAATTAATTTTGCTAATTTGAAGGTCAAAGGAAATTTGATCTCCGAATCAATAGGTTCTACTAAATTTAATGGTAGGCTATGTAATGTGCTGTTTTTTATTTGCAACGTTTTTAATTAAACTAGAGTTTTATCTATTTACTATGTAGTTCTTGACTTTTTCTTTAGATTGTTTTGTCTTGTTTGAATGGTGGATATATTATTTTAATTAGTTATTATATGAGCTTTTGACATTAGTTTTATATTTTTTATATTTATAATGGTGAGATTTTTATGTGTATATCAATTTTCATTTTGTTTGTAGTTTATTTGAAATGGAGTGGACAACTTTAAATGAAGGTATGTTAAGTTCAAAAGTTTCATGCCTGTGACTTTTATTCAAGGAACTATTAAATGGATGAAGGTACCTTGATTTAAGCATCTTCTAATATCATGTTCTAACTACTCATAGAGTTTTCAAATGAAATCAATGTTTTAGAGAAAGGGTTATAGTCCCAAATAGAGTTAGAATGACCCTAGATTTTACAAAATTGTAACATTTTAAATAAGCAATCCAAAATGTATAATTTTTAAAATTATTTCATTCAATTGTTATATTTATTTCCTATTCTACTCTAGATAATATTTTTATTAGACATAGCAATCTATATATTGATGCATATAGAAAATAAAAAAATGGAGAAAAGATTATCAAAACTTTGTGTGCACTTCATATTGATATCTTGTTTCAAAAAATATAAATTAATTTGTATATACAAAAAGGATTATGGATCCAAAAATAAGATTACTCTAAATGATCATTAATCTCAACTAAAAAATAATAATAAATAAAGCACACAACAAAATATTAGGAAAAATTATATAAAAATTATAAATTAATGTTAATTATGAAAATATTATACACTATGAAAAAATATCACTTATTAAAATAATGTAAACTACAAAATAGGGGATTAAAAAATATTTGAAGAAAGAGGTAAACACATTTTAATTCTAAAAATTATATTTAGAATATTCACACAAAATTATAAAATAAATATTTTGCATTATCTTCAAATTTTTAGTGTTTTGATGTTTAAGAGTGTAAAAGTGAAATTTTAGCTAGAAATGTTGATGTTAGTGTCCCACTTAGCCCAATAATTGGATGCACTACTATGGGATCACCCTTAAATATGTAAATTTAGTTCTAATATAGAAAAAGGTGATCCTTAAGTTTAATGCCTAAACCTAAGATCAATTTTACTCTTTTTTCTAAAACTACATTAAGATGGAAATCAACAAGGTGCTTAGATTGACTTTCAACCATCAAGGTGAGGCAATCAGACCTAGATTTGCATCTTTTAGGGTTTTAAAATTGGATTGGAATTGATTTGTTATAATTAACCTAATTAGACTATATGACCTAATATGCAAAATGCAATAATCTAACAAAGTATAGACTATAACAATAACTTGCAAGAAAATTTGGGAAGTGTAGAGGACTATGTACCTATCTAAAAAAGTTAGTTTTGATCATTGTAGGAGGACTAATGCACCCAAGAGTGAATGGGTCCTTGTAGGCTTCTTCTACTTTGTTTTTTGGGTCCTCTGATGATAGATTTGAGATTATGATTTCTAGTTGCAAAGTCATTGGAACATTGTTAGATAATCTTGTTAGTGAGTTTCTGTGAGTTGACAAGATGCAGGGCTTCAAATGCAAAAATGGGAAATTTATCTTCAAGCTTCCTTCAATCCTCTTTGAGCTTTATATCTACACATTAACTAAAAGAAGAGATGTGGTGCCATTTCGGGGCTTTGCTTGATCAAAACTTGTACAATTGTTTCCACTTCCACAATGGAAATGTCAATGATAAATGGATGAAAAATAGAATGATGAAATCACAAAGTGTTGCAACTCACCACCCTTCAATGGCTTCCTTGAGGGACTAATGTCATACTGATAACTCAAAGGTCTTGATCTTGCTTTCTTTATTGCTTGAAATTTCTTTGGAGACCTACAAAACTATTATCCTTTACAAAAAAATGATAACATAAACACATATGAACACACATAAGATTTGACATGATTTTAGGATCTTGAATTGCTGCAATAAATATATGAAATGTTGTTCTTGACTTGCTTGATAGTTCTCTTGACAATAATATTTTCTATGATCAAGTTTATTTTAGTGCTTGTTAGATTTCAAATGATGCAATAACTAGGTATTTATAGGCATTTCTCTAATTTCTCAAAGATTAAATCCTGATAGCCCATATTTGCAATTTGAAAGTTAAAATGAAGGTAGTGACATATCCTAAATTAGTCCCTGACAAAATAAGTGGACCCATACACCCTAGGGTGAATGGGTCTTGACCCAATTTTCCAAGACATTAAGCGTTAGGGGAAAAATATTAATTGAATGCATTTTTTCAATGCTTGCAATTTCTCAAAAGGTGGTAAAAATGGGCTATAGAATGCATAATTTAGGAAATTGGGGACATAATTAGGATCAATAATTTATGGGGAGAAACACATAAAGCAACATTGTCAAGGGTGGAAATTTTGTGCAGTACATTTAGCCCTTGTAATGGTGTGAATTTGTACCCTAAGGAAATTCCCCATTTATTTGCATTTACTTTAGAAATGATAAGTTTGATGATGCAAATCTTACTACCATCTTCTTATTCCTTCTATGTAGCCTTGCCTCTTTCAATTGGTGGAGAACATTTTGTCAGTGACACTCGTATGCCACACAGATGTCCATGCAATGTGTTATCATCCTAACAAGATTGTTTCCTTTGGAATCTATAGAGGTGTTATTTTTATGATTTTTCATGAATGTAATGTCCTCTATCGACTTTTGATCAATGAAAATCATCCCTTTACCTCCATTTTTCTAGTTCAAATTGATTCCTTCATTTTTCATTCTAATTCTCTCTCTCTCTCTCTCATGTTAATAGATTGAGAATTAATCTGGCTTCTTCAATTCTTCTTGATCATTTTCCTTCTTCTTATTGTTGCTAAAAGATCTCTTCTTGGATTCTACAAAATTTTCTCGAGGTAATGTATCTTCATTTTTGTAGGTCTTACCAAGCCCCATTCTCTTGGAAAGGTGTCATCTCTCATCATCTTCTCCTCTCATCATTGAGTGCTAGTAGAAGGGAAGGTTATATTTCTCTTTGTATTTTCTTGCATCATTGTGTCTTATAGAGTAGCATTCAGGTTATCTTTGCACTCTATTTTATAGTGTCTTTTGCATTCTATCTTTATCAATCTTCTGTATATCATGGCATACTGGCTATCTATGGAGGTGGGAACACCAAAATGTAGGTCTGACTATGACAAACCTCAAAAAACAACCCAACACTTTTTCTATTTCCATGTGTGTAGGTGTTGGTTCATCTGTTTGGAGTTATAGTTGAAGAGTTGGATTTCGTGAGTTATAGCTATAGTACTAGAATAGCTTTCTAGTATTCTTATTTTTGTACTTTCTACTTTTGCATTTTTTTATAAAACTATAAAACCTCAATAGTTGAGTTATAAGTAGGACCTGCATGTTTTCTGGTGGTTTATCAAACCTCTATCTATACATGATGCCAACACATCCCTAAGACACTAGCATGACATGTTGGAGTTTGGCTCCAATGCTTTCATTCTTAGAAACTGAGTTCTCTAGTCAGTGATTTGAAACCTCTATGGCCAACTCACCTAATTTTTTAAACACTTATCAAAAACCCTGAGGTAATTTAGGGTAGTTCATTCTTTGGGGCTCTTCTATGACATGCAACATTTGGGGTGATGAATCCCCCTACTCTACATTTTTGGTGAACCCAATGTGAATTCCTTTTTTTTCATTTCTTGGTATTGGGGAAACTTTCTCTCATGTCCTAGGTGTATTGTAGATTTGTGTGTTGCAAAGTGTGCAACTTTGTGACCTAGTCTACAACCCATTGATATGTAGTTAGAAGGACTCTTGGATATTTGAAAATGAAATATAGTTAGGTCACTATCTATTAAACATAATATTGTATATCTTTTGAGTTAGTTCCATCTATGTATGTGAACATGGTTTTGTTCACTCATATCCCTCCTAAAATGCAAGTGTAACACCTGACATAACGTTCACCTTGCATGATGAGCCTCTTAATAATAAACCTTCCCTACTATACATTCTTTCCTAGATTAACATAAATGTTGTAACTGGTGTCTTAGTTGATTTTATGAGTCAAGTTAAATTGATAACAAAGGAAAATCTATTTATAAAAATCATACATAAGGAGAGGTACGAAGAGTCGGAGACCACACTTCATACCCACAATGGACTCTTGGTGGCCCCTATGGGCTCCATTTCTTTATTAGTCTTGGTAGGAACCAAGATTGTTGATGCTTCATTCATTATTACTCTAGAGTTTGAATTGTTTTGAGTTAGGCTAGGCATCCTCTGACTAGCCTCTATGAATGGTGTTGCCTCTATAGTTCATAACTATTTAAAGTTCCCTCATTAAGGAACTATACACGTGGTGCATGACTTTGGCTATAAAGTGCTAGTGTCGCATGGAGGTTTCTTATTGGATCACTTCTAGCCTATGATGGCGAAACCTCTCCCTCCTAGGAGATATCTATTATATAAGGCTTACATTAAATATAAGATTAGGGGATATGTACCAAAGGCTAGTTATTTGATGTCTCCTTATGCAACCTCTATAAAAGCCTCTATTGTAGCACAATACCAAGTTGCCTCTTTTTCCCTATCCAAGGGAAAGGGGAAGCTTTCTCACACTCCAAATCCTTCTCCTTCCATTTTGGAACATAGATTTTCGGCACCCTAATTCTTTCTAGCTCTTCTAGGTTTTTTCACCTTAAAGGAGAAAGAAGGGCCAAAATGCTTATGTTACATTCAATGTCAATGCAAAATGGATGGAATAAGGATGTAATATACCTATATGCAATGTTTGAATGCAAGAAACAAAAAATATTGATTGATTAATGAATGGAAACTAAAGAAAAACAACATGTTTGAAAGGACATTGTGAATTGCAAAATCACTTAGAAATGAATGCAAAACTAAACAAAATTGAACCAAAATGAAAGTGTACACGTAGGATGTGTATGAAGATTGGAAATGGATTCTAGAATGCTACTACTTCTGATTTTTAGGCCTAGTGGGGCTGATTCGCCATTCTAGGTGAATCAGTCCTAGTTTTGCAAAACTCAGTCAGAACCTGTTTCTAACAAAAGGGTATCTAAAAATGTAGAAAACTCAAAATTCACCTAGAAGTGGGACTCATTTTCCACTCATGGTGAATGAGTTCACTTTTGAATTTCTAAATATTCAAAGGTGGATTCTGGAGTTCTCAATCTGCACTTTGATTCTCTACAGTTGTTCACTTCTGAAACTCTAATTTTTGAACCTAAAAAATGATTTTTTGTTGATATTTTGACTTGCTAAATGAAGAGAAGACTTGAACAACCTTGAAACTTGATTCTTAATTATTTCCAAGCTTTGAAGAGACCTAAATCTACAAACACATAAGGCAAGAGAGAGAAGTGTTGAATGTTAGGGAATGGGGGTTTGGCTTGGTCAAACACCTTTTAGGTAATTAAACAAAAATGATGAAATAATGGAATGAAACATTGAATAATGAAGTTGATTACCTTGCCATGATGTTTGATCTTGAAATTCTACAACAAAACATGAAGGATCTTCCCTTGAATTTTTGAAAATCGATCTTGAATGACTTATATGTTAAAACCCTAGCTTGGTTAAGAAGATGAATAATGAATGAGTTGTAAAATGAGTTGAGAGATGTAAATTAGGACTTAGAAGGTTGTATTTTTAGGATATTCGCCTATTTTACCTATTAATACCTCATCACAGGACAACATGAAGTAATATTAAACCTAAATTTCATTTTTTTCTTGCTCAAAGATCAAAATTGAGCCAAATGGGACTCATTCACCACCCATGGAAATGGGTCCAACCTGGATGGGATTGATTCACCATGCATGGTGAATGGGTCCCACAGGGTTCTTTTTGATATAGCTAAGATGCCAGGAGATAAGGAAATAAGGTTTAAATTGCAACTTTGTTAGGTATTTGATCAATTAATCCTCAAGATGCACAATATGGGTTAACAAGGGCCTATTAAATGATGATGTAAAGGTCAATTAGGGATTGGGACACAAAATTAAATGTGAAAGTGTGATTAAATACACTTTACAACACTAAAATGAGGTCCACATAGCCTAGGAAGGCACAAGAACCAATGTGAATGTGCAAGACACATTACAACACCAGTTTAGCATTAAGTTTAAGTGATAAGCCTTCTAGATTGATGTGATAATGTTATTAAAAAAATTTATAATGTTGAATTAGGGAGAAATGGGTTCATTAAGTCTACAAGAGCATGAAAGTCCTCTACAAGACTTTACAACACCTTTACAAGACATCGTTGAAAGCATGTTATTCGATTTGCAAGGGCCCAAGAACTAGTGTGGATGCATAAAATTCCTCACAACACTTGAATAAAGGCCTCATTAAGTTCAATTTATCATGAATTATTCCCATGTCAAGGAAGGGGTCATTTTTTCTATGGCACATTTAGTGCCTACTTTAGTGAGAGGATGAACTTGCTTCAAAATCACACTAAATTAGACATTCAAGAGAGATCTAAGTGTTCAAATGTAGATGTAAAAGAATGAAAAAGATCAAGAAGGAATTCAAGCCCTCAGAATCTAAGATCCTAAGTCAAACCATCAAGATACGTAGTCGTGCAATGGCAAGAAAGGATATGAAAATGAAAAAGGGAGATCAATCATCGATCATTTTTTTAGCTAGTTGTGGATTAGGTCTAGGCTTGTTTATTTCAGAAAGAAAATGGATACTCACTTTGGGGCGACAAAACTCTTGGTTGTCCTTCAGGTGAGAAATCCACAACATACCCACTCTTGGGCCATGAGACATCTGATTGTCTATGGGGTGAGAAATATACGCTAGTTGGTATGCACTTACACACATAGGTGGCTATGGGAAAGTCATGCCTCAGAATGGGCTTCCCACTCAACCATACCAAAGTTATACCTCCTAATAAGTTTAATAAGGTACCACAAAGGAAAATGATATTCGAGCTCTATGAGGTAAGCAAAACTTCATATGATTGACACTCATAGATATTGTAAGTGTAACATAGTGCAAGGATTGTTCAAACGAATTTTCCTTAGTTTGTGCAAGGTCTCATCTTAGGGAACATCATGCTTAATGTTTCCAAGAGAGGCTGTGTCAAAAGAAATATCACACTCTTGGAGAAAATCAAGCCCAATGACTCCACCAAGAAAAGGACACATAGTAAGAAGAAAGAAATCACATACATTTGAAATGTGAGTGGTGATGTATGTCGCCACTTTAAAGTAGTTTTGAGCACCCGTACTATGAGAAATTGCTTTAAAGTAGAAGAAGAGGACATGAGAGCTTACTCAGAAAACTCTATGCCAAGTCATGAATAAGGTAGTATGTCACATGTGAGCCAACTTAAGGCATATCGTCCACATCCCAAGATTTCTCTTATATGTTCATGAATGGTTAACAACTAGCCAAAGGAGGCAATGATGAGTGACACATGTGGAAAAGGATACTAAAGCCCTTTCCCCCACTGAATGAAGGAAAAAGGTGAGCTAAAATGATTGATGAAATGTAGGTTGGTTTTTGCAGTTGCAAATTATTGCGTGTTATATGTATGAGCAATGGTATTATAACTTGGTTGAACATTGTGACACATTAGTTTGAGGAGGGTAAAGGATAATTTCATGTTTATTTTGTGTTTGTTGTTTATGTGAAGGTGGGTAAAGAATTAGAGGGTTGTTAGGATGTCCCATAGGGTATGTGTGAGGTCCATTGATTGAGGGGGGTCTAAGGGACACTTATGCATTCATAACCTTAGCAGTCTTGGTTTGATGTATCTCTAATGAAGGGAAATCGAGAATCATCATTTTATCTAAGGAAGATACATTATTATTGTTGTCATTTTCTAGCACCGTGATATTCTCCCTGGAAGGAGAGATTTTAGGAGAACAACAAGCCACATATTCTTGACAAGTAAGGATTGGTTCTTCCAAAATGACTTCATCACCAATAGGGGAATGATTAATGATGGGATTGTCAAGAGGGGGATGGGGAGGAGAAGGTGTTAGTTGAATGTTCATTGTCTTTAAGGTCTCATTCTCTTGTTCCATGTTATCTACCCTACAAGGAGAGCTTGTAATAGGTTCATCCATGTTTGAAGTTTGTAAAGTAGCTTCATCACAAGTGAGGGAGGCATCAAGAGAAGGATCACTATGGTTTTCAAATAGATTATTGCAAATGGGAGGAGCATTAGGGAAGGGAGGGTCAAGATTCTCATGACTCTTAATAGGTGTATCTTCTAATACCAACATATACTCTGGACATCGAGGAAGGATATTAGGAGATGGAAAAGTTTAATCATAATGGTTATGGAGATTAGGTAAGGTGATATTTAGAAATGTTTCTATGATTTCATCTTCTTATTTTCCAATGTCTTCTAAAGGGTGAAGAGGAGAGGGACAATCAAGACTCTCAATGCTTGTAGCTCCTTTCACCAAAATACCTTCATCACTAATAGGAAAGGTATTGGGAGAAGAACAAGTATGAGTTTTATGATTATCAACACTTGCATCCTACTGTGCTATTATATTCTTGCAAATTTGATAGGTACTAGGAGGGTATGCAAAATGATTATCAAATGTTTTACTTTGTTGTCCTGGCATATGTCCATGAAAAATAGAATCATACAAGCCGCTTGCTATTCTAGAAACATGGATTGCTTTAAGAGAATTTAACATACTAACACAAGAAACTAAATAAAGTGAAACACAAAGAATTAAAATGAAATGCAATTTTTAGATATGAAAGAAGGTAATTTTTTTATCACACTATGCACCATGTGGAAAATGCAAATGTGAAATGGAGAAATGCATGAAATGAGCTATTTTAAGCTAAATATAATGAAATTCATGTTACAAAAACTCAGTCAAATGATATAGATAACTGATGGCAGCAAAAAGAACCATAAAAATAGGGATTTCAGCTCTATAAAAGGTTGTTTCAGGGGTGAAAAGGGGCTAATCCCACCAAGGTGGCAAATGAGCCTAGTATGGACCTTTTTCAGAATTTTTATAAAGTTTTGAGTGATATTTATGGTTTTTGAGTATATGATACAAAAATAAATGAAAAATGTAGAATGCCAAAAAAATTTCCAAGAAATTAGATGCCAAAAATGCAATCTAAATGCACTTTTTGTGAATGCAAAATTTGAAACCTAGCATAGAAATGAATTCATGCAAACCCTAATGCAATCTTGATCAATGCAAGCTATATGTATCATGAAGGACTCCAAATCAGACAAGAAATTATTCACAAAAGTGGGTTCACCAAATTGGAACATAGATTTTTGGCACCCTAATTCTTTCTCGCCCTTCTAGGGCTTTCCACCTAAAAGGAGAAAGAATGGCCAAAATGCTTATGTTACATTCAATGTCAATGCAATATGGATGGAAAAAGGATGTAGTATACCTAGATGCAATGTTTGAATGTAATAAAAAAAAAATATTGATTTATTAATGAATGGAAACTCAAGGAAAACAACTTGTCTGAAAACACATTGTGTATTGCAAAATCACCTAGAAATGAATGCAAAACGAAAAAAACTGAACCAAACTAAAAGTGTGCACCTAGGATGTGGATGAAGACTATAAATGGATTATATAATGCTACTGATGCTGATTTTTAGACCTAGTGGGATTGATTCACCATTTTGGATGAATCAATCCCAGTTTTGTAAAATTGAGCTGAAACCTGTTTCTGACAAAAGGGTATATAAAAATGTAGAAAACTCAAAATTGACCTAGAAGTGGGACTCATTCACCACTCATGGTGAATGAGTCCACTTTTGAATTTCTAAATATTCAAAGGTGGATTATGGAGCTCTCAGTTTGCACTTTGATTCTCTATAGGTGTCCTCTTCCAAAACTCTAATTTCTCAACCTAAAAATGAGTTTTTGTTGATATTTTGACTTTTTTAATGAAGAGAAGAATTGAACAACCTTGAAACTTTATTCTTAATGATTTCCAAACTTCCAAGAGACCTAAATCTACAAACACAGAAGGCAAGAGAGAGAAATGTTGTATGTTAGAGTATGGGGGTTTGCCTTGGTCAAACCCCTTTTAGGTAATTAAACCAAAATGATGAAATAATGGAATGAAACATGTAATAATTAAGTTTATTATCTTGCTACGATGTTTTATCTTCAAGGTATGAGGAAAAACATGAAGGATCTGCCTGTGAATGTCTAAAAATTGATCTTGAATGACTTATAATTTAAAAACCCTAGCTTGCTTGAGAAGATGAATGATGAATGAGTTGTAAAATGATTTGAGAGATGTAAATTAGGACTTAGAAGGTTGTATTTATAGGAAATTGACCTATTTTACCCATTAATACCTAATCACATGTCGATATGAAGTAATATTAAACTTAAATTTCACTTTTTTCCCGCTCAAAGATCAAAATTGAGACAAATGGGACTCATCGCCACCCATGGTGAATGAGTTCCACCTGGATGGCACATATTTTCCATGCATGGAAAATGGGTACCACTGGAGCCTCTTTGATAGCTAAGATGTCAGGAGATAAGGAAATAAGGTTTAAATTGTAACTTTGTCAGGTATTTGATCAATTTAATCCTTAGAATGCACAATATAGGTTAAAAAGGGCCTATTAATGATGATGTAAAGGTAAATTAGGGCTTGGAACACAAAATTAAATGTTAAAGTGTGATTAAATACACTTTACAATACTAAAATGAGGTCCACATAGCCTAGGAAGGCACAAGAACCAATGTGAATGTGCAAGACACATTACAACACTAGTTTAACATTAATTTTAAGTTATAAGCCTTCTAGATTGATGTGATAATGTTATTAAACACATTTTATAATGTTTAATTAGGGAGAAATGGGTTCATTAAGTCTAGAAGAGCATGAACATCCTTTACAAGACTTTACAACACCTTTACAAGACATCGTTAAAAGCATGTTATTTGATTTGCAAGGGCCCAAGACCTAGTGTGGATGCTTAAAATGTCTCACAACACTTGAATCAAGGCCTCACTAAGTTCATTTTTTCATGAATTATTCCCATGTGAAGAAAGAGGTCCTTTTTTCTATGGCACACATATTTGTATTTCATCTACTTCTACTTCTTGTCTTGTTGCGACTCCTTTGGCTTCCTCTCCTACTCCTTGCATGGGAAGTGTGATGGTGCTTGCATGGAAAAGAGTGAAGCACCAAGAATTTGAGCTTCCTATGCTACCCATGTTACCACAACCTTCTATCTATGGTAGGGGGAAGTTTCCCTTGGGGTCGTTCCAAATTTTTAATGTTTGTGACCTCCTACTGTTCCTCTTCCTACACCTAAGGAAAAGAATGAGAAGAGGCTCGATGCTAAGGAATCAATTTATGTTTCTCCTCATGTTGTTATTTCTACTCCTATGATTTTGTATACTCTTAAATGCTTCCTCCTCGTACTCTTTCTCTTATGAATATCCTTCCACTAAAAATGGTTGGGAAGGATACTCCTGCAACTGAGCAGCAACCTTCAGTCCCTTCTCAGGCCATTCCTTCCAGTGTTGACAACTAACATAACTAACTTGCACATAAGCGGAAGTGTAGGTGAAAGGATATGGCTATTGAACATGATGCCTTGTAGGAGATAGACAGGGAGCCATTGGTTTCTATCTCTACATCTTTTGTTTCTATTATGCTTTCTCCTTTTGTTTCTTCCTTAGTTCCCATCACCTCTATTCTACTTCTTGCTCCACCGAAAGGTCTTGATGATGCTCACGCTAAAAGGGTGCAATTTTTCATCACTCTCTCCATAGAGACCCTTCTCTTGATCTCCCTCCTCGACATCCCTCCATTTTATCATCCCATAGACATGTATAATATGATGGTGGTGTCTATTGTGGAATTTTCTTCTTCCTCCTTTTCTTTCACTTCCTCTGTGGGGATTTTGCATCCTCATTGAAGCGCAAGTTGGAGGATGAAATTTTTTCAAGTGGAGATCTAAAGAAGGTTTCCCCTTCTTTAGAAATTAGTTCTATTTGTTCCTATGTCATCCTTGTGACACAAGTAGCCCTTGCATGCCCATATTTTTTCACTAGGTCTATCTTGATGAGGTTTGTAGTGGCTCTCAAACACCTCCTTCTTCTCTCACCTGATTGAGACATGGCACTCAAGTGAAGGGAATGTATAATTTGGTAGATGATATCCTAACTCTATCTTATATATTTGTTAGATTGATGACTTTTTCTTCACAAGAGCTCAATGAAGAAGACTTTTAGGGCCTTCTTCCTTGGCCCTTGTTGCATTCGAGTCAAAGGGTAATTTTCTTTCTATCCCACCCTTGTAGTATAGTTTACCCTCCCCTTATAATCATCTAGATTGGGAGAAGGATGACTTGTTGGTCAAGGTGGACTAGGGTGGTCCCTCTTCTTTATCCATGGCATTTTTTTTATGTGTTTGTGTTCCCCTATGCTTCTCTTTTTGTGTTTGTGATCCTCCCTGGAGGACCCTTTCTACCCTTGTAGGTGCTTGGATACATGCACAAATTGTTTTTCATACACTTCTTCTATTTGTATCATCATTCTTCATTCTGTTATGAAATTACTTTTTGATACTAGGGATGATGCAAAGTGTTGGGGGAATTTATGCCTTCTTGTTTGCAAAACAAGGACAAAAAACTAAGAGGGGGGTGAATCAGTTGTCTCTGAATATTCAACTTTTCAAACTTAATTTAACTTTAATCTCAAATCTGATGAATGAATAATAAACCATAAACAATCAACACATTAGAAACATAGAGAAAACCAACATTTTTTACATGGAAACCCTGTTAGAGGAAAAACCATGGTGGATGTTAGTCCACAAGATTATACCCTATTAAGAGTATACGAATAATAATGAGAATGCACATGCATTTAGGTATGCCACCTAGAGCTCACTGCTAAGATACAAGAGGGCTCACTGCCAAAGAAAATAGCATTTGCTAATGCCCGGTTACAATTCCAGTTAAGCACATAAACACTTCTTCACTCTTCTTCACTCTTCTTCACACTCTACTTCTACCTTTGAATGATCTGAACAATATTCACACACAAGGCTCACACACTTCACACTTGCACACTTCCAAAAGATAAAAATATTGCTCTTATATATCCACAACATGAATTTCATCAACAACTTCATTAGCCAAAACAAAATATAAACACATTTTCAATGTGAATCAAACACCGTCAGCCAACATTATGTTGTGTCCCAAAACAACATCCTCGAGCATGCCAAACATTCAATTTTTAATCTCCAAGGATCCAAAAAACATTATAACCACCATGTCGGCCAAGAACATGAAAACTTGAATACACATGAGAAAAATCTTTGACCACGAACACATCGATCAACACAAACATGCAACAAAGATAGAAAATGATCTAGAAACATCCATGAGCAATAAGGACCAACAGAGAAACATCTGTAACAACTGAGATTACTAGAATCACACCAAATTCACTTAGGAACACTTGACTGAAACCACAAAAACACTATCAAAACACACATAACAAGATTAAAACTTCACGCGAACCTCTGAAATTTTTGGTGGATAAACTAGATACTCTCAGGAATAAACCCTTTAATACAAAACAACTAAACATCAATGTACTGAGCACGACAACTTCATGACCTTCATTGTTTCATTGGAAACCTGCAAGTCTTTCTTTTACAATTTTCTCAATATCCTCAACATATACAACCTTCAATACATCAATGCTAATAGTGTTGACATCAATGAAAACCACATATTAGCAACACAACCAAAACATCCAACAATATCCCCATTTGGGATTCATGGCAACACATGATGTGAAAAACAACATCAATGCATCTCTCAATCAACACTTACTGCCCCTTAGAATCTAACTCTTCTTCCTCAACTTCTCCCACATGGTTCTTCTCCTCATATAATTCATAGTTTTTCACATTGCTCTTCTTCCCCTTTGACATCAATGGAAATGATAAACATTATCTTCCCACATACAAGCTTTGAACCACATATCTACACATCTAACTACTCCCCCTGAGTAGCATCCATGGAAACATCAATCCGAATTAGAATATAGCTTTTAAGCATATGGATTGATGCAAGTAATGCATCTCTATTTCATATTAGGAGGAGTAATCATCCCTAACATCCCTCTGAGATACTCAAAACTATCCTTTGGAAACGGCTTGGTGAAAATGTTTGCAACCTATTCTTTGGTAGGCACATACTCCAATCTGACTTCTTTCTCATTCACTTTCTCCCTCAAAAAGTGAAACTTGATTGATATATGCTTGGTCTTAGAGTGTAGCACTAGATTATTTGATATGTTTATTACACTTGAGTTCTCACAGTATATGGAAATAGGTTCATCATATACTACTCTGATATCTTTCAACATATTTTTCATCCATATTACTTGAGTACAATTATTTTTAGTAGAAATATACTCTTCCTCATCAGTAGGTAAGGAAATGGGATTCTACTTTTTACTCAACCAAGACACCAGCTTCTTCCTTAGGAAGAAAGCACCACCACTAGTAGTTTCCTATCATCTACATCTCCTATCCAATCTGGATCAATATATGCACTCAATGTAAGATCATCATCTTTAGAATACCAAAGTCCAAAATCAACTATTCCTTTCAGATATCTAAAGATTATCTTTACAACATTCACATGAGATTCTTTTGGATCAGCCTGAAATCTAGAAACCAACATACAACATTCAAGATGTATGGTCTAGTATGAGTTAAGTAGAGCAATCCACTAATCATTGACCTGTATCTTGTTTGATTTTCCTTAGGAGATTCATCATTTTGTGTTAAGTTGCATCTAGTTACCATGGGTGTACCAATAGGCTTTGATTCTTCCATGCCAAAATTCTTCAGCAGCTCTCTCACATATTTGGACTGAGATATCAAAATCCCATTGTCTAACTGAGTGACTTGTAATCCTAGAAATAATTTCATCTCTCCAATCATACTCATTTCAAATTCACTTTTCATTTCATTAACTAACTTCATACATAAATCATCATATCCTCCAAAAATAATGTCATGAACAAAGGCTTCAATAATCAACTCTTTATCATGATCCAACTTAAAATAAAAGTTGTTGTTAGATGTACCTTTATTGAATCCAAGCTTCAGTAATTATTTATCCAGTCTAGCATACCAGGCTTTGGGGGCTTTCTTGAGTCCATATAGAGCTTTCTTCAATTGACAAACCATCTCTTCCTTTTCAGTCAGTTGAAATCCATCAGGTTGTTCAACATATACTTCTTCTAACTCACCATTTAGAAAGGCTGACTTCACATCCATTTGATAGACCTTATAATTCTTATATGCAACATAAGCAAGAAATAATATTACAGCTTCAATTCTGGCAATAGGCACAAAGGTTTCTTCAAAATCAATACCTTCCATTTGTGAATACCCTTTACATACCAGTCTTTCTTTATTCTGGATCACTTCACCTTGTTCATTTAGCTTATTCTAAAAGACACATTTAGTACCAATCACTTTTTTATCTTTAGGTCTAGGAACAAGAATCCATGTATTATTCTTTTCAATCTGTGTCAATTCTTCCATGATAGCTTCCATTCAGTGTTCATCATTACAAGCTTCATTGACATTTTTAGGCTCAATTTTAGAAATCAGGCAATACTCTTCTACAATCCTTCTTCTAGTTTGCACACCTTTATTCTTGTCTCCTATAATTTGATTCTGTAAATGATTCAATCTCACATACCTCCGAGTTTTAGGATTCACTTGCACTTCTAGTTCTTTTGTTCTTCAACATTTCCACTTGTCTCTCCTTCTTGACTCTCTTGATTTACTGGAACAGCTTGAACTTTTGCACTTTCAACCATTTTTCTCTATCTTCTGTTATAGCACCAATAAGCCTTGCTCTTGGTAGAGTAACCTAGAATGATTCCTTCATCGCTCCTTGCATCAAACTTTCCTATGTCCTCATCTCTCTTAATGTAGAACTTGCTTCCAAAAATATTGAAATATTTAACAGTAGGCTTATAACCAAACCATAGTTCAAAAGGAGTCTTACCAGAGATACCATTGACATTTACCTGATTTAAACTATACACAACAGTGTTCACAACTTCTCTCCAATAGATGTGAGGCACATTTCCTTCTATCATCATTGTTCTAGTAGCATCCAAAATTGTTTTGTTCTTCCTCTCAACTCCATTATCTTGAGGGGTTCAGGGAGCAGATAACTATCTTTTGATTCCATGGTGTTCACATAAAGAATTGAACTCCTAGGAAGTGAACTCACCACCTATGTCTAAACTTAGAAACTTTATCTTTAGACCTTTTTCAAGTATCTGCAGGATCATGATGGGCCAAAAAGCTGTGATACTATGGGTATGTTTAGGCTATGTGGTTGATGACATTTTTGTACCCAAAATTGATGAAACGAAAAGGGTTTTTAAAGGAAATTCTTAGCTTTCCACCAATATAAATTATGCTTTAATTTGAATTTAATAAATAATTATTATTCATTTTCTATTTGAATTATGACTAAAGTCCTGATTGATAGGCTTATTGAAAAAAATCTATAGCTTTCAAAAGGTATCACATTTTTTTAATCCAAAACAAGTGTCACATTCTATGCTTTGCATACTATAGGATTAGAAAAAATAAAACTGAATTTCATGAAGTTTTGACCAAGTTAAGGTGGTTAGGCATACGAGTTTTATATTTTTTAAAAGTTGTAATAAAAAATTCATAATTAATTATTTACTTGGAAAAAAATTACAAAAAAATATGCATCACATCAAGGCATGAGTCCTCTACTTATACCTAAAATCTTATAAAAACATATTATCATTTTATTGTAGTTAGGGTGGTCAGACAAACACCTACTTCTTATTTTTTCCCTAAAATTTAAGTACTACTGCATTGAAATTTCAAATTTTCATGAAATAGATTATTATTATTTTTAAATAAACCTAGTATTTTAGAAACTACATTCAAGTTGCTATAGGTTCTATTCTTACATATTTTTGAGATAATATAGATAACTTATTGAAATATTTATGTCAAGTTGCCTAACTCTGATTTTTCTGAATTTTTCACCACTTAAGGGCCTATTTTTTCTATGATGATCCTACACATACCCTTTCATTCTATGCCATAGCTTTGAAACTTTTGAACTTCTCTAATGCTTCACATTTTTCTCTTAAGAAAGCAACCCATATCATCCTAGAGTAATCATAAATAAGCAACATAAAATAACTTTCTCCTTGTAGACTTCTAATTCTTGAGGGACCACATAGATCAGTATGCACGAGCTATAGTATTCCATTAGAATGATTATTTTTACTCTAAAAAGAAACTCTAGTCTTTTTTCCCATCTGGAATTCCTTGCATATTGTATTAGAAGGCTTTAATAGCTTAGGTAGATCTCTTACTACTTGAATGGAACTTACCTTGGCAGTGTTATCAAAATTCACATGACACGACCTTATATGCCACAACCAACTTTCATCTACTTGAGCAATTAAACAACTTACATAATTACCAGCACTCAAGTGAAAAATATAACCTCTTGTCTTTGTACTTGAAGCAATCATATTTCTAGAACTTCCAAGTATCATGCATCTTCCATCTTTGAATTGAAGATCATAACCCTTTTCCACCATCTGTCCAACACTCAATAAGTGATGCTTTAAGCCTTCAACATAAAGGACATCATTGAAGTGTTATGTTTATCACCAAGACAAATATATCCTATGCCATGAATCACACCAACATTGTTATCTCTGAGTCTTACAACCCCACCATCATATTTATCTAGACTTACAAATTTTCTTTTATCACCAGTCATATGATGTGAGCATCTGCTATCAATAACCCAGTCATCCTTTTCCTTAGTTTGGGTTGCAAGATATTTCTCAAATTTTGCACATTCAGTAGCCATTGGAACATTTTCCTTGATAGCAATGAAAACCCATTCATCTTCATTTCCATTTTCTTTATTAGATTCTTCATCAGTCACACCTTCTTCAATAAAATAGCACTTCTTTTGAAATCTAGGTTTGTAAGGCTTAGACCTAGGAACTCTTTCAGGATACCTTGAAAAAAAATGACCTATTTTACTACAAGAGAAACATTTAATAGGAAAATTTCCTTTATACTTACCTTGTCCTCTACCTTCTTTCTTCATAATCAATGCTTCCAACTCTTCTCCCTCTCTTTCTTCTTCTTCAAGTTGTTTCATATCTTCCTCATACTTGAATATATTTCTAGAGCTCTCTCCCAGATCATACCTTTGCTTGTTTCTTCTAGATACAAAAGCCTTAAATGCAGGTTCAATCTTGGGGGAAAAATCACCAAATTCACTCAACTCAAAAGCAACAAGCTTACCAATCAACATATCTCTTATCACATTTGTTACTAATTTGAATTATTCAATAGAATGAGCCTTTGAATTATAGGAGGGAGGAAATGATCTAAGTAGTTTAGCTACAATTTCTTGTTCATCCAGAATACCACTAGCACATCTAATACCCATCATAATTTCATTTACTCTTTGCATAAAAGAAGAAATAATTTCATCTTCACCCATCTTCAAATTTTCATACTTTCCTTTCAAGGAAAATGTTCTCTGGAAAATTACAAAGAACAAATATACTATTCCTCAGAATGGTGTGCACATTCAGTAGCCATTGGAACATTTTCCTTGATAGCAATGAAAACCCATTCATCTTCATTTCCATTTTCTTTATCACATTCTTCATCAGTCACACCTTCTTCAATAAAATAGCACTTCTTTTGAAATCTAGGTTTGTAAGGCTTAGACCTAGGAACTCTTTCAGGACACCTTGAAAAAAAATGACCTATTTTACTACAAGAGAAACATTTAATAGGAAAATTTACTTTATACTTACCTTGTCCTCTACCTTCTTTCTTCATAATCAATGCTTCCAACTCTTCTCCCTCTCTTTCTTCTTCTTCAAGTTGTTTCATATCTTCCTCATACTTGAATATATTTCTAGAGCTCTCTCCCAGATCATACCTTTGCTTGTTTCTTCTAGATACAAAATCCTTAAATGTAGGTTCAGTCTTGGGGGCAGAATCACCAAATTCACTCAACTCAAAAGCAACAAGCTTACCAATCAACATATCTCTTATCACATTTGTTACTAATTTGAATTATTCAATAGAATGAGCCTTTGAATTATAGGAGGGAGGCAATGATCTGAGTAGTTTAGCTACAATTTCTTGTTCATCCAGAATACCACTAGCACATCTAATACCCATCATGATTTCATTTACTCTTTGCATAAAAGAAGAAATAATTTCATCTTCACCCATCTTCAAATTTTCATACTTTCCTTTCAAACTCTGTAGCTTAGTGACCTTCACATGTGCATCTCCTTCATACAAAGTCTCTAGCTTGATCCACATCTCATGATTTTTCTTCAGACCTATCACATTTGTCATTTCTGAATCTGTTAGAGCACTCAACAAAGCTTCCATAGCCCTGATATTATTCTCAGCCTCTTTAATCTCATCAAGAGTGGAAGGACCATTCTGAGGAATAGTATATTTTTTCTTTGTAATCTTCCAGAAGGGTTCACCTAAACACCTCAAATGAAGTTCCATTCTGGATTTCAATAGTGAGTAGTTTTTTCCATCAAATCTAGGACTATCCTTCTTGTATGATGTCATCTCAGATCACCTCAAGCTTTTAAAATTCTTTAGAGGAACCTGATATGAAACCAATTGTTGGAAAAAGGAAAACCAACTAAGAGGGGGGGTGAATCAGTTGTCTTAGAATATTCAACTTTTCAAACTTAATTTAACTTTAATCTCATATCTAATGAATGAACAGTAAACCATAAACAATTAGCACATCAAAAACACATAGAACACCAATATTGTTTTATGTGGAAACCCTGTTAGGGGAAAAACCATGGTGGATGTTAGTCCACATGATTATAACCTATTAAAAGTGTAAAGAATAATAATGAGAATGAACATGCATTCAAGCACACTACCTAGAGCTCACTGTCAAAGAAATATTTGGATTAAAACCATCCAGATTGTGGATTGAGAAAATAGCATCTACTAATGCCTGGTTATAGTTCCGGTTAAGCACATAAACACTTCTTCACTCGTCTTCACACTCTTCTTTTTCCTTCAAATTATTTGAACAATATTCGCACATAGGACTCACATACTTCACACTTGCACACTTCCAAATGATAAAATAATCACTCTTATATATCCACAACATGAATTTCATCAACAACTTTGTCGGCCAAAACAAAATATAAAGCATATTTTCAATGCCAGCCCTAATTTACAAATGAATTTTCAATGTGAATCAAACACCATCAGACAATATTATGTTGTGTCCCAAAAAATTATCCTCGAATGCACCAAACATTATGATTTACTTTGAATTTAATAAATAATTATTATTCATTTTCTATTTGATTTACGACTAAAGTTCTGATTGATAGGCTGATTGAAAACATCTATAGCTTTCAAACAGTATGACATTTTTTGAACCTAAAACATGCATCACATTATATGCCTCACATACCATAGGATTAAAAAAATAAATTGAATTTCATGAAGTTTTGACCAAGTTAAGGTGGTTAGACATACAAGTTTTTATATTTTTTAAAAGTTGTAATAAAAAAATCATAATTAACTATTTACTTGGAAAAAAATTACAAAAAATTATGCATCACATCTAAGCATGAGTCCTCTACTTATATCTAAAATATTATAAAAAAATATTATCATTTTATTGTGGTTAGGGTGGTTAGACAGACACCTACTTCTTAATTTTTCCCTGAAATTTAAGTACTACTGCATTGAAATTTCAAATTTTCACCAAATAGATTTTTTTAAAAAAAACCTACTAGTTTAGAAACTACATTCAATTTTCTACAGATTCTATTCTTACATATTTTTGAAATAATATTGATAACTTATTCAAATTTTTACATCAAGTTGCCTAACTCTGATTTTTCTGAATTTTTGGCCACTTAAGGGCCTATTTTTTCCATGAAGATCTTGCACATACCCAGTACTAGAATCACACCAACTTTACTGAAAAACACTTGACTGAAACCATAGAAACACTGTCAGAACACAATTTTTCATAACAACATCAAAACTTCACGCGAACCTCTTAAACTTCTGGTGGATAAACTAGATACTCTCAGCAATAAACCCTTTAATCCACAACAACTGAACATCAACATACTAAGCATGACACCTTCATTACATTCACTATTTCATTGGAAACCTACAACTCTTTCTTTTACAATTTTCTCTATATCCTCATCACATTAAACCTTCAATACATAAATGCTAATAGTGTCAACATCAATGACAACCATAGCATCCAACACTTCTTCCATGTTGACCCAATATTTATTTTTACATTTTCATGTGATTTTCTTCATAATTTAAAATGAACTTTGAGGATTGATGACTAGTTGTTCATACACCATATTATACCTACTTGTCTCTATGAATAGTTGCAACCTTGAATTCTCAGATATCCCTATCTCTTGATTTCTTCATGTCTATCTACTTCTTGATGTTGTGGTTCTTATGTGTTGTCCCTCGCATGTGTGTGACAACATACCACAAATACATCTCATCATGTTTTATGTAACACAACATCTCTACCTTTGCTTTCTCTCCTTAGGATGTCATGTGCTCCTCTAGGCAACTCACACACCATCCTAAGGGTGGCTACCATGTTCTATTTTTAGTAAGGAGAATTATTTTGAAAAGGATTCCTTTATTTAAAATGAATTCCTTGATGAAATAGTATCAATTTAAATTTTTCATCTTCCAAATGTTGTATTCTCTTAAGATTCCTAGATGAAATTTTCTTTCAAAAAGGATCTTGTATGTGAAAGAGTATGGAAACTTTCCTTTGAAAAAGCACTTTTTTCTAAAATGAAGGCATCTAAAACTTTTCCTTTGAAAAGGATCATTCATTCCAACAGATTCATTAACGAAATATATTTCAAAAGGATCCTTTGATGATAGAATAACTTGCAAAAAATGTGGTGTATTTCAGTCATATTGTTCCTTTGAATGGATCCCTTGGTGTCTTGAGGAGTTTCCTATCAAAGGGCCCCACTTTGAAATCTTTTCTAAAATGAATTTTTTGGTGTCAGATTACAAAATGATGTTTCTTTTATTTGATATTCGATGTCTTTGTTTCTTGGTATTGGAAATCATATATCCTCACATCTAGCTTGGGGAAACCCAATTAGACCCATCTTTCCTATGACTTTCCTGCAACACAGTTTGCATTAGCTACAAGCTTATCTGCTTGACCAATGTATCTAATTAGTCTATGTCTTCTCATGTTTACTTGTGTGTCTTACGATTGGATTTTATGCCTAACATGTTTGTGGTGAGATTGTAACTTTCTTTGCAGGACCAAGAATCTATGGAGCCTCCTCTCTTTCATGTCTAGCTAGCTTTGTAGAATCGAGAACCTCTAGAGGCATCTCTTATTTCTTCACGTCTAAGTGTGCCAGATCAAAGATCTAATTTCCTCGACACTATTGAAATATTATCTTCAATCTCTTTCTACTTTAGCTTGCATCTGTGCTGACACGTATGCTCACTAAAGGGGTGGAAAAATGTAATGGCATGAATTTTCACCCTAGAAAAATTCCCCATTTATTTTACCTTTACATTAGAAACTATAAGTTTGATTGTTCAAATCATTCCACCATCTTCTCATTCCTTCCATGTAGCCTTTTATTTTTGCATCGATTGAGGAATTTTTATTGACACATTCCTTCACTTCTTCATTCAAATTATCTCACTCTCATACTACTATATTCATTCTCAAGCTCATTCTTCAACTCTTCTTGATAATTTTCTTGCTTGTTCTTGCTACTACAAGCTCTCTTCTTGGACTCTACAGTGTTCTCTAATGGTAAGACTTTTTTTATAGGGTCTACGATGCTTCATTCTCTTGGAAAGGTGTCATCTCTCATCATCTTTTTCTATCAACCTTGAGTGCTAGTAGAAGGGAAGGTGTTATTGATATTTTTATTTACTTGCATCATTGTGTCTTATAAAGTACCATTGAGGCTATATTTACACTCTATTTGATAGTATCTTTCAATTTTTTTGCTATTGATCTTCTCTATATCATGGAATCTTAGTTCTCCATGGAGGTGCAAATGCCAAAATCATCGTCTAACTATGGAAAAAACTCAAAACATAATCCAACACTTTTTTTGTTTCTATGTGTGTAGGTGTTTGTTCATCCATTTGGATTTATAGTTGAAGAGTTAGATTTCATGAGTTTAATTGTATCCTTTCCCTCTCTTTCTTTATCATTTTTCTACTAGAATAGCTTTTTAGTATTCTTTTTGTTGTACCTTTTCTTTCTACATTTTCTCTGTTAAACTTTAAAACCTAAAAATTTGGGTCATAACTAGGACCTTTTTGTTTTCTAGTGGTTTACTAGTGGGTATGTGCAAGATAATTATGGGCCAAAAAGTGGCAATATAATGGGTATGGGTATGTGGAAGATCATGATGGGCCAAAAAGTGGCAATATGATGGGTATGTGGCTGACGACTATTTTTTTACCCAAAATTGATGAAATGAAAAGGGTTTTTAAAGGATATTCTCAGATTTCCACCAATATAAATTATGCTTTACTTTGAATTTAATAAGTAATTATTATTCATTTTCTATTCAAATTACGACTAGTGTCCTGATTGATAGGCTGATTGAAAAAAATCTATAGCTTTCAAACGTATCACATTTTTTTAATCCAAAACATGCATCACATTCTTTGCTTCGCATACTATAGGATTTAAAAAAGAAAAATTGAATTTCATCAATTTTTGACCAAGCTAAGGTGGTTAGACATACGAGTTTTTATATGTTTTAAAAATTTGTAATAAAAAATCATAATTAATTATTTACTTAGAAAAAAATTACAAAAAAAAATGCATCACATCAGGGCATGAGTCCTCTACTTATATCTAAAATATTATTAAAAAAATATTATCATTTTATTGTGCTTAGGGTTGTCAGACAAACACCTACTTCTTATTTTTCCCTAAAATTTAAGTACCACTACATTGAAATTTCAAATTTTCACCAAATAGATTTTTATTTTTAAACAAACCTAGTAGTTTTAGAAACTACATTCAATTTTCTACAGATGAACTATTCTTACATATTTTGAAATAATATAGATAATTATTCAAATTTTATGTCAAGTTGCTAACTCTGATTTTTCTAATTTTTGCCTTAAGGGCCTATTTTTCCATGATGATCCTACACATACCCTTATGTCAATTTATTTTTTACCCAAAATTGATGAAACAAAAATTTTTAAAGGATATTCTCAGATTTCCACCGATACAAATTATGCTTTACTTTGAATTTAATAATTAATTATTATTCATTTTCTATTCAAATTATGACTAAAGTCCTAATTGATGGGCTGATTGAAAAACATGATAGCTTTCAAAGGTATCACAATTTTAAATCAAAACATGTGTCACATTCTATGCTTTGCATACTATAGGATTAAATAAATAAAAATTGAATTTCATGAAGTTTTGATCAAGTTAAGGTGGTGTCAGACATACGAGTTTTTTATATTTTTTAAAAGTTGTAATAAATAATTCATAATTAATTATTTACTTGGAAACAAACTACAAAAATATGCAATACATTAGAGCATGAGTTCCTCTACATATATCTAAAATCTTATAAAAAATATTATCATTTATTGTGGTTAGTGGTAAAAACACCTACTTCTTATTTTTTCCACTGAAATTTAAGTACCATTGCATTGAAATTTCAAATTTTTGACCAAATATATTTTTGTGTTTTTAAACAAACCTAGTATTTTAGAAACTACATTTAATTTTATACAAATTCTATTCTTACATATTTTTGAAATAATATAGATAACATATTCAAATTTGTACGTCAACTTTCTTAACTTTAATTTTTCTAAATTTTTTTCCACTTAAGTGCCTATTTTTTCCATGATGATCCTGCACATACCCTAGTCCTTTATCCATATAATATGCTAGCATGTTCTTGAGATGCCACCATGATGTGCTAGAGTCTCATTCCCACACTTTCATTTTCAAACCTTGAGCTATCTATTTAGCGGTCTAAAACCTCTGTGGTTGGCTCACCTAATTTTTAAAACACCTATCAAACAACCTAAGGTAGTTTAGGGTAGTTCATTCCTTGGGGATATCCCATAACTTGGAGTCTTGGGGTTGGTGAATCCCCCTACTCTACAACCCCCTCCTTATTAAGAGTATTGAATTATGCTTAGAATGGCAATAAAGTATAAATCTATGTCAAGAGGAATTTGATTATCTAAATATTGAAGAGATAGGAGGACCAAGGATCTAAGGATGTGATCAAGCCCCAAGGATCTAAGATCCCATGGAAAACCAACATGAACACAAAGGAATGCAAATGTATTAAATGTAGCAAGAAAATATACAAAAACATACAATTTTATAGTGAAATGCAAAAGGAGTGTATGGATAAATATGATCTAGTAAGTTGTGTTCTGCTAGGATCTATACCAAAGGCATTCATGATTCACACAATAGAAAATTCTGATATTTCTCGGTGAATCACAAACAAGAAGCCAAATGGGCTAGTTAAGTTTGAATTTCACTAGGTGCGCTCCCAAGACAAGGAAAAATGAGAAACACACTAGTTCTAGTTAAGTTTGATATTCACTAGGTGTGTACCCACAACAAGGTAGAAAAATGAGAAAAACACAAGGATTAGTGAGGAATTGTTTTCATTAGGTATGTACCCATGCCACCCATACTATGAGATTTTCCAACTAGGCTACTAGGAATCTAATGACTAAAGGAAAGAAAAACTAGGAATATGAAGAGGAATAAATTGTATTCCTCTCAAGAATGAAAATCTATATTCAACTTGAGAAGTGAGAATTACAAAGGAAATTCCTTGGTTATATAGGCCAAGGGAAGAGATAGATGCAACCAGATTATGAAAAGTGTTGGAATCCTATGAGGTGTGAGAAATCATGTCATTAAAGGCTCAACCACCTATCCCTATGTAAAGTTAAGCTAGTGTGAAGAGGACTTTAGTGGAGAACTAGCTAAGAATGAACTAGTTAGATAAAGTACCCCTTTCACACTAACAAACCCCTTAAGTGAAACTTAGGGAGAAGTATACAATACAAGATGAAAATATGGGTCCTAGCTACTAGGCCTTATGAGATACCCATGTACATAATAAGCTCTCAATGATAAAGAAGGAGAAAATGCGGTGGGAGAAAACTCCTACCCATGAGAGGGTGAATGAAGAAGGTCTAAGTGAGCCCCAAGTAGAGATAGGTCGCACCCCTTGGAGAGACTGAAAATGAACATAATTTCTCTTAGTGAAGGGTTTGGTGAATATATCTACAACTTGATCTGTTGTAGGAAAATATCTCAAATCAATGACTTACTCCTAAATCAACTCCCAAAGAAAATGCATATGGATCTCGATGTGTTTGGTACGTTGATGATGGACCGAGTTCTTCGAGATCTGGATGGCACTCTGGTTGTCACAATAGATGACTGATGGCTTCTAAAAGGTGATACCAAGTTCAGTGAGGATATTTTGAAACCAAATAGCCTTATTTGAAGCATTGAAATCCCCCCTATACTCAGCCTTACTTGAAGAAAGAGCAATGGCATGTTGCTTCTTGCTCTGCCAACAAATGGGGCTAGAACCATAGTGAAAACTGTAGCCTAATGTGGGCTTGCGATCATCTATATCACCAACCCAATTAGAATCTATGTATCCAAGTAAGTTTGAACTTGTTCCTGTTGCATAGTGAATCCCATACCAATGAGTGCTCTGAATGTAGTGCAAGATGCATTTGGAAGCTTTCCAATGAAGCTCATGTGGTTTTGTCATGAAGCGCAAATTGCCAATTAGAAAGGAAATTTCAAGGTGAGTATGAGTCAAGTAGAGGTGGCTACCAACAAGTTGACTATACAAAGTAGCATCAACTAGTGGTGTGGAACACTTTTCCTCAAGCTTAACTCCATATAGAGAGGGAGTTGGTGTAGGCTTACAATCAACCATATGAAAACATGTCAAAAGATCAAGAGAATACTTGGATTGTGCAAGTGAGATCCAGAAAAGGTCTATGTGATCTCAATCCTGAGAAAGTAGTACAAGAGACCCAAGTCAGTCATGGAAAATATATCATACAAATAATTCTTCACAGTTGTGATGATGGATGAAGTGCTCCCAGTGATAATCAAGTCATCAACATAGAGAGCCAAGAAGAGAAGTGCATCCTCTTGCTGCAAGATGTAGAAATTCAGATCTGAGTGGCATCTAGAGAACCTAGTGGAGAGAAGAAAGGAGTCCATTTTGGCATACCAACCTCACAAAGCATGTTTGAGGCCATAGAGAGACTTCTTGAGTTTACAAACAAATGAAGAATCTTGAATGAATCCTTGTGGTTGCTCCATATAAATCTCTTCATGTAGAGCTTCATAAATAAATGAACTCTTCACATCCATTTGATGTACATCCCAACCATGAGCTGCATAAATAGCTAGTAGCAAGTGAATGGAGATCATTTTGAAATAGGGGAAAAGGTCTTAGTGTAGTCAATACCTGGTACTTGAGAGAAACCTTTCGCCACAAGTCGTGCTTTATACTTGTCAACTGAGCCATCTATTGAAAATTTAGTTTGATAGACCCACTTACACCGAACTAGTTTTCTTCCCTTGGGAAGTGGAACAAGATCCCATTTTTTATTCCACATTAAAGAGTTGTACTCTTCCTCCATTGTGGAATCCCACTCAACAATACCAGTGCTTCATGAAATGACTATGGATCTAAAGTTGTGGCATGTAGGAATTGGGAATGTCTTGATGTTGTGATTGAGACCTCCATGAACTTGAAGGATCCGCAACAAGAGTTCCTGCAAATTCAAGTGTTTGTTGAGCCCAACGAGGCATGGTAGGGGATGGAGGAGGAGATTCCAAACTCTCTAAAGAGGAAGATGAAATCTCATGATCAACTTGATGACTAGAGGAAGCTTGAGGAAAATCATCAATATCATAATCCTCAAAATCCATTGTGGTGAAAGGAAGAGTAGTGGAGGAGCTAAAAGAGCTTTGCTCAAAATGCACACTATGCTCAATGAAGAGCTCATGTGTTGTAGGATCTATTAGCTGATATCCTTTGACACCATCAGGGTAACCAATAAAGATGCAAGGCTGAATCTGAGGTTTGAAGGCATTACACTTCTCTAAAGGAATATGTGCCCATGATGGGGAGCCAAAAACTCTAAAGTGAAGCACACCAAGGTTCAAAGGGAGTGATGCCCTTTAATGCCTTATGTGTAACTCTATTTTGGATGTGAGTAGCACAGTTGATAGCTTCGACCCAATATGCACGTGCATGGGAGCGAGCATGGATCATGCAACCAACCATCTCTTTTAGGGACCTATTTCTCCTCTCAGCTACACCATTTTGTTGTAGTGTGTAGGCAATAATATGTTGAAGATCAATCCCTTCAAGAGTACAAAATTGCTCAAATTTATGGTTCACATATTCTCTTCCATTATCAGTGTGAAGAAGTTTGACACACTTTCTAGATTGCTTCTCATCTTAAGCCTTAAACTATTGAAATATATTAAACACTTCTACTTTGTTTTGAAGAAAGTAGACCCATGTGTATCTGGAATAGTCATCAATGAAGGTGAGAAAATAATGAGCCTTACTAAAGGATAATGATGGAAAAGGACCCACCAAGTCACTATGAAAAAATTCAAGGACTTTTGAAGCCCTCCAAGCCTCCCCTTTTTCAGACTTGTCTTCAGGATGTTTTCCCAAGACACAACCTAAACATACGGATATGTGCAATATCATGATGGGCCAAAAAGTGGCAATATTATGGGTATTTGTAGGGTATGTGGCTGACGACTTTTTTTGTACCCAAAATTGATGAAATGAAAAGGGTTTTTAAAGGAGATTCTCAGGTTTCCACCAATATAAATTATGCTTTAATTTGAATTTAATAAATAATGATTATTTATTTTCTATTAGAATTACGACTAAAGTCCTAATCGATAGGCTGATTTAAAAACAGGTATAACTTTCAAACAGTATCATATTTTTTTAATCCAAAACATGTGTCACATTCTATGCTTCACATAATATAGGATTAGAAAAAGAAAAATTAAATTTCATGACTTTTTGAGCAAGTTAAGGTGGTCAGACATACGAGTTTTTATATTTTTTTAAAGTTGTAATAAAAAATTCAAAATTAATTATTTACTTGGAAAAAAATTACAAAAAAATATGCATCACATCCTAACATGAGTCCTCTAGTTATATATAAAATATTATAAAAAATAATTATCATTTTATTATGGTTAGGGTGGTCAGACAGACACCTATTTCTTATTTTTTCGCTGAAGTTTAAGTACTACTGCATTGAAATTTCAATTTTTTACCAAATAGATTTTTATTTATTTTTAAATAAACCTAGTAGTTTAGAAACTACATTCAATTTTCTACAGATTCTATTGTTACATTATTTTTAAATAATATAGATAACTTATTCAAATTTTTACGTCAAGTTGCCTAACATTGATTTTTCTGAATTTTTTGCCACTTAAGGGCCTATTTTTTCCATGTTGATCTTACACATACCCATACACCATATGAGAAATTGATTTGAGGAAGACCCATGACCATATTTTGTTCCCTGAGTTGCTGAAGATAGTGGTAGTTGAGATGGCCAAACTGCTAAAGACAATTTTCTCACATCATTTGAATGGGTGAGCAATGCAGTGGGATGTGAATCAGGTATAAAATGAGAGAAAGCATACATGTGAGACTCATGATTGGCCTTACCAATTGCAAGGAGTGCATTATCTTCAGGATTTATGATGCTGAAAAAATCTAGAGTGAATTCAACTTTTCTACCATTCTGAGTGATTTAGTAGATGGAGAGAAGGATGGCTGATAGATTAGGCACACAAAGAACATCCTCAAATGTGCCATTGCTAGTATCAATTGAACCCTTCCCAATAACTTCCACTAGAGAATCATCCCCAATTAGAATGTGGGGCACAAAACAAGGCTCCAATAAAGAATTTTTTTCTTTAAGAGAATCCATGTGATGTGATGCACTCGAGTCAAGAATCCACTCTTTTGAAGAATCAGTAATAGCAACAAGTGCATGTGCTTTCCCTTTACCCAATTTTGAAGGACTAGAGGATTGTTGAGCAACAAAAGAAGGCAGATTAATGTTGTTCTTTTTGAGAAGATTATTTAACTCATCGATATGCTTCTTATGACAAGAATGTTCCTCATGACCAAGTTTCTTGCAATAGCTACAATATGGCTTTTCCTTCTTTTGAATATTCCCCTTTGAAGAGGAGGAGTTGGAGTAATTTTTTTTTGTTGAAGATGATTGTGCTTGATCTCTTTGTGACTTCTTCTTGAACTTCGTTTGTTTGTTGTCAGGATTCCTTGATGCTTTCTGACCCTTTGGTTGACCAGCTATCAAAGCTTGTAAATGTGAAGGCTTGAGAAGACCAATTGAAAGAATCTTACGTTGTTCTAGCATTAACATTTGAAAAAATGAAGCAAAAGAAGGTGTAGTGAATGTGGATCCCATTGTCAACCTATGAGTATGAAAGCTAGAAATAAAAGCTATAAATTTAGGTCCAAGTTTATTTAGAGTGTTGTAGACAAGTTGAATGTATTTCTTCTCTAAGCCACATGATTTACATTGTGCTTTAAGGTCATTGACCTTTGTTACATAATCCTGGATGTTATCAAAAGACTTTGGATCAAAACCCATTAGTTCGTTGTCAATTTGATAACCACAAACTTCATTACTTGTACCATAGAGAGTTTTTAATTTTTCCCATGCATCATGCAAATCTATACATGTTTCGATTTGAAACATTATATCAAGAGAAACTAAACTCCTTAGACAACCAAGAGATTTTGTGTGTTCAAACATCCAGAGTAGTTTTTCCTTATCATTTGTGGGTTCAATTACCTTATTCTCAACATAAGGTGTGTATCCTAGTTGCAATAAGGAATTCCGTAAATTTTGATGCCATGTGTTGTAGTTGTAGGGCATGAGCAATGGAAACTTAAATGTACCCATAGTGAAGGAAAAACATAGCACAAAGTATGAGAGAGGTTCAAGCACAAAGACAACAAGAGACCCCCCCTTCTTTACTCAATCAAAGAACTCCCCCACAAAAAATGATTTGGCACTTTATATTTAGTGCAGTTATAGATTTTTTTTTATTTCAATGCTTTTACAATTCCTCAAGAAATGAGCATGTGCTAAAAGTATACATTTGGTACATTTTCATACAAAATAAATAACTACTATCAATATGAAGTACACAAAAAATCATGCACTTTCAAAAAAATAATCAACTCGATCCAAGGTCGTATGCAAAAGTTATGCAACTTTTAAGTTTGCAAAATGAGAATGATGAGGAGTTGTCACTGAGAATCAGCAATATTTGAAAAATATGTACACCAAAATTGAAAATTGTATTCACCAATACGTAAAGAATGAAAAATTAGACGAAAGCATTGAATTTTGAGGTCGGGAGCCTGAATTATGAGTTGTCAAAGTTGGCCTTGAAAAAACAATGGATCGACAGAGACGGGGTAAAAACTTTTCAACAAAAAATCACCAAATTTAGCAGAGTTGCCGCCAAAATTAGTGGTCTGCCAAATTTAGACGTTTGCTAACTAATTTAGAACTCTGCCAAATGTAGCACTCCACCAGATAAATTTAACATTCTACTAGTTTAGCTATCCGCTAAAATTGCCTCCAAATTTGATGACTTTTGGATTTTTTATATTTTTTAATTAAAAAATATATTAAAAAATGTGTCGGCAAGATTCAAAAAAAAAAAATTTATGTTTTTTTATAAAGAAACAAAAATATTAAATGAGCACACACTTTTTAGAAAGTTATAATAATTCATATTTTTTTAAAAATATCAAATATCTTTTTTTTTATAAAGTCAACAAAAAGTGGATATGCTTTTATAAGTCTGTCAGCGGACTTCACATTTTTATCGATTTTAATATGATAAAATATTAAAAAATTAATAAATTTGTCGGCAGAATAATTCAAATAGACGGATTTATCAAAATTTTAATTAAAAACTATGAAAAAGAAAAAAGTAAAAAAACCAAAAAAGCCCGAAGGTGGAGAGTTTCATTTTGTCGGAGGCACAAAATAGGACATAGGCACGATATTTTTGGGCACACGAATTTTGGGAATTTTTTTTTGGTTTATTTTGTTTTGTTTTTAATATTAAATTTATATTTAAAAATTAAAAAATACCCGAAGGCCAAGATTCCAACGCAGCAGGGTGTAGTACCTACATGTTGCAAGGATGTCGGTACCAAAGGTTCCATGTGTACCTACTGCTATACGTGTAACAATTTGTTTTTGGTTGTAAATTTTTTGTTTGAAAAATTTAGATGAAATTTTTATTTTCAATGTTTAAGTTTTAAAAAAAATTAAAATAAGAGATTTAGATAAATATATTTTTGAATTTTTAAAAAAAAAAAAATAAAAAATACATATCTAAATTTTATTTTTTTGCAATTTTTTAAAAAGTGTAAAATCTATTTTTTTCAAATAACAAAAACAAATTAAATGATGTTTATTTTAAAACAAAAATAAATATTTTTAATTTTTTTAAACAAAATAAAGTGTTTTATTATTAAAAGAAAATAATAATATTTTTATTTTAAAACAAAAATAAATATTTTTATTTTAAAATAAAAAATTTTACGTATTTGTTCATGGGGTTGGACAAATTGTTTTTGCCTTACTTGACAATTTTGTCCAAAATTAACGTT
The DNA here is from genome assembly GCA_007258455.2 of Sequoia sempervirens. Classification (NCBI taxonomy): domain Eukaryota; kingdom Viridiplantae; phylum Streptophyta; class Pinopsida; order Cupressales; family Cupressaceae; genus Sequoia; species Sequoia sempervirens. Next base: position 424,748,565 of record VDFB02281492.1, on the reverse strand, counting down.
TTGATAGTCAATTTTATGGTTTTCGGGTCTTCCGAGCACAATGGTAGGGTTGGATTTGACCCAAAATGCTCTAAAATGATGGCTCCTTCTGGGATCTATCAATGAACCTCCAACTTCAAATTGTTGTAGATATGGCCTCAAATGTCTATTTCAGACAAAATAAAGGGTAGATCTGAATGTCTCAGCTGCTTTAGACTTAGTGGTGAGCTCATAATCTCTCCAGGAAGCTTTAGTAGACCTATAACTGACAAGTCAATATATGAACCCCATCAGAAACGAATATTTTTTCACACCTTTCTGATTCTCCAGATCATCTAGGGATGCAAGAGAATAGCATACTTAGTTTTTCTCAACACTCTAAGATTTCCTAAAGGAATGCTAACCCACAACTCAAATTTGGTTGTGATACCATGTGAGATTTGCTAACTAGCCTACCAAGAATCTAATGACTGAAGGAAAGCAAAACTAGAAATATGAGGAGGAATAAACTGTATTCCTCTCAAGAATGCAAAGCTATATTTAGCTTGAGAAGTGAGAATTACAAAGGAAATGCCTTGGCTATATAGGCCAATGGAAGAGATAGATGCAACCAGATTATGACAAGTGTTGGCATCCTATGAGGTGTGACAACTCATGTCATTAAAGGCTCAACCACCTTATCCCTATGTAAAGTTAAGCTAGTGTAAAGAGGACTTTAGTGGAGAACTAGCTAAGAATGAACTAGTTAGATAAAGTACTCCTTTCACTATAACACATACCAATAGTTACACTCCTTGATAACTCTGATAAGGTGCCACAAAATGATATTTCCACACAACACTAAGTTCAATGCTTGTAAAAAAAGTGGAGAAAAAGAATAATGCTAATGTCAATAACACCACTAAGTCCAATGTTTGTAAACAAAGTGAAGCAAACAATACCAATGTATACCCCTACCTTAAATAAATTGCTAAACACAATATTGTGAGAAATTTCTTTAAGGTAGAAAAAATAATAAATTTCATGTGATAAAAGAATAGAAGAGATTATTTGCAAAGCCCTATTCCCATGATATGTTTCCAAATAAAACTACATCATGATAAGAGGTTTCCTCCAAATGCAATGCGACAAAAAACATAGAATATGAATACAATGGATCCATTGATCCTAGGTCAATATACATCTTTACTACCTAGTGAAATAATATATCTTGGAATTGACATCATTCCCAAAATACTCACGGAACAAACAACACAATGGAAGAATGGCACATAGAGAGATAATACGCAAAACTTTTGGGTCAACATGGAAGAGACCTAAATGTCTCAACACCTTGCATCATCTCCAAAAGTAAAAAAAAAGATAAAAATAAAATAAAAATTTGATGACATATAGAAGAATGCAGATATGAATAGAAGAATCTCATAGTAGAGTCATTCTCTTTGTGTCCTTGCACCAATGGAGAAACATGGTTCATGAAAAGAAAAATCACAAACATACAAACATGCCAAGCAACAAAACATTAGGGATCACACTATGTGCATGCAAATATAAAGAGAAAGTACCACACATGTGAGGCCACCTAAAGCAAGTCATTTTCATCTCAATCTTGCTCATCATATATATATATGGAAGACAAGTAGCCAAAGGGACTACAACAAGTGTCATACTAGGAGCATCACCAAGTTCAAAACTTGGTGGGTCACTCATTAGGAGGATCATCACATTTTCCCACATCTAAATTCATTTTCCTTTAAAACAACACATTAATCTCATTATAATGGAATTGTTCATCAATTTTATAAATTTCATCTTCATCATCCAAATTAATCACAATGAGAGGTTTCATGAGAATATCTATACATATGTTCTTGTTTTTATGAAATGTGTAATTCTTCTTGGCTTGTTTGCATAGGTATTAGATATATAGTGATAGAAAAATTATCCCTTTTTCCTTAGTTTGAGAATGAATAACTAATATTAAAGTGAGCTTAATAGTGTCTTGATTTAGTATTGTAATGTGTTTTACAGATTCACATTAAGTTTAGGGCCCCTTTTAATAAAATGGACTTAATTGTGCCTTATTATGGGTGTTGTAAAGTGTATGTTTACACTTTCAAACTAATCTAGGGATTTACTAATTAATTGAGGTTAATTTTCCTTAATTTTCCCCTTTAATTGAAATCCAAGCCTAATTAAATATAAATTCCAAGGGATAAAACCTAAAATTTATAAATGCCATTACACAACACTTCATTTTTGAAGGTGTGTGTCCTAGGTTAGTGACCTAGGACCCATTCACCACCTAGTGAATAGTTCCTCACTAGGTACTAAGATCCTATTTTTACATTATCTTTCACACTATCGAAAGTGTGTCCTAGCTAAGTGAGCTATGACCCATTTGCCACATGGCGAATGGGTCCTCACTTAGAACTATGACCCACCCTTGGAATATGTTTTTGGTGGTATTTTAATGATTTAAAATCCTAGATTTGATGTCGGCTTGTGATATTTGAATTTCAGGAATTAATCTTAAGTTATGTATAAATATAAGGCTATTTCACTTAGTTTCACCTAACTAGCATTTTTCAAGTCTTCAAGCATTATAGAAAATTTATGAGCAAGTGTGATCAAGATCATTTCTAAGGCATTCAAGGGTAGATTTGTACAAGAATATTGCAACAATCAAGATTCATATCATCATGTTAGGCATAATGCATCATTCATTCTATTGAGCTAATATGTTGATGTAGCATTTCAAGATCCAATTCAAGCATTTTCATATATCAAAGTTTATGGTCAAGACCTATATTCTTTGAGGCCACTTCATGCAAGATTTTTGATTTTTACTCCAAGGTCTAAATTAAGATATTGTGAGTTGTGACATTGCATTTCTTCATTCATCATTCCTTCCATGTTTTCATTCATTTCAAGGTTTAATTACTAAAATTGGGTTTGACCAAGGAAAACCCCTATTTCCTAACAAACAAAAATTTTGTCTCCTTTGATATGTGATTGTAGGTTTTAGGTTGAAGATCATTTAGAGAGAAAATTTACAAAAGTTTTCAAAGTTGTCAAAGTTGCTAAGAAAGTTTTAAAATCACAAGAATTGAGCTACATGATTTATTTTGAAGTTTTCAACTATCTTCCAATATGATATAGGAGTATAGACATTGAAGAATAGAACCCAAAAATGATTTTCTAGAAACCTAGCCAGGACCCATTCGCCATAGGGCGAATGGGCCCTTAGTGAGGCCCAAAAAATCACTTTTTGCAACAAGCACACAACATTTGACCTTCTTAAAACCTAACTTTTGATTCCTATATTGATGACATTTAATTTTTGTAACTTAGTTGCACGTTGGGTATGTGCAGGATCATCATGGAAAAAATAGCCCTTAAGTGGCGAAAAATTTAGAAAAATTAGAGTTAGGAAACTTGACGTAAAAATTTGAATAAGTTATCTATATTATTTCAAAAATATGTAAGAATACAATCTATAGAAAATTGAATGTAGTTTCTAAAATACTAGGTTTATTTAAAAAAAAATCTATTTGGTGAAAATTAGAAATTTCAATGTAGTAGTACTTAAATTTAGGGAAAAAATAAGAAGTAGGTGTCTGCTGATCACCCTAACCACAATAAAATGATAATATTTTTTATAATATTTTAGATATAAGTAGAGGACTCATGTCCCGATGTGATGCATATTTTTTTGTAATTTTTTTCCAAGTAAATAATTAATTATGAATTTTTTATTACAACTTTTAAAAAATATAAAAAACTGTATGTCTGACCACCTTAACTTGGTAAAAAAGTAATGAACTTCATTTTTTTTTTTACTCCTATAGTATGCATATCATTGAATGTGACACATCTTTAAAATTCAAAAAATGTGATACCGGTTGAAAGCTATAGATGTTTATTAATCAACCTATCAATTAGGACTTTAGTCATAATTGAAATAGAAAATGAATAATAATAATTTATTAAATTCAAAGTAAAACATAATTTATATTGGTGGAAAGCATAGAATCTCCTTTAAGAAACCTTTTTGTTTCATCAATTTTGGGTAAGAAAAAAGGTCGTCAGCCACATACCCTACACATACCCATCATGGTCCTGCACATACCCCATTATTTCTTACATATTGAATGAAATAGAGTGGAAATTGGCTCATCATTTTGTTTCAATTTGGTGAACCCGAACTTGTAGATCAAAATTCTAAAAATTGGAATCCATTAAAACCCTAGATCTAGTATTTGCATTAGTTTTCATTTCATCTAGGGTTGTCAAAATTGCATTAGTTTTCATTACATTCTAGATGTAAACTTGCATTTCACATTAATTTTAAATATGAAATTTCAAGAAAAATTGCATAATGTTAGAAAATTTTTGCATAGTGTTTTCATACTACTGTATTTTTCATCATTCACATTCAAAAATTGCATCAAAAGTGTATTTCAAAAAATTTCTTATAGTTTACCTTTTTTCCTTCATTGCACTTGTATTTCAACATCAAATTCTAGAAAATTCTGCTACAAAAGTTATAGTTTGAAACCTTAAACAAAAAAACACATCTAATCACTTTTAAATTACATTATTCAAATTTAAAAAATATTGTACCAAGAGCCATTTTCCATAGGGTGAATGAGTCCCTATTAGGGTTACATAGGAAACAATTTTTCACAGTCCCTAAGCTTCAATATCAGATTCAAAGTTTCCAAGAAAATCATATTAAGACCCATTCACCATTGGGTGAATGAGTCCTTGGAGGCCTACAAAAACCAACTTTTCTAAAAAATTTTGTGGTTTTCTGCACTTCTTGGGCTTTCTAGTAACCAACTGTATTAATCTAGAAATTTTAGGGGATTTTTGTTCTAGGTATCCAGGTCAAGTCATCCATTTAGTGTAGTCATTTGAAAAAGCATCCCAACAATTATTTTAGTAGTGAAAATCTTCAAATCTGTAGGACATTTGTTTACATTTTTGAAGTATTGCATAAGTTGTATAGCTTACTTTTTCATGTTAGCATGTTTTCTTTTAAGAGATGTGGTTTTGATATGGTTAAGAATGGATTGCATAAGAGATAATGAAAATAAGGACAAGTGTGTTGTGGTTATGAACATTAGGACTCCCTCAAGTCCTCTAATTCTTAGACCTCCTACAAATCCTTTAATTATTGGATCACCTAAGCCTAAAATTATCATTTATCCACCCTCACAACAACATCAAGTTGAAAATAAACCCATGCTTATTGATAATGATATTGTTTCATAGAAACCAAGTTACATTACTGTTGCTCATACATATAACACTAGGAGAAATCCACAACCAAGAAAAATAATTCAAACATCCCTCCCACTGCCTCAATCTATCTTACCTAGTGCTACTTGAGTTCCTTCACACAGTGGAAAGGAGTATGATCTTGTTAAACAATGCAAATATACTCTTGTTATGATATCCTTATAGGACCTTATTCAAGCCTCACTTAGTTATCATAACATGCTTTAAAGTGCTTTAGAACAAGTTCCTACCCCTCCTAATGTGCAATCAAATGATGTGGTAGGCCAAATTCAAGCTATAGCTCTAGCCAACTTAGACATTACTTTCCATCAAGATGAGATAGCTTCTTTAGAAGAAAAAGACAAAATGAATCTTTCATGATAATGTCTCAATATAATCGGATTGGGATAAAGAAGACCCTTGTTGACAATGGCTCTACCAATAATATGTTTAGCATAAATTTTTTGGACAAGATTAAAGAAAAAAAATCCAAATTCAACCTGACTCTTTATCCCTTTGTGGGTTTGATAACATAGGAAAACAACCACTTGGAGTCATCACATTACCTATTAAATTTAGAAAGGTTACATTGCAAACTCTAGTCTATGTTATGCCTCATGATCTCTCAGTCTCGTCTTTGGTAGACCATGGATTCATGAGATGAATGTGGTGCCTTCTATTGGTATGTGGCGAATAATCATGCTATACTATACACTATTCATGTATCATGGACAAGGTATGTGGTTGGGCCGAGCCGGGCCCCTAGTGGGGGTTTGTGGGCAGCAGACCTCAAAAAGCGGGGGTCAGGGGTGATAGCCCCTAAGAAATATTGTTTTCCCTATTTTTTGCATCATCATCAAAAAAGGAAATTTCATCGAAAAGAGAAAGAAAAACACAAAAAATTGTAGAACCCTAATCTTGAAGCTTATAAGCTTGTTATAAGGGGTTCATATTAGAGTTATAGTAAGATGAAAAAGGTGATTATTCACAAGATTGTATTAAGTTTTGCATTGGATAATAAAATAACTGGATGGCTATGATTTTGAGGATGTAGCCTAGATTGGGTGAACCATGTTAAATTCTCTATGTTAATTTTTCTTTGTGTGTTTTAATTCTTCTATTTTATTGATCAAATCTACATTTAATTGTTAGATATCTACCTTCTAACCCTAACAAGTTGTATCAGAGTAGGTTGTGTTTGATTATCATCTACAGGAAAGTCCCATGGTTGAGTGGGAGTCTCACAGTTAAGTGAGAGCAATGGTGGGTGAGGGTAAATTAAAGGTACATAAATTCAATGGGAAGAACTATCAATTATGGAAGATGCAGATGGAATATTATCTCCATCAGAAGGATTTATGGCAGCCATTGGAAGGAATAGCTAAGAAACCGACAACAGTGAGTGATAAGGAATGAAATCTTGTTGATAGAAAGGCACTAGGAGCCATTTGTTTATGCTTGGCACAATAGGTGGCATCCAATATTACAACAACAAAGAAAAATCAAGAGTTGATGGAAAAAATGACAAAGTTATATGAAAAGCCTTCCACTTTGAATAAGGTATTTCTTATGAAGCATTTATTTAATATGAAAATGGTAGAAGGTGGGTCAATTGTTGATCATTTAATTGAATTTAATATGGTTACCGATCAATTAACTTCTGTAAATGTAAAATTTGATGAAGAAGTTAGAGCTCTTTTGATTTTATGCTCTTTTCCAAAAAGATGGAATAGCTTCATAATGGTTGTTAGAAATTATATTTCTAGTTTGAATACATTGAAATTTGATGATGTTGTTGGTGTAATTTTGAGCGAGAAAATTTGTAGGAAAAGCTCGAGTGGAACATCCACATCAAGAAGAATTTTGAATGCAGAAAGTAGGGGCAGAAAAAAGGAGAGAGGAAACAATTCTAGAAGTCATGGGAAGTCATGAGGAAAATCAAAGGACAAAAGATCCCAATCTAGAGACAAGAGGGATTGCTAGTACTATGGTAAGCCAAGTCTTTAAAGAAAGATTGCGAGTCTCAGAAAAATAAAGGAGGAGACAAAAAGGAAGGAAATAAAAATGAAAATGTGCTAAGTAATAAATCTAATGAAGATGCTTTGATTCTTTCCCTTGATAATGCTGATGATTCTTGGGTGTTAGAATCAGGGGCTTCATTTCATGCTATGCCCCATAGAAGTTATTTTCTTGATTATGTCCAAGGGGATTTTGGGCTAGTTTATTTGGGAGATAATGAAGCTTGTCAAATTATTGACAAGGGAAGAATCAAGATTAAGTTGCAGAATGGGAATCATTGGATACTACATGAGGTATGGAACATTCTAAAGTTAAAAAGAAATTTAATCTTAGTAGGGCAGCTAGATGATGAAGGTTGTGTTGTTACATTTAGTGATAAAAATTGGAAGGTTACAAAAGGTATCTTTGTGGTAGAAAAAGGTGTGAAAGTAGGCACCTTATATCTTTGTATAGGTCATACAGTTCCTTCTACTTTAGCTATTGCATATAAAAATCAATGTTCAGGAATAGTTGTTGCAATTCAGTAGGCAAAATATTAGATAGTTGCTATGGATTCTTGATCAACACTGTGGCATAATAGACTTGGACATATGAGTGCAAAGGGTGTGAAATTACTTCATTCAAAGAATTTTTTACTAGGTTTGAAAAGTGTTAATATGGATTTATGTGAAAGTTGTGTGAATTTCAAACAAAAGAGAGTTAGTTTTCCCAGAATGGGAAGCATAAGAAATATGAGAAATTGGAGCTTGTGCATACAGATGTATGGGGACCAGCTCAAGTAACTTCTCTTGATGGCTCTCGCTATTATGTAACTTTTATTGATGATGCAACAAGGAAGGTATGGATTTATTTCTTTAGGAAAAAATATGATGTATTTGAAACTTTTAAGAAATGGAGAAGCTTGGTTGAGAATGAGACATGTAAAAAGTTAAAATGTCTCAGATTTGATAATGGTGGTGAGTACTACAACAAAGAGTTTAAAAATTATTGTTCCTCTAATGGTATTTGTAGGTAGAAAACGGTTCCAAGGACTCCACAAAAAAATGGAGTGGTTGAGCACATGAATAGAATAATAATGGAGCGTGCATAGACTATGAGATTGCATGATGGGAGGCCTTTAAACATGTGGGAATAGGTTGCAAACATTATTGTTTATTTAATCAATAGAGGTCCCTCAAATCCTTTTGGTTTTGGTATTCCAAAGGAAGCATGGATAGGTAAGAAGGTGAGTTACTCTTTTCTCAAGATCTTTGGTTGTGAAGAATTTTCACATGTAGATTATGAAAATAGAACCAAGCTTGATGCAAAATCAAAGAAATGTATATATTTTGGATATGGCATTAATGAATTTGGTTATAGGCTTTGGGATTTTGAAAATAAAAAAAATTGTAAGTAGGGATGTCATATTCAATGAGAAAGTGTTGTACAAAGATCAGTTGTAACAACATGAGAAGAAATAAAATGATTGTGTAGTGTTGGATGATACACCAATTATCAACATTCCACTGGTTCCTCATGCTCTACAACAACAACAATAGCAACAACAAAAACAAATACCACAAACTCTAGTGAATGTTAGACGATCTTCAAGGATATGTAGATGTCTAGAAAGATTTTCTCCCTCTTTGTATTTTTTTTTATTAACTGATGTTGGTGAACTAGAACGTTATGATGAAGCTATATAGGTGGATACCAAGATTCAATGGGAGCATGAAATTGAAGAATAAATAGACTCCTTGCTAAAAAATCAAACTTGGGAATTATGCAAGTTTTCTGTAGGTAAAAAGGCTTTACCAAATAAATGTTTTTATAGGTTGAAAGAGGAGGATGGAGGTAAGAAAAGATTTAAAACCAAATTAATTTTAAAGAGATTTGCACAGAAAAAGGGTATTTATTATGATGAAATATTTTCTCCAGTTGTTAAAATGACTTCTATTCGTACTATTTTAAGTAAATTGTGGCTATTGAAGATTTGCATATAAAACAACTTGATGTTACAAGAACCTTTCTCCATGGTGATTTGTAAGAGAAAGTATACATGGAACAACCAAAAGTATTTGAGGTCAAAGGTTAGGAGAAATTTGCGTAGATTGAAGAAAAGTTTATATGGCTTGAAGCAAGCACCTCAACAATGGTATATTAAATTTCATAGGTTTATAGTTGAGCATGGCTACAGTGAGCGTAATTTAGACCATTGTGTTTATTTTAAGAGGTTAGATGATGATAGCTACATTATTTTATGTGTATATGTTGATGATATACTTGTAGCAGGGTCTAACATGAATCACATAAAGGAGTTAAAACAACAATTAGAAAATTCATTTTCTATGAAGGATTTGGGGGTAGCAAAGAAAATCCTTGGTATAAATATTACAAAAGATCTAGGAAAAATAGAAAAAATAATAATCTCAAGTTGATTATGTTGAAAAGGTGTTGTAGAGATTTAATATGCAGAATGCAAAAGATGTCAACACACCTTTCCCTAGTCATGTTAAATTGACTAAGGATATGTTTCCAAAGACATAAGAGGAAGAAAAAATATCCAAGGTACCATATGCTTCAGCTGTAGGTAGTGTAATGTACACCATGGTATGCATAAGACCAGATATTGCACATGTTATAGGAGTTGTTAGCAGGTATATGAGTCATCCCGATGTTGAGCATTGGAATACAGTAAAATGGATTCTCAGGTATTTCAGAGGTACATACAATAAATGTTTATGTTTTGGGGGCTCTAATACTGATTTAAAAGGCTCTGCTGACTCAGATTTGGCAGGGGATATTGATACTAGGCGGAATACCATAGGTTATGCATTTATAGTTGGTGGGACAACACTATCAAGTTGGATTTCTCAATTGCAAAAGGTGGTTTCTTTATCCACCAGGGTGCCACCACAATAGTGGTTTACACTTTCTGGGAGATCCTTATTTTTGTTGAAATCACATATTTTTTTAAAAATATAATGATTTAATCCTTGAAAAGTTTTGTTTAAAAGATTCTAATTGAATAGGGTTTGATCAAACCACCTTAGACCAAGCCCCTTGGATAGAACCCTGCTAGTTTTAAACCATACCTATAATGGAGTCTCCTTTACACCTATCAAAATGCTAATAAAAAACCACTTTTGATTTACCTTTTGGAGGATCAAATGAATTCATAAAAAAAATTTTTTTGTATGTATTCCTTATTATAAGCTTCCAAAAAATTATAATTTAAATTAATTTTAATTTGATTATTATATTAATTTTTTATTTCTTGTGAATGTAGGTTTTTCACTCAAAATCAAGCTTTTGTTCTACACATGTGGAAAAATAGAAGATTATAATTTTTTTTTTGAAAAATATGAGTGCACCAGATATTGGGTTCCTTTGATCTAACAAAAAATAATTTTGATATATACAAAAAAGTTACGTGGTTATACGCCGGCTATGTCTAAATTGTAATTGGTTTGACTTCAAAACTTGATTAAAGAAAAAATATTCAATAAAAACTATCTAACCAAGTGGAAGCACTAGATATTAGAGTTAAAAAATCTAAATTCAAAAAAATAGAATTTTGTCCTTCATGAAAAAAATTATGCTATGTACCGTGAGTGTCACTTTTAAAAAATGTTGTTTTTGAAAAAACTAGTTTTGAGGGAGATGGAAAAAAAGTGCAATCTAATTCCAAAAATTTTGAAAAAAAATATTTAGAATTTATAGAAAAAATTTCATGAAACTCTAGTTTGCATCATCTTCAAATTCCTTACGGTTTAGTCGCTATAGGTGCCTGAAAGTGAAGATTTAGTTAAATAAATTTATTTCAGTGTCGAATTTGGCAAAAAATTGTAAACCACTATTATGGGATCACCCACCATGGAGGGAGAGTGTGTTGTTGCAATAGAGGTAGAAAATGAGATGATATGGCTGCAACTTTTCATAGAAGTGTTGGGAAAACAATAGGCTGAAAATTACTTGTTTACAGACAACTAGAATGTTATACATCTTGCAAAGAATTCTTCCTTGCACTCTAAAACCAAAGATATATAGTTGAGATATCATTTCATTTGGTTAGTGTTGGAGTCTAATGGATAGGTAATGCTGGAAAAGATACATACAGATGCCGATCCAATGGATATGTTTACTAAGGTGGTGACAAGGGAGAAGTTGAGATCCTCTTTAGCTTTGGTTGGCCTTCAAGGTTGATTTCAAGTATAATAGAGAAGCAAGGTCCAAGGTTCTTATTTCCAGTGGGAGTTGTAAGTGCAATAGTGGCATCCAGGATTAGTCTCTAAGTGGGGCATTGTGTTGGTGTGGAGCTTGATCAATCACCAATTAGGAGATTGTTGGTATGTGGCGATTGATTGTGCTATACTGTACACTCTTCATGTATTCTCATTGGGATTTGGGGGTAGCATCCCTAGAGAAAATTTGTTTTCCCTATTTTTCATGTCGTCACTAAAAAGGAAAAATCACCAAAAAAAGAAAGAAAAAAATTTGACTTTGTAGAACCCTAATATGGAAGCTTCTAAGCTTGTTATAAGGGATTGGGATGGGAGTTACAATATGATGAAAAAGGCGATTATTAATGAGATTGTAATAAGTTTTGCACTACATAATAAAATCATTGGATGGTTGTGGTTTTGTGGATGTAGCAAGGATTGGGTGAACCACTTTAAATTCTTTATTAATTTTTGTGTGTGTTTTAATTCCTCTATTTTATTGATCAAATCTGCATTTAATTATTAGATATTTTCCTTCTAACCCTAACACCTTCTACTCTTCATCGTAAAATGAAGAATGTTTACAATAACAAAGTGTACACATTTGAAGTTGATCTTGAGCCTTACAGTGCTTTACAACTTGAAAAAGATAGGGAAAATTATTTGAAAACACTGACACCAACTATACAAGTGGTTCACAATGTTATTGAAACATGATTTGGGATTGTTGTATTTCACACCTAAATTTGATGGGAAGTCAAAGATGATAACAAAAGAGTCTAAAAAGGGAAAAGAAAAAGTGGTAATGTCAACACAAATTTTAAATGCATCCACCTCAACCACTTTAGAAGAAGAAAGTAATTACACAACAAAATTTGTTGATTATGAGAAAACATTGAATCCAAAAGAAATGAAATAAATTTATGGAATAGGTTATGAACTTATGAAACAACTTTGGTATAGTGGAAAAGGATGTGGTCATAGAGAACAAGGTATTTGTGCCTCTATAGAGCCTAAAATGCAAGAAACAACTATTGGCCTTGTTTATTGTCCATTGAAAGAAACAAAAATTACTTCACGAAAATATCAACACTCTTACAAAAGATTCTTCCAATAAAACATTAACTTTGGTGCATCTTGAACCGATAAAGACTACATGTGGGAATATCTTATTAGGGTATGTGTAGGATCATCATGGAAAAAAAGGCCCTTAAGTGGTGAAAAATTTAGAAAAATAAGAGCTAGACAAGTTGACATAAAATTTTGAATAAGTTATCTACATTATTTCAAAAATATGTAACAATAGAATCTATAGAAAATTAGATGTAGTTTCTAAACTACTAGGTTTATTTCAAAAAAAAAACTATTTAGTGAAAATTTGAAATTTCAATGTAGTAGTACTTAAATTTCAAGGAAAAAATAAGAAGTAGGTATCTATCTGACCACCCTAACCACAATAAATTGATAATATTTTTTATAATATTTTAGATATAAGTAGAGGATTGATGTTCCAATGTGATGCATATTTTTTTGTAATTTTTTTCCAAGTAAATAATTAATTATGAATTTTTTACTACAAATTTTAAAAATTATTAAAATTCATATGTCTGACCACCTTAACTTGATCAAAATTTCATGACATTCATTTTTATTTTTTAATCCTATAGTATGTGAAGCATAGAATGTCACACATGTTTGAGATTCAAAAAATGTGATACCGTTTGAAAGCTATAGATGTTTTTCAATTAGCCTATCAATTAGGACTTTAGTCATAATTCAAATAGAAAATAAATAATAATTAGTTATTAAATTCAAAGTAAAGTATAATTTATATTGGTGGAAAGCTAAAAATCTCCTTTAAAAACCCTTTTCGTTTCATCAATTTTGGGTAAAAAAAGAGTCGACAACCACATACCCTACACATACTTATCATATCGCCACTTTTTGGCCCATCATAATCCTGCACATACCCATTAGATAGGCATCGAGTTGATACTTTTTCTACTTGTTATAATTAGTGACATTAGTTATTGCTCCTTGCCATGTAATAGTTGTAGGATAATAGCATACTCACTATTGCATATTTTACACTCATTGCAAATCATTTCCTTTTTGCAAGGAATAGAATACCATCATCCATTCTCGGCTCATCCTTCACCTAAAGTTAGTGGGCGCAAGTGGTTAGATAGCCATTTCCTTGTTTTAGCACTTGTCATTGTCCCTTTGGCTAGTTTTTTTCCATCCATATATACCGAACAATATTGGGATGAAGGCAACCTACTATAAGTTGACTCGCATGTGCCTTACTAGTATTTTGCATTATTTTATTTTAGATATTTCTTTATGTCAATGCATGTGTATAATATGATCCCCTGTACTATTTCATTTGATGTATCTCTCTCTTTGCACACATTCCTCTATTTATATCCACATTCTTCTTTATGTTGTAAGAACTTCATCATTTTTCACTTGTCTTGTGTTTTCCTTTTGGGGATGATGCAAGGAATCGAGTGTTAGAAAAATGGTAGAAGAATATTTATAATGGAAGCTTTAAGAAATTAATCTAAACTAGATTATGCAGTGCAAACCATATGGAGTTTAAATCAGCTATAACAATAAAATGCAACAATGGAAAGTTGAACACATAACACAATGTTTAACGTGAAGAAACACTTTCAGGAAAAAAATCCACCAAAGAAGAGATGAATATTTGGTATTAACAAGTATTTTTACAATACATCCACTCTAACTTATCTTCAATCCGGAAACATCTGATAGTGTGTCCAACTCAACCCCTCAATATATAGACTCATGGGGCCTTAAAATACCACCATAAAAAATTACCATGGGTCAAAACAAGGCTCAAAAAAATAATGGTAAAAATACATATGACCCCTTACATGCTAAACACAGTCTCTTATGGGTATTTGCAGGATCATCATGGAAAAAACAGGCCCTTAAGTGGCAAAAAATTCAGAAAAATCAATGTTAGTAAACTTGACGTAAAAATTTGAATAAGTTATCTATATTATTTCAAAAATATGTAAAAATAGAATTTGTAGAAAATTGAATGTAGTTTCTAAACTACTAGGTTTATTTAAAAATAAATAAAATCTATTTAGTTAAAATTTGAAATTTCAATGCAGTAGTACTTAAATTTCCGGGGAAAAATAAGAAGTAGGTGTTTGTCTGACCACCCTAACCATAATAAAATGATAATATTTTTTTTTATAAGATTTTATATATAAGTAGATGACTCATGTTTGGATGTGATGCATTTTTTTTTGTAATTTTTTTCCAAGTAAATAATTAATTATGATTTTTTTATTACCACTTTTAAAAAATATAAAAACTCGTATGTCTAACCACCTTAACTTTGTCAAAACTTCATGAAATTTAAATTTTACTTTTTTAATCCTATAGTATGTGAATCATATCTTGTGACACATGTTTCGGATTCAAAAAATGTGATACCGTTTGAAAGTTATATATGTTTTCCTACCAGCCTATCGATTAGGACTTTAGTTATAATTCTGATAGAAAATGAATAATAATTATTTATTAAATTCAAATTAAAGAATAATTTATATTGGTGGAAAGATGAGAATATCCTCTAAAAACCCCTTTCGTTTCATCAATTTTGGGTAAAAAAAAGTCATCAACCACATACCCTACAAATACCCATAATATTGCCACTTTTTGGCCCATCATGATTCTGCACATACCCTTACATGACATTACACCTTCTTACAAGATGTTGGCAACAAAAGGCCAGAAAAATAAGAATGGGGGGGGGGGGGGGTTTGGTGAATCAGTTGTCACATAAATTCAAAACTTATTCAACTTATTAATCTCATTCTCAGATCTAATAATCAACCATGAAATCATAAATCATCAACACATCAGAAACTCACATATAACACTGAGATTTTTTTATGTGGAAACCCTATTAGGGGAAAAATCATGGTGGAGATTAGTCCACAAGATTATACCATGTTAAAAGTATAATGAAAATGAAATATGGGGAATGCACATGCATTCAAGCACACTACCTAGAGCTCACTGCTCAATTACAAAGGAAGACACAATCTCTTACAAAGAGATTCAGATTAAAACCATTTGGATTTTTAACTGAGAAAACGACATCTACTAATGCCTTCTTATAGTTACGGTTGAGCACATGAACATTTCTTTACTCTTCTACACACTTCTTCACATTCTTCTCTTCCTTCAAATGATATTCACACATACAAGTACACTTTAGCATACACTCATACACTCTGGCACCCTCTTGCACTCTTTAATTTGAATAAAGAATCACTCTTATATATCCACAACAAGAAATTTCATCCCTTCATGTTGGCCTAAAAATAAATAATAAAATAAATATAAATGTCAGCCCAAATCATTAAAGATTAACAATGCGAATCAACCAAGGTCGGCCACAACTTACTAAGGACCCAAATCAACATCTCCAACATGAAAAAACTTCAATTAATTTCTCCTCAAAGATCCACAACATGCTACAAACACTATGTTGACCAAGAAAATGAAAAAACATGAACACACAAGAGAAAATCACCAACCACGAGCACATCGATCAATGCTAATGTGCAAAAAAGATAAAGAATGATCTAGAAAAATCCACAAGCATCACAAATAACAAGAGAAGCATTCACAACAACTGTACTAACTAAGATAGCATCATCTTCAATTAGGAACACCGACTGAAGAAACATAAAAACTGCCAGAATGAAAATCTTTATAACTCGATCAAATCTTCACGTGGATCTTTGAAAATCTAAGTGGATAAACAAGATACACTCACCAACAAACCCTTTAGTCCACAACCTCTGATCAACAACATACATAAATAATTGACATACTGATCTTTACTTCACTACTAACAACTTGCAACTCATTTATTATAATTTTCTTAATATCCTCGACATATACAACTTCAAATGAATTAATGCTAATAGTGTTGACATCAATGACAACCACATATTAGCAACACAACCACAACATGCAATAGATGCCAAAAGAATTTCTATAAAATAGGAGATGCTCTTATGTGCATCATAAATAATCAATAGCTATGCAAAGATTCTCTTAAACACATTTCATAGATAATTCTCACATCCAAAATGATATCCTGCACTTTTAGCCCTTACAATTGTCATATAATATGTCATAAAATCCTTAAAAATAGGCTTTCCATGTTATACCACTAAGTGGGAATCTTTTAACAACTAATAACTTATTTTTCAAGGCATCGACATGTAGAAAAAGTGTCAACTCAAAATATCACGTCCCTTTTGATGGAGCACAAATATTTAATAACATAAATGATTTTTATCCATGGGAAAAAATAAATTCATAATAAATAAACAACTTAGGAATTGCCAAGGTTGAGACAATTTAATTCCTAACATTCTCCCACTTGTTGAATACATTGCAAGAGCTATGGGAATCACACCATCATGGAATCAACTAGGCACAAGTAGCAAGGGCCATGACCTTCTTGCACCAAGTAAATTTCCGTATGCTCATAGGTTTGGTAAGAACATCTACAACATTCTCCTATTTTCCAATTGTCTTCAGCTCAATTTGACCATTAACAATCAAATCATGAACAAAATGATATTGAATATCAACATGTTTATTTTGACCATGATACATTGGATTCTTAGCCAAATGAATTGCACTTTAACTGTCATAGTTAACCTAAACAATATTGCAGTTAAAACCAATACTTGTATGCAATCTTTGTAACCATAATGCCTCCTTATAAACATGGGTAGTAGCCATATAATCTACTTCAATAGTGGATAAAGCAACTGTAGGATGCCTTTTCCTCATCCAACTCACTGCTCCTCCAAGCAGTGAAAACACATACCCATTGGTGGACCTTCGACTATCCAAGTCACCTACCCAATCTACATCAACAAATCCATGTATCTCTAATGACTTGACCACATTATCAGTACCATGATAAAGCAAACAATAATTAGAATTACCTCACAAATATGTAAATACCCTCTTAACAAAGGTCCAATGATCTTTACCCAGGTTAGACATAAACCTGCTTAGAACTCCCACTTCTTGGGCTATATCTAGTCTAGTGCAAACCATTGCGTACATTAAACTACCAATGAAACTAGCATAAGGAACCCTAGACATATCGTCAAAATCATCATCAGTATTAGGACACATGTCTAAGCTCAACTTAGTACCAATTGGAAATGGAATACTAATTGGCTTACATTCATGCATATTAAATCTCTGCAAAATAGTATCAACATAATTACTTTGAATCAACCAAAGCTTTATGTTATCATGATCTCTTTTTATTTCCATTCCAAGAATTTATTTAGTATCCCCAAATTTGTTCATATCAAAAGCACTAGAAAGTTGTTTCTTGAGTTCACCAATCATTGCCTTGCTGTTACCAATAATCAACATGTCATCAACATACAAGATAATAATTAAAATATGATCATCATTGTAACCTTAATATATATATAATGATCCTCTTCACTCCTAAGAAATTCCAACTTCAATATAAAAGAATCAAACTTTCGATACCACATTTTGGGTGACTATTTTAAACCATACAAAGATATTTTAACCTGCAAACCATTTTTTCTTTTTCCCTTCAAAACAACACCATTAGGTTGTGGCATATAAATATCCTCCTCAAGAACCCCATCCAAAGAATTAGTTTTAACATCCATTTTCTCTATATGAAAATCACAAGCAGTAGTAAGAGATAACAAGAATTTTAATAGAATTTAAGTTAGAGACAAGAGAGAAAATTTCACCAAAATAAAAACCATATCTTGAGAGTAGCCCTTAGCCACTAATATGGCCTTATACCTTTCCAAGTGACCATCTACTCCAAATTTCTTTTTAAACACCTATTTACATCCAATGGGATTTCTTCCTTTGGGAAAATCAACAAGATCCTAGGTGTTACAATTTTCCAATGCCATCATCTCCTCTTACACAGCCTTCAACCAAGACTCATTTTCCTCAGAAGAGAGAGCCTCCATGTAAGATCTAGGTTCATTGTCAAAACTTAAATAAAATATGCAATGAAATTTAGGTGGGCTATACCTATCAACTAGATTCCATTGTCTTGTGGATCTTCTAATTATAGGAGTATGAGGCTCTTGCTATTCTTGACCTTGCTCAACCTCTTCTTGATTGTCTTCCTCATGTTCTTCAGTTTGATCAGTAACCTCATATGATGCCTCATCTTCTTCCTCCTCATCAAATCCATCTCTTTGTTCCTCTCGAGGTGCATCTTCTTGCTTAATTTTAAGATGCACACTCTTTCCCTTATCCTTTTCCTTTGATTGTTTAGGTACAAAAATAACACTAAGCTTCATGATAATCACATCTCTAGAATAGATGCTTTTGTTGGTTACAAGATTCCATAGCTTATAACCTTTAACATTATCACCATATCCAATGAAAATGTACTTTTCAACTTTAGGATCTAGTGTAGTCTATTTTTCTTTAGGCACATGAACATAAGCCTCATAGCCAAATACCCTTAAATACAAAACACAAAGTTTCTTACTTGCCCACATATCATAAGGTGTTGTTTCAAGAACTTTACAAGGAGATCTATTAATCAAGTAACAAGCAGTACTTATAGATTCTACCCAAAAGCATTTGTCAAGCCATGAACTATTTATCATACTTCTAGCTCTTTCCATAATTATTTGATTAATTCTTTCTTCAACTCCATTCTATTGAAGAGTGTAAGGAGTATTTTTTTGTCTAAAAATTCCTACATTCTTACAAAATTCATCAAATTCCTTATAACAATATTCCCCTCCATTATTATACCTCAAAACCTTAATATTACAATATGTTTGCTTTTCAACTAAGGCTTTAAATTATTTAAACTTAGTGAAAAGTTAAAATTTATGTGTCATAAAATATAACTAGGAATATCTTGTAGCATCATCAATGAAGGAGACAAAATATCTAGATTTTCCAATTGATTCCACATCCACAGGACAAAATATGTCTGAATGAATCAATTCTAATTTATTCTTAGATTTAGTATTTCTTGAGGGAAATTATTTTTTGTTTTGTTTACCGAAAACACAATGTTCAAAAAATAAAACATCTCATTAGAATAGGAAAATCCATCTAATAACGTTTTATTTAGAATGGTTTTTAAACCAATCTCACTAATATCGCCCAATCTACGGTGCCACATCATACAAGTATTTTTAGATTTTTTAGTTACATTGGTGGAGTTAACAACAATAGTGGCTTCAATCCTAAACAAATTCCCCTTGCTTGTCCCTCTTGCTATCACCAAAATTCCTCTTACCAATATACAACCATGCTTATCAAATGTTACATTTATTCCCAAATCATTCAACTTTGAAACTAAAATCATATTTATAGCTACTCTAGGAAAATGCTAAACACCATGAAGGGTTTTAATCCTCTCATAACTGAAACACAACTTAACCTTACCCCTTCCAATATTTAGGTATGATGAGTTATCATAGAGGTAGATTTTGTCTCCATCATATTTCTCATATGTGGTAAACCACTCCTTGTGAGGAGTCATATGAAACAAGCATCTTGAATAAATTAATCAATTTTTATTATTCATAACCTAAAGACAAGAAATCAAATTATCTTCATTACCTGAGTTTGAGAATTTCTCTGTGGAGGAATGAACTTGTTTCTTTGGATTTCTACATTCCTTCTTTACATGTCCTCTTTTCCCATAGTTCCAACACTCCACTCTATTCTTCTTTCTAGGAGTTTTGGATCTTCCCTTAGAATTATCCATAGGCTCATTCTTATCTCCTTTAGACCCTCTTTCTTTACTCCTTACCCCTATGTTTAGAGAATCACCTCTACTATCCATTGCCTTTATCCTCATTTCCTGTGACAACAAAGATGCTACAAGAGCATCCATCTTTGGATCTTCAATGTTAGCAGTGATAGAAAGTATGAAATTATCCCAAGATTCAGGCAAAGAATAGAGAAGCATAATACACTTATCTTCTACTTTGACATCAATAGAGGCTAATTGAATCAAAACCAAATTAAAAGAATTTAAATGCTCAACTATAGATTCACCGTCCCTCATCTTAAGAGAAAACAATTTCTACTTCAAGTAGATTTTGTTTACCATACTTTTCGCTTAATAGATTTCACCTATTCAATTCCACAAAGCATATGTAGTCTTTTCCAATGACACATTTAGGAGAATAGAATAAAAAAGACACAGGCTAATAGTGTCTTGTGCCTTTTTCTCAATCTTCTCCTAATCTTCATGTTACTCATTTTTCAGGTTTCTTTTCATTTATTACAACTACCCATTGATCTCATTCTTCAAGGAGATCCTCCTTTTTCAGCTTCCACAACTCAAAAGAAAATCCATTAAAATTTTCAATATCCAATTAGAAGTTGAAACCATGGTTAAACACAAAATACTATAAAAAGTAGCTCAATAAAACTCCCACTAAAACTAAAAAAACCTTTTTTCTACCACCCAGAACATAGATCTGGCCAAGCTCTGATACCAAATGTTATAAAAATGGTCGAGGAATATATATAATGGAAGCTTTAACAAATTACTATAAACTAAATTATGTAGTCTAAACCATATGGAGTTTAAATTAGCTATAACAATGAAATGGAACAATAGAAAGTTGAACACATAACACAATGTTCAGCATGGAGAAACCCTTTCAAGAAAAAACTCCACCAAAGAAGAGATGAATAGATTGTATTAACAAAAAGTATGTTTACAATACATCCACTCTAACTCCTCTTCAATTTGGTAGCATCTATGTATGTGTAAAACATCCCATAGTGTCTCCAACTCAACCCCTCAATATATAGACTCATGGGGGCTCAAAATACCACCATAAAAAAATACCATGGGTCAAAACAAGGTTTGAAAAAACCATGGTAAAAATCCATACAACCCCTTACATACTAAACATAATCTCTTACATGACATTACACCTTTCAAGTTGCCATAAAAATCCCTATAAATAGGAGATGCTCTTACATGCATCGTAAACCATCAATAGCTATGCAAAGATTCTCTTACACCTATCATAGATCTTATTAGCATGTCTAAAATGATATCCCCCACTTTTAGCCCTAATACTTGCCATATCATCTATCATGTAACATCCTTTAAAATAGGATTCCCATGTTATACCACTATGTGGGCATCTTGTAACAACAAATAACTTAATTTTCAATGCACTGACATGTTGAAAAAGTGCCAACTCAAAATCTCACGCCCCTTTTGATGGAGTGGTCATATTTAATAACATAAATGATTTTTTATCCATGGGAAAAACTAAAGTAATAATAAATAAACAACTTAGGAATTGCCAAGGTTGAGACAACTTAATTTCAAAAATTCAAACATTTAGATCTCTTCCATTTTGACCCAAAAGGATTTTTCTTTGTTTTCATTCTCTTTGTGTCATTCTTCCTATTCTATGAGTATATGGGGAATGATGACATTTACAGTCTCTATAAAAAAATTGTAGAAAGACATATTGACCCTGAATACTTAGATCCCTTATGTATTTTTTGGGGCAACCCCTTCCTCTTTTTCATGGTGTAGCTTTATTTCAGAAACATATGACTTGTCATACGATTTTATGAGGAAATCTCTCATGTATTAGGAGTAAAACATTGGCTACTTTAAAGCAATTTCTCATAGCAATGGTGTTAGAAACTACTTTAAAGTGGGGGAATACATCAATAATATCTTTCAGCATTTTGCATGTTTCATGGTGTTATTTTCTTTTTTCTTGTGATGCATCCTTTTTTTGGTGGTGCCATTAGGTTTGATGTCCTCCAAGAGTGTGATATTTCTTAGCGTACAAATTTCCTCTTAGTGGTGATGTGACACACTTCATTACCTAATTGGGAAATCTTTTACTATTGACTTGTCCTCTCTTAGAGACATTAGGCCCAATGATACCTAAGAAGAGGACCTTCCATGAAAAAAGAAAAAATTGTTTCAACAAAAACCTTTTACTAGCATTATTGTGTTGGAGTTAAAATGACATTGAGAGGAGGGGGTGAAACAATGTCTTAACAAATTTGACCAATTTTAAAAAATTCAAAAGCATAGCTCAGATTTGATCTCAATATTACTCTGATTAAAGCATTCATCAGTTGAATGTAATCATTCATAAACATAATTGAGAAAATTAATAAATAGTGAATAGAAACAAAAACAACACTGTAAAGCAGAGAGCACACAGAAGAACAAAGAGACAAAAGATTTTGCCGAGTGGAAAACCCTCCTGGGGTATAAAAACCACTCCTAAACTGCCTTACTGGCTTAATTTTCAAAACCACTGTTAACAATGCCTTATAGGCTAATTTCTGAGCACCAACTCAAGGAGCACCAACCCCTCATTTAGAGACACCAATCTCAAGGAGCACCAACCCCTTACTCAGATTTCAGAATTACACTCATAATATTAGAGGATCTTTTTGTTTTCAGTTAAGCACCTATTTCTCTGTTTTCTCGTCTACTGAATACCCTCAGGATTACCACCAGAGAACTTACACTCTTTTCAACACAAGTTTTCTATATACATTTCAAGTATGTATGTCATAATGAAAGTCTTCAAAGAATGCATTTTTCACAAGAAACTAAAACTCACTTGCAAATTTTAGAATCTGAAGCTGAATAATGACAATCTGTAGATGATGGCAAAAAATCAAGAGTAACGCCTGTCTAGAGAGCTGCAAATAATCCATTATTTCAAAACCAGATGTGCCCACAAGTTGAGAACCATAACCTCCCAATTCTCAGAGAATATTTTTCCATGTAACCATTCTAAGATTCGATGCTAATCAATGATGTCGGCCTGCAACTATACTTAGAAATTCTTATGTTAGCTACAGTGTTTGAGTCTTCATTAATCATTCACTGAGACAACCCTATAAGTATGCCAAAGAAAATTATATTGTTGATCACTCCTTTGGTCCCTATGCATCGCCATGACCTTCTGTCATCAGGGAGAAACCATATCGAAGATCTTTGTGTTTCCCCGAGAACACATTTTTGTTAAATTTGTTTTAGTCACTGAGACACAAGAGTCTTTCTCACCGAGACATGCCCTTTTGTTTCATTCACTATCGCTATAGCCTTTTGATATCAGAGAGATATCTTGTAGAAAAATCTTTGTTTTTCCAAGAGCCCTTGTGATCAACATGTAGTCGTAACAATTCAATACCTATGCCGAAAGCAACTTTATCACTGTCAGTCATCCCTCTGTTTGTCGCTGTGACATTCTGCTATCGGGGAGATGTTATGTAGATTTCCCCACTTTTCACCGAAAGTCCACATGATACACATTGGTCACCATGACACATGGTTTTTCTTGCTGACAAGCCTTCTATCTTATAAGTGTCGCTATAGCATACCGTAATCGGGGAGACCTCTCGTAGAATGCTTGAGTCATACCGAAAGTCACCAACCATCTTCTGTGTTGCTAAGACAAGTCAGATATTATGCCAACATAGACCTTTTGTGTTCCATCGGCGAGATCGAAGGTCACTTGTTGAGACCTCTCTTCAATGCACATGAGTAATACCAAAATGCTTTATCCACTATGAGTCATTGAGACATTAGAAACTCGTTGTGACCCTATACCGATGACTCTAACTCTTACCAATATAACCTTTGTGCACAAGTTGGTAAGACACCACGAAATTGCTATGACATTTCATCGAAGCCACAACCTTTGCCAATAAGACCTTTCTGTGCACGATCAATGAGATAATATGTCTTCGGTGAGACCACTTACCGAATACAACACTCCTTACAAAAGAATTCCACATGAATTAGTCAGGGAGACATCACCCTTTTCGCTATGACCCTTCACTGAAGGCTTAAAATCTTGCCGATATGTTCCCAGTCAACCTCTGATCGGTGAGACAAAGCAATTTCGCTGTGACCACATACCGACAGTATAACTTATCCCGATATAATCCTTTTCTATCACCAAAACAAAAGAGAATGTCACACCGATAGATGCCTGGAGATGGATCCCAATCACTGTGACATCAAATAAATCTTGACGATATGATCTTTCAATGGAGGTCATTGTGACATACCAATTTCGCTAAGACATCATATCGATGCCGCAACTCTTGTTGATATGAACTTTCTTGTGTCAGTCACCAAGACACAAAGCGCTCGATGAAACAACATGCCGATAGGGATTACTTACGTCGATGTACCACCTCATGTATTAGTTGGTGAGACTTGACTCATTCGGTAAGACCTCTTAGTAGTGAACAAATCTCATGCCAATAGACTTTTCTTTTTTCGCCAAGACCACGATCAATGTCATGCCGAAAGCTGCCTGTATGTAAAATAAAATCGTTATGACATCAGAAATGTCTTGTCGATAGGCAACACAAACATTTCAAAAATGGATTGAGGAGACCCTGTTGTATGCAAAGAGAACCATCTTGAGACTGATCATCAAAGAGAACTAGTATCGAAAGATATTTTGTCATCAAGGAAAAACCATAAACACAACTGAGATCCAACATATTGTTCATAAGTGTTTGTCATAATACAACTTACTAACCTTGTGAAGCTCAAAACCCTAATTCAAGGCCACCTATCATAACACACCTTTCTTTCCTATGAAGCCTTTCCATGTGCATGGGTTCTTAGCATAATACATCTTGTTAAGCATGAGACACAAATGTGAGTGGCACCCTATCAAAGTTATCAGAGGGATAGCTTTCATATGGTAAGTACAGTGAGAGCTAACATAGAGGCATGACTTTCTTACTAAGCCACCTTCTTGGAGGGATACGCACCTAGTGGAAACCCTAAGGTTCCACTACCTAAAGTGAGCACGTACATTATTTTCATAGTGGACATCGAGTTCTACTGATGAAATTTCTTTGGAAAAATAGTTGAGATGTGTTCCACATTGCGTTGGACAGTTGAGGCTTGATCCTCCCCCCTTCTCTTAGATAATTAGCTAAGATATGTTCCACATCGCATTGGACAATTAACACGTGATTTGCCTCCATTTTGTTCTTTTTCTTTGATGTTGTATGATTGTGTATCTTTTTCATTGTTGCATACATAAGTGTCTTGAATGTCTACTTTAGTGTGAGTTTCACGTGGCATAATACTCTCACTAAAGTGAGGGAAAAATGTAGTGATAGAAAAAGTATCCCTGTTTCCTTAGTTTGGGAATGAATAATTAATATTGAAATGAGCTTAATGTTTCCTTGAATTAGTGTTGTAATGTTTTTTACACATTTACATTAAGTTTAGGGCCCCTTTTAATTAAATGGACTTAATTGTGCCTTATTTTGGGTGTTGTGAAATGTATCTTTGCACTTTCACACTAATATAGGGTTTTATTAATTAATTGAGGTTAATTTTCCTTAATTTTCCCCTTTAATTCAAATCCAAGCCTAATTAAATACAAAATTTTGGGGATAAAACCCAACATTCATAAATTCCATTACACAACACTTAAGTTTTGAAGTTGTGTGTCCTAGGTTAGTGACCTAGGACCCATTCACCACTTGGTGAATGGGTCCTCACTAGGTCCTAGGACCTTATTTTTACATGATATTTCACATTGTCTGAAGTGTGTCCTAGCTAAGTGAGCTAGGACCCATTCACCACATGGTGAATGGGTCCTCACTTAGACCTAGGACCCCCCCTTGGAATATATTTTTGTGGTATTTTAGTGATTTCAAATCCTATATTTGATGTTGGCTTGTGATATTTCAATTTTGGGAATTAATCTTAAGTTATGTATAAATATAATAATATTTCACTTCATTTCACCTAGCTAGCATTTTTCAATTCTTCAAGCGTTATAGTAAATTTATGAGAAAGTGTGATCAAGAGTATTTCTAAGGTATTCAAGGGCATATTTGTAGAAGAATATTGCAACAATCAAGATCCATATCATCATGTCAAAGGAATAATGCATCATGCATGTTGTTGATCTAATATGTTGATGTAGCATTTCAAGATCCAATTTAAGCATTTTCATATATCAAAGTTCATGATCAATATCTACTTTATTTGAGGCTATTTCATGTAATATTGTTGATTTGTATTCCAAGGTTTCAATTAAAGTGTGGTGAGTTGTGACATTGTGTTTGTTCATTCATCATTCATTTCATTCTTTCATTCATTTCAAGGTTTAATTACAAAAATGGGGTTTGACCGAGGAAAAAACCTATTCCCTAACAATGAGCATTTTTCTCTCCTTTGATATGTGATTGTAGGTTTTAGATTGAAGATCATTTGGAGAGAAAAATTGCAAAAGTTTTAAAAGTTGTCAAAGTTGCTAAGAAACTTGTCAAATCACAAGAATTGAGGTACAAGATTTATTTTTTGGGTTTCCAACAATCTCTGTGTAGGATCTAGGTGTGTAAGCATTGAAGAATAAAACCCCCAAAATTGATTTTCTAGAACCCTAGCTAGGACCCATTCACCATAGGGCGAATGAGTTCGTAGTGAGGCCTGAAAAAAACTTTTTACAATAGGTACACAACATTTCAACTTCTTAAAACCTACCTTTTCATTCCTATATTGGTTAGGTTTAATTTATGTAACTCATTTGCACATTATTCCTTACATATTGAATGAAAAATAGTGGAAATTGGTTCATCATTTTGTTTCATTATGGTGAACCTATTTTCCTCCTTTTTAGGATCATCCATCATAATTTTATCCTTTTCCTCCAATTTTCAAGCAATAGCATGATTCTAATGCCTACAATCTTTAGCATTTTGGTTTTTTCTAGCATGATTTTCAATTTCTGATTTGATAGGAGGGTTTTTATTAACCATTAATTTGTTTCTTTCCCTTAAGGGAGGAATTGAAGTTGGGAAACCATTGTTTCTTTAGGTCTATACACTTGTTTCATATTTGGAGGCACAAAAGGAATCATTCAATTCTCTTGGCCTTCTATACAATATAGGTAGATGAAGCCCATCATATTTAGCTTGGTTACTTAGAAGGGAAATTAATTATTTCATAGGTTCATCCATGACTAGTGGGGTAGAAGGAACAACCATAGTGCTATCATCCTTACGTGGAATATTTCTAAGGAATAGTTTTTCTATATGCTTTTCCTTAAAATTTTGGAATAACCTCAAAAAAATCCTTATGAGGTCTAATAGGTTCCATAGATTGAGGAAAAAATAAATTTAATGAAAAATTTCCACACAAAGACAATGCACTATAAATATCTTATTCTAAAATGGGAACTTTATGAACTTTTGAATAAATGATGGGATGACACTTGTGGAGTGTAACTATGGGTGGCCTAGCTTCACAAGGAATTTTTCCAATGTTGGGATGTTGAAGAATGATACATTTAATATTTTTGGTCCAACTTTCAATGGAAGTGTGATCAAACCTATCATAGGACGAGAAAAACCATCATGAGTTTTCAACCATACTTTCAACTATTGATAAGAATCTTGATCAATTTCATTCACAAACAAGAAATCCTCGGTGAGCCATATTCTCTACACACATAGGGGTATGTGCAGGATCATGATGGGCCAAAAAGTGGCAATATGATGGGTATTTGTAAGGTATGTGGTTGACCACTTTTTTTTACCGAAAATTGATAAAATGAAAAGGGTTTTTAAAGAAGATTCTCATCTTTCCACCAATATAAATTATGCTTTACTTTGAATTTATTAAATAATTATTATATTCATTTTCCATTTGAATTATGACTAAAGTCCTGATTGATAGGTTGGTTGAAAAACATCTATATATTTCAAACGGTTTCACATTTTTGGAATCCAAAACATGCATCGCATACTATAGGATTAAAAATAAATAAAAATTGAATTTCATGAAGTTTTGACCAAGTTAAGGTGGTCATACATACGAGTTTTTATATTTTTAAAAAGTTGTAATACAAAATTCATAATTAATTATTTATTTGGAAAAAAAATAAAAAATATGCATCACATCCAGACATGAGTCCTCTACTTAATTCTAAAATCTTATAAAAAAACTTATCATTTTATTGTGGTTAGGGTGGTCAAACAGACACCTACTTCTCTTTTTCCCCTAAAATTTAAGTACTACTGCATTGAAATTTCAAATTTTCACTAAATAGATTTTTTTTTTTCAAATAAACCTAATAGTTTAGAAACTACATTTAATTTACTACAAATTCTATTGTTACATATTTTTTAAATAATATAGATAACTTATTCAAATTTTTACGTCAAGTTGCCTAACTCTGATTTTTCTGAATTTTTTGCTACTTAAGGGCATGTTTTTTCCATGATGATCCTACAGATACCCATAGGGTCAATAAGTATTCCTTGTACATTTTTTTTATTAACATGTTTGGAAATATAGAGGGGACCATTAGGTGCATGTATGGATGTGTCACTATTGGTGAAAGCAATGTCACATAACATAGTGGTTTGGACCATACGATGTTGAACATATATTTTTCTACAAGTCCTTCTCATGATTATTTTCATCATCATTCTTATCATCATTCAGATCATCACTCATATCATCACAATATTGCACAAATTGGATGAATATTTTGGCATTAGATTGGTAAAAATTTACAAGTTTTAGTTAGGTAAAGAAAAAAAATTATTTTGTTGATCATTAACACCACCTAACTAGATCTGACTAGAATCAATGAGGTGTTGAACTTGATGTTTAAGATGCATGGATCATTTTGTGTTATTTCCAATTGTGTGATGATATTAAGAAAAATCATTTGGATTGTAACTTGGAGGTAGGGATTGGTTGTATCCACATGTCTAATGGGGAGGTAATTAGATTTAGTTCTTACTTAAAAGTTGCAATATGATCAAATCTAGAGGGTGTTAGGTAACTAGGTAAATTGTCTATCTCTTGGTATAAATTGACCAATATGGGGTAGGACTGATGGTAGTAACTTTAGGTTCTATCTGGTTGGTTTTTTGAGGTGTACTTATCTTGAATCTAAAGTTATGGGTATGTGCAGGATCATGATGGGCCAAAAAGTGGCAATATTATGGGTATTTGTAGGGTATGCGGCTGACGACTTTTTTTTACCCAAAATTGATGAAACAAAAAGGGTTTTTAGAGGAGATTCTCGGCTTTCCACTAATATAAATTATTTTTTAATTTGAATTTAATAAATAATTATTATTCATTTTCTATTAGAATTATGACTAAAGTCCTGATCGATAGGCTGATGGAAAAATATTTATAACTTTCAAATGGTATCACATTTTTTCAATCTGAAACATGTGTCACATTTTATGCTTCACATACTATAGGATTAAAAAAAGAAAAATTAAATTTCATGAAGTTTTGACCAAGTTAAGGTTGTCAAACATATGAGTTTTTATATTTTTTAAAAGTTGTAATAAAAAATTCATAATTAATTATTTACTTGGAAAAAAATTACAAAAAAATATGTATCACATCCAAACATGAGTCCTCTCCTTGTATATAAAATCTTATAAAAATTATTATCATTTTATTATGGTTAGGGTGGTTAGACAGACACCTACTTCTTATTTTTCCCTGAAATTTAAGTACTCTGCATTGAAATTTCAAATTTTCACCAAATAGATTTTATTTATTTTAAATAAACCTAGTAGTTTAGAAACTAGATTCAATTTTCTACAGATTCTATTGTTACATATTTTTGAAATAATATAGATAACTTATTCAAATTTTTACGTCAAGTTGCCTAACACTGATTTTTCTAATTTTTTTTCCACTTAAGGGCCTATTTTTTCCATGATGATCTTGCACATACCCTTATTGTTTTATTTCGTGAAAAGTTGATAGTTGTTTTAAGGTATAGATTCAAATTTTCCAATAGAAGCTGATGAAGATGTCCCCTCATACCAACTAACCAAATTTTGATAATCACAAAGGGTCATACACAAGTGTATAAAGTATGGATATTTTCATCAATAATATTTTATCCCTTATGTCATGTAGCAAGTTTTCAATGAATAGTATTTGAACATCCACATCAGGAAGAGTAAGATTGATATTTGAGTAAACCAATTCATAGTATTGTATCAAGTCTATCACTTTTTCATATTTTCCTTGTTTGCATCACACTAAATAAATTAATATAGTTTTAGGTCCAATGTTGGCATGGAAATGTTGGAGGAAGGTGTTGTACACCTTGCATAATGCTTATAATGTTTAATTTATTATTATGTGTGTGGTGCACCTAGGACCACTTTATGTTGTATGTAATATTGGCACTTAATTGTAAAATGTAATTATTTAATATTGGGGAAAAATAAAATATAATAAAGTACCCAATATTAAATGAGAGGTCACATGATTTTGGGCACATGGTTTATGTAATACCACTTGGTGGTTTTTGTGGGAGCTTGTTTCTATAAAAGCAACCACAAGGGTAGTTGTTTAGGGTTGAAAAATTTGTTGTAGGTTAGCAGGTTGAGCTTGTGCATGCGTGAGGGTTTGAAGCATGACATGGGATGTATGGATTCATGCTTGTTCATATTATAATGCATGGATAGCTTGTGCTTCAAAATTGTTTGACATGGAGTCTCTGAAGATGTATTGTAATGGGTTTTTATTTTTGAATAATACATGGAGTGTGGATGCTTTTGGAGGCTAGGTTTTTCTCTCTTCAGTTTTTCCTAGGGTATATCTTCTGCCCTATTTCATTTGTATGATGTCTATTCTCTTGCATGTTTATATTGATTATTTACTTGCATCATTTCAGATTTGGGTTGTGTAGAAATTGTCATTAGATGGATGCAAGTTTCCTTACTGAAGGACTCAACAAGCCCATTGAAATAGTGAGTTGAGTTATTTGGAAATGAACAAAACCATTAGATAAGGCCATGTATTTCAATGAAATAGGAAAGAGTTTAGCAAATATTTTATTGTAAAAAATGAAGTGAATGCAAGATCACAAGGGTCCAAACTAGGCCCTTAAGTGGCAAAAAAAAATTAGAAAAAAAAGTTAGGAAAATTGACATAAAAATTGAATAGGTTATTTACATAATTTGAAAAATATGAAGAACAAAATTTGTAGCAAATTGAATGTAGTTTCTAGGCTAATAATTTTTTTTTGAAAAATAGTAATTTATTTGTGAAAATTTGAAATTTCAATGTAGTACTACTAAATTTTTAGGAAAAAGATAAAAAGTAGGTTTATGTCTGACCAACCTAAGTACAAGAAAAAATAATATTTTCTTTTGAAACTTTCAATATAAGTAGAGGACACATGCCCAAATGTGCCACATTTCTTTTGTAACTAAATAATTAGTTATCATTTTTTATTAGAAAATTCAAAATTATTAGAATGTGTTTGACCAAAATAACTTGGTAAAAAATTTATGAAATTCACTTCTTCTTTTTTTATCTTATAGTATGAGAAGAAATCAACCTATCAATTAGGACTCTAGTCATAATTTATGTAAAAAACCAATAACAATTATCTATTAAATTCAAACTAAGGCATATCTTATATTTGTGGATATTTGACAATATATTCAGTAAACCCTTTTTGTTTTGTCAAATTTGGATAAAAAAGTCATCAACCACAAGGGTGAACTTTGGAAAAAGGAAATTTTGTAGACATGTTTTTTAGTTGACTTTCTTGGTATGACACCCCCAAGAAAAATCCCAAAGCAATCTGAAGGAAAATCTCAAACCTACTAATTTTATCAGAAAAAATAAAAATCCCTTTGTAACAGATATCCATTTATAATAGATATCCATTACATGTATTATTAATATTATTATTTATTATTACTAGTAATACATAAGATAAATAATATATTAATATTTACAATATACTAATATATTATATTATGTATTATATAATAATATAATA
The DNA here is from genome assembly GCA_007258455.2 of Sequoia sempervirens. Lineage (NCBI taxonomy): Eukaryota > Viridiplantae > Streptophyta > Pinopsida > Cupressales > Cupressaceae > Sequoia > Sequoia sempervirens. Next base: position 424,716,170 of record VDFB02281492.1, on the reverse strand, counting down.
TATACTATATGCTAAAATATTATATATAATAAATATCATATATTATATACTACATATATTTTATACACTATACAATATATTATTATACCATATACGACATATATTTTATAGAGCATATTAAATATTATATACTATATTATAATATATATATAGTGAGATAGAGAGGGGAGTGAGAGATAGAGTTATCTAGGTAACTAGTGGGAGGGATAGAGGGAGGGATAGACAAAGGGAAGAAAGGATATAGGGAGAGAGAGAGAGCGAGTGAGAGAGAGTTATCTAGGTAAGGTGGGAAGAGGAGACCTAAGAGAGAGGCAGAGAAAGTTATCTAGTCTATATTGGGAGAGAGAGAGATGTGAGAGAGAGGGGGATTTGGGAGGGATAGAGGGAGGGAAAAACTTGAGATAGAGGAAATGAGAGAGTGTTGTCTAGGTAGGGTGGGAGGGATAGAGGGAGCCAGAGACCCAAGAGAGAGATAGGGTGGGAGGTATAGATGGAGGGTGAGACATGTGAGAGAGACGATGGCAGGGATAGAGGGAGGGAGAGACTTGAGAGAGATAGGGGGTTAAAGGGATAGATAAACAAAGCATCCTAAGATAGGGAAGTGTTGAAAGGAACAAGACAACTGAGAGGGGGGCTAAATCAGTGTCACCAAACTAAATCTCAAACTCAAACAATTATCAACTTCAAATCCACTTTATTCCATTATTAAGTATGAACATGAAATGAAAATAACATAAAGCAATATGAACACTAGAAACACTAGACTTTCATGGAAAACCCAATAAGGGAAAAACCACAGTGAGGATTAACTCACAATATAAAGTAATTCAAAAATTGATTACAAAGAGGCTCACTACCCAAGAAGGACCCGTTGTCCAGATACAAGGCTCACTACCTATAGATAGGACTCACAATCCAATAAGGAGGCTCACTACCTACATATACAAAAGATAACAGAAATCCACCACAAAAAATTGCACAGATCTGTAGTCTTGATCAGATGATTGTAGACACACCAGCTCACTATAATCAGGGATTTGACACATTAATGTATTGTTTTCTCAACTAAATTTTGCATACTCTAGCTTCTCAAACTTGTGGCATGTTCAATACTTCAAACCATAACATCCTGACTTGTATTTATATCATCCTCACCCTTAGAAACTTTCTCCAAGGTCGGTTGCACACGCTTCATTTCATAAATTCAAATTAGGTCAAAAACTCAGCATTCCCACGATGGAAGAGAATGAGAGTGGACCAAACTAAAACTTAACCAAGACCATAAACAATGTCTCAGATCAATCACATGTTTCCTTAATTGATACTTATCCTTTGCATGATATTGAGACACTAGGTCGTCCAAACCTAATGAATACAAAAATGAACTTTGAAGTACACACTTTCACAACAAGAAGATAAAATTCAGACCACATAACATACTTCACCTTACACTGGAACACACCTCATATACCTTTAGATTCATGTGCAGTAAATGCAACAACCTTCATACATAGAACACTTTCCATTCGTCCATCTAGACTTTACAAAGACAGACAATAACACTGAAACTTGACTTTCGGAGCACCAAACCATGAACACCTTTTATAGGATATATATAAAATCATTACAAGCCTTCTACTAGACCCGCAAGACAAAAAACAAACCAATGGAGGACTACGAAGTAGAAACATTTCTCCTAGTCCATAGAAAAATAACTCTGCCAAACCAATTCACACATCAGTGGACACAACTTTCACTCTTCATCAAACTAGAAGCTCTAGTCTAGGATTTATCACCAAAAAATTCCCATAAACAACACTTTAGATCTGTACAAGCATAGGATCAACACAAAAGAAATGTGGAGCACAAACCAGAGCACACTCTAAACATACACATAACTCTGACTTCTCTGTTTCTCAAGAGCACTTTGAAACTCATCATATCAACACACCTACAACACCATAAAGATAGCTCCATGTACTCACAACATCTCAACAATATCTCAACTATACATGCACAACCTGTAATCACTTGATTCCTTTCTCTATAACATCTTGTACTCTGTTGACATCAATGAGAACACCACCAAACTCACTCATACTTGCAACAAGGAGTGAGAGAGAGTTGTCTAGGTACCTAATGGGAGGGATAGATGGAGGGAGATACCTAAGAGAGAGAGAGAGAGAGGGATAGGGAGAGACTTGAAGGGGGTAGAGAGAGAGAGGGAGTCTTGAGAGGGAGTTATCTAGCTATTGTGGGAGGGAAAGAGGGTGGAAGGGATATTTAGAGGGAGAAACTTAAGAGAGAGGGAGAGACCTAAGAGAGAGAGATAGTGTGGGAGGGATATTTGGTGGGAGAAACTTGAGAGAGAGGGAGAGAGAGGGAGTGGGAGACAAGGGGTTGGAGTGAGAGAACTTTTTCTAGGTAGGGTGGAGGGATGGAAAGACTAGAGAGAGAGAGAGAGAGAGAAATCTGAGATAAGGTGGGTGATACTTGAGATAGAGGGAATGAGAGAGAGAAAGAGACAGTTATCTAGGTAGGGCTAGATGGAAAAACCAAAGAGATAGAACTAAGAGTTAGAGAGAGATAAAGGTTAATAATTATAGAGGGAGGGAGAGACATGAGAGAGAGAGGGTTAGAGGGTTAGAGAGAGGGAAATATTTGAGAGAGGGGGGAGCTATCTAGTTAGGGTGGGAGGGAGAGACATGAGAGAGAGAGAGTTATCTAGGTAGGGTGGGAAGGATAAACCAGAGAGAGAGAGACATGAGAGGGAGGGAGAGAGAGACCTAAGAGAGAGAGACTTGAGAGGGAGATAGAGATTTATCTAACTAGGGTTGGAGGGAGAGGGGGGAAAATGGATATTTGTAGGGAGATACTTGAGGGAGAGGGAAAGAGAGAGACATGATAGGGAGAGAGGGAGAGTTATCTAGTTAGGGTGGGAGGGAGAGACATGAGAGAGAGAGATTTATCTAGGTAGGGTGTGAAGGAGGGAGAGACCTAAGAGAGAGAGATGGGGGGAAATGGATATTTGTAGGGAGATACTTGAGAGAGAGGGAAAGAGAGAGACATGATAGGAAGAGAGGGAGAGTTATGTAGGAGGAAGAGACATAGAGAGAGAGAGAGAGAGGGGGAGAGGGAGGGAGAGATTGAGTGGTAGAGATGGTTGGAGTGAGATAGAGATTGTATATATAGGGTGGGAGAGAGAGAGAGAGAGAGAGAGAGAGAGAGAGAGAGAGAGAGAGAGAGAGAGAGAGAGAGAGAGAGAGAGAGAGATAGCAAGAGAGACTTGAGAAAGAGAGAAATGAGAGGGGGAGAGATTCATCTAGTTATAGTGGGAGGGAGACCAGAGGAAGAGAGAGACCTAAGAGGGAGAGAGACAAGAAGTAGAGAGGGAGAGAGATAGATAGAGAGAGAGAGAGAGAGAGTTATCTAGTTACAATGGGAGGGAGAGACCTGAGAAAGGGAGAGGGTTTGGGAGGGATATTTTGAGGGAGATACCTAAGGGAAAGGGATAGAGTGTGAGAGACATGATAGGGAGAGAGAGTTATCTAGTTAGGGTGGGAGGGAGAGAATTGAGAGAGACAAAGAGAGTTATATAGGTAGGGTGAAAAAGGGAGATACCTAAGAGAGAGAGGGGGTGGGAGGGATAGATGGAGGGAGAGACTTGAGAAGGAGATGGAGACTAAGAGAGACTTGAGAGAGAGAGAGAGAGAGTAATCTAGTTAGGGTGGGAGGAAGAGACCTGAGAGAGGGAGAGGGGGTCAAAAGGAAGGAGGGAGCATCCTGAGAGAGAGAGGGAGAAGGAGATAGAGAGAGGGGGGAGATAGAGAGAGAGAGAGTTCATAGAGAGAGATAGTGGGAGGGATAGAGGGAGGGAGAGAGTTGAGCGAGAGAGTATACTATATAATATATATATTTTGTATTAATTATATTATATGATATATAATATATATAATATATAGTATGTATATATTAAATATATATTATAATATAACATATCATGCATTTATTAATAATACATAGTTTTATGAATTTTTTTTTTTGAAAAAATAAAGGAAACGGATATTTGTTTTCTTTGTATAAGTTTTGAATATTTACATGCAAAATATAATGCATATCTATTCGAAATGGATATCCGTTTTGTGAATTATATAAAAAAGGGATTATTTTGAGCATTCCAATGGTCCCCACATTATTTTTAGTCACCTGAAATCATGTGTTCTTTGTGGGTATCTGCAGGATCATTATGGAAAAAATAGGTGCTTAAGTGGCAAAAAGGATCAAAAAAATCAAAGTTAGGCAACTTGATGTAAAAAAAAGAATAAGTTATCTATATTATTTTTAAAAAATGTAAGAATATAATCTGTAGAAAATTGAATGTAGTTTCTAAACTACTAGGTTTGTTAAAAAAAAAAACAAACTATTTGGTGAAAATTTGAAATTTCAATGCAGAGTACTTAAATTTCAGGGAAAAAATAAGTAGGTGTATGTCTGACCATCCTAACCACCATAAAATTATAATATTTTATTATAAGATTTTATATATAAGTAGAGGACTCATGTCCCGATGTGATGCATTTTTTTTGTAATTTTTTTCCACGTAAATAATTAATTATGAATTTTTTATTACAACTTTTAAAAAATATAAAAAACACGTATGTCTGACCACCTTAACTTCATGAAAACTTCATGAAATTAAATTTTTATTCTTTTAATCCTTTAGTATGAGAAGCATAGAATGCGATGCATGTTTTTTATTCAAAAAATATGATATTGTTTGAAAGCTATAAATGTTTCTCAATTAGTCTAACAATCAAGACTTTAGTCGTAATTTGAATAGAAAATGAATAATAATTACTTACTAAATTCAAAGTAAAGCATAATTTATATTTATGGAAATTTGAGAATCTCCTTTCTAAACCCTTTTTGTTTCATCAATTTTGGTTTAAAAAAAAGTCCTCAGCAACATACCCATCATATTGCCACTTTTTGGCCCATCATGATCTTGCACATACCCTTGTCTTTAACAAATAAAATTCAGCTTTTGGAAGATTATTTTACACATTTTTCAACTTTGCAATCATTTTTGTGCTCTTTTTTGTTTCTGCAATAGAGAGAAATAGTCGTCATAAGAGAAAAGGAAAGAGAAGAGAAGAGAAGAAAATGTATGGAAAATACTTAAGTTGATGCTTCTTCTCCACCCCTAAATGTTATTTTCAAGTGAAGATGAAAAATAATTTAAAAATATTGAACATCATATTGAAATTGAAAATGAAAATGTTAATAACATTGAAAATATTGAAATTGGAAATGAAAATGTTGGAATTGACATAGAATATGTTGAAATTGTTATTAAAAATGAAAATCCTAATAACATTGAAAATGAAAATGTAAAATAATATTTAAAATGTTGAAATTGAAAATGAAAATGTTGGAACTGCTATTGAAAATGTTGATAGCATTGAAAGTATTGAAAATGAAAATTTTAATAACATTGAAAACATTTAAAATGAACCTTAAGTATCACATAATTACATGAGAACCCATATATGGTTACTTGAAATAGATGAGAACATAATAGATAATCTTGATGGAAAAAGGTCATCATGAAAGGTACGGTTGAGTGCTACCAATATGTTCAATCAATACTTTATCTATAATATATATATTATATGAAAAATTTCAATATTTTGTGCAATTGCTAAAGTCTTACAAAATGAGACTAATATTAAGGAAATTGCAGATACGTGTCACCAAAAAATCTGAAAAATAGTACTATTATAAAAAAAAATTAATTCTCTAACTTCTATTGGAAAGACTAGTAAGGAACAAGATAAAAGAGCACTCTCAAGAATATGACTTGATAGTCCTCTTCGAAATGATACATTGGATTTTAGTGGTATGCTTTCATGTGTTGATAAGAAGCTAATAGATAATGTAAAGAAGAAAATTGAACAATTTTCACTCTCTCAATCTAGAGTATCACTGGATTTAAAGGATGTTTTAAAGTTAAGAATGGGTAATCTAGATTGCACACCACTCCAAAAGAATTCTTGGAATGTATCCAAACAATATTGTACAAAATATTTTGTGAAGCACATCCAAATTTGTAAATCACACAAAGGAATTTTGAGTCTTGTAAGAAATTTTATTGTGCACCTATTAATATTCATAATACATGTAAATAACACATTAAGTTTTCAATGTATCATGAAATATTATGATATATTCATTCTAATATACATACTAATGAAATGTTGCACTAGTGTCATGCAATGCAACTTTCCAAGTAATCTGGGGACTTGAGATAGCCAAATATAGTTTGAAGAGTGGAGGTGAAGGTTCTAGATGCAATTTGGTTACAAGAGAGGTAAGTATTGCTGATTTTATTTCTAATTTTAAGAAAAAAAAATTCTACAAGTATGCAAGGAATAGCCACAATTCGTAGTGGTTGTATAGGTAATTTAGGATGTGTAAGGACTCTTTTTTGATTGGAACTATTATATCTATGCTTAATTTTTCTAAAAATTACACATTGCAATAAAAAAATGAGGTACAATCACAATTTAGAATTCTATTCAAATTGTTATTTTTTTCCACATAACATATAGACATGCCCCTGTTAGTATAGAAGATGATGGGAAGATAATAAAAGAGTACCATTTTTACATGAGTTATGATAGATGTCATTCATCTAAGTTTGTGCAACAATGTTTTGAATTTTTTTTTAGTTCTTATAGGGAAAAGGTATTGCAATGGTTCAACATCTCATTTGATCAAATAACTACTTAGGGAAATTTAAGAATGCTCATTTGTTTTATTGGCTAAGTAGGATGCATGTACAAAGGAGTGTACCAAATATTTGAAGTTTCTGAAGCTGGGCATGGAAAAGGAAAGCATGATGGTCAAGTGCATGTGCAAAGAGAGCTCTGGTTAAGGAACAAATGATGATCACAAGTGGTGCAACATATAGTGGTGGACATTCTATTGTTGATTGTTGTACTTATGCATTAGCATCATGAGGAAAACTTGATTCACAAGTCTGCAAATTATTTTGGTTGCTTCATACGGGAATAGTGGGAGACAAATTGGAATGTCAAACAATTAGAGAATCTCCAAATATGCATTCATTTCAAAGCTCAAATATAGGTGCATGGACCATATGGATAAGAGAGTTGGTTTATTTTTGTCAAAATTGTATTTAGTGTGACTGAGATCAATGCAATTCAAGTGAGTGGGTAGATACATGGATTACAAAGTACCTAATCCCTTTATCTACAACAAAATCCTCTTTAGAAGATGAAATGGAAAGTTCACTTGAATATGACCATCTTTAAGGTCTTGTACATCCAACAAATGTCTATGCAGTTGTTGCACTGTAGGCAAATGAAGATGGATCAAACTATTGGTTGGCACAATATGTACAGGGAATGAAGAAGATACCACAACTGATGATAGATTATGATGGGTTCATGTATCCTATAGATTCAATTGTTGTTGCCAGAACTTTGTTGCAAATGTATATGATTAGAAATAATGGAATATGTGCATTTGAAGACTATGTTAAATGCAAAACCATTCTCATGTATTCACACCTTGTTATAGAAAAAAATGTTAAGTTATCAATACATCATCCCAAACCAAGAATAAGGGAACAATGGATAGTTAGTAGTGTTGATAACTATGTAATACATGATACTCTAAAGGTAAGACATGACCCTTCATGAATAATTGAGTAGTAGATCATTTTTTGTATGGGACAGGTATGATAGTGCTCATGTTATTTTTATTCATATTCATAATAATTAAATTGCTTGATTTGGTCACTATGCTTTGATATTAATCATATTATTCATTATTCATTATCATTTAAGTTGTTTAGAATAATATAGATTTGTTATTTTATGCATCTTATCCATTTTACATGATGATTCCATTATCAATTAAGATGTTTAGGATAAAATGGATTTAATATTCTAAGCATATTTTCTAGTTTTCATTACCATTTCATTATCATTTAGGTTGTTTAGAATAATATAATTTTTTTATTCTAAGTATATTTAGTTCATTATCCATTAAGCTGCATTACTTTGCAATGGGTTCATTTCATTTCATTATATATACATCCATTTTCATTTTATTATGCATTCATAACATGTTACATATAGCAATGAAAAACATAAGTGTATCTCATTAATATACATAATCATCATTAATAACCACCCATATCATATACAATATCATATATCAAAAAATAACTTCTATGTATTTAAATACATGTTTATTGGAGAAAAAAGGTATTTTTTCGAGCGATTTGGATCAAAATATCCATTGTAGATCACATGGATTAGTATATTTTTGAGGTACATATTTTATTTGACAGAATATTTTATTCAAACTTTGTAGTTCATGTTGATTATGCTCAACAATTTGTCTATATCTAAATGCAAGTTCTTCTTTCACCCCATTTCTAATGAGTATTCTCATATTCTCTCAATTTCTCAAATTTTGAATGTAATAATGTTTAATATGTAGTTGACTGCTTTAGAAAATATGAATCCTCTCATAACTTCAAGAAAATAACTCTTAAGTAGAGACTAGTAGTTATCATTTGATCCATGCACTTTTCTAAAGATCGAAGGGAAAGTGAAAAATAATATATTTTGATCTTTCGTGAAGGATCATGATAATCATTAACAATATGTACCTACTCACACACCGCAATTGAATACCCCAAAAATAGAATCCAAAAATGATCAAGTGACTTCGGTAATAAGGTTAGACCTACCCTAGTATTTACCTTCCTACTTCGACATATCCACATTTCCCATTCATCAAAATACCGCAAAACATGACTAATTTACATTATTTTCTCTTGCGAAACTTTAATGACTACCATGGATTAGTGCACTCTAGAATCACGGAGGATCCTAAGGAAAAAAGGATGCCTTTTGCAGTGTTGGAATACCCACCTTGACATGTTGGTATAGTTGGTTTCACTCCATTATGTACAAAACAAAACAAAATGCTTCTTTCCATTTTTGTACTACTTTCCACTAATTTTTTTTGCAAGAATGCATTTGACACTAGAACACACAAATGGTGTTGAGTTGACCCAAACCAAGAGATAATGGTTTGAAGGGATTTGATATCCACCTATAGGTGTAGATAAAGCATATTGACTTTCCACAACCTCTTGGAACGACTTTGTCAAAGTTTTACAATTTTTGGATTTCACGACTCTTAAGAGACTACCCAAAAAGAGCACCACTAAATGATCACATGTCTTGGGAAATGAATTCAAAACTTCCATAGTACTTACCTACCTATCTCAATGTTTCCACACTTCCCATTCATCAAAATTAATATAACTTTTACAAATTTTGCATTTTTTACTCTTAAGGCTCTTAAGAGACTACCATGGCAAGAGCACTCTAGAATTATTGGGTGACTCGGGAAATGAATTTAAACCTTTCCTAGCATTTACCTACCTACCTTGACACTTCCACACTTCCCATTCATCAAAATTACTATAAATTTTAGGATTTTTATATTTTTTACTCTTAAGGCTCTTAATGCAGTACCCCAAAAAGAGCACCCCAAAATGATCAAGTGACTTGGGAAATGAGGTCAGACCTTCCCTAGTATTTACCATCCTACTGTGATGTGTCCACATTTCCCATTCATCAAAATAACCCAAAACTTCACAATTTTGCATTATTTTCTCTTACAACACTTCCAAGGCTACCTTGGATTAGTGCACTCCAAAATCACAGGGGGCTTTGGAGACAAAAGGAGGCCTTTCATAGTGTTGTACTTCTCACCTTGATGTGTTGGTATAGTTGGTTTCACTTTCATAGTGTTGAACTTCTCACCTCGATGTGTTGGTATAGCTAGTTTCGCTCCATTATGCACAAAACAAAAAAAATGCTTTTTAAAAAAAAAAATTGCACTATATTCTATTAACAACTTTTGCAAAAATGCATTTGACATTGGAACACACAAAGGGTGTTGAGTTAACAAAAAATGAGAATGGTTGGTTTGAAGGGATTTTATATCCACCTATAGGTGTAGACAAAGCATTCCTACATGCCATGAGATCCCAAAATGACTTTGTTAATGTTTGACAATTTTTGGCTTTTAGGGATCTTAATAGACTACCTGAGAATGATCAAGTGACTTGGGCAAAAAATTTTAACCTTCCCTAGTATTACCCGCCTACCTTAACATCTCCATGTTTCCCATTCATCAAAATTACTATAAATTTATAAATTTTGTATTTTTTTCTCTTAAGGCTCCTAAGAGACTACCCCAAGAAGAGCACCCTAGAATGATCAATTGAGTAGGGAAATAAATTCAAACTATCCATAGTATTTAATTACCTACCTCAAAGTTTCCACACTACCCATTCATCAAAATTACTATAAATTTTACAAATTTTATATTTTTTTCTCTTAAGGCTCTTAAGAGACTACCCCGAAAAGAGCACCCCAGAAGGATCAGGTGACTTGAGAAACAAATTCATACCTTCCCTAGTACTTACTTTCCCACCTTTAATTAAACATATAACCTATTTGTCAAAATTACTTTAAATTTTACAAATTTTACATTTTTTCTCTTAAGGATTTTAAGACACTACCTCAAAAATAGCATCCCAGAATGATCATTTGACTTGGGAAATGGGGTCAAATCTTAACTAGTATTTAAATACCTACCTCAATGTGTCCACACTTCCCATTTGTCAAAATTACTATAAATTTTACAAATTTTGTATGTTTTGCTCTTAAGGCTCTTAAGACACTACCTAAGAAGGAGCACCCCAAAACAATAAGGTAACTTGGGAAATAAGTTCAAAAAATTCCCTAGTATTTAAATACATACCTAGACATTTCCAAGCTTCCATTCGTCAAAATAACCCAAACCTTGACAATTTTACATTATTTTCCCTTATGACATTTTCAAGACTACCCCAAATTAGTGCACTCTAGAATCAAAAGGGGGCTTGGGTGAAAAAAGGAGGGCTTTCACAGAATTTGGCTGCCCACCTTAATGTGTTGGTATAGTTGGTTTCACTCCATTATGCACAAAACAAAAAATTCTTCTTTCCATTTTTCACTACTTTCCACTAACAACTTTTGCAAGAATGTATTTGAAACTTGAACACACAAACAGTGTTGAGTTGACCAAAACCAAGAGAGGTTATTTTGAAGGGATTCAACATCCACATATAGGTGCAAACAAATTATTCCTATGCTCCATGACCTTGTGGAATAACTTTGTCAAATTTTAACAATTTTTGGCTTTTAGGGCTATTAAAAGACCACCCTAGAAAGAGCACCCCTAAATGAATGGGTGACTTGGGAAATAAATTCAGACCTTCCCTAGTATTTAATTTCATACCTCAATGTGTTTATGCTTCCCATTCATCAAAATTACTAAAAAATTAAAAACAAATGTTTGTGTTTAATTTTAACCATTGTTGATTTCAAAGAGTGATCAGTTGAATTTATTGTTCATGTTTATGTTCCATACTTTCCTAATATTTATATGTAGGCATTTATCAACACAATATTTGAATAGGACATGAGGTTCGATGGTAATTCATCTAGCATGTATGTGTAGGATCATCATGGAAAAAATAGGCCCTTAAGTGGCAAAAAATTCAAAAAAAATAGAGTTAGGCAACTTGATGTAAAAATTTGAATAAGTTATCTATATTATTTAAAAAATATGTAAGAATAGAATCTATAGAAAATTGAATGTAGTTTCTAAACTACTAGGTTTATTTAAATAAAAAAAATCTATTTGGTGAAAATTTGAAATTTCAATGTAGTAGTACTTAAATTTCAGGGAAAAAATAAGTAGGTGTTTGTTTGACCACCCTAACCACAATAAAATGATAATATTTTCTTATAGTATTTTAGATATAAGTAGAGGACTCATGTCTCAATGTGATGCATATTTTTTTGTAATTTTTTTCCAAGTAAATAATTAATTATGATTTTTTTATTACAACTTTAAAACAATATAAAAAGTCATATGTATGACCACCTTAACTTGGTCAAAACTTCATAAAATTCAATTATTTTCATAATCCTATAGTTTGTGAAGCATAGAATGTGACACATGCTTTGGATTCAAAAATGTGACACTGTTTGAAAGCTATAGATGTTTTTCAATTAGCCTATCAATTAGGACTTTAGTCATAATTCAAATAGAAAATGAATAATAATTATGTATTAAATTCATTGTAAATCATAATTTATATTGGTGGAAAGTTGGGAATCTCCTTTAAAAACCCTTTTCATTTCATCAATTTTGGGTGTAAAAAAATTCGTCAGCCACATACCCTACACATACCCATCATATCGCCACTTTTTGGCCCATCATGATCCTGCATATACCCTAGCATTAGAGTTCATGTTGCTTTCATTGTTAAGCTATTTTTTCTCAATGATTTTTCTATTTTTTAAAATTGGCTTGTAATATTGCAATGCAAGTTTCTTTGGTAGTAGCAATGATTGGCGATGTACATTACAGAATGAGGGCATCATTGTAGTGCCCTCCGTTTCGGTCAACATTAATGTCAAGTAAGTAGTTGTTATTGGAAATGTTATGTTGTTGTGGTGATTTTATAATTTAATTTAATTTTAAAGTTATGAAATAACATTAATATTATGCTGGGATTTAATTAATAAGGTTAATTTAATTATAGGGTTACTTGTTTTATTTGGAATTAAATAAAGAATTAGATTCATTAATAAACACTAATTTAATTATCTTTGGTTGGTTGTTATTGAATGTAATCGGAATTGATGAGGAAAGATAATTATCATTTAATAATTAAATTTGATTAATAAATGTAAAAGTGAGAAAATATTATAAAGGATTAAATATTAAAATTTCACTTAAGTTTGAATGACGGTTAAAAAATGAGAATTTATTATTACCTCTGTGTGAAATAAATAATAAACACGCAAAGAAATATTAATTCCAATTTGAAGATTCGGTTATGAGAATGTGAAAAGTCATTCAGTTAGGATTTGAAGGGGCACCTTCGGTAGTATATTTAGATCTTGGTGAAGACGGTGAAAAGGGGGATGGACATTAGGATATCTCTGGAAAGTTTGATTATCGTTTGATAAGGCGGTTATCTGCGATTCCTTCTTGCACAGTGAGGGCTCGGGTCACCTGTGTTGGAGCATCGCTTCTATCGTAGTCATCCCCACCAGCGACGCCATAAGATAAGTGTGATATTTTCTATGATTATACGTTATACCTTAAAAAACAAAAGTTTTCAATGGTTGTGGTGTCTGGTTATGCATAAAAAAAAGAATTGCCATATGGTAGCAAAAAGTTTTGGCATGGTGAAAGAAAAAGAATTTTCTGATTGCTTTGTCATTTCTTTTATAAATTCATGGTTAATATCTGATTGCTTTGTCATTTATTTTATAAATTTATGGTTAATAGATTTGCGTTAAACCTAAATTTTGATGTATGGAATTAAATTTACCCAGTTATCTCTGTGATCAGTAATTTTGGTTGTGGTGGTCCATTTCATTTTGGTACTCTTCTGGGATATTCATTACCGCGTTTGAATAGTTTCTTTTGAATTCTGGAGATAACACTTAATGGAACTGCCTTCTTTTGGATATTGATGTAGTTTGAAACCCGAAGGTGAGTCATTAAAATATATATAAATATATATTTCTGTTTCGGCCAACTTCAATCTTGAGCACGTCTCTGGAAAACTCGCCAGCAAACAAAATTAGGGTTTAAAAAAAAAACAGTGGTACATTAATTCTCTTTCTCGTAAGTCACGTATTTGCACCTCACCTTTCTCCTTCCCTTCCGTTTAGTGAATAACATGTGAAATCCGATAATAATGCAAGTGGATGGCGATATTTCCAAATTCCAAAATTCACTTTCTAAAATAAATGGCTGCTCACATTTTGCAACCGTAACCATCTCCAACTTGGAGGAAAGCTTGGTTTGTGTGTCTTCTCTGATGTCGTCCATGAGCAGATTGTTCAAGTGAAGAAATTGAGGACCAATGAGCAAATTATTTAATTCTCTTGGTCTGCGTAATGTTTCAAGCCCTGGCCAGTTACCTCCGTTCAGTCGAAGCTGAGAGAAATTGATGTTATTGGATACAGTGTTTAGATGAGTTTCTTCATCTAGTCTGGTAATTTAAATTTATCTACTCTTTGCTGTGTCCCATGAGTTCAACACTATTTCGGGAAACAAAAGGCTCAAGGGCATTCTGACTTTAGATCCTAACATTCCTTTTTACATAGAAAACAAACCGCAAGATACCTTAAGATTATCGGATCTGTTCTTTTGACCATTTACTTATCGGATCCTTGCATCCATATCGTATTGAATTATAGATGATCTCTGGACCGAACCTTGTTCGTGCTTCTAATCCCGCATGTTTTCCTTTGTATGTCTTGTCCATTCTTTCACGTTTTGCATCCATGTCTTCTTGTACTTTTGCAACTTCATATCTTACAAAATTCCTCCATCTTTTATCTTTTAGGGAGGTGCATACCATGTTCCAAAGTTTACATCATTGCTCAAGCAGTGAGGCGCGGCTGGTGAAGGTTGCGAACTTGGTTTACACCTGCCAAATATGCCCATAGCTTTAGAAAATATTTTGTTGAATTAAATCTATAAGATATGGTAATATTAGGGTTTCTTTGAAAGGATTTATCTTCTATTAATAGTCCCTCCTCCAGAAGTTAAAATATATATATAAATAAATAGTGGATTTTAATAAATCTAAGATTGTATGGTGGTAAATTTTATACTTAAGTGTTTGATCAGATAAAAATATTGAACTAATATTAAAACAAACAAAAAAATCAAACAAATCAATCCTGATCTGAAGATCTTAGCTAAAAAACTTTTGAATGGAAGCTTACCTAATTATCTGTCATAAACTTAAACTGTGATTACAGAACGCTTTAAAAAGAAGATAATGAAAATACACCTCTTTATTAAAGTTGTTGAGGATAGCTATGAACGATGCCAACTGCAATTCCTGTACCTAAAAATTAACACGTTGAAATTGTTATTTCGGCTCTGATAGCATTTTGTCTTATACAAATGTTATGTTTTCAAGGAAGAAGACCTATGCTTAGTATTTATTAGAAATATAGTTAGTGAGTTAGGAAATAATGAATAAATAAAAGGGAAGATCAATTGCATTGATTTAGATTGTTAAAGGGAATATGGAAACAATGGTGTGGAAAGTATTAAAATTATATGTGTATTATGTTTATGACTAAAAAGGAAAATAAGTGTTAGTTGCATAAATTGCAAGTGAGGGATTCAATTCAATATTGAACAAATAGTAATATTAAACATATGAGGATATGGGAGACTTAGGTTATCTTTTGACCCTAAGCATTCTTGAAATTCTAGTTACGAACATCCTAGGAATCATACTATAGGATAATTTTCCCTTAAGTGTATTCCTTCTTGTTTAACTTATCATATAAGGTTTATTTTAATAAGAGATTTAATTTAAAATGAATTATACACACATGTTAATCAATGGACTTATTAATTTTGGTTTATAGAGATTCTTTAGTAATGATTCTTTAGTAGGGTGTTTATAAGATATGGGATTATTCTTTAAGACTTTGTAATTAATGTGTTTGTTCAGAAAATGATTTATTTATAGGAGTTAGAAAATTAGAATTATTAGGCAGTAAAGTTAGGTATTATGTTATTGAGTAGGTTAGTAAAGTGATTAGAGAGTTTCCTTATGTTAATAATTTGGGTAACATTGATAGATTAGTTTATTCTCAATTTGATTAGTTTCAAGTGGGATAGTTAACTTAGAAATAATGAAAAGTAGAGTTTTGTACGTTGTTGATGTCTGTAGATAATATTGGTGATAAGGATTATTCCTGTTTAGGTGGGAGAATTGATTTATAAGATAAATGGAAGTAAATAAATTTGAAAACTTTAAATAGTTGGGTATTACGATAAAGACTAGTGAATGATTGTAGATTTGATAAATGTTTTAATTAATTTAGTTAAACAAAGGGGTTTAGGTAAATGAATAAAATTAGATGATCTCTTCTAAGTCAATTTCCCTCATATTCTTTTAATAGTTGAGTTGTGGGTTTTCTATAAGAATAGTTCTATAGAATACTTGTGATTAATATCACGATCAAATTGTTTGTTTGAGTGGGTTGATCTTCGAAGGGAGATTGTTGTTATAATGTGTAAATTGGAATATATTTGTCTTAATTGGTGTTTGGAAGAGTATATTTGTGAATAGTGTCTTATGGCTTAAACCATTAGATTTTATTTTCACTTCGTAATATTGTGCTATCCTTAGGTGTTGGAAATGATTGATCTTTAAACTAATATTCATTTTTAAAATGTTTCAGGTTACTTCTTATTGAATATTAGAATGTGTGGTTTTATGGATTCTTTCAATGTGACTTTTCATGAGTTGTTTTTGAGTTGGGAAATTTCTCTCAACTAATGTATGTTGCTATTCATTGGGAACCCATATGTTTTCTTTTGGTTCCTTACCCTGAGTGGTAAATCGGTTAATGTTATCTTTGTCGTGATTGATGGTCTTGCTTGAGTTGTTAATGGGTCAAATTGAAAGTTCTTTGAGTTATGGGTATTCCGAGAGGAGAAAATAGAGGTTTCCCTTGGATGTCCGATTTAGTTCGTATCGAAGTTGTTGATGTTGTTTAAGGGAGTTGTTGATCTTGTTTTGATGTGTTCTCTCATTATATTTGAATTGAAAATATTTCCTCAAGGTTTTGCTTTTATTGTTGTTAGATTTTCATGGGGAAACCCTAGTGTAACCTTTTGAGAATCTTCCAGAGGTTTATTTTACTATTGGTTAATGTTCCTCCTTTTATGTGCCCTTGTTGTGGCAAGTGTTTAGGTTTCATGTTTTTGAAAAGGGTTGTACATGAATCATTGAGATTTTGATTATGTATTTATGGCAAGATGGGTAATGCCTTGCATGCTTCTCTGTTGTGATCTAATGTACTTGTTATGTTGTACAACCCTTGGATTTGGTTTTTATGTTTTGAGTGTCGAGAGTGGGAGTGGCTCTAAGTGGGTGGTCGGCGCACAAAGGGGCGCCGGGATAGCCCTCGTTAGAGTGAAATTAATAAGTGATAATTTAAATAATTAACTAGGGGGTGGGTAGAATCACATTAAAAAGATAATTGATGCCTCTTCCGCCTTTGAGTGCTACCACAGACTAAAGGGGATTGAGAAGGCCGTGGTTGGCATGTTCGTTTCCTTGTCTTCGCAAAGGGTAACGGATCCGCATGAGAAACCCTATGGGGCGGTGCCTTGAAATAGGTAGTCTAGATAACCATAGATGGAGGCGGCTCCTAGCGCTTGGTTTTAGTCTGGATAATTTGTCAGTAGACGGAGGCGGCGCCTTGCGTTAGTAGTAGTCGTGATAATCCATGTAAGCCATGCGATGACACTCTCCTCTAACACTCCTTATTATGTTACTTCTTTGGAAATCCTCTAGAAGTGGTTCTTTGTCTTGTATTGATGAAATATAGTTGTTTGTAATGATTTATGGTTTTACCCTATTTTATCTTTGGTGTACTTTGTGGTCTGGTATGATCTCATTGATATTTGACTTATGACCTTGTACTCTTATGGCATTGTGATATGATGTTATTGTATTGTATCATTGCATTTCTGAATTGTGATATGGTTTTTAATTCAACTTGATTTGAAAGTGTTTTATGTTCTTCTTTTGGTTCCTTGTTTAATAGCTATTGTTTTGATTTATGTGATGAGATTTATGACTCCTGGTTGTGGTTGATTATGTCATTTTAATTCCTGAGTGTTATGATACCTTGGTATGTTGTTGAGTCTTGTGGTTCCATGTTTGGATGTTCTTGGTTGAGGTCTCTTTCTTGTTAGCTCCTCGCACGGCGGGGCGTTACAATCATCCTATGCACATATTAGTAGTGTATCTAGGATAGTTGGTAGCAAGATGCATTGATGTATTTGTACACAAGTACATTAATAAAATTATATGGGAATTCTTAGTTGTATTGATGATTATTCTTATTCACCTACTTATGTATGTTCATGAATTTCATGCATGTATATATTTTCACATAAAAATCACTCACACATTCTAGCATTGGTTCGTGTTGGAAAATTCGTAATAGTCAAACAATGGTGAAGATTTTGGACTTGTCTATGAATAAACTCTTGAATGTAATCTATGTGAACCTTAATATGAATGAAGTCTTGAATGCAATGTATGTGAACCTTAATTTTACAAACTACAAAAATACCTCCTAAAAAGGTGATATGAATTTAGGTAAAAAACATGCCATAATTTTTACCATTCTTCTAATTGAATAATCTCACACTACCTTTCCATTTTATTTGGCTATGGTTAGTATGAGATTTACCTTCACAAAAAATGCTATACAATTTTTCTCATATCATTTTGGATTAATATTGGTTTCTTTTGAAAAAAATCAGCTGCCCTCTTCATTAGAGGAGTTCAAAAAACCAAATAATGTCAAATGTGAATTCATTTAAGAGATATTTAAATCACGTGTATTATTTTGTAGAATACTTATTTGAGCCCATTCAATACATAATTCTAATGCATTAAGTTATGTTTTTGTTACTATTGTAATGTAAATTACTATACTTTTAAGTGTTCTGATGTCAAATTGAGTGTTCAACAAGTGACTAGAATTCCAAATCTGACCAAGACCATCCACATAAGCACTATGAGATCAAAATTTGAAAAATGGTGATAAAATTTGGTGATAACATTAGATAAATGGTCATAAAATATGGTGAAGTTTCCAAAGGCAACCAAATTTAACACTAAAATATATGGATTACCAATTGCAATTCATAAGTTCTATTGAAATGCAATTTCATTAATCTATAACATATTATTGATCATAAAATTAAACCATTGTAAAATAATTATACATTCCAATTTAAGTTTCAAAGTAGAAAATCATGCATATGAAGAACAAATTAGATCTTTCATATCAATTCTTAATACCAAATTGTAGAATAAGTGTGTTTATGCATATATAAATTTGGCATTATTCTTACTCAAACCAAGTTTTAAAAAATGTGGAATATGTTCCATTTGAAGATCTATCAATGCCTAAATGTATTAGTCTCTAGAAAATCCTAATATTTTGCTAGACCATCAAAATTGAGTGTCCTCGAAGTATTAGCTAGCTCTAAAGTCACCTGCACAATAACGTTTCAAAAAATAAATTAGATTAATTATGTCAATGGTTGACAAGATAGACTACTAAATAGAAACTTATATACTATACTTTAGAATTGCGAAATTATCAAAATCACTATATTAAACTATAAAATGTCTAAAATGAAATTCTTGATTACCTCAATTCTTCTCATTTTTCTATAAGGCATTCTACATATGATTGTTATTTAGGAAAATCAAGAGTCCTAGAATATAGAAATGGTCTCATATTCATCATAATGTTGAATTAGGAAGATGACTATACCAAGTAAAATAAAATTGATACAAATTAGTATATAATTATTGACAAATAATCATATTTACTAAGAATATATCTAATCCTATATAAACACATATATCTACAATATAAAATAAACACATACCTCTTATGATGTGTGTACACTTGTTATAGAAAGGATCATGATGGATGAACCAGCTAAGATAGTTTTCTATATACAAAATGATAAGAATGTAAGACAACTTAAATTCACAAGTACATATAATCATAATGTCAAGAATATGAAAAGAAATTTACCTTTTCTGATGCTTCTTCCAATGTTTCAGAAGCAGTCATCATGGCTATAAAAATACTAGATTGCTGCATAAAAAGTTAAGAATACATTAGACTATCAATCTATGTACATGTATTTAATCATAATATATTTCAAAAGTTAACATCTAAATCATAATTTAAATGATACCATATACTGAATCTCTTGGCCAAATGAAATGGTTGATTGAGTGGCCTTTGTTGAATACCCAAAATACTCAGAGGGGGGTTGAATCAGTATTCTTCTAAACCAATTAAACATAACCATCTAATAATTGAATATAAATAACTACAATGAAGAATGAAATAATGAATAAAACCAAAGAATCACATGACACATGAGCACATGTATTTTTACATGGAAAACAAAAAAAAGGAAAAAAACATGGTGATGGTGAGGGTTAGCTCACAATATATTATATCTAAATATTAGACATTACAGAGGCTCACTATGAGGATGCACCATCTAGAAAAGAGCTCACTACTAATTGAGTAAGTACAAAGAAGGGTTGGAAACACTACCTATTTGAAATGATAAAATAACATCTAGCATTTTCCAGATTACAATTCGTTTGAGGTACAAAAATGATCTCCACACAATCTGCTCATCACTACATCATACACATGTAGGTGATTCACCATACATATCATAAATCTACACTGTTCTACCACATTCACATGTCATATATTCATTTCGCTTTATTCTACACCAAACTTCTCATTCGCCTTGCTCTCTCTCCTTCACATACACTAACACCTCAAAAAAGATCTCATATATATACCCACATCAGGTGAAACTTCAATTAGGTCAACCTTACTAGAAGTAACACATAGAAACTAAACATGTCATCCTCAAGGTATTTGATCCATGCTTAAAACCTAAATTTAACACCCAATTTGCATCAAGATAGGTCGACATGGACCTAAATATAAATCCCACATAAGATATATTTTCTCAAATATTCTCCACAAAATATCAACCCTATTAGGTCAGCCCAAAATAGACCTAAACACAATATATTCAAGAGCTTATGCAATTTCATCAATCGTTCTACCTCAAAACTCAATCTCTTATTGAATTCTTATTCAATCGACATTCATTATCTTATCTTCATCATCATAAGACAAAATAATTATTCATGAAGAAGTGTGGAACCTCCCACATGGGTACATTGTTCAAAAGATAACTATGATATACAAAGCCACACACTATTATTCATATCTTTAGATTGAACTGCAAAAAATGTCACAAAAAAATGAATGCTACTCCATCTGATCAATTCAAAATTATGGTTATGATTGTAGATGATTATACCAACATGTGGTGAAGTGGGGACCCAAATAATGATACATTGAACCACAATATGGAAAAAGGAAACACTTAGCCCAATTTGTGATAAACTATGCTTTCCAAATAAATTGGTACTGTACAAGCTTCACCAAAATACTTCCCCTAGGATGGTCATTATAATGTTGGCATTAATGACAACATTGGATCAATCAATGTATGCACACTTCATGCTCATGTTGCCAAACTGCATCATCAATGACAAACTTCCAACTTTCAACAATCTTCCCCTTTGTGATTGATCGCAACATGAATATCAAAATAAATTTCAATGACATGATCCAAAACTTGTCTTCAGGCCCTTACACATATAACCTTGTCTCTCAAAAAGGTTTTTTAGGCATCTTCTCCAAAATATATCCTACACTTCACAAGAGTATTCTTTAAAAAAAAAATTCCACTATCTCTCCCCCTTTGACATCAATGAAAAAGGTTGTGCAAAGGCTCAATATACCTCCCTTCAAGTATATATATCTGTGTGTGTGTTGAATTCCACTTGAAAATAATATTTTATACAAATACTTAGTAATGTACATAAAGGTAAGACTTCTGAACCCGAAGATGTAGATACTTTGAGCTTCTTTAGAATATCCTGCCAAGTGGATTTTCCTTCTTCCAAAAGTCTTTTTGCTTCTACAAGAGTTTTGCACTATAGTTCAAGTTCCATTAGGGACTCTTTTCCTTCTTCCACAGTACTAGGGTTAAGATTTATTTTTTGTAGTTTATAAACACTGAGAAGGGAACTAGATATAGGAGTATGCTTTATCTTTAGTAAGTCCCTTAACATCACATATTGTTTGATTGTTTCTTTCCTCTGATTCTATAAAGCAAAGAAATTGTCATGCAACTACATAATGTCATTCCATTTCTTATTATTCTTGTCTCTTGCTAGATCATAAATATATGCTTCATAGCCCATTTTAGTTCCAATTGAGTTCATTGTATCCTTTGTACATTGTGTGTTTTGAGTAGTATGATAGTAAGTTATGCACTTCCTTTTCACAAATTTTAGTATCCTTCAATTCATTTATAGCCCTGCAATGTGCATCTACACATTTTCTTTTGATATCCTCTAGACTCTTCTCTATAGTCCTTGCTTCTAGTCCACTTCTAGCTTGTTCTTTTAAACTAGAGACATATGTTTTCAACAAATAAATGGATATGTGCAAGATCATGATGGGCCAAAAACTGGCGATATGATGGGTATGTGGCTGATGACTTTTTTTTTACCCAAAATTGATGAAACAAAAAGGATTTTTAAATGATATTCTTAGCTTTCCACTAATATAAATTATGCTTTACTTTGAATTTAATAAATTACTATTATTCATTTTCTATTTGAATTACGACTAAAGTCATGATTGATAGGCTGATTGGAAAACATCTATAGTTTTCAAATGGTGTCACATTTTTTGAACTCGAAACATGCATCACATTCTATGCTTCGCATACTATAAGATTCAAAAAAGAGAAATTGAATTTCATGAAGTTTTGACTAAGTCAAGGTGGTGAGACATACGAGTTTTTATATTTTTTAAAAGTTGTAATAAAAAATTCAAAATTAATTGTTTACTCTGAAAAAATAAAATAAAAAAAATGCATCACATTGGGATATGAGTCCACTGCTTATATCTCAAATATTATAAAAAAATATTATCATTTTATTGTGGTTAGGATGGTCAAACAAACACCTACTTATTTTTTCCCTTTAATTTAAGTACTACTTCATTGAAATTTCAAATTTTCACCAAATAGATTTAAAAAAATAAAAAATAAACCTAGTAGTTTAGAAACTATATTCAATTTTCTACAGATTCTATTCTTACATATTTTTGAAATAATATGGATAACTTATTCAATTTTTTACGTCAAGTTGCCTAACTTGGATTTTTCTAAATTTTTTGCCATTTAAGGGCTTATTTTTTCTATGATGATCCTGCACATACCCCAACAAGTTTCTAAATCTTTCTATAATAGACAATGATGAATTGATACTTGTTTTGGAAGTTACCTATTGTAAATATTTCATGGCCTCATCCATGTCTTGTGCACTTATAGTTTTTATTACGGTTTCATGCTCATGTTGAGCATCATCTACATGCATCCTCCCTTCTTATAAGTTAGTATCTTCTTGTTTAACTTCAACTGGGCGAATGATAGTTCTCTTCCTCTTCTTGCCTAATCTCTTAGAACTATCAGAGGTATTAGTTCTAGTCCTATCTTCTAATTATAGTCTGCTAAGTTCTTTAGGGCTTTTTAAGAGCACTTTTGCATAATGAACAACTTCTTCCTCACTTTCTTCTTAATCCAACTAAGAAATACAAATAGTTCTAGGCTCAATTACTTCAATGAAGCAAAATTCAGTAGAGACAAAGAAATTAATGTCTCTTAAGAATCTTCCCAACAAACTCTTAGGTATTCTTATCCTTTCATTCATTCTCATCTGAAACATTCCAAATAATGTTGCAAGAGGATTTCCTTGAGCACCTACACCACCAAGGTTTCTCATGAGATTTCTTATCCAATGTTAAACTAGTTTTGTACTTTTCCATTCCACTTTCCCAATTACCAATAGTTCCTTCATGAAGTAGAAAAGCAAATAGATTATCAAAGTACCATACCTAAATGTATTGTTTTTTCCCTTTTTGATTTCCTTCAGGCTCTTCATCAAATGCTATTAGAGTAGCTCACATACATCATAAGCAACACCATATTCAATCATGTTATGTGCAATGTGAATGGTAGTGGTAGAAATTGTATAGTCATTATTTGGTTGACAAATTTTGTGTCCAATAAGCCTTGCAACATGCCAGATAGTTGGATTCATAATTTTCTTGAAGGTGAATTCCTTTTCTTCAAGTGTAGCACCTACCTTCTCCATTAATTCCTTGACCTTGATAGATTTTTGTCCTATAACTGGTTTGAAGAACCTCAAACTAGTTACATTACTAATAGATTCCTTGGTTATTGAGTACTCGCCATCAATCCAAATGGATTTTCCATGGATTCTACTTAATACAATTTTGATGTACTTCTTTTTATCTTCAAACCACAATAAATTCCACCACACATCCAATTTTCTTCATTTATGGTTTTGTACTCTAGTTTTAAGGTATCGTCATCTCCTTCCAATTCACTTGTCCATAGAACAATTGATTCATTGTTGAAAAAATATTCTAGTTTCCCATGAATTTATCCATTGATATCCTTAGTTGGTAAAACTCCAAAGGGAGTGCAAAAAAATGCACCTATTGAATCCTCTAATAGAACTTTCCAACAATGCCTCTTCAATTCAAGTTGCAATCTCTCTAATACATTTACGACCTTCAGCCCTTCCATTACATCTAAAATTATTTCAAATAGAACTTTCAAAGAAATAGGAGCACATAGAATACCTCTTAAAATTGCTCACTGAGAATTAGGGTTTTGATGATCTACTACTGGAATATGCATTGAATTTTTCCATTTATTATTCACTTTACTTATCCTTTGCATGTGTATAATGAAAGAAATTTGTCTTCCCAAGCATGCTTTTAACTCTTTTATTTGACCCATATCCGCAATAAATTATTTAGATAAAAAGTTGGTAAACTTTGAAACCTTGTATGCATAGGCAACTTTCAAAAGCTCAACAAACTTCTACATTAAAATATTCTCTCCTACAGTTTTCACTAGTAGATCAACCATATTTCTCTCCATCTTGCATCTTCGTGTCAAGCCATGACACAACATATCGACAAGGGGGCTATATAATTTTCAGTAATACTCACCCTAGGCCATAGCTTTGGGCTAGTTACTAGAGGAAACATCTGCACCAAAGATAGGTGTAGATTCTCCCATGTCTACAATTTCATCTTTCTTTCTCCATACTCTTTCCATTTAATTCTTTAATTCATTCAGATCAAATTTATGTATAGTCTTATTCTCTGTGTTGTATTAGTCTTCCTCCCATTCTTACTTTTGAAAAATCTTGAAATGTGTCTAGGTTTGTTGCATTGTAGCATGCAAATTTCCTCTGAAAATTTTGACCTCTATTCAATTGTGTTCAACACTAGTTAGCCTTAGTCCCAAATACATTGCAGGGTATGTGTAGGATCATGATGGGCCAAAAAGTGGCAATATGATGGGTATTTGTAGGGTATGTGGCTGTCGACTTTTTTTTAACCCAAAATTGATGAAACAAAAAAGGGTTTTTAAAGGACATTATGAACTTTCCACTAATATAAATTATGCTTTACTTTGAATTTAATAAATAATTATTATTCATTTTCTATTTGAATTACAACAAAAGTCCTGATTGATAGGTTGATTGAAAAACATCTATAGCTTTCAAAGGGTATCACATTTTTGGAATCCAAAATATGCATCACATTCTATGCTTCACATACTATAGTATTAAAAAAATAAAAAATAAATTTCATGAAGTTTTGACCAAGTTAAGGTGGTTAGACATACGAGTTTTTATATTTTTTTAAAGTTGTAATAAAAAATTCATAATTAATTATTTACTTGAAAAAGAATAACAAAAAAATATGCATCACATCTAGAAATGAGTCCTCTACTTATGTCTAAAATCTTATAAAAAAATATTATCATTTTATTGTGGTTAGGGTGGTCAGACAGACACCTACTTCTTATTTTTTCCCTGAAATTTAGGTACTACTAGATTGAAATCTCAAATTTTCACCAAAAATATTTGAAAAATAAAAAATAAACCTAGTAGTTTAGAAACTACATTCAATTTTCTATAGATTCTATTCTTACATATTTTTGAAATAATATACGATTATGTGTAGGATCATGATGGGCCAAAAAGTGGCAATATGATGGGTATTTGTAGGGTATGTGGCTGACGAATTTTTTTTTACGTAAAATTGATGAAATGAAAAGGGTTTTTAAAGGATATTCTCAGCTTTCCACCAATATGAATTATTCTTTACTTTGAATTTAATAAATAATTATTATTCATTGTCTATTGAATTATGACTAAAGTCCTGATTGATAGGCTAATTGAAAAACATCTATAGCTTTTAAACAGTATCACATTTTTGAATACAAAACATGCATCACATTCCATGCTTCAAATACTATAGGATTAAAAAAATAAAAAAATGAATTTAATGAATTTTTGACCATGTTAAGGTGGTCAGACATACGAGTTTTTATATTTTTCAAAAGTTAAAATAAAAAAATCATAGTTAATTATTTACATGGAAAAAAATTACAAAAAACTATGTATCACATCCAGACATGAGTCCTCTACTTATGTCTAAAATCTTATAAAAAATATTATCATTTTATTGTGGTTAGGGTAGTTAGACAGACACCTACTTATTTTTTCCCTAAAATTTAAGTACTACTGCATTGAAATTTCAAATTTTCACCAAATAGATATTTTTTTAAAAAATCAAACTAGTAGTTTAGAAACTACATTCAATTTTCTACAGATTCTATTTTTACGTATTTTTGAAATAATATAGATAGCTTATTCAAATTTTTATGTCAAGTTGCCTAACTTTGATTTTTCTAAATTTTTTGCCACTTAAGAGCCTATTTTTTCCATGATGATCCTACACATACCCATACATAACTTATTCAAATTTTTATGTCAAGTTGCCTAACTATGATTTTTTTGAATTTTTCGCCACTTAAGGGCCTATGTTTTCCATGATGATCCTACGCATACCCTACATGTGTAATAGTAGCCATTGAAATATCTAGTAGTATTAGATCTATTCATCACTTGACTTCTACATTCAACAACTCTATGTCCAAAGTGTTTGCGCACAAAGCATTGTCCAGAAAAGGATCCAACACTTTGATTCATTCTATATGTCTATATTCTATAGCCTTATCTCCAAATTTATTGCATGAACAACTAAAAACATTAAAAGATGGGTACCTTTGATCATTTGGTTGTCTAATGAGAGGTCTTCTTGCATTATTTCTTTCATTCTAGTACCTATTGTTGCTCTTCTTATCTCTGGTCTTCTTAGGTTCACCGAAATTTACTACTTTTGAGCTTTCACCTAGATTTCGATTCCTAAAACACTTTTATCTTTAGATACTTTCTTACATGCAATCAACTCATCAAGCATTGTTGTTCTTTTGTTAAACTTTCCTACATGAACTCATTCTTTATCTAGATCTATTGTCAGGTTTACCACTTCTTGTTCAAGCTTGATGAACTCATTAGTTATTTTTTTCCATAGTATTCAAACATTCCTCAATTATTTCTTTTCTTCCACTTTTACTCTTAGTATGAATATGTCTTCAATTGCTTGTCTCAACTGTTCACTAACTTCCTTGTTCCTTTCTTTGAATTTCTTGATTTATTCTCTCAATTTATTAATGCATTCATTGGCTTCATTGAGATTTTCCTTTAGATTCCCATTCTCATTTTCAATTTTGTTAAGATTTTCAAGTGCAATTTTGATTTCATCTTTATCTAGCATATAGTCTTCTTCTGTATATTCAATTGTAGAAATTTCTTCTAGAGGAGTAGCATACTTCCTTCAAACTCCAAGATCTTCCCAATGTGGTGAAGCTCCTTCCATGAAACCAACCTCTAATACTAATTGTTGAACACCCATAATACTGAGAGGAGGGTGAATCAGTATTCCTCTAAACCAGTTAAACACAACCCATTCAATTAATTGAATAGAAATAACTACAATTAAGAATTAAAGCATGAATACAACCACAAAATCACATGAAACATGAACACCAATACTTTTATGTGGAAAACCCAAAAGGGGAAAAACTATGGTGAGGGTTATCTCAAAATTATTATATCTAGATATAAGATATTACAAAGGCTCATTAGTCAGGAAACACTATCTAAGAAAGAGCTCATAGCCCATTGAGTAAGAGCAAAGAAGGGTTGGAAACACTACCTATTTGAACTAATACAATAGCATCTATGATAAGCAAGATTACAGTTCCATTGAGGTACAAAAATGATTTGGACACACAATCTTCTCATCACTACATCATACACAGGTAGGTGATTCACAATACATGTCATAAATCTACACTGCTCTACCAAATTCACACATTTCTGCACCATACTTCCATTCACCTCGCTCTCTCTCCTTCACACACACTAACACCTTAGTAAATATCTCATATATATACCCACATCAGGTGAAACTTCAATTGGTTTGGCCTAATTATAAGTAGCACACAAAAATTAAACATATTTTCGTCAAATTATTTCATCCATGCTTACTGCCTAAATTCAACACCCAATCTACATCATGATAGGTTGGCATGGACCTAAATATAAATCCCACATAAGATAGAGTTTCTCAAATATTCTCCACAAAATATCAACTATGTTAGGTCGTCCTAAAGGAGACCTAAACACAATGTTTTCAAGAGCTTATGTAATTTCATCAATCGTGCTACCTAAAATCCCAATCTCCCATTGAATTCTTATTCAATTGATATTCATTAGCTTATATTCATCATCATAAGAGAAAATAATTATTCACAAAGTTGTGTAGAATCTCCCACATGGGTACACTATTCATAAGATAATAGCGATATACAGAGCCACACATTGTTATTCATATCTTTTTGGAAATTATAAAATATGCCACAAAACTTGAATGTTTCTCCATCTAATGGATTGAAAATTGTGTTTATTATTGTAGAAGATTATACCAACGTGTGGTGAAGTGCGGACCCAAATATTGACGCAGTGAGCCACAATACTGACAAAGGAAACACCTACCCAAATTCCTCATAAACCATGCTTTCTAGATCAATTGGAACTGTTCAAGGTTAACCAAAAATACTTCCCTATTATGCTAGGATGATCATTACAATGCTGACATCAATGACAACATCAGATCAACCAATTCATTTACACTTCACGCTCATGCTTCCAAACTACATCATCAATGGGAGTCTTCCAACTTCCAACAACGTCTTGGATGTTGGTGTGAATAAATGTCTTGTACCTAGTTAATTTACTCACTAGAGACTTAGGGGACATATTCACATGTTAAGTTTATTCAGGTCCTAAGCTTATTTCTAGAAGACTTAGTTGTCATGTCTAGATCTTAAGTTTTTTAATTTTATGTCAAGTTAGTTGCCGCATATCATAAGATTAAGAAATTTGTCATAATCTTATGGAATCTTATGGCTCACCTTAGATATATAAGTGGGTGGTCTCATATTTAAATCATATTGAGCTATTGGATAATCAATTCCATTGCAATCTTGAGCATTGCATATTGATCTCTTTGAGCTTTCCATTTGGCCTCTAGAACTTGGGTATCTCCATATCCAACTATGACACGATATTAGAGTGGGTTGGGTGTCATTGCATAGTCTTTTTCAAGAGATGTTGGTAGATATTGAAAAGTTGAGTATCCTCTTCTCTTGCCTGATATGATAACCAGGAGAATCAAAAATATCTTGAAAGATACTAGATCTGGGTTTTTTTCTTTGTGGATTTGTATTGTAGGTTCATTTTGGAGCATGTTGGTGCAAACCTAAGCTCACTATTGTGTTTATAATGACCAAGAAATTCAAATCTAACTTTTATTTCACTCAATTTGGCCATTATATGTTGTAGTTGCAAGTTGGGGTTTCAAGCTTTGATTTGGTGAACAATTTTTTATTGGAGCATTTATATGTAAGGAAGCTAAGATAGTGGAACAACTTCCTACACTAATCTTGATAGGATAATATTGCAAAAAAATTATAGATCTTTAATAGTTACATAAACTTAAATAGAAATAAACGCATATATCATGCATACCACAACACAATAATTTATGTGGGGAAAATCTTTAGGAAGAAAAAATCCACTCCAAAATCCACCAAATATATTATTCAATAATCACAAAGATTACAATATACTTGCAAAGAAAATTTCTTATAGGAGTATCACTACTCAAAGATTTAAAGGCCACACAAATGCTATCAAACTCTCAAAATACATCACAATACACATTTTTAATACAATTCCCTCATAAAATAGGGTTTCCTTCTAGGACCCCATGGCCCCCCCATTGTCATTGGTTGAATAGTACCTTATGTAATTGCAAGGTTGAGACACATTTTATGAACATTATAGCAAAATTCGATGCTACCATTGCATTTATATGGCCCAAAAAACCCTATTTTCATATAAAAAAATTCTATTTTAGACAAATTTAATTTTTGGCTAAAAAAAATTGCTAGAAGGGTTTGTCATTATAGGATAAATTCAACATTTTTTTTCAAAAATTCATAACATTTGATCCAAAATTCATATTTTTGCAAACAAGATATTGTTGGAAAGATAGTTTTGTGTACTTTCTATTGGTGTAGGTTACATTACCAGATCAAACTTCTGGTGAAATTTATTACTATTGAATTCATATCTCCCATTTGGACTTTCAAACTCATAACTTTTTTACTGTTTATCTAGTACAAATACAAATATTCCTTGAGAGTTCACTAAAAAGTAAAGGATACATGATACCCCCAATTATACTAATAAAAAATTAGCCAAAAATTTCTTCCTTTGCATCATCTTTTAGATATCAAGAATTTTTGATACCTCTTACCCATTGCTTATAGAGGTGAAAAGGGTACTTGGGTTATCCCCGACTCTTAACTTCCATGAATGATTGTTTTTTGTTAATTGTTATAACGAATAGATACATCTTTTATGTTCAAAGGCTAAGGTTGAAAACATAAGAAAGAGGTTGTATAACAGTCATAAAATTGGTGGAAAGGGGTAAAACAAAAAGCCAAACTTTGATCCCCAAAGCCCTTTCAGACTTCATGAGTAAGAGATATTGCTTAACCAATACCATTTCCATGGAGCTAAAGGGTAAAGGGGATCTTTGATTCTTGAAACATGATGAATAAATGAAAAATATTCTCAAAAATAAGTTATTAATAAACAAAGGGTAAAGGACGTCTTTGATATCATATACCTGAGCTCAGCTTTGAAACTTAGCAAAGTAAATTCATTTCATAGGTATTGGGTATTGAGGATTTTCGATCCTCAATACCCAAATATTTTTAATAATGAATGGATGAAAGCTTAAGTGTATATACTGATAGTAAATGGTAAGCGAGGGTCCTGACGACTGATCCCCAAAGTTGTTGTATAACTTTGGATTGACAAATTATAACTTTGAGATAAGAGTATATATGGACTAACATGGTTTATCTTGTAGGTTTTCTCTTCTTGGTGTAGGAAAATGATAATGCATGGTACTATTTTTTGTAGGAGATATTCCTTTGAAGGATTCTATGTAAACAAAGTACCAATTTAAATGATACCACCCAATCCAAAGGATGAATTAGATCGTGCCAACCTGGTTTGATCGCTTTTCTAGATAACTAGAGATAGGTGGAGATCGTTGCCGACATCTACCCATGTTTTTTAATGAGTGATGCTTCCAATGCTATAAATAACATTTTCTCCTCGTACCACCTTAGATAAAGATGTCCAAGTATGTGCGTGATAACTACTCAAGAAATTAAAGAACATATCATGCACATGAGTTTAGTGGTGTTGGAAAATTTGAAGACTATTGCTTGTTTCAGTTTACTTTTAGTTGTTATTTTCATGCTTCTTTAATTTGGCAACTTGAATTGACTCCAATTGGGGTAGCCAATTGTGCTTTATTTGATTTTTGGTTTCTTTTTAATTACAACTCAAGCATTGGAGGTACTTCCAGTTAGCTTTTTTATTAGATCCATAGTTTTAGGAACTTATTTTACTATAAATGTTTGATTTTGGATAATTTGTAAGGATCTAATTTTGATGAAATTTTCTACAATTAAATAATACAACCTCAATGTGAAATTTCCTATGAACTTTTTGAATTATTGATTCATTTAAATGGTTGTGGCTACTGTATGCATCTTGATTTGCTATCATGGTGATGGTATGAGTTTTTTATTTCAATATGAATTATCAAATTAGTAAGATTTCATTTGTAATTGTGGGCTTAAGTAGGATTTTGTCTCATATCTAGGTGTACTTTGTAGTGTTATGACTATATGAAATTTAAAAATCTTATGTGGTAACTTATTTCCTTTGAAGATTGCATTGCTATTATTGGTAAATGTGTGAAATATTATTTGTTGCTTAAATGAACATAAATGATGAATGAAATGTTTCTTTTCATTGTATAATTAGTTTAAATTTACTTTTCCTTACTTCTTGTTACCCTTTCGATCTTTTGACTTTTATTTAAAATCAAGTTTGGAATTACTAAAAGATCATAGAATTATTGTAAATATACTATAAATCTTAACATGCAAATCATTTATTAAATTATTAGATCTATTATTTTAAGTTATGTGTTATTTCCAAGAAGTTAAAATCCAAATCCCCTCATGAGACTACATTGATCTAACCAAGTTCTATGATATCCACATAGTCAATACCTGACAAAGAAGGAACCTTGGAGTAATCTCATTACTTTTCAATAGAGGCAATAAATCCTTATTTCCTAGCATGTTGTGCATGACTAAAATCACCCTCAACATAATTGGTGCTAGAATAAGGGACTGTAAATATTCTTGGTTAAATGCAAAGTTGGAGTGGGTTAGATCTTAGAAAAACCTAGATTTGATGGGTAGCCCTTTGTGTATAACAGGGATTCTTCATGAAATTCCTTATCACACACATAATAGGCTTTCTTTATTTTTCCCTAATAGTGGAAAATTTGCTTCATATCATGTTAGGATATGTAAGGATATATTGATTTTTCTCAAGATTGAGCATGAGGATATCATTTGTCATTTGTTTTTCAAAACATTTCAAGGTACAAAATAGCAATGGTATGTAAATATTCTACCAAATTCTTATTTTTTTGTGGCCATAATTTAAAATTTTATTATTGGTTGAATTTGATCCTTATGTTGGTGTACAAGACCCATCATTTCCATTTGCAGCTATGAAAACAACACCAGAGGAATCAATTTATCAGTTCAATCACAAGTTCATGTTTATGTATCACTGATTTTAGGCTTTGAATCTAGTTTTTAAAAAATTTATGTTAGGAGAACATTATTATCAGTGTTTAGGTGCTTCATTGGTAGAGAATATGGGTATGTGCTAGATCATCACGGAAAAAAAAAGCCCTTAAGTGGCAAAAAATTAAGAAAAATCAGAGTTAGGAAACTTAACGTAAAAATTTGAAAAAGTTATCTATATTATGGGTATGTACAAGATCATGATGGGCCAAAAAGTGGCAATATGATGGGTATGTGGCTGACAACTATTTTTTTACCCAAAATTGATGAAATGAAAAAGGGTTTTTAAAGGAGATTCTCAGCTTTCCACCAATATAAATTATGCTTTATTTTGAATTTAATAAGTAATTATTATTCATTTTCTAGTCAAATTACGATTAAAGTCCTAATTGATAGGCTGATTAAAAAACATCTATAGCTTTCAAATGGTATCACATTTTTTGAATCCAAAACATGCATCACATTCTATGCTTCAAATACTATAGGATTAAAAAAATCAATTTCATGAATTTTTCCAAGTTAAGGTGGTCAGACATACGGTTTTTTAATTGTAATAAAAAAATCATAATTAATTATTTACTTGGAAACAAATTACAAAAAAATATGCATCACATCGGGGAATGAGTCTTTATTATGAATTTATTGTGGTTGGGTCGTCATATAGACACCTACTTCTTTTTTTTTAAATTTAAGTACCGCTGCATTGAAATTTCAAATTTTCACCAAATAGATTTTTTTCTTTTAAACAAACCTGGTAGTTTTGAAACTACATTGAATTTTATATAAATTCTATTCTTACATATTTTTGAAATAATGTAGATAACTTATTCAAATTTTTACATAAGTTTCCTAACTCTGATTTTTCTAAATTTTTGACACTTACGGGCCTACTTTTTCCATGATGATCTTGCACATACCCTTATTTCAATAATATGTAACAATAGAATCTATAGAAAATTGAATGTATTTTATAGACTACTAGGTTTATTTAAGAAAAGATATCTATTTGGTGAAAATTTGAAATTTAAATGCAGTAGCAGTTAAATTTTAGGGAAAAAATAAGAAGTAGGTGTATGTTTGACAAACTTAACCACAATAAAATGATAATATTTTTTATGAAATTTTAGATATAAGTAGAGGAATCATATCCCAATGTGATGCATATACTTTTTGTAATTTATTTCCAAGTAAATAATTAATTATGAATTTTTTATTACAAATTTAAAAAAATATAAAAACTTCTATGTCTGACCACCTTAACTTGGTCAAAACTTCATGAAATTCATTTTATTTTAATCCTATAGAATGTGACACATGTTTTGGATATTAAAAATGTGATACCGTTTGAAAGCTATAGATATTTTTCAATCATCTTATCAATCAAGACTATAGTCGTAATTCAAATAGAAAATGAATAATAATTATTTATTAAATTCAAAGTAAAGCATAATTTATATTGGTGGAAAGCTAAGAATCTCCTTTAAAACCCTTTTCATTTCATCAATTTTGGGTAAAAGAAAAGTTTTTAGCCACATACCCTACACATACCCATATTAGATTTTTTGGTGAGGTTACCATCCTACATGTTGCATTTAACAAATTTATCTTATTGGCATAATATGGACATGATGGTCCTATAAACGTGAGTCACCAAAATGATAATCATAATTACCTTATACTTGTGATTTTCCAACCTTTGCAACCTCATACCAATTTACCCACTATGCTTGCCTAGATACAATCATTTCCACCAAGCAGCTACAACATTCAAAATTTTCCAAGCATCCCATTCTCTAACACTTCAAATTAGAGCAGCGCCATATAAGATCAATTTGGGAGTCAAGATTTATAAAAGATGACCATGGATGCAATTTTTTCACCCTCTAATGATTTTCTTATGGAATTAACCTCTACTTTTATTCATACTCTGACATATGATGCATTAAATCATGCTAAAATTATAAGCAAAGATTAGATGAACAATTAAATCATTTATAGGGTTTGCTTGAAAAATACTATGAAATAGATTTGAAATTTGAGTGTAATGAAAAGATCAAACTAGAGTATAATTTAGTTGAAGATGTTAATACTAAGGAAAACATTGGAAGAGGTGAAGCATTAACATATTATTGTTGTCA
Organism: Sequoia sempervirens; assembly: GCA_007258455.2. Taxonomy (NCBI): domain Eukaryota; kingdom Viridiplantae; phylum Streptophyta; class Pinopsida; order Cupressales; family Cupressaceae; genus Sequoia; species Sequoia sempervirens. Next base: position 424,680,867 of record VDFB02281492.1, on the reverse strand, counting down.
TGAGGAATCAACGAATAAAGAATTTTCTTCCAATGCTTTGAATGATTCTTTAGAGAAATATGTAAATCAATATGATGAATGTTCAACAGGTCACGATTCATTCGAGGTAAATATACCACTTATACAAAGTCAATTGCATGATAAATTGAAGGAATAAAGTACTCCAAGACTATCATAACTCACTATGACAAATGGATGTAGGATACAGTGGACATATCAACATTGTCAGATATATTTCCATGTTTACCTTGGAAGGATGGATTTATATTTGAAGCAATTGATTAGTATTGAAGAGGTACTCTTTTGAATAGAATATCATTAGAATAGTCTTCCACCCAGTGAGGAAAATGAATCAACTATCATACATGAAGATGATAATAAATTCATCCTAAACTTGGATGAAAGTAATTGTGAGAGGATTTCTAGCTCATCTTCATCATTTGGTGACCTCGACCCTTGCCTTGAAGTGGACTTGTTGATTGATAAATAAATTCTCCATATTGTTCAAATTTGTTAGATAAAGAAAATTAATTTATTAATGTGTTCATAGATTCTTTCATGATCATTGATAATGAAGAAACTTCCTTTGACTCTAGAGTCAATTTACAAGGAAATGACCTTGCTGATTTGAATGACAAATAGATTGAAAGAGAGAATCACATATCATAGGATGAGATTGTGAAATAACCTCATTGTGAAGGAAAAGAAATCAAATTGCAAATGGATTCTTCAAAGGAAGAAGTTCAAATAGATTTGTTGATTAGTCAAGTGCTCCTTGATAGTCAATTAGATTAGACTTATACCTATCAATGGAATGGATTTGATTTTGATGCTAACAAAAATACCAACATGGATGAAATTTTTGTTTTATTGTAGCAAGGAATCTATGGTGGGATTCAAATAGATAAAGAAAAATAATATCAAAGGAACCATCAAGATGCTACCCCTATAACCAAATCACTTCAACATGGCGAGGAAAATAAAATAGGGGAGTATCTTCGTACTTTTGATTCTTTGCATTTGAATGAGTTTTTAGAAGGAATTTTTTGTGATGAATTGGATGTTTATTCTCACATTCTTATTGATGAAATATAGGGGAACAATATGAACAATGCTTTATCTTATGAGGAGAAGTTTCATAGACTTCACAAATTGACAATTAGGATGATTTGTAACTTAGTTCATTTGAGTTGATCAAAAGGATCTTTGGTCTTGTATCTGAGTTGAATGTGATAATTTCAGCCCATGGGTATTATAATTGCATAATAAATCCTTTCTTTATGTGATTCCTATAGGATTCATCCTTTTTGTTTGCATTATGAGGTAAGTTGTTCTAATTTTGTGTTAGCCTAGGAGATTGCCATGTAGGTAAGGAAAAAGTTGAACAAATTACTTTAAAGGTTGATGAAGATAACATTTGATTTAACTGATGACATCTATACTTTAGAAAATATGATTGAAGTTGATGATCCCATTGAATCAAGCATATAATTTTATTACTTGATACTGGTGTTGATAATGATAAGGATGTGGAATTAAAATTTTTGAACCTTGTTTTGATATCTTGAATGGTCATGATCCATCATTAATGAATTTTGTTTCTTTTAATGTAAAGGTACCAGAGTGCAATGGAGTGGTGTATGATGAGATGAGACCTCTAGAAGATAAAATTGTACAGCATGAGCACATATTTGCAACTAAAAATATCCCATATCATGTGATGTCTTTTTATTTTCCTCTATTTCAAAGGTTTTTTTTTTTACCATGATGCTAGGGAAAATAAGGCATTCCTATGGATTAATCATATTAAAGAGGAAAATCCATAGATTTTTGTTTTTCAATCTTTGTACTCTTAGAATGAATTTATTCTACATGAACTTGGCATTTTCGAGTATAAATATGAGTTGGCTAGGTTTAAAACTTTACCTAGTAAGTTAACACTCTTGTATATATTGAAAAATTAGTCAAATGGATGTCCAATATTTTGTAGTCTTATGTTTTTTAGCTCAACTTGGAGTTGGTTTAGGATTAGGGTAGTTAGGTTTTGGTTTATTTTAGTTGGCTTTTCTTTGTGTTTGTGTTTCTTGTTAGTTTATTTTTTGTTTTGTTGGTTATCTTTTGTTCTTATTCATGTCTCTCTGTGTTGTTTTCATTTTGGGGTTTTCTATTTTTGTTAGTCTCACTTCCATTTCTCATTTTTTCTCTCATTCTTTCTCATTCTTCCCTTCTATTTTTGTGGGTTTACATGAATGTTCCAAGTCAAAATGTCAACCATGAATAGGATAATTGTAGTATTTCTTTTTTTAGACTGTTTCCTTGTTTAAATTCAAGGTCTATTATTCTATTATTAAACTTTAGAGTCTTAGATGATTTGATGTAGTGAAGTCAGTAAACCTATGAAGGTAGTTGCTTGGGTCTTACCACTTGCAAACTAAGCAAATCAATATAGGGCTTTATGACATATAGTAATGACTTTGGGAATCAAGCGAATCTAAGGTGTTTCCCTTCTCCTTGACCACTGTGATTCCCAACCCAAAACTAGGTGATACCATGGAAATAAAAAAATAGAAGTAAATAAAGTATTGAAAAAGGGTGATTCAAATAACCTTTATTGGGGCTATGGATGTTTGGCTAGTAGTAGAGCTAGGTTTGAGGGAATTAGAGGTATCTTAGTTGGGGCTATGGAAACTTGGTAGGAAATAGAGAAATGCCTAGGTGACACTAGCTAAATGTCAAAATGGAACAAATAAATAATATGCATATATATAAATATAGCTAGGGGAAAGGTGAGATCACACAATTTTTTTTGATTCATAGGTCATTCTATTGTTTTAAATTTTTTTTTGAAGGAATTAATCATGATGAACACACTATGAGACTTTGATATTCTATTATGATTGGTGAATTGGTGGAAATGCTTAGATTATTATGGATTATCTTGATTAATCTAAGGTTAACAATGTCTTCAAGTTTAAACCTATTTGAAATTCTTTGAAGATGAAAATTCTCTACGAGAATTTTTTTCTTTGTTTGCTATTTTTTGCACCTTTGCACTCACACCCATTTTTATTAGCTTTGAGTGTTGTGGTCTTTCCCTTCCTTTCCATTTTTTATTCTTTCCTATTTCTTTTGTTTTTTTTAGAGGTCAAGCATTGGGATTCCAAAGAAGGGTATACCTTCCCTATTGGGCCCAACCCCCAACTTCTCCTCTCCACATCTCAGGCCAACTAAGGTTTTTTTTTTCCTTAGCATGATTAAAACTTGAGGAACACTATAGACTTCAAGTATCATGAGTTTCACTTACACTTTATAGTGAAGAAATTAGTATAAGGTATAGTGAAACTCCAATATCTGATCCCAAACCTTTCTTCTATGACTTTGTGAAATATTATTAAGACCTTTGGGTTTTGAAAGCTAGAAATCCTATTTATTCAATTCCTTATAGAGGTAAGAGGTATGAAAACCCCCTGATATCTGATATCCACCATCACAAACGATGATTTTTATCATGGTAAAGTCACCAAGTAAGCCTTCATTGAGTCCCATCCAAAACAAATCAAGTTATAAAAAATGTGAATCGGGCATTCGGCATTGGGATTTTGTTTTAAGAAATACCTAAGTGAAACATGAAAATGAAAAGATGAAACCCTGTTGCTCAATCTCTATAGTCCTTTCAGACTTTCTGAGTCAAGATTACCATCTATATAGTGTCGATAATAATAGAGAAAGGGGGTAAAGGGGATCCCCAATCCCCGATATCTGATCAAATACAAATATTCCTTGAGAGATCTCGCTAACAAGTAAAGGATACATGATACCCCAAATTATGCTAGTAAAAGCTTAGCCAAAAATTTCCTCCTTTGCATCATCTTTTGAACATCATATTGTTGATACCTCTTACCCATTGCTTATAGAGGTGCAAAGGGTAAGGGTTATCCTTGAATCCCAATGTCTAGGAACAATTTCTTGTTTTTAACTATTACAAAGAATAGATACATATTTTATGTTCAAAGGCTAAGGTTGAAAACATAAGAATGAGGTTGGTTAACAGTCATAAAATTGGTAGAAAGGGGTAGATAAAAAATTCAAACTTTGATTCCTGAAGTCCTTTCGAACTTCATGAATCATAGATACCATTTAACCAATACCATTACTAAGGAGGTAAATGGTAAAGGAGATCTCCAATCCCCAACACCTGCTCAAGTGATGAAACATATCATAAAAACTACTTTATTGATAAATAAATGATAAAGAATATCTCCAATATCTAATACCCAAGAGGCTTTCAAACTCAGTAAAGTAAATTCATTTCATGTAGGTATTGGGTATTAGGGATTCCCAATCACGGATACTCAAATTTTTTTGATAACAAAAGGATGAAAGATTAAGGGTAACTGGGAGGTCTGAAGGATGATCGCAAAATTTTTTGTATAACTTTAGCTTGACAAATAATAACTTCGAGATAAGGGTATATCGGGCCTAACATGATTTATCTTGTAATTCTTGTCTTCTTCGTGTTAAAAAATGATAATGTATGGTACCAATTTTTGTAGGAAATATACCTCTGAAGGATTGTGAGTAAATGAAGTACTGATTCAAATGATACCACCCAACAAGTGATCCCATAATAATGGTTTACAATTTTTGGCCAAACCGGACACTGAAATAATTTTTTCTAACTAAATTTTCACTTTCGGACACCTATAGCAGCTAAACTGTGAGGAATTTGAAGATGATGCAAACTAACTTGATTTATGAAATTTTGTTTGTAGATTCTAAATGTATTTTTTTCAAAAAATTTGGAATCATATTGCACTTCTTTTTCCATCTCCTTCGAAAACTATTTCTTTTTAGTAAACAACATTTTTAAGGAGTGACACTCACCATATAATGCATAACTTTTTTTTCCATGAAGGATAAAATTCTATTTTTTTCAAATTTAGATTTGTATCTATGATATCTAGTGCTTCCAATTGGTTTTGTAGTGTTTTATTGAATATTTTTTTGTTAATCAAGTTTCGAAGTCAAACCAATTACAATTCAAACATAGGTGGATCGTATAACACGTAACTTTTTTTGTATGTATCGAAATTCAATTTTTTTTTCTTGGATCAAGGACTTCAATATCTAGTGCACTCATATTTTAATTTTTTCTTTGATAATCTACTATTTTTCCACATCTGCAGAATAGAGAGCTTGATTTTCGGTGAAAACACTATGTTTAATAAAACTAAATAAACAAATACATAAGAAAACCAAAACATATTAAAATTATATTCATTCGATAGCTCATTCCGAGGACTAGCATTATCCAATTGGGTCTATGAATTCTCCTCCATTTTGATCCTCAACCTGAGTTTCAAAGCACAAAATTTTGGACTTTTTGGTGCCTGAGGGGGAGAAGGGGAAAAAGGGGGGTTCGAGTGAACTAGGTGGGTTTTCTTGAACCCCTAGGGGTTCACTCGAACCAAGTTTGAGTGGACCCTCTTTCCACAAGCCTTTACTTTTGACCCTTTTCCAGGAATGGTGGGCCCCATCATTAAATGGGTTCGCTCAAAGGGCAGTTCTATCGAACCCCCTTTTACCCCAACATAAGGGATGAATCAAATCATGCCAACCTAGTTTGATCACTTTTCTAGATAATTGGAGATAGGTGGAGATCACTATTGATATCTACCCATGTTTTTTGATGAGTGACTTTATAAATGCTATGAATGAATTTTTTGTCATAGTATTGCATAAGATAAAGATATCCAAGGATATGTGTTATAACTGCTAGATAAAACAAAACACATATTAGGTTCCTAAGTTTAATGGCATTGGGAATTTTAAAGACCACAACTTGTTTTAGTTTACTTTTAGTTGTTATTTTCATCCTTAATTTGGACAGAGAATCAACTCAAACTAGGCCACTAGTTGTGGTTTTATTTCATTTTTAGTTTGATTTTATATATAGTTAAAAAATCAAGCACTAGAGGTACTTTAAGTTAGCTTTTTTATCAGATCAATAGCGTTAGGAACTTATTTTTCTATAATTATTTTATTTTGGATCATTTCTAAGATCTTATTTTGATGTAATTTTATGCAATTACACAATACAACCTCATTGTGGAATTTCTTACTATAAGATATTTTTGGACCCAATGGACTCTCTGACTCTTATAGGGTTTTTCACCTAAAAGGAGAGAGATTAGATCCAAAAAATCTTATGTAACACTAAAAATAGGATGTGTGCAATGTGATATTATGTAAATGATCTTACATAAATGCAATTAACTGATAAACATGACCTAAAATGAATGCAAAAGTGCAATTTAAGCTATGTTTGAAAATACATTGTGATATGAAAACAACTATGAACATGAAGAAATTATGCAGGACAAAAGGTGCAAGGGTAAATCTAATTGCACTTGGATGAAATATGAGTTGTCTGGGGTATCTGGAATGCTGATGAATTTTATTTATTTTCCATAGTGGGACTCATTTTCCAAGGGTGGCAAATTAGTCCTTCAACTGGTGAAAAAGTGTCAAGAACTAATTTTTGATAGTCGAGATCCAGAATCTAACAAAATATAGATTTTTAGATTTCAAGTGGGACTCATTTTCCAAGGGTGGTGAATCAATCCTCCCCAATATTTCTGAAAAATTAGGAGACAACTCTGGTACACCAGATTTGGAGATGTCTGAATGTTGGGTTGTCGGGGTCAGTTCTGTAGGAAATGGATAGAAAACACTCAAAATGCTTGAAAGGATGATAAGTTGACTTCAAGATCCTAGTTGACTTAATTTCCACTTTTCAACACCTTTAAACCTATTAAATATGTAAAACAAGGCTACAAATACACATGCAAAAAAGGGAAAAATGTTGGGGGATTAGTGAATAGAGGTTTGCCTTGGTCAAACCCCACTTTGGTAATCAAACCCAATAGAAATAAATAGAATGCAAAGGAAATGATAAATGAACAACAGGAAAGTGTTACTAACTTACCAAGATCCTTGTATATGCAAATATGAAATGATGTCAATGGCTTCTCCAAAGTGCTTGAAAGTGCTTGAGTTGATGATGTAGAATGCTTGAGTGCTTGAATATATTAGGAAGATTGAATGCTTGAATGTGGAGATTGCTTGAATGTGTTAGAAGATTGAATACTTGAGTGAGGAGATGTAAAATGAGGTGAAAAACACATATTTATACAATTCTTCTACCTTACTATCCATTCATACCTCATCACAGGATGACATGAAGTGAATTTGAATAAATTCCTAAAAGGAAATTTGAAATATTTTCAATTTGGGGCCAAAGGGGACTCATTTTGAAATAAGATCAAAAAATACACTTAATATAAGAATACGAGGGCATAAAGGGACAAAATAAAGCATGAGAAGGGTGTAAATAGTGAATATGTACCTAGAAAAGCATGTAATCTTGTTACAAGACTTTACAAGACTTCAAAATAGGACTTGTTGATGAATGAAAAGGTGATTTTTTGGTAAAATGCATTAAATAGAGTCTAGAAGAATGTAGAAATGTCTTAAAACACTTCACAACATCTTCACAACATGGCATTATTTGAATTTTAGTACCTAAATAAGCATGTTCAATACATGATACATCATAAAATCAAAGCAACATAGTTCCAACACCATGAAACAAGACCTAAAAGACCATGAAAATGACAAGGGGCCATTTTTCTATAGCACACCTAGTAAATTTGTGAATTATTGATTCAATCAAAGGGTTATGGTTCTTGCATGCATCTTGATTTAGTATCATGATGATGGGTGAGTATTTTATTTCAATATAAAATTTCAAATTAGTAACATTTCATTACTAATTGTGGGTTTAAGTAGGGTTTTTTCTTAGATCTACACATGCTTGATGACATTCTGGTTGTATGAAATATAAAAGCCAAGTATGTTGTGACTTATTTCCTTTGAAGAATGCATTGCTATTATTGGTAAATGTGTGTAATACTATTTTCTATAATGGTGGTTTATCTTGCTTGAACACATAGAAATGATGAATGAAATGTTTGTTGTCATTGTCCAATTAGTTTAAATTTCATTTTCCTTACTTCATGTTAAACCCTTTTTATCTTTTGACTTTTATTTGAAATAAATTTTGGAATTATTCAAAGAGCATCAAATTATTGTAAAATTCTAAACATGCAATGCATTTATTAAATTTTTAGATCTATTATTATAAGTTGCATGTTATTTACAAGAATTTAAATTCCAGATCCCCTCATGAAACTACATTGATCTTACAACTATGTTATCCACATAGTCAAGACCTAGCAGAGAAGGAACCTTGGAGTAGTCTCACAACTTTTCAAGAGAGGCAATAAACGCTTATTGCCTAGCACATTGTGTGTGAGTAAAATCACTCTCAACAATACCCAAGTATCTTTTATTTATATTTGTGAACATTTTCATTTTTGTTGATAACTTGGACTTACTGACACATGGAGAAGTTTTTTCCTTTCGGTAAGGCCTCATTTTTAGTATAAATTATATTGAGAATGTGTAATTTCATATTGTGGATCTCATTTTGAGATATTGTTGTAATTTTCCATCTTTGATCCATCTTGGGAAAGTAAACTCACTAAATATAAAGTAACAAATATATTATGGGGGAGATTCTTGATTCAGTGATTTTGGCGAGGTCTCTTAGCACATTATTTGATCTATTTGCTTGTTATCTTCTTTCTCATGGATCATTCTAAGGTTCCTTTGCTCACACAATATAACAATTCAATGTGGCATCAAAATGGATGGAGTATTCTAATTATTGAAGGTCACTCTCTATACATTGAAAACAAGGTACCTAAACTTACACATGCAGATAAAAAGATAAAATGGATGATTGAACATACCAACACTCTTGGATGTCTTCATATTTAATTATTTACCAAGATTTAGTGTTTCAAATTGAATCATGTAAGAATTATCTTAAAATTTTGAACAAATTGAAAATATTGTATGCTACTACAGATGAAGTAAGAGGCTCTGAAATTGATAATGAATTGATGAGCCTTGATCCTAAGAACTTTGAGAACATCTAGGACTACATCACTAAGGTTAATGATCTAATGGAGCAATGTAAAGTATGTGGAATTGATAAGAAGGGCATTCAATTGGTCTACAATATAATGAACACAATTGATCTTGATTATGCTACTTTTGTTTCTATCTAAATCATATTGATAGGTTGACTATGGGGTCTTCATATACTACACCTTCATTTGCATCATTTTGTAATATTTTGATACATGAGAAAAAAATAATTATATTGATGGGTCTTATCAAGACTTCTAAATCTTAGGCATTGTTGGTTAGTTAGGTGAAATAATCAAAACAACATAAGAAACAAAATAAATCAAAGAATGATCCACATTTAGATCAAGCAAAGAATAAATTATCTTCCAAAGAGAAATCATATAAGAATGAGATGTCTACTTTTTCATATTTCAAGAAACTTGGATATGATGAACATTGTTATTTCAAGAAGGATTTTGATGAGTTCAAACATCTTCTCAAAAATATTCAGATTGATTTTCCTTCCAAAATGTTTGACTCACCAAGTATTCTTCTTCAAAGTAGACAAAATAGGAAAAAGATCATGCTAGTTTGGATTCTACATCAAGAAATAAAGGACAAGCTCTTTGTGCTTTTTTAGGTCATGGATTAGGGAGATGGCTTCTAGAGATTTAGGAGCATCTCATCATATGGCATCTTAACAGTGTATATTATCTTCTTTTGAGCCTTGTAATATTTCTCCTATTTTGATGTGAAAAATTACATACATGAGTACAATTGGTAAGGGATATATTGGTATTGGGGTTGTCACTTTCGATGATTAATGATATCAAGTTTCCACAATCCATAATGTTCTTTGCAATGATATTTGTCTTTGACTGTGTGAGAATTTTTGCATCAACATTTCATATCACACTCCATGATCCATCATCAGGATGAGAGCAGAGCAAAAGGAGAGATTATGGATCACAGGGTGTGATCTGAAATGTTGATGCAAAAATTCTCACACAATCAAAGCTAGAAATCATTGCAAAGAACTTTCAATGATGTTTTGTGTATACATCATTTTTCAAAAAATCTTATTTCCATATATCAAATTACACATGGTGGAGATGTTAGGACTATGGAATTCACTCCTAATTCAATTATCATTAGAGACTTGGAGAGTAGAGATATTATTACTATGGTTATGGTTAATCATTCATCTTAGTTGTACACCTTTGCATTTTTATTTTTGATGATTACATTGTTCCTTCTATTATTGATTAGACTTCTAGTGTGAACCATGATTTGAGGAGACATTTGGCTACTTGAACTTGGGAGTTCTCACATTGGATGATCTAGTTCTTCTACCTTGCATTCCATCTCCTCCATCTACTGTTGCATTTGATGATGCATTTGTTGCTACAAATATGGCTTCATATGATTCAGTGTAGCAAGATCTTCATCATCTTCCAACTACATCTACTTGTGATGCATACTTGACAACCATTAGTGGGTTGTTTGTTGAGTCACATATTTTAGATTTGGGAGGCATCATTTATTGCATACATCTTCTCTTTGATGAAGATGATTATTCTTCAGTTTTTGCAAGGGAACACTTTAATCCTGTTATTATTTCTTCACATGATCATCCTTTGCAATTTGACATGAGTGTGGATACTTTTGGACAACATTTCTAGAGGAGGATTCTTTGTCTTTAGAGGAGAAATATTTATCTTTTGATTGTATTTTACATTAATGTCTAAGATATTTTGGATTGACATCATCAGTTGTGTGGCCTAGAATACTTGTTTAGAGTATGTCATCTTTTGGTATTAACATGCATACACTTGAGAATTCTTTAGAGACATAATCACAGATCATTATTTTTCCCACATCTTCTTCTCAGGAATGTGAAGATATCTTGCATATCATCTTGGTTTTGTTTCTTCCTAAGGGGAGGAATGTTGTTTGACAAGACCAGATCATATTCATCATTCAATGTAAATCTTCTAAAATTGTAGGAGACTCACCATTGAGGTGGGCTACATGGTCTCTCTTCTTCTTCTTCTTCTCTTATTAGGGGCTTTTTTTGCTCACATGGGTTTTATCCTTCCCATTCTTCATTGAGAGTATTTTGTTTCATCTCTCTTTTGGGAAGGATTTTTTCCCCATTGGGTTTTCTCCTTTTATTTGTTTGTGAGAGATTTCATTTTCATTTTTACATGGGTACCTAACATGGCCTCGTATCCATGACCCATCCTTGCATCTTTGCATCATTTTCATAATAATCTTCTCCCTAAGTTGCACTTAGGGGGGGGGTGTGAATAAATGTCTTGTACCTAGGTAATTCATTCACAAGGTACTTAGAGGACATATTCACATGTTAAGTTTTACTTAGGTACTAAGATTATTTCTAGAAGACTTAATTTTCATGTCTAGATCTTATCTTTTTGACTTTTATTTCAACTTACTTGTCTCATTTCATGAGATTAAGTCATGTGTCATAATCTCCTAGCATCTTATGTATCAACTTGGATATATAAACAAGTGGTCTCATATGTAAATCATTTTTAGTTGTTGGATAATCGATTTCATTACAATCTTCAACATTGCATATTGATCTCTTTGTCATTTCCATTTAGCCTCTAGATCTTAGATATCTCCATAGCCAACTCTAACACTAGACCTGTAAAATTTGATCCTTTGTCAGTAAATGTTAAATATTTTGACACATAAATCTATATTAGTACTAATATCTCTTGTAAAATATGAGATAAAAGATAAAATGAACAATGAAAATACTTCAAGTCTTAATGTTGCATCCACAACATATCTCGCACCTGATGTCTCTATTTGAAATTATTTTCTTAGCGCTCTTTCATCTCATACATCTAACATATGATGGACCTAATATTCAAATGTGTCCATACGAGTCTCAGTAGACTGTCGAAGAGTACCCAAACACATATGGTGGCACATAATGTAGTAATGGAGCACACAAATATGTGGTGAAGAAGAGGGTATACTAGTAGCATTTGATGCAACATGTGTATCACCATAATGTGGTTGCACAAAATTTGAGTTGTGTGTGATCAAATGGTCACTCAAAGCATGTACGACCAAAATACTCTAATTGTATGCATCTACAACAATCTCTAGGTAAGGTATTGGAGGTGGCAAAGCAATAGGTGGAGTAGGAAGAAGTGAGATTACTCAATGTGCTCTGGGTCTATGCTAAGGAATTCCTTTACTCACACCGTAGAAATATCACATATCAAAGTAGTTGACATGCTCACCTAGGGAAAAATTAGCATATAGTTTCTGTATAAAATATTACAGTGGGACATCAAGATTGTTGTTGAGTGGTTTATCAAAAACCATCCACCAATATTGTCAAAAATTATGTAAGATACCCTGATGTGTGCACCATTTAATTGAATATCTAGGCTTGTGCACATCTATGAGTTGTCTATTTTTGGGATTGATAAATAGTTGTGCTAATTGGGATTTCATGATGTCAAGTTTCCTCACTTCAACATACGATAAGCCATTGGCATAATGTTTCCTCAAGGACTCTCGCCACTCTACAAACCTAATATGCTAGTTTGTGAGAGTTTCAACAATGGAAATTATTGTTTCTAAATTTATTTTCATATCAAAGAGGTGAGGGTGTGTCTCGTATATCCAACATAAGTTTCTCAATTCATTTAAATTCCTATGGATAGCTACATGGATAGTGGGTACATTTTGTATTCAAGAAATTGGTGGTGTAGGAGGATTTAGCTAGGTAGGTTTTTCATCTAGACTAGGGTTGGGATTCTTAGTCATTCTTAAGCTTGTTTAATGTTGAATTTTTTAAAACTTAACACATTTTTTAATGAAAACTAATATGCATATTCAAAAACCTATTTTTGCACTAAAATTCTTCAAAAATAATGCAATTTTTTTTAAATACATTAAAAATACAACATACCTCTTATTAGTGGGTAATTTTAGCAATAAATGCACTGGAAAATGTATATTTGAATTATTTGCTTGCTTTTCCATGCACAATAGAGAATAGGGTAGAAAAAATGACTCTCGACCTCCCTTTTTTTTAACACAAAGGAAACAAATAGCCGCTTCAAATGGGTATACACTTTGAAATGGATATCTATTTTGAAATGGTTATCCATTTTAAAATGGATATCCGTTTCATTTTAGATTTTTTTATAATACGTCAAGTATGCCCCATCCATTAATATAAGGGGCAACACAGACCGAACCATATAATAAGAGGTAATATATATTTATAATATTTACATTATACTATAATATCATATTAGAATATAATATAATGTAATATAATATAATATAATATATATTATTATATAATATTAAATATCATATATTAATATATATAACTAGGATAGGTAAAATGAGTCGCAAAACCATAATATATAGATGGTAATATATATTCATCATATATATATTATATTATAATATAATAGATATTATAATATTATATAATATTTATATAATATTATTATATTATATATTATAAATTAATAATATATATATTATAATAATATTATATATATTAATATAATAATATTATAAAATGTCAATATAGGGAATTACCCCCTCTGGTAGTACTTATCTATCAATAATAATAATAATAATAATAATAATAATAATATAAAAATGATATGCACTTGCAAATGGATATCTAAGTCGTTTGCTTGGTTTTCCTCATGCCTTCCCCTTACTATTTCTATACTATCATTGTCGACTTTATCATATCATTTTTTCTTTTCCTTTTAATTCTCACCTCCTTTTTTCTTTTTGTCATTTTATATGCAGAGAAGAGTAGAATAGAGCAACCCTGAACATCATCAATATGATTCATTTATTCTCTCTTTTAGTTTTAAACTTCTATTCTATAGATTATAAATTATGGCTTCCTTAGATAAAAAACAATGGTAAAAATGTCTCTTATTTTTTCAAAATCATGAACAGGTGGTAGTATGGCTTAGATTTATAGTTATTGGGAAGTAAAGAATAATTATTTGAGTTTCAATTACATAGTATTTCATACACACTCATTAAATGATGTGTAAAACTTAAACAATGTCTTTTTTCATATCGCCACTTTTTGGACCCCCATGATCCTTCATAGAACCAACAAAGAAATAATCACTAATTATGTAAGAAAAATGTTTCACTACTATACTCATCATTTCTAAAGGTCATATTATATGATCATCCAAGTTATATTTGACATGCAATAATTCTTATTTGACCTTTCTTTTTACAATTCTATAATTTTGCATTAAGATTTCTAGGAGATGGAGACATGGTATTACCCTTATATTTCTTAGCTATAGTCTTCCACTTGAATTTTTCTTTTCCTTTTAACTTATATCTAACCACTAAGGAATACACATATATATCATCTAAGGTTTCGTTCCTAATTAATAGTTTTAAATTATTCCGTGAATCTAAAAAGGAAAAAAATAATATAATGCACTTTTACTCAAAATCCAAATTGACTCATATTTATAAAATTTTACTTTAAAGAATATCAAACATATTAAAATGATCAATTATGGAGTCATTGTCACTCATTTTAAAGAAATTATTTTTTATTTTTAATACAAGTTTACAAACTATAGTCATATAAAAATATTAAATTCCTATCTTAATCTAAATTATGATCATCTTTAAAAATATTATTTTTTAGATATAATTAGATATTATTTCTTACTCTCTTAACCTAGTTTAATCAATATTTGTCAAATATACATAAGGAAAGGTGAAAAAGGAAATGACATGGCTTAATAATCTCTTTTCAATAGAAGATATTTCATCTTCAACTTCTATAGTTTTAAAATTTTATATATTGAATATCTTAGTCTTAGACCTTGGTATTCTAGTTATATATATTTAATGTTTTTGATCTTTTTAATACAATATTTAAATAAATTATTTTTGTCCAATTTTATAGATGAAATACAATAGAATTATTATTGAAGGGTTTAATAAAACACACACTAGGTTTTTTTATGGATGGGTGGAATAATTTGAGAAGCAAATAGATCAAGATATCATGAAGTTGGTTATTCAAGTGTGAATGTTCATTATGGTTTTATCATGATTCCAATAAGAAACTAATATTTATCTTAGGTAAGTAATAATCATATTGTACATGCATGGAAATTAGAGACAAAAAAGAAGTCAAAAGTGGCAACTTATTTTTTCTAAACTTAATAAAAAATGATCTTGGATGAGAAATTAAAGATTTTCACACTAAAATTTTGAGGATGTGACAAGAAAAAGGTTTCTACTACTCAAATTTTTGTTTCAAAGATAGCAATTCCTTTTAAAAATAGTGTAGATAAAGGTTTTAAAATAAAGGTGGAACATAAAGTACTATTTTTTCAAAAAAAATTATAACATGTTTAAATTTCTCCCCATAAAATTTTCTTTTAAAATTATTTCAAAAATATCTTAAGTGGAAAATTGGAAAACATCACACAATTTTGCCTAATTTTCATACTAAATTTCTAATGAATATATGGAGTTTTATTGATTTTGAAACTTGACACATCCTAAAAAATAAAAGGTTTAGGGTGCTTCCCCCAATTTTTTTTGAACTTATTGAGATTTGTGTTATTTTAATGTGTATAGAGGAGAGTGTAGAATGTAAAATTTTAATTTATTTTAAATTTTGATGAATGGATGAAAGAGGACACCAAAAAACTATGCAAAGATTTTTTCTAGAAAAGGAAGACATTGGAAAAATATAGTGATGAGAAAAAACTTAATATATTTCAAATGTAAAACAAAAATACATGGCTAGAAATATAAGATATATTTTGACATTATTGCATAGTATTTTTCAAGTAAACATGAAAAAAGTTGTAAACCTGATAGATGGTATGATCACAATTCCTTTTTTTTCTATATTTTTCAAAAAAGCACATCTTTAGGAATTGAAATGTAAATCCAACTCTTTGGGTTTGACACCCAAGGTAAAAACAACCCTAATTCCCAAAGAAATTTATATCGTAGTGACATTTTATACCATAAAAAAAAAAAAAAATACCTCTTTTGTATTTCATAACTTTTAAAATGCTTCCATGTTATAATTCACAAGTATTATAATGGACTTGGATTGAAAAGTGGTTTTGGCTACTTTTTTCATCCCCCGTCTTTGTACACATGCTCTAAAATCCTAGTGATCTAAATGCATTTTTGGATAAGGAGGCCTAGATTGAGAGTATATAGTGTGTTGTGGATTCCCACAAGTGAAAATTTATTTGGTGTTTAAAAATAATTCAATTGTGTAGATCTTATTACCATGACAACAATAAAACCAAAGTGAAGACATGTATATGGAAAATGGTTATCTTTGTAATTTTGTTTCTAATGATACTAGTGTACAAGAGGATTACTTTTTCTTGATGAATTACCTTATCTTTTCCCTCTTGCATATAAAGGATAACCTTGCTACTAATACATATGTATAAAGAGAGATACACATATATACATGAAAAAAGGATGTATATAGATTTGATCTTGGAACCAATTTTTTAATATAGTATGTTTGTGTTTTCTAGGGTTTCAATTGAGGAATTCCTAGTATTGCGAGAATTAAAAAATATCTGTTGTAATACAAAGGAAGGTACCTCATGCAAGATAAAACTATAAGTAGATATATTCATAGTAAATTACAAAAAAATATAATAAATTACAGAAATATAAGGGAGTATTTTAACCTAGTTGTTGGTTCCTATTTTCAATGCTTGTTGGTATGAATTTTAAAACTATCAAATAATTTTATTTTTCTATGGTATTATGTTGTTTTATTTTTATCTTTGGTATGGGTCATCAAGCATTCCTAGTTGAAGATATCCTTATTTATTATTTATATAGACATGCAAGTGTTTATCTATAGTGAACTTGTTTGTTCTCTTAATTATTGTGGGTTGTGATAGCATAAATGGTGAGACTAACAAAATTTCATTATATAATGAAATCTCTTTTATTGTTTACGAGTAGAGTTAGATTCCACCATGTTTGTATGATGTTGTGATGCAAATTAATATATATCTTATTCTATCTTGAAATTGATAAAATATTTTAAGAATCATATTAGTACAAGGTATTCCTTCTACTTTTTATCTAATGCTAAGTATATTCAACTATTTAGGACAAAAACGATAATTTTCGATCTTTTAGATACATTTTTAACTAGTGTTGAAATGATTATAGTGACATTTCTTAGAAAGTCTTAAAGAACAATTAGTATGATTATTAGGGTTTTTTAATTAGTTTCCATTTTTATTTATTTTTATGTAGATAATTACTCAAAAAATACCCTATTTGAATTATTAAATTCATAAAAGCTAAATGAGATATTTGCCTCATTCAATAATTAGCACATATTTGATCATATTTTTCTAGTCATTCTAGTCCCGTAAACATGGTAGATACTTGATCATATTTATTCTAGGAATTATAGGGATTGACCACATCCTTTCAAATGTCAAGCTATAAATCTTGTAGCCAACAATAGAATAATATTTTTAAGTTTAGAATAAAGAATCAAATGCAACTACTTTTTCTCTAAATGGCTGATTTTATATAAAACCCTACCTACCTACTCTCATGGATTGTCATTACCATCTTAATATCCATAGGAGTTGTTTAAACTAATTGAATATTGCTCATTATTTATTATTATCCAAATCATGAAAATATTGAGCTATTGATGAATGAGGAGAAATCAGAGGTAGAGGATGTGGAGATGAAGATACTAATAGCATAAATGGTGTTGGATTGGAATTGAGATCATTAGGAATTATGGAGAAAGGAGAATAGGATAGATATAATAGATTGAATAACTAATATAAATTTTACGAAGAGAGTGGTAGTGATAAGGAAGTGTTGTTAAGATGAAGGGAAATAGGTGATAAAGTTGTGATAAAACTAAAGAGGTAGAGAAGTGGTAGAGAAGAGAGTGGTAGTGATAAAGAAGTTTTGTTAAGATGAAGGGAAATAGGTGATAAAGTTGTGATAAAACTAAAGAGGTAGATAAGTGGTTAGAAGGGTTGAAAGGAGGGGAATATTGTATATTTAGAAGTAATTATTGTGAAAGAGATTTAGGGGGTATACATAAAACAATATAAGATAGAGAGATAAAACAACATAGGGATGAAAAGTTGGGTGGAAAAGAAGAAAATGGGAATTGGATGGATAATGTAAATGTGAATAGCGTTCAACCAAGTAAAGAAGGATACATTATATTGGGATGGAATGGGAATATGACAATATGTGAGCTCGTATAATTTTTTTGATAAAAGTAAGGTGTGTATTAGGAGAGTAAGTGATGGAAGAAGAGAGATAAATTATAAATGTCAAGATTAGGGGAATTGGAAAATTTGAGGATAGGAAGGATAAAACAGTCTAGGTATTCATTATGAAAAGGGCGAGATGCACAAAAATAGATAATTATTGGGATATGGTTAATATGAACAAGAATATTTGAAGATAAGAAAGGAGAAGAAGATAAGAAACTGCATAAATCTCATATATGGTTAAGGATATGTATATAGGTGACTAATAAAGTTAAAAAATTATAGGTATCTAAGAACTTCATATACAATGAATAGAGGTTGTTAGAAGTTTTTCAGTGAAAATAAGGTGAAAGACGCATAATGCCAAAAGCGGAAGTATAAGTGAACCATATATTTTAGGGTGTGAAATGTTATGACTCTTTTGCTCAATTAGGGTTTTTCACCTAATGGAAAGAGATAGATCCCACACAAAAATCTAGTTGGTTCACTCAAAATAATGTGAGTACAATGTAAATCTTCCTAAATGCAATGATCTAAATACAACAAACTGATTAAATGGATTGGTTATTTATGCAAAACCTAAGAAATATGAAGTGTTTGAAAACATAGTGACATTTGCAAAATACATAAAAAGATGAACAAAAATGAAAATAGAACCAAACTGAAAGTTGTAACACAAAATATGTGCACCTGTAAGCCTAATGGAGACTTGAAAATACTCTAAAAGAACTAGAAAGGTTGACTTTTTGACTAATTGGGACTCATTTGCCACCTTGGGTGAATCAGTCCCAGATCAGGATTTCTATCCAGAATAGTGTTTCTGCCAAAAGGGTATTGGAATCTACATTCAACTCTGACAGGAACCTCTAGTGGGACTCATTTTCCATCCATGGTGAATTAGTCATTTTCCTATTTTTCTACAAATCCAAGTTTCAAACCTGCACTTTATCACCTGCACAAGACTTCTTAACAGAAACCCGAATCTAAATCTCTGAAGATACCTACAAAATAGCTTTAAACATTTTTTCTAATGGGAGGGGTGTCCTTGGTCAAACCCATAATTTGGTAATTAAACCTTGAATGGACAAAAAATTACATAAAACCCTAACCTTAAGTGTGTCTAAGACTAGGAAAATCTGAAGTAAGACAAAACCCTATTCTAATGTGCTAGAATAAGATAATAAAATGTGATTTGAATGATGCAAGAATTCAATCCAAGAAACCCTACAACATCTCAAATGAATGTAAATGACATACAAATTTTATGCAAACCTTAAATATGAAGATAGAGAGAAAATGGAAGATGGAATCACTTTGAAAACAAGTCTTCAGGTGTGATTTGATGGCTAGTTGCATCTGTTCAACCTAGATTTCTCCATGATTCTCCATAGGCATCCATGATCAACTCTTTGCAATGTTGGATCTTGAATGAGAAGTGAGCTTGAAGACTTACAAAAACCTTATCTTGTCCAAAAGCTTCAACTTTGCTATAGAAATGCTAATGAAACTTCTTGTGGAAGATTCGCAACACTTGAATTTTGAATTTTCTTTGTAAAAATCACTAGGAGATGTCAAAAATGACCTAAAATGTATATTTATAGGCATCAATACCTTTATTTTTAATTATTTTGACCTAAGAGGTTGGCATCCACTGAAAAAATGAATTAAGTCGGTGAAATTCATGCTTAAAATTGAAATTTGTTCCAAAAGGGACTCATTTTCCACCCTTGGCGAATGGGTCCCACCAGAGGGGACTCGTTCACCCGATGTGGCAAATGGGTCCCACTAATGATTTTTGGAGGTGGGTTTTTGGGATATGAATGAATTAAGTGTTGTTTGTTGGGAGTTGTATAATTTTTAAGTGAAATGGGCCTCTAGATGAAAAATAATGGGTCATAGGGGCCTATAAATTCTATTTTGAAGAATGATTATTGGAAGGATACTCAAAAGTAGGTCCAAATTAAGCGTGAAATTGTCTCTTTTTCCAAGAGTTTCCAATTTTCTATGCCACATTTAGCCCCCACTTTAGTGCCAATATGAATCTATGCTCATATGTAAACTAAAGGACTCTAATAAGTGCACTTTATTGCACAAAAGGATACTCATTCAAAAGACAGGAGTGTGAAGCCCCAAATGTAGTTATCTACAAAACCACAATATTAGGAACCATATCCTACAAAATGATTTTGTTAGTTGTCTAGAAATCCTTTTATCTAACTTCTAGAGATCAAATTTGAGGGTAGATGTATGCCCCCCTTGCTTTCGCTTGCTTTACGAAGGTGGAATCAAGGTAGCAATCTAGCCACATCGAAGAAGGAACAATCATATTGTAGGGAATTTTCAAGTACCATGCCATGTAATCATAGAAAATTGATGATGTCAAGTCAAATATAGAGTTTCCTAGCTCTCATTATGTTGTTTTGAAGAAAGGGTACTTTATTATTCTTAGGAGAAAATAACCCTATTTTAATGCATAAGAGTAAAAGTGATGAAAATAGGCTAAAATAGGTAAAGTAGAGTAAATTGTCACTTACTATTCCATTTTACCTTCTTGTAGCTTGAGAGTGACAAGTGAGATGAGAAGATGTTGAGTAGACATGGTTATATGCCTTCACAATGGATGAGCTTCGAGAACAGGTGGCATGCGGTGAGCTGTATCACGAGGTGAGTCGATTCTGCAACTTTCGCTTAGTAATTTTGCAATGATTTAATGATTTTTAATGCATTTATAGGTTAAATTAGGATCTTGGAAAAAAGTTCACGAAGTGTCCCCTTTTTCCCAAAGTATCCCATTTGTTCATAAAGTGTCCCTTTTGTTCGCAAAGTGTCTCATTTCTTTGCAAAGTGTCCCATTTCTTCGTGAAGTGTCCCATTTCTTTGTGAAGTGTCCCAAAAGGGTTCTAAAGTATCTAGGTCCTTTAGAAAAGCACACTAGATGGACTTTAGCACACTTGCATAATGAATAATGTAAAAATTAAAGATATTGGATGAATTTTTAGACCATATTGTTGTGATTTTGATACGTACCCACCCAGTTGCGACATCGGCTAGGGAGGAGACATAAATGTTTTATTAGAGACTTAGCTCCAATACTATTAGTAGAGGAGATAAAGCATCTTCAAGTAGTAGGCATCTATTGGGCATAACTGATGCCACCTATGAGATACTGTGATGCCATGTTGATGGACCTATGCAAGCACTGGAACGATGACCCATGTACATTTCACCTCCTGACTAGGCAAATGACCATTACCTTAGAGGATGTACACTGGATTCTTCAAGTTCCTATTCAGGGAAAATGAGAATACTTATGAGGAGATTGGTCATTTCATGAGAAGAAGGTAGGAAAATCAAGCTACCGATGTTACTATATTCGCAAGCCCCCATAGTGAGACGGATTATGATGCACAAAGTGGCATTGGTACTCAATCGAAAGGGAAGAGTGATACACCTTGATGGAGGATTAGTGTAGTTGATTTGTTGGATGGCAGAGCATAAGACAATCTACACTTGGGGATGTTGTACATCGTGGCGCATCTTTATTATGATCTCGGTTGATTTTTTTCGAGAGATAGACAATATGGTGCACTAGATGGTTCTGCAGGTGTGGTTCCTTGAGAATATTACATGCACCAGGCTTATCGGTTTCCCATGTGCTATAGCCGTAGGGTATCCATGAGCCTTCAGCTATCCTCTACAATGCTTGTGGTAGTATGGAGACTTACATTTTGGGAGGGTGAGATTTTACCGACTAGAGGAGGATGCAATCCTTTGGAGACCCTATCTACATACACTATAGTAGCCAGATCCTACAGGGAAGTTAAGGAGGATGTAGGTGGATAGATTTTTGGCTAGTCAACATGACTATGTAGTATGTGGGTATGTGCAAGATCATGATGGGCCAAAAAGTGGCAATATGATGGGTATGTGGCTGACGACTATTTTTTACCCAAAATTGATGAAACAAAAAGGGTTTTGAAATATGATTCTCAAATTTCTACAAATATAAATTATGCATTACTTTGAATTTAATAAGTAATTATTATTCATTTTCTATTCAAATTACGACTAAAGTCTTGATTGATAGGTTGACTGAAAAACATCTATATCTTTCAAATAGTATCATATTTTTTGGATCCAAAACATGCATCACATTCTATGCTTCATATACTATAGGATTAAAAAAAGTATATCAATTTCATGAAGTTTTGACCAAGTTAAGGTGGTCAAACATATGAGTTTTTATATTTTTTAAAAATTTGTAATAAAAAATAATAACTAATTATTTACTTAGAAAAAAATTACAAAAAAAATGCATCACATCGGGGCATGAGTCCTCTATTTATATCTAAAATATTACAAAAATATTATCATTTTATTGTGGTTAGGGTGGTCAGATAGACACCTACTTCTTATTTTTCCCCAAATTTAAGTACCACTGCATTGAAATTTCAAATTTTCACCAAATAGATTTTTTTTTTTTAAACATACCTAGTAGTTTAGAAACTACATTCAATTTGCTACAGATTACATTCTTACACATTTTTGAAATAATATAGATAACTTATTCAAATTTTTATGTGAAGTTTCCTAACTCTAATTTTTCTAAATTTTTCGCCACTTAAGGGCCTATTTTTTCCATGATGATCCTACACATACCCATGTCCTTTCTATTATGGTTGAGTGATGTGATAGTTTGGGAAGGTGTAGACACTACCAAGGGCATGCCCCTTCATCAAGAGATTAGTGTGGAGTGTGTGAAGGCTAGGTGATACCGTATGACTCACTATACACCATGTTGTCTAGAGTGACTCCGACGATTTAGATCATGATCAACCACCAGTCTCCAATGCTAATGACATCGGTAGCACAGATGAGCATGCAGAGTGGTGGTTAAATACATGTCCAGCTCCTATATTTTTTATGGATGTTCCTATAGGTGATACAGGACCAACACTAGATGAGGAGATGAGGTAGAGGATAGAACCAATGATGTATGATATAGGGCTGCAAATATATTTATTGATGTTATAGATGATGAGTATGATTTAGGTGTCGATCCTGAATATGGGGGCTAGGATGAAGGAGAGGAGGAAGAAGATGAGGAGGAGGATGAGGATGAAGAGCCACCCTTGAGCGAGGGTGATGAGGTAGTAGTTGAGGATCAACATGAGTGGGGAGAGTCCTCACACATTTGTGTGACCAAATCTTGTGCATTAGCCATAGTAGATATCAGTACCCATGGTCACGATGAGGATAGCACGTCTTCCATGCTCCCCAGAGAGGATGACGTGGATATCCCTTAGCCAACTGAAGATATAGGTGAGGATATTTGATTTTATGCATGTAATTTAGTGCTTATGCTTTATATATATATCATGATGATATTTCTTGATTGTGTATTGTTTCTACTTTGCACGAGCGAGGAGAGACTGGTGAGAGTTCTATCATTAGGCTGTTGCAAAGATATTACCTACAACCATTGATGAGGTTGACATGGACCCTGATTATGTTTCCCCACCGATCATGGAGGAGGATCTAGAGTCACTCAAACCTTTCAGAAGGCTACAGGTAGCTTACAAGAGTGTGAGGAGACGAGTCCATTGAGTCGAGACTGTGGGATAGTAATCCTAGACTCCAATAGAGGTGGAGAGACTACATGCATAGATATCCCAACTATGGGTAGAGAGGGATCAAATAGCAGTGGAGCACCATGTAGCTCTTGGGAAAGTGCAGGGTCTAGAGTTTTCACTCAGGGTTAGCAGATCATGATCACTATCCCACATGACCATCTCACGACATTCGAGTACTGGATCATAGGCACTAGAGCCTGAGGGGTCTAATTCTCACAGACCTTAGTGATGTTGTATATTATGATGAGATGTACATAAAAGTTTGGATATATATGGTATTTGATGTTTTGCAATATTTCTTATTGTGTTTGAATGTTAAATGGAAATGTGATTAATTAAATAACCTTTGTAAAAAAAATTAATTAATGCCTACATGATTTAACATGATTGATGTGATCTAATGTAAAACATATTAATTTCACTTTAGATACAACATTGTTATTTTAAAGAGGGTATGTTAGGGTGAATAGTATGAAACCTAAAGTAATTATAAAAATAATTTAAATAATTACCCTAGTGTTCAAGACAAACATACATGATTAGTTGTCGATAATGAAGCATTGTGAAAGTATTTGGAATGTAACTAAATAACTTTAGACAACATTGCTTTTTTATTCATACTATTCAAAGAGACTAGAGGTAATACTGACGTAGATGCATGACACTAATAGTTTCCTTAAGGGGTGTTCCATTGAGCTAGGTTAAGACGTAAGCACTAGACCCATAACATGTATCGATTATGTAATGTCCTAACCAACTAGGGCTAAATTTATTTTTGTCTTCGTGGTCAGCATGAGTATTGCATTGATTCTCATAGAGAAAAAAATCACCCTTACAAAATGTTCAAGGAATGACTTGAGTATTCCATTTTCATTGTAATTTTTTAATGTAAGCCTGGAGATGCTCAAGACACTGATACACTTTTTATCAAGCATCTCAAGCTAGTGCAATAGTTGGTCTTTATAAGCACATAATCAATAAGTTCTTGAAGATCAATTCATAGTGTAGGAATTTCTAACTCCAAGGGCATGATTGCATCATTACCGTAAACAAGGTTATAGGGTGTAGTTCCCATTGATATTCTAACACTCGTTCAATAAGCCCAAAGTGCATAATGTAACTACGTATGCCAATCCTTATGATGTTTGTTAATAATGGCACCAATTTTATTTGTTTCCACCTCAATGCGTCTGTAATATATGATAAACCCCAAAATTTTCCCACTATCTACACCAAAGACACATTTTTTCCGATTTAATCGTATGTTATATTTATATGTGTTCAAGATCTTGCGAATGAAATTTACATTGTAATTTCTTGTTAAGGATTGAGCAAGGATATCATTGACATAATCTTCCAATATTTTATATATGTAATCATGAAATATCAATGTCAACACTCATTGATAAGTGCGCCAATGTTCTTTAATCCAAAAGGCATCACAACACAACAAAATTTTCCCCAAATGGTCGTAAATGCAGTTTTGTATTGATCTTGCGGGTTGATAAAGATTTGATTATAACCAAAAAATGCATCAATGAATGACAAAAAAGCATGCCTAGCAGTTGAATCCATGATCATGTCAATATTAGGAAGCAAAAAATTGTCCTTTAAAGAAGCTTTATTCAAGTCAAGAAAATCCATGCATATCCTAATACAATTATGAGGTTTAGCAACTGCGACAATGTTTGAGATCCAAGGAGAATAATCAATAGGTCAAATGAAACCTCTGTCAATGAGTTTTTCAAGCTCTCCTTTAACATGCAAGGCTATGTTATGGTGCATTTTTCTTATCTTTTGGCAAACCGGTTTCTAGCATTTTCAGTAAGAATGATGTTGTGTGTCACAATTTTTGAGTCAATTCCTGGAATATCAGAATATTTCCAAGCAAAAATTTCAAGAAAATCATGAAGTAGATTTTTAGTGTCCTCTTGTTCTTCATCATTAAGGCACTTGAACCCAATCTTAATAATTTTTCCTTATTATCTATGTACATTGGTATATCAATTGTATCTCCTAAGGGGAGTGCACTAGACTTAGGAATTTCAGGATCATATGGTTCTTCAACGATGTCACTATCTTTTTGATCGGTAATTATCACTACACAAGTAACCCATTTCATGGGAGTAGTAGAGGATGTGTTATCATAGACTGCTAAAATTTGTTTTCAAGATTCATCACTTTCAACATACTCCCATGATGGTGGTAAGTTCATATCATGAAATTCAGGATGTTTGATTGTGAGATTGTGTCTTGGTTGACATGTAATAGTGTTGATATTCAAAGATGGTCGTTGAGTGGCTTTTGTTGTCTTAGGAAAAGAATATCCCAACCTATTTTTTGCCTCTTGTGTATTAGGTTCTATAGGGACATGAATACCTTCTTCATTCTTTCCACACCCTTTCCAGTATATCCCAATTGTTTCAAAAGTTCATAGCCTTTCCCATAAAGTCTTTCCATTTCCTTTAGATCAGGAAGATGTTGATAATATATTTCATCAAAATTGGTGGTGTGCGTTATAGTTTATTCCAAAGTAGAGGAGATAGATGCTTGAGAATATTTTTTTGAATTCTGGGCTGACATGATGGTTGGTTGTTCTTGTTTTTCATCCTTTTTCCATGTGATTATATATTCACCCATAAATAATGGTGTGAAATATAAGGCTCCCTAGTCATCACCAAATAATTTAGACATTGATTCCTCATCTTGTTTTTCAATTTCAAGAGGTTCTATGTGTGATGTTGGAATTAATGTGTTTAGAATATTTGTGGTTCATTTTTCAAGGTGTAAGCAACTTTCAAGCTCGAGGTCTATTTCAACTTGATAAATGTTGTTGTTATAGACATATTTCATTATACAATGAAGGATCAAAGGCACAACATTCATCTCATGAATCCATGCTCTTCCTAAAAGAAGATTATACGAAATATCATAGGGCATGACATGAATAGGAGTTTGTACAGTAGCCACACCAACTGTAATAGGCAAAGTAATTACACCAAGTGGTTTCTTTGTTGTATTGTGAAATCCTCAAATGGATAGGGAATCAAGTTTTACTTGTGACTTGTCAACATGCAATCTATCGAGGAGATTCACACTAAAAACATTAAGGGAAAACCCATTATCAATGAGGGATCTTTTGAAACCTATTCAATTAAATTGAGCAATTATCATAAATGCTTCATTTTGTTTTCATAACTCTAAAGGAGGGAGTTCATGTTGATGAAAAGTAATGTCTAGATTAACTCTATTCACTCCATGTATTAAAGTTGCCACATCATTTGGAGTTGTACGAGGAGGAACTACTATGTGTTGCAATGTCATCTGAAGGATGGTGTGATAATTTGGTCAATTCTTATGTAAATCCCAAAGAGAAATCTTTGCAAGATTATTCTTGAGTTGTTCAACAAGATCATACTCCTTTGTGTGCAAGGAAAAATGAGGAGCACTAGGTGGGTTTGGTAAAGGTAAAGAGGGTGGGATTGGTTGTGGTAGTTGTGGATTTTTTTGGGTATTATATGTATGAGCAATAGTAGTATTACTGGATTGTTGTAACACATCAACTTTAGGTGGGTAAAGATTAAAATCGGGTTTATTGGAAGGGTGAAGTTTATGTGAGGGTGGGTAAAGAATGAGTTGAGGTTGAATCACATTAACATCCTTAGTTTTAAGTTGTTCACAACAAGCCTTAGTGGATGACTTAGGTGAGATGAAGTCTTGGAGGGCTTCATCTAACATGTCAAAGACATCATGACTAAAAGGTGTGGGAGTTAAGTTATCATTAATTGGTCTAGGCTTCACATGACAAGCTTTAGAGGCATTAACGTTCTTTGTTGTAGGTTGGTCACAAAAAACCTAAGTGGATGACTTAGGCGAGATGAAGTATTGGAGGGATTCATCTGATATGTTAAAGTTATCATGACTTAAAAGTTTGAGAGGTAAGTTATTGTTAATTGGTTTAGGCTTCTCATGGCAAGCTTTAGAGGATGAAGTAAGTGAGAGGAAGTCCTGAATGACTTCATCGAACTTGTCTAAATAATCACTAGTAAGAGGCTTGGATGAGATGGTTTCTATAAATTGAATCATTCTATGGAAGGGTGGGTTTGATGTTTGTGGTTTTTTGGTTTTATTTATTGACGAATCTAATTTAAAAGAACTAGGAACTAATGTTGAAAATGAAACTTGCAAAAATATAATGCGATCCATAAATGCCATGAAAGGAAATGATGCTTATGCAAAATATAACAAAAAATAACTAAATAGAAACAAAAAAGTAACTTTGGAAAATAGAAAGTGGAAAACATGAAACTGAATTATGAAAATAATGATGCAAAAAGTGTACTGGGACTGATTCGCCTAGGGTAGTGAATGAGTCTCAGGAAAGGTATTTTAAATATTTTTCTTATTTTTTTGACTTTTTTTCTATGTCTTAAGGTCTGTACAAT